>CM054112.1:2396456-3596456 GCA_028673005.1 Tanypteryx hageni
ACCCACCCTTTGTCAAATCCTTCCACACCCTCCCTTTTTTATTCACACCACTACCCACCCTTTGTCAAATCCTTCCACACCCTCCCTTTGTATACACACCACAACACACCCTTTGTCAAATCATTCCACACCCTCCCTTTCTATTCACACCACTACCCACCCTTTGTCAAATCCTTCCACACCCTCCCTTTCTATTCACACCACTACCCACCCTTTGTCAAATCCTTCCACACCCTCCCTTTCTATTCACACCCCTACCCACCCTTTGTCAAATCCTTCCACACCCTCCCTTTCTATTCACTCCACTACCCACCCTTTGTCAAATCCTTCCAAACCCTCCCTTTCTATTCACACCACTACCCACCCTTTGTCAAATCCTTCCACACCCTCCCTTTCTATTCACACCACTACCCACCCTTTGTCAAATCCTTCCACACCCTCCCTTTCTATTCACACCACTACCCACCCTTTGTCAAATCCTTCCACACCCTCCCTTTCTATTCACACCACTACCTACCCTTTGTCAAATCCTTCCACACCCTTCCTTTCTATTCACACCACTACCCACCCTTTGTCAAATCCTTCCACACCCTCCCTTTCTATTCACACCACTACCCACCCTTTGTCATATCCTTCCACACCCTCCCTTTCTATTCACACCACTACCCACCCTTTGTCAAATCCTTCCACACCCTCCCTTTCTATTCACACCACTACCCACCCTTTGTCAAATCCTTCCACACCCTCCCTTTCTATTCACACCACTACCCACCCTTTGTCAAATCCTTCCACACCCTCCCTTTCTATTCACACCAGTACCCACCCTTTGTCAAATCCTTCCACACCCTCCCTTTCTATTCACACCACGACCCACCCTTTGTCAAATCCTTCCACACCCTCCCTTTCTATTCACACGACTACCCACCCTTTGTCAAATCCTTCCACACCCTCCCTTTCTATTCACACCAGCACCCACCCTTTGTCAAATCCTTCCACACCCTCCCTTTCTATTCACACCACTACCCACCTTTTGTCAAATCCTTCCACACCCTCCCTTTCTATTCACACCACAACCCACCCTTTGTCAAATCCTTCCACACCCTCCCTTTCTATTCACACCACAACTGACCCTTTGTCAATTCCTTCCACACCCTCCCTTTCTAATCACACCACTACCCACCCTTTGTCAAATCCTTCCACACCCTCCCTTTCTATTCACACCACTACCCACCCTTTGTCAAATCCTTCCACACCCTTCCTTTCTATTCACACCACTACCCACCCTTTGTCAAATCCTTCAACACCCTCCCTTTCTATTCACACCACAACCCACCCTTTGTCAAATCCTTCCACACCCTCCCTTTCTATTCACACCACTACCCACCCTTTGTCAAATCCTTCCACACCCTCCCTTTCTATTCACACCACTACCCACCCTTTGTCAAATCCTTCCACACCCTCCCTTTCTATTCACACACAACCCACCCTTTGTCAAATCCTTCCACACCCTCCCTTTCTATTCACACCACTACCCAACCTTTGTCAAATCCTTCCACACCCTCCCTTTCTATTCACACCACTACCCACCCTTTGTCAAATCCTTAAACAACCTTAATTTCTATTCACACCACTACCCACCCTTTGTCAAATCCTTCCACACCCTCCCTTTCTATTCACACCACAACCCACCCTTTGTCAAATCCTTCCACACCCTCCCTTTTTATTCACACCACTACCCACCCTTTGTCAAATCCTTCCACACCCTCCCTTTCTATACACATTACAACCCACCCTTTGTCAAATCTTTCCACACCCTCCCTTTCTATTCACACCACTACCCACCCTATGTCAAATCCTTCCACACCCTCCCTTTCTATTCACACCACTACCCACCCTTTGTCAAATCCTTCCACACCCTCCCTTTCTATTCACACCACGACCCATCCTTTGTCAAATCCTTCCACACCCTCCCTTTCTATTCACACCACTACCCACCCTTTGTCAAATCCTTCCACACCCTTCCTTTCTATTCACACCAGCACCCACCCTTTGTCAAATCCTTCCACACCCTCCCTTTCTATTCACACCACTACCCACCCTTTTTCAAATCCTTCCACACCCTCCCTTTCTATTCACACCACTACCTACCCTTTGTCAAATCCTTCCGCACCCTTCCTTTCTATTCACACCACTACCCACCATTTGTCAAATCCTTCTGCACCCTTCCTTTCTATTCATAACACTACCCACCCTTTGTCAAATCCTTCCGCACCCTCCCTTTCTATTCACACCACTACCCACCCTTTGTCAAATCCTTCCACACCCTCCCTTTCTATTCACACCACTACCCACCCTTTGTCAAATCCTTCCACACCCTCCCTTTCTATTCACACCACAACCCACCCATTGTGAAATCCTTCCACACCCTCCCTTTCTATTCACACCACTACCCACCCTTTGTCAAATCCTTCCACACCCTCCCTTACTATTCACACCACGACCCCACCCTTTGTCAAATCCTTCCACACCCTCCCTTTCAATTCACACCACAACCCACCCTTTGTCAAATCCTTCCACACCCTCCCTTTCTATACACACCACTACCCACCCTTTGTGAAATCCTTCCACACCCTTCCTTTATATTCACACCACTTCCCACCCTTTGTTAAATCCTTGCACACCCTCCCTTTCTATTCACACCACAACCCACCCTTTGTCAAATCCTTCCACACCCTCCCTTTTTATTCACACCACTACCCACCCTTTGTCAAATCCTTCCACACCCTCCCTTTGTATACACACCACAACCCACCCTTTGTCAAATCATTCCACACCCTCCCTTTCTATTCACACCACTACCCACCCTTTGTCAAATCCTTCCACACCCTCCCTTTCTATTCACACCACTACCCACCCTTTGTCAAATCCTTCCACACCCTCCCTTTCTATTCACACCCCTACCCACCCTTTGTCAAATCCTTCCACACCCTCCCTTTCTATTCACACCACTACCCACCCTTTGTCAAATCCTTCCACACCCTCCCTTTCTATTCACACCACTACCCACCCTTTGTCAAATCCTTCCACACCCTCCCTTTCTATTCAGACCACTACCCACCCTTTGTCAAATCCTTCCACACCCTCCCTTTCTATTCACACCACTACCCACCCTTTGTCAAATCCTTCCACACCCTCCCTTTCTATTCACACCACAACCCACACTTTGTCAAATCCTTCCACACCCTCCCTTTCTATTCACACCACTACCCACCCTTTGTCAAATCCTTCCACACCCTCCCTTTCTATTCACACCACTACCCACCCTTTGTCAAATACTTCCACACCCTCCCTTTCTATTCACACCACTACCCACCCTTTGTCAAATCCTTCCACACCCTCCCTTTCTATTCACACCACAACCCACCCTTTGTCAAATCCTTCCACACCCTCCCTTTCTATTCACACCACTACCCACCCTTTGTCAAATCCTTCCACACCCTCCCTTTCTATTCACACCACTACCCACCCTTTGTAAAATCCTTCCACACCCTCCCTTTCTATTCACACCACAACCCACACTTTGTCAAATCCTTCCACACCCTTTCTTTCTATTCACACCACAACCCACACTTTGTCAAATCCTTCCACACCCTCCCTTTCTGTTCACACCACTACCCACCCTTTGTCAAATCCTTCCACACCCTCCCTTTCTATTCACACCACAACCCACCCTTTGTCAAATCCTTCCACACCCTCCCTTTCTATTCACACCACTACCCACCCTTTGTCAAATCCTTCCACACCCTCCCTTTCTATTCACACCACTACCCACCCTTTGTCAAATCCTTCCACACCCTTCCTTTCTATTCATAACACTACCCACCCTTTGTCAAATCCTTCCGCACCCTCCCTTTCTATTCACACCACTACCCACCCTTTGTCAAATCCTTCCACACCCTCCCTTTCTATTCACACCACTACCCACCCTTTGTCAAATCCTTCCACACCCTCCCTTTCTATTCACACCACAACCCACCCATTGTGAAATCCTTCCACACCCTCCCTTTCTATTCACACCACTACCCACCCTTTGTCAAATCCTTCCACACCCTCCCTTACTATTCACACCACGACCCACCCTTTGTCAAATCCTTCCACACCCGCCCTTTGTATTCACACCACTATTCACCCTTTGTCAAATCCTTCCACACCCTCCCTTTCAATTCACACCACAACCCACCCTTTGTCAAATCCTTCCACACCCTCCCTTTCTATACACACCACTACCCACCCTTTGTGAAATCCTTCCACACCCTTCCTTTATATTCACACCACTTCCCACCCTTTGTTAAATCCTTGCACACCCTCCCTTTCTATTCACACCACAACCCACCCTTTGTCAAATCCTTCCACACCCTCCCTTTTTATTCACACCACTACCCACCCTTTGTCAAATCCTTCCACACCCTCCCTTTGTATACACACCACAACCCACCCTTTGTCAAATCATTCCACACCCTCCCTTTCTATTCACACCACTACCCACCCTTTGTCAAATCCTTCCACACCCTCCCTTTCTATTCACACCACTACCCACCCTTTGTCAAATCCTTCCACACCCTCCCTTTCTATTCACACCCCTACCCACCCTTTGTCAAATCCTTCCACACCCTCCCTTTCTATTCACACCACTACCCACCCTTTGTCAAATCCTTCCACACCCTCCCTTTCTATTCACACCACTACCCACCCTTTGTCAAATCCTTCCACACCCTCCCTTTCTATTCAGACCACTACCCACCCTTTGTCAAATCCTTCCACACCCTCCCTTTCTATTCACACCACTACCCACCCTTTGTCAAATCCTTCCACACCCTCCCTTTCTATTCACACCACAACCCACACTTTGTCAAATCCTTCCACACCCTCCCTTTCTATTCACACCACTACCCACCCTTTGTCAAATCCTTCCACACCCTCCCTTTCTATTCACACCACTACCCACCCTTTGTCAAATACTTCCACACCCTCCCTTTCTATTCACACCACTACCCACCCTTTGTCAAATCCTTCCACACCCTCCCTTTCTATTCACACCACAACCCACCCTTTGTCAAATCCTTCCACACCCTCCCTTTCTATTCACACCACTACCCACCCTTTGTCAAATCCTTCCACACCCTCCCTTTCTATTCACACCACTACCCACCCTTTGTAAAATCCTTCCACACCCTCCCTTTCTATTCACACCACAACCCACACTTTGTCAAATCCTTCCACACCCTTTCTTTCTATTCACACCACAACCCACACTTTGTCAAATCCTTCCACACCCTCCCTTTCTGTTCACACCACTACCCACCCTTTGTCAAATCCTTCCACACCCTCCCTTTCTATTCACACCACAACCCACCCTTTGTCAAATCCTTCCACACCCTCCCTTTCTATTCACACCACTACCCACCCTTTGTCAAATCCTTCCACACCCTCCCTTTCTATTCACACCACTACCCACCCTTTGTAAAATCCTTCCACACCCTCCCTTTCTATTCACATCACTACCCACCCTTTGTCAAATCCTTCCACACCCTCCCTTTCTATTCACACCACAACCCACCCTTTGTCAAATACTTCCACATCCTCCCTTTCTATTCACACCACTACCCTCCCTTTGTCAAATCCTTCCACACCCTCCCTTTCTATTCACATCACTACCCACCCTTTGTCAAATCCTTCCACACCCTCCCTTTCTATTCACACCCCTACCCACCCTTTGTCAAATCCTTCCACACCCTCCCTTTCTATTCACACCATTACCCACCCTTTGTGAAATCCTTCCACACCCTCCCTTTCTATTCACACCACTACCCACCCTTTGTCAAATCCTTCCACACCCTCCCTTTCTATTCACACCACTACCCACCCTTTGTCAAATCCTTCCACACCCTCCCTTTCTATTCACACCACTACCTACCCTTTGTGAAATCCTTCCACACCCTCCCTTTCTATTCACACCACTACCCACCCTTTGTCAAATCCTTCCACACCCTCCCTTTCTATTCACACCACTACCCACCCTTTGTAAAATCCTTCCACACCCTCCCTTTCTATTCACACCACAACCCACACTTTGTCAAATCCTTCCACACCCTTTCTTTCTATTCACACCACTACCCACCCTTTGTCAAATCCTTCCACACCCTCCCTTTCTATTCACACCACTACCCACCCTTTGTCAAATCCTTCCACACCCTCCCTTTCTATTCACACCACTACCCACCCTTTGTAAAATCCTTCCACACCCTCCCTTTCTATTCACATCACTACCCACCCTTTGTCAAATCCTTCCACACCCTCCCTTTCTATTCACACCCCTACCCACCCATTGTCAAATCCTTCCACACCCTCCCTTTCTATTCACACCACTACCCTCCCTTTGTCAAATCCTTACACACCCTCCCTTTCTATTCACATCACTACCCACCCTTTGTCAAATCCTTCCACACCCTCCCTTTCTATTCACACCCCTACCCACCCATTGTCAAATCCTTCCACACCCTCCCTTTCTATTCACACCACTAGCAACCCTTTGTGAAATCCTTCCACACCCTCCCTTTCTATTCACACCACTACCCACCCTTTGTCAAATCCTTCCACACCCTCCCTTTCTATTCACACCACTACCCACCCTTTGTCAAATCCTTCCACACCCTCCCTTTCTATTCACACCACTACCTACCCTTTGTGAAATCCTTCCACACCCTCCCTTTCTATTCACACCACTTTCCACCCTTTGTCAAATCCTTCCACACCCTCCCTTTCTATTCACACCACTACCCACCCTTTGTCAAATCCTTCCACACCCTCCCTTTCTATTCACACCACTACCCACCCTTTGTCAAATCCTTCCACACCCTCCCTTTCTATTCACACCACTACCCACCCTTTGTCAAATCCTTCCACACCCTCCTTTTCTATTCACACCAATACCCACCCTTTGTCAAATCCTTCCACACCCTCCCTTTCTATTCACACCACTACCCACCCTTTGTCAAATCCTTCCACACACTCCATTTCTATTCACACCACTACCCACCCTTTGTCAAATCCTTCCACACTCTCCCTTTCTATTCACACCACTACCCACCCTTTGTCAAATCCTTCCACACCCTCCCTTTCTATTCACACCACTACCCACCCTTTGTCAAATCCTTCCACACCCTCTCTTTCTATTCACACCACAACCCACCCTTTGTCAAATCCTTCCACACCCTCCCTTTCTATTCACACCACTACCCACCCTTTGTCAAATCCTTCCACACCCTCCATTTCTATTCACACCACTACCCACCCTTTGTAAAATCCTTCCACACCCTCCCTTTCTATTCACATCACTACCCACCCTTTGTCAAATCCTTCCACACACTCCCTTTCTATTCAAACCACTACCCACCCTTTGTCAAATCCTTCCACACCCTCCCTTTCTATTCACACCACTACCCACCCTTTGTAAAATCCTTCCACACCCTCCCTTTCTATTCACATCACTACCCACCCTTTGTCAAATCCTTCCACACCCTCCCTTTCTATTCACACCACAACCCACCCTTTGTCAAATACTTCCACACCCTCCCTTTCTATTCACACCACTACCCTCCCTTTGTGAAATCCTTCCACACCCTCCCTTTCTATTCACACCACTACCCACCCTTTGTCAAATCCTTCCACAACCTCCCTTTCTATTCACACCCCTACCCACCCTTTGTCAAATCCTTCCACACCCTCCCTTTCTATTCACACCACTACCCACCCTTTGTCAAATCCTTCCACACCCTCCGTTTCTATTCATACCACTACCCACCCTTTGTCAAATCCTTCCACACCCTCTCTTTCTATTCACACCAAAACCCACCCTTTGTCAAATCCTTCCACACCCTCTCTTTCTATTCAATCCACAACCCACCCTTTGTCAAATCCTTCCACATCCTCCCTTTCTATTCACACCACAACCCACCCATTGTCAAATCCTTCCACACCCTCCCTTTCTAATCACACCACTACCCACCCTTTGTCAAATCCTTCCACACCCTCCCTTTCTATTCACACCACTACCCACCCTTTGTCAAATCCTTCCACACCCTCCCTTTCTATTCAAACCCCTACCCACCCTTTGTCAAATCCTTCTACACCCTCCCTTTCTATTCACACCACTACCCACCTTTTGTGAAATCCTTCCACACCCTCCCTTTCTATTCACACCACTACCCACCCTTTGTCAAATCCTTCCACACCCTCCCTTTCTATTCACACCACTACCCACCCTTTGTGAAATCCTTCCACACCCTCCCTTACTATTCACACCACTATCCACCCTTTGTCAAATCCTTCCACACCCTCCCTTTCTATTCACACCACTACCCACCATTTGTCAAATCCTTCCACACCCTCCCTTTCTATTCACACCACTACCCACCCTTTGTCAAATCCTTCCACACCCTTTCTTTCTATTCACACCACTACCCACCCTTTGTCAAATCCTTCCACACCCTCTTTTTCTATTCACACCACGACCCACCTTTTGTCAAATCCTTCCACACCCTCCCTTTCTATTCACACCACTACCCACCCTTTGTCAAATCCTTCCACACCCTCCCTTTCTATTCACACCACAACCCACTCTTTGTCAAATCTTTTCACACCCTCCCTTTCTATTCACACCACTACCCACCCTTTGTCAAATCCTTCCACACCCTCCCTTTCTTTTCACACCACTACCCACCCTTTGTCAAATCCTTCCACACCCTCCCTTTCTATTCACACCACTACCCACCCTTTGTCAAATCCTTCCACACCCTGCCTTTCTATTCACGCCACTACCCACCTTTGTCAAATCCTTCCACACCCTCCCATTCTATTCACAACACTACCCACCCTTTGTCAAATCCTTCCACACCCTCCCTTTCTATTCACACCACTACCCACCCTTTGTCAAATCCTTCCACACCCTCCCTTTCTATTCACACCACTACCCACCCTTTGTCAAATCCTTCCACACCCTCCCTTTCTATTCACACCACAACCCACCCTTTGTCAAATACTTTTACACCCTCCCTTTCTATTCACACCACAACCCACCCTTTGTCAAATCCTTCCACACCCTCCCTTTCTATTCACACCACTACCCACCCTTTGTCAAATCCTTCCACACCTTCCCTTTCTATTCACACCACAACCCAACTTTTGTCAAATCCTTCCACACCCTCCCTTTCTATTCACACCACAACCCACCCTTTGCAAAATCCTTCCACACCCTCCCTTTCTGTTCACACCACTACCCACCCTTTGTCAAATCCTTCCACACCCTCCCTTTCTATTCACACCTCTACCCACCCTTTGTCAAATCCTTCCACACCCTCCCTTTCTATTCACACCACAACCCACCCTTTGTCAAATCCTTCCACACCCTCCCTTTCTATTCACACCACTACCCACCCTTTGTCAAATCCTTCCACACCCTCCCTTTCTATTTACACCACTACCCACCCTTTGTCAAATCCTTCCACACCCTCCCTTTCTATTCACACCACTACCTACCCTTTGTCAAATACTTCCGCACCCTTCCTTTCTATTCACACCACTACCCACCCTTTGTCAAATCCTTCCGCACCCTTCCTTTCTATTCATAACACTACCCACCCTTTGTCAAATCCTTCCGCACCCTCCCTTTCTATTCACACCACTACCCACCCTTTGTCAAATCCTTCCACACCCTCCCTTTCTATTCACAACACTACCCACCCTTTGTCAAATCCTTCCACACCCTCCCTTTTTATCACACCACTACCCACCCTTTGTCAAATCCTTCCACACCCTCCCTTTCTATTCACACCACTACCCACCCTTTGTCAAATCCTTCCACACCCTCCCTTTCTATTCACACCACAACCCAACCTTTGTCAAATCTTTCCACACCCTCCCTTTATATTCACACCACAACCCAACCTTTGTCAAATCCTTCCACAACCTTCCTTTCTATTCACACCACTACCCACCATTTGTCAAATCCTTCCACACCCTTCCTTTCTATTCACACCACAACCCACCCTTTGTCAAATCCTTCCACACCCTCCCTTTCTATTCACACCACAACCCACCCTTTGTCAAATCCTTCCACACCCTTCCTTTCTATTCACACCACTACCCACCATTTGTCAAATCCTTCTGCACCCTTCCTTTCTATTCATAACACTACCCACCCTTTGTCAAATCCTTCCGCACCCTCCCTTTCTATTCACACCACTACCCACCCTTTGTCAAATCCTTCCACACCCTCCCTTTCTATTCACACCACTACCCACCCTTTGTCAAATCCTTCCACACCCTCCCTTTCTATTCACACCACAACCCACCCATTGTGAAATCCTTCCACACCCTCCCTTTCTATTCACACCACTACCCACCCTTTGTCAAATCCTTCCACACCCTCCCTTACTATTCACACCACGACCCACCCTTTGTCAAATCCTTCCACACCCTCCCTTTCAATTCACACCACAACCCACCCTTTGTCAAATCCTTCCACACCCTCCCTTTCTATACACACCACTACCCACCCTTTGTGAAATCCTTCCACACCCTTCCTTTATATTCACACCACTTCCCACCCTTTGTTAAATCCTTGCACACCCTCCCTTTCTATTCACACCACAACCCACCCTTTGTCAAATCCTTCCACACCCTCCCTTTTTATTCACACCACTACCCACCCTTTGTCAAATCCTTCCACACCCTCCCTTTGTATACACACCACAACCCACCCTTTGTCAAATCATTCCACACCCTCCCTTTCTATTCACACCACTACCCACCCTTTGTCAAATCCTTCCACACCCTCCCTTTCTATTCACACCACTACCCACCCTTTGTCAAATCCTTCCACACCCTCCCTTTCTATTCACACCCCTACCCACCCTTTGTCAAATCCTTCCACACCCTCCCTTTCTATTCACACCACTACCCACCCTTTGTCAAATCCTTCCACACCCTCCCTTTCTATTCACACCACTACCCACCCTTTGTCAAATCCTTCCACACCCTCCCTTTCTATTCAGACCACTACCCACCCTTTGTCAAATCCTTCCACACCCTCCCTTTCTATTCACACCACTACCCACCCTTTGTCAAATCCTTCCACACCCTCCCTTTCTATTCACACCACAACCCACACTTTGTCAAATCCTTCCACACCCTCCCTTTCTATTCACACCACTACCCACCCTTTGTCAAATCCTTCCACACCCTCCCTTTCTATTCACACCACTACCCACCCTTTGTCAAATACTTCCACACCCTCCCTTTCTATTCACACCACTACCCACCCTTTGTCAAATCCTTCCACACCCTCCCTTTCTATTCACACCACAACCCACCCTTTGTCAAATCCTTCCACACCCTCCCTTTCTATTCACACCACTACCCACCCTTTGTCAAATCCTTCCACACCCTCCCTTTCTATTCACACCACTACCCACCCTTTGTAAAATCCTTCCACACCCTCCCTTTCTATTCACACCACAACCCACACTTTGTCAAATCCTTCCACACCCTTTCTTTCTATTCACACCACAACCCACACTTTGTCAAATCCTTCCACACCCTCCCTTTCTGTTCACACCACTACCCACCCTTTGTCAAATCCTTCCACACCCTCCCTTTCTATTCACACCACAACCCACCCTTTGTCAAATCCTTCCACACCCTCCCTTTCTATTCACACCACTACCCACCCTTTGTCAAATCCTTCCACACCCTCCCTTTCTATTCACACCACTACCCACCCTTTGTCAAATCCTTCCACACCCTTCCTTTCTATTCATAACACTACCCACCCTTTGTCAAATCCTTCCGCACCCTCCCTTTCTATTCACACCACTACCCACCCTTTGTCAAATCCTTCCACACCCTCCCTTTCTATTCACACCACTACCCACCCTTTGTCAAATCCTTCCACACCCTCCCTTTCTATTCACACCACAACCCACCCATTGTGAAATCCTTCCACACCCTCCCTTTCTATTCACACCACTACCCACCCTTTGTCAAATCCTTCCACACCCTCCCTTACTATTCACACCACGACCCACCCTTTGTCAAATCCTTCCACACCCGCCCTTTGTATTCACACCACTATTCACCCTTTGTCAAATCCTTCCACACCCTCCCTTTCAATTCACACCACAACCCACCCTTTGTCAAATCCTTCCACACCCTCCCTTTCTATACACACCACTACCCACCCTTTGTGAAATCCTTCCACACCCTTCCTTTATATTCACACCACTTCCCACCCTTTGTTAAATCCTTGCACACCCTCCCTTTCTATTCACACCACAACCCACCCTTTGTCAAATCCTTCCACACCCTCCCTTTTTATTCACACCACTACCCACCCTTTGTCAAATCCTTCCACACCCTCCCTTTGTATACACACCACAACCCACCCTTTGTCAAATCATTCCACACCCTCCCTTTCTATTCACACCACTACCCACCCTTTGTCAAATCCTTCCACACCCTCCCTTTCTATTCACACCACTACCCACCCTTTGTCAAATCCTTCCACACCCTCCCTTTCTATTCACACCCCTACCCACCCTTTGTCAAATCCTTCCACACCCTCCCTTTCTATTCACACCACTACCCACCCTTTGTCAAATCCTTCCACACCCTCCCTTTCTATTCACACCACTACCCACCCTTTGTCAAATCCTTCCACACCCTCCCTTTCTATTCAGACCACTACCCACCCTTTGTCAAATCCTTCCACACCCTCCCTTTCTATTCACACCACTACCCACCCTTTGTCAAATCCTTCCACACCCTCCCTTTCTATTCACACCACAACCCACACTTTGTCAAATCCTTCCACACCCTCCCTTTCTATTCACACCACTACCCACCCTTTGTCAAATCCTTCCACACCCTCCCTTTCTATTCACACCACTACCCACCCTTTGTCAAATACTTCCACACCCTCCCTTTCTATTCACACCACTACCCACCCTTTGTCAAATCCTTCCACACCCTCCCTTTCTATTCACACCACAACCCACCCTTTGTCAAATCCTTCCACACCCTCCCTTTCTATTCACACCACTACCCACCCTTTGTCAAATCCTTCCACACCCTCCCTTTCTATTCACACCACTACCCACCCTTTGTAAAATCCTTCCACACCCTCCCTTTCTATTCACACCACAACCCACACTTTGTCAAATCCTTCCACACCCTTTCTTTCTATTCACACCACAACCCACACTTTGTCAAATCCTTCCACACCCTCCCTTTCTGTTCACACCACTACCCACCCTTTGTCAAATCCTTCCACACCCTCCCTTTCTATTCACACCACAACCCACCCTTTGTCAAATCCTTCCACACCCTCCCTTTCTATTCACACCACTACCCACCCTTTGTCAAATCCTTCCACACCCTCCCTTTCTATTCACACCACTACCCACCCTTTGTAAAATCCTTCCACACCCTCCCTTTCTATTCACATCACTACCCACCCTTTGTCAAATCCTTCCACACCCTCCCTTTCTATTCACACCACAACCCACCCTTTGTCAAATACTTCCACATCCTCCCTTTCTATTCACACCACTACCCTCCCTTTGTCAAATCCTTCCACACCCTCCCTTTCTATTCACATCACTACCCACCCTTTGTCAAATCCTTCCACACCCTCCCTTTCTATTCACACCCCTACCCACCCTTTGTCAAATCCTTCCACACCCTCCCTTTCTATTCACACCATTACCCACCCTTTGTGAAATCCTTCCACACCCTCCCTTTCTATTCACACCACTACCCACCCTTTGTCAAATCCTTCCACACCCTCCCTTTCTATTCACACCACTACCCACCCTTTGTCAAATCCTTCCACACCCTCCCTTTCTATTCACACCACTACCTACCCTTTGTGAAATCCTTCCACACCCTCCCTTTCTATTCACACCACTACCCACCCTTTGTCAAATCCTTCCACACCCTCCCTTTCTATTCACACCACTACCCACCCTTTGTAAAATCCTTCCACACCCTCCCTTTCTATTCACACCACAACCCACACTTTGTCAAATCCTTCCACACCCTTTCTTTCTATTCACACCACTACCCACCCTTTGTCAAATCCTTCCACACCCTCCCTTTCTATTCACACCACTACCCACCCTTTGTCAAATCCTTCCACACCCTCCCTTTCTATTCACACCACTACCCACCCTTTGTAAAATCCTTCCACACCCTCCCTTTCTATTCACATCACTACCCACCCTTTGTCAAATCCTTCCACACCCTCCCTTTCTATTCACACCCCTACCCACCCATTGTCAAATCCTTCCACACCCTCCCTTTCTATTCACACCACTACCCTCCCTTTGTCAAATCCTTACACACCCTCCCTTTCTATTCACATCACTACCCACCCTTTGTCAAATCCTTCCACACCCTCCCTTTCTATTCACACCCCTACCCACCCATTGTCAAATCCTTCCACACCCTCCCTTTCTATTCACACCACTAGCAACCCTTTGTGAAATCCTTCCACACCCTCCCTTTCTATTCACACCACTACCCACCCTTTGTCAAATCCTTCCACACCCTCCCTTTCTATTCACACCACTACCCACCCTTTGTCAAATCCTTCCACACCCTCCCTTTCTATTCACACCACTACCTACCCTTTGTGAAATCCTTCCACACCCTCCCTTTCTATTCACACCACTTTCCACCCTTTGTCAAATCCTTCCACACCCTCCCTTTCTATTCACACCACTACCCACCCTTTGTCAAATCCTTCCACACCCTCCCTTTCTATTCACACCACTACCCACCCTTTGTCAAATCCTTCCACACCCTCCCTTTCTATTCACACCACTACCCACCCTTTGTCAAATCCTTCCACACCCTCCTTTTCTATTCACACCAATACCCACCCTTTGTCAAATCCTTCCACACCCTCCCTTTCTATTCACACCACTACCCACCCTTTGTCAAATCCTTCCACACACTCCATTTCTATTCACACCACTACCCACCCTTTGTCAAATCCTTCCACACTCTCCCTTTCTATTCACACCACTACCCACCCTTTGTCAAATCCTTCCACACCCTCCCTTTCTATTCACACCACTACCCACCCTTTGTCAAATCCTTCCACACCCTCTCTTTCTATTCACACCACAACCCACCCTTTGTCAAATCCTTCCACACCCTCCCTTTCTATTCACACCACTACCCACCCTTTGTCAAATCCTTCCACACCCTCCATTTCTATTCACACCACTACCCACCCTTTGTAAAATCCTTCCACACCCTCCCTTTCTATTCACATCACTACCCACCCTTTGTCAAATCCTTCCACACACTCCCTTTCTATTCAAACCACTACCCACCCTTTGTCAAATCCTTCCACACCCTCCCTTTCTATTCACACCACTACCCACCCTTTGTAAAATCCTTCCACACCCTCCCTTTCTATTCACATCACTACCCACCCTTTGTCAAATCCTTCCACACCCTCCCTTTCTATTCACACCACAACCCACCCTTTGTCAAATACTTCCACACCCTCCCTTTCTATTCACACCACTACCCTCCCTTTGTGAAATCCTTCCACACCCTCCCTTTCTATTCACACCACTACCCACCCTTTGTCAAATCCTTCCACAACCTCCCTTTCTATTCACACCCCTACCCACCCTTTGTCAAATCCTTCCACACCCTCCCTTTCTATTCACACCACTACCCACCCTTTGTCAAATCCTTCCACACCCTCCGTTTCTATTCATACCACTACCCACCCTTTGTCAAATCCTTCCACACCCTCTCTTTCTATTCACACCAAAACCCACCCTTTGTCAAATCCTTCCACACCCTCTCTTTCTATTCAATCCACAACCCACCCTTTGTCAAATCCTTCCACATCCTCCCTTTCTATTCACACCACAACCCACCCATTGTCAAATCCTTCCACACCCTCCCTTTCTAATCACACCACTACCCACCCTTTGTCAAATCCTTCCACACCCTCCCTTTCTATTCACACCACTACCCACCCTTTGTCAAATCCTTCCACACCCTCCCTTTCTATTCAAACCCCTACCCACCCTTTGTCAAATCCTTCTACACCCTCCCTTTCTATTCACACCCACTACCCACCTTTTGTGAAATCCTTCCACACCCTCCCTTTCTATTCACACCACTACCCACCCTTTGTCAAATCCTTCCACACCCTCCCTTTCTATTCACACCACTACCCACCCTTTGTGAAATCCTTCCACACCCTCCCTTACTATTCACACCACTATCCACCCTTTGTCAAATCCTTCCACACCCTCCCTTTCTATTCACACCACTACCCACCATTTGTCAAATCCTTCCACACCCTCCCTTTCTATTCACACCACTACCCACCCTTTGTCAAATCCTTCCACACCCTTTCTTTCTATTCACACCACTACCCACCCTTTGTCAAATCCTTCCACACCCTCTTTTTCTATTCACACCACGACCCACCTTTTGTCAAATCCTTCCACACCCTCCCTTTCTATTCACACCACTACCCACCCTTTGTCAAATCCTTCCACACCCTCCCTTTCTATTCACACCACAACCCACTCTTTGTCAAATCTTTTCACACCCTCCCTTTCTATTCACACCACTACCCACCCTTTGTCAAATCCTTCCACACCCTCCCTTTCTTTTCACACCACTACCCACCCTTTGTCAAATCCTTCCACACCCTCCCTTTCTATTCACACCACTACCCACCCTTTGTCAAATCCTTCCACACCCTGCCTTTCTATTCACGCCACTACCCACCTTTGTCAAATCCTTCCACACCCTCCCATTCTATTCACAACACTACCCACCCTTTGTCAAATCCTTCCACACCCTCCCTTTCTATTCACACCACTACCCACCCTTTGTCAAATCCTTCCACACCCTCCCTTTCTATTCACACCACTACCCACCCTTTGTCAAATCCTTCCACACCCTCCCTTTCTATTCACACCACAACCCACCCTTTGTCAAATACTTTTACACCCTCCCTTTCTATTCACACCACAACCCACCCTTTGTCAAATCCTTCCACACCCTCCCTTTCTATTCACACCACTACCCACCCTTTGTCAAATCCTTCCACACCTTCCCTTTCTATTCACACCACAACCCAACTTTTGTCAAATCCTTCCACACCCTCCCTTTCTATTCACACCACAACCCACCCTTTGCAAAATCCTTCCACACCCTCCCTTTCTGTTCACACCACTACCCACCCTTTGTCAAATCCTTCCACACCCTCCCTTTCTATTCACACCTCTACCCACCCTTTGTCAAATCCTTCCACACCCTCCCTTTCTATTCACACCACAACCCACCCTTTGTCAAATCCTTCCACACCCTCCCTTTCTATTCACACCACTACCCACCCTTTGTCAAATCCTTCCACACCCTCCCTTTCTATTTACACCACTACCCACCCTTTGTCAAATCCTTCCACACCCTCCCTTTCTATTCACACCACTACCTACCCTTTGTCAAATACTTCCGCACCCTTCCTTTCTATTCACACCACTACCCACCCTTTGTCAAATCCTTCCGCACCCTTCCTTTCTATTCATAACACTACCCACCCTTTGTCAAATCCTTCCGCACCCTCCCTTTCTATTCACACCACTACCCACCCTTTGTCAAATCCTTCCACACCCTCCCTTTCTATTCACAACACTACCCACCCTTTGTCAAATCCTTCCACACCCTCCCTTTTTATCACACCACTACCCACCCTTTGTCAAATCCTTCCACACCCCTCCCTTTCTATTCACACCACTACCCACCCTTTGTCAAATCCTTCCACACCCTCCCTTTCTATTCACACCACAACCCAACCTTTGTCAAATCTTTCCACACCCTCCCTTTATATTCACACCACAACCCAACCTTTGTCAAATCCTTCCACAACCTTCCTTTCTATTCACACCACTACCCACCATTTGTCAAATCCTTCCACACCCTTCCTTTCTATTCACACCACAACCCACCCTTTGTCAAATCCTTCCACACCCTCCCTTTCTATTCACACCACAACCCACCCTTTGTCAAATCCTTCCACACCCTCCCTTTCTATTCACACCACTACCCACCCTTTGTCAAATCCTTCCACACCCTCCCTTTCTATTCACACCACAACCCACACTTTGTCAAATCCTTCCACACCCTCCCTTTCTATTCACACCACTACCCACCCTTTGTCAAATCCTTCCACACCCTCCCTTTCTATTCACACCACTACCCACCCTTTGTCAAATACTTCCACACCCTCCCTTTCTATTCACACCACTACCCACCCTTTGTCAAATCCTTCCACACCCTCCCTTTCTATTCACACCACAACCCACCCTTTGTCAAATCCTTCCACACCCTTTCTTTCTATTCACACCACAACCCACACTTTGTCAAATCCTTCCACACCCTCCCTTTCTATTCACACCACTACCCACCCTTTGTCAAATCCTTACACACCCTCCCTTTCTATTCACACCACAACCCACCCTTTGTCAAATCCTTCCACACCCTCCCTTTCTATTCACACCACTACCCACCCTTTGTCAAATCCTTCCACACCCTCCCTATCTATTCACACCACTACCCACCCTTTGTAAAATCCTTCCACACCCTCCCTTTCTATTCACACCACAACCCACACTTTGTCAAATCCTTCCACACCCTTTCTTTCTATTCACACCACAACCCACACTTTGTGAAATCCTTCCACACCCTCCCTTTCTATTCACACCACTACCCACCCTTTGTCAAATCCTTCCACACCCTCCCTTTCTATTCACACCACAACCCACCCTTTGTCAAATCCTTCCACACCCTCCCTTTCTATTCACACCACTACCCACCCTTTGTCAAATCCTTCCACACGCTCCCTTTCTATTCACACCACTACCCACCCTTTGTCAAATCCTTCCACACCCTCCCTTTCTATTCACACCCCTACCCACCCTTTGTCAAATCCTTCCACACCCTCCCTTTCTATTCACTCCACTACCCACCCTTTGTCAAATCCTTCCAAACCCTCCCTTTCTATTCACACCACTACCCACCTTTTGTCAAATCCTTCCACACCCTCCCTTTCTATTCACACCACTACCCACCCTTTGTCAAATCCTTCCACACCCTCCCTTTCTATTCACACCACTACCCACCCTTTGTCAAATCCTTACACACCCTCCCTTTCTATTCACACCACTACCTACCCTTTGTCAAATCCTTCCACACCCTCCCTTTCTATTCACACCACTACCCACCCTATGTCAAATCCTTCCACACCCTCCCTTTCTATTCACACCACTACCTACCCTTTGTCAAATCCTTCCACACCCTCCCTTTCTATTCACACCACTACCCACCCTATGTCAAATCCTTCCACACCCTTCCTTTCTATTCATAACACTACCCACCATTTGTCAAATCCTTCCGCACCCTCCCTTTCTATTCACACCACTACCCACCCTTTGTCAAATCCTTCCACACCCTCCCTTTCTATTCACACCACTACCCACCCTTTGTCAAATCCTTCCACACCCTCCCTTTCTATTCACACCAGCACCCACCCTTTGTCAAATCCTTCCACACCCTCCCTTTCTATTCACACCACTACCCACCTTTTGTCAAATCCTTCCACACCCTCCCTTTCTATTCACACCACAACCCACCCTTTGTCAAATCCTTCCACACCCTCCCTTTCTATTCACACCACAACTGACCCTTTGTCAATTCCTTCCACACCCTCCCTTTCTAATCACACCACAACCCACCCTTTGTCAAATCATTCCACACCCTCCCTTTCTATTCACACCACTACCCACCCTTTTTCAAATCCTTCCACACCCTCCCTTTCTATTCACACCACTACCTACCCTTTGTCAAATCCTTCCGCACCCTTCCTTTCTATTCACACCACTACCCACCCTTTGTCAAATCCTTCCGCACCCTTCCTTTCTATTCATAACACTACCCACCCTTTGTCAAATCCTTCCGCACCCTCCCTTTCTATTCACACCACTACCCACCCTTTGTCAAATCCTTCCACACCCTCCCTTTCTATTCACACCACTACCCACCCTTTGTCAAATCCTTCCACACACTCCATTTCTATTCACACCACTACCCACCCTTTGTCAAATCCTTCCACACCCTCCCTTTTTATTCACACCACTACCCACCCTTTGTCAAATCCTTCCACACCCTCCCTTTCTATTCACACCACTACCTACCATTTGTCAAATCCTTCCACACCATCCCTTTCTATTCACACCACTACCCACCCTTTGTCAAATCCTTCCACCCCCTCCCTTTCTATTCACACCACTACCCACCCATTGTCAAATCCTTCCACACCCTCCCTTTCTATTCACACCACGACCCACCCTTTGTCAAATCCTTCCACACCCTCCCTTTCTATTCACACCACTACCCACCCTTTGTGAAATCCTTCCACACCCTCCCTTTCTATTCACACCACAACCCACCCATTGTGAAATCCTTCCACACCCTCCCTTTCTATTCACACCACTACCCACCCTTTGTCAAATCCTTCCACACCCTCCCTTACTATTCACACCACGACCCACCCTTTGTCAAATCCTTCCACACCCGCCCTTTGTATTCACACCACTATTCACCCTTTGTCAAATCCTTCCACACCCTCCCTTTCTATTCACACCACAACCCACCCTTTGTCAAATCCTTCCACACCCTCCTTTTCTATTCACACCACAACCCACCCTTTGTCAAATCCTTCCACACCCACCCTTTCTATTCACACCACTACCCACCCTTTGTCAAATCCTTCCACACCCTCCCTTTCTATTCACACCACTACCCAACCTTTGTCAAATCCTTCCACACCCTCCCTTTCTATACACACCACTACCCACCCTTTGTCAAATCCTTCCACACCCTTCCTTTCTATTCACACCACTACCCACCCTTTGTTAAATCTTTGCACACCCTCCCTTTCTATTCACACCACAACCCACCCTTTGTCAAATCCTTCCACACCCTCCCTTTTTATTCACACCACTACCCACCCTTTGTCAAATCCTTCCACACCCTCCCTTTGTATACACACCACAACACACCCTTTGTCAAATCATTCCACACCCTCCCTTTCTATTCACACCACTACCCACCCTTTGTCAAATCCTTCCACACCCTCCCTTTCTATTCACACCACTACCCACCCTTTGTCAAATCCTTCCACACCCTCCCTTTCTATTCACACCCCTACCCACCCTTTGTCAAATCCTTCCACACCCTCCCTTTCTATTCACTCCACTACCCACCCTTTGTCAAATCCTTCCAAACCCTCCCTTTCTATTCACACCACTACCCACCCTTTGTCAAATCCTTCCACACCCTCCCTTTCTATTCACACCACTACCCACCCTTTGTCAAATCCTTCCACACCCTCCCTTTCTATTCACACCACTACCCACCCTTTGTCAAATCCTTCCACACCCTCCCTTTCTATTCACACCACTACCTACCCTTTGTCAAATCCTTCCACACCCTTCCTTTCTATTCACACCACTACCCACCCTTTGTCAAATCCTTCCACACCCTCCCTTTCTATTCACACCACTACCCACCCTTTGTCATATCCTTCCACACCCTCCCTTTCTATTCACACCACTACCCACCCTTTGTCAAATCCTTCCACACCCTCCCTTTCTATTCACACCACTACCCACCCTTTGTCAAATCCTTCCACACCCTCCCTTTCTATTCACACCACTACCCACCCTTTGTCAAATCCTTCCACACCCTCCCTTTCTATTCACACCAGTACCCACCCTTTGTCAAATCCTTCCACACCCTCCCTTTCTATTCACACCACGACCCACCCTTTGTCAAATCCTTCCACACCCTCCCTTTCTATTCACACCACTACCCACCCTTTGTCAAATCCTTCCACACCCTCCCTTTCTATTCACACCAGCACCCACCCTTTGTCAAATCCTTCCACACCCTCCCTTTCTATTCACACCACTACCCACCTTTTGTCAAATCCTTCCACACCCTCCCTTTCTATTCACACCACAACCCACCCTTTGTCAAATCCTTCCACACCCTCCCTTTCTATTCACACCACAACTGACCCTTTGTCAATTCCTTCCACACCCTCCCTTTCTAATCACACCACTACCCACCCTTTGTCAAATCCTTCCACACCCTCCCTTTCTATTCACACCACTACCCACCCTTTGTCAAATCCTTCCACACCCTTCCTTTCTATTCACACCACTACCCACCCTTTGTCAAATCCTTCAACACCCTCCCTTTCTATTCACACCACAACCCACCCTTTGTCAAATCCTTCCACACCCTCCCTTTCTATTCACACCACTACCCACCCTTTGTCAAATCCTTCCACACCCTCCCTTTCTATTCACACCACTACCCACCCTTTGTCAAATCCTTCCACACCCTCCCTTTCTATTCACACCACAACCCACCCTTTGTCAAATCCTTCCACACCCTCCCTTTCTATTCACACCACTACCCAACCTTTGTCAAATCCTTCCACACCCTCCCTTTCTATTCACACCACTACCCACCCTTTGTCAAATCCTTAAACAACCTTAATTTCTATTCACACCACTACCCACCCTTTGTCAAATCCTTCCACACCCTCCCTTTCTATTCACACCACAACCCACCCTTTGTCAAATCCTTCCACACCCTCCCTTTTTATTCACACCACTACCCACCCTTTGTCAAATCCTTCCACACCCTCCCTTTCTATACACATTACAACCCACCCTTTGTCAAATCTTTCCACAACCTCCCTTTCTATTCACACCACTACCCACCCTATGTCAAATCCTTCCACACCCTCCCTTTCTATTCACACCACTACCCACCCTTTGTCAAATCCTTCCACACCCTCCCTTTCTATTCACACCACGACCCATCCTTTGTCAAATCCTTCCACACCCTCCCTTTCTATTCAAACCACTACCCACCCTTTGTCAAATCCTTCCACACCCTTCCTTTCTATTCACACCAGCACCCACCCTTTGTCAAATCCTTCCACACCCTCCCTTTCTATTCACACCACTACCCACCCTTTTTCAAATCCTTCCACACCCTCCCTTTCTATTCACACCACTACCTACCCTTTGTCAAATCCTTCCGCACCCTTCCTTTCTATTCACACCACTACCCACCCTTTGTCAAATCCTTCTGCACCCTTCCTTTCTATTCATAACACTACCCACCCTTTGTCAAATCCTTCCGCACCCTCCCTTTCTATTCACACCACTACCCACCCTTTGTCAAATCCTTCCACACCCTCCCTTTCTATTCACACCACTACCCACCCTTTGTCAAATCCTTCCACACCCTCCCTTTCTATTCACACCACAACCCACCCATTGTGAAATCCTTCCACACCCTCCCTTTCTATTCACACCACTACCCACCCTTTGTCAAATCCTTACACACCCTCCCTTACTATTCACACCACGACCCACCCTTTGTCAAATCCTTCCACACCCGCCCTTTGTATTCACACCACTATTCACCCTTTGTCAAATCCTTCCACACCCTCCCTTTCAATTCACACCACAACCCACCCTTTGTCAAATCCTTCCACACCCTCCCTTTCTATACACACCACTACCCACCCTTTGTGAAATCCTTCCACACCCTTCCTTTATATTCACACCACTTCCCACCCTTTGTTAAATCCTTGCACACCCTCCCTTTCTATTCACACCACAACCCACCCTTTGTCAAATCCTTCCACACCCTCCCTTTTTATTCACACCACTACCCACCCTTTGTCAAATCCTTCCACACCCTCCCTTTGTATACACACCACAACCCACCCTTTGTCAAATCATTCCACACCCTCCCTTTCTATTCACACCACTACCCACCCTTTGTCAAATCCTTCCACACCCTCCCTTTCTATTCACACCACTACCCACCCTTTGTCAAATCCTTCCACACCCTCCCTTTCTATTCACACCCCTACCCACCCTTTGTCAAATCCTTCCACACCCTCCCTTTCTATTCACTCCACTACCCACCCTTTGTCAAATCCTTCCAAACCCTCCCTTTCTATTCACACCACTATTCACCCTTTGTCAAATCCTTCCACACCCTCCCTTTCTATTCACACCACTACCCACCCTTTGTCAAATCCTTCCACACCCTCCCTTTCTATTCACACCACTACCCACCCTTTGTCAAATCCTTCCACACCCTCCCTTTCTATTCACACCACTACCTACCCTTTGTCAAATCCTTCCACACCCTCCCTTTCCATTCACACCACTACCCACCCTTTGTCAAATCCTTCCACACCCTCCCTTTCTATTCACACCACTACCCACCCTTTGTCAAATCCTTCCACACACTCCCTTTCTATTCACACCACTACCCACCCTTTGTCAAATCCTTCCACACCCTCCCTTTCTATTCACACCACTACCCACCCTTTGTCAAATCATTCCACACCCTCCCTTTCTATTCACACCACTACCCACCCTTTGTCAAATCCTTCCACACCCTCCCTTTCTATTCACACCACAACCCACCCTTTGTCAAATCCTTCCACACCCTACCTTTCTATTCACACCACGACCCACCCTTTGTCAAATCCTTCCACACCCTCCCTTTCTATTCACACCACTACCCACCCTTTGTCAAATCCTTCCACACCCTCCCTTTCTATTCACACCAGCACCCACCCTTTGTCAAATCCTTCCACACCCTCCCTTTCTATTCACACCACTACCCACCTTTTGTCAAATACTTCCACACCCTCCCTTTCTATTCACACCACAACCCACCCTTTTTCAAATCCTTCCACACCCTCCCTTTCTATTCACACCACAACTGACCCTTTGTCAATTCCTTCCACACCCTCCCTTTCTAATCACACCACTACCCACCCTTTGTCAAATCCTTCCACACCCTTCCTTTCTATTCACACCACTACCCACCCTTTGTCAAATCCTTCCACACCCTCCCTTTCTATTCACACCACAACCCACCCTTTGTCAAATCCTTCCACACCCTCCCTTTCTATTCACACCACTACCCACCCTTTGTCAAATCCTTCCACACCCTCCCTTTCTATTCACACCACTACCCACCCTTTGTCAAATCCTTCCACACCCTCCCTTTCTATTCACACCACTACCCACCCTTTGTCAAATCCTTCCACACCCTCCCTTTCTATTCACACCACTACCCAACCTTTGTCAAATCCTTCCACACCCTCCCTTTCTATTCACACCACTACCCACCCTTTGTCAAATCCTTAAACAACCTTAATTTCTATTCACACCACTACCCACACTTTGTCAAATCCTTCCACACCCTCCCTTTCTATTCACACCACAACCCACCCTTTGTCAAATCCTTCCACACCCTCCCTTTTTATTCACACCACTACCCACCCTTTGTCAAATCCTTCCACACCCTCCCTTTCTATACACACCACAACCCACCCTTTGTCAAATCCTTCCACACCCTCCCTTTCTATTCACACCACAACCCACCCTTTGTCAAATCCTTCCACACCCTCCCTTTTTATTCACACCACTACCCACCCTTTGTCAAATCTTTCCACACCCTCCCTTTCTATTCACACCACAACCCACACTTTGTCAATTCCTTCCACACCCTCCCTTTCTATTCACACCACAACCCACACTTTGTCAAATCCTTCCACACCCTCCCTTTCTATTCACACCACTACCCACCCTTTGTCAAATCCTTCCACACCCTCCCTTTCTATTCACACCACAACCCACCCTTTGTCAAATCCTTCCACACCCTCCCTTTCTATTCACACCACTACCCACCCTTTGTCAAATCCTTCCACACCCTCCATTTCTATTCACACCACTACCCACCCTTTGTCAAATCCTTCCACACCCTCCCTTTCTATTCACATCACTACCCACCCTTTTTCAAATCCTTCCACACCCTCCCTTTCTATTCACACCACAACCCACCCTTTGTCAAATACTTCCACACCCTCCCTTTCTATTCACACCACTACCCTCCCTTTGTCAAATCCTTCCACACCCTCCCTTTCTATTCACACCACTACCCACCCATTGTCAAATCCTTCCACACCCTCCCTTTCTATTCACACCCCTACCCACCCTTTGTCAAATCCTTCCACACCCTCCCTTTCTATTCACACCACTACCCACCCTTTGTCAAATCCTTCCACACCCTCCCTTTCTATTCACACCACTACCCACCCTTTGTCAAATCCTTCCACACCCTCCCATTCTATTCACACCACAACCCACCCTTTGTCAAATCCTTCCACACCCTCCCTTTCTATTCACTCCACAACCCACCCTTTGTCAAATCCTTCCACACCCTCCCTTTCTATTCACACCACAACCCACCCATTGTGAAATCCTTCCACACCCTCCCTTTCTAATCACACCACTACCCACCCTTTGTCAAATCCTTCCACACCCTCCCTTTCTATTCACACCACTACCCACCCTTTGTCAAATCCTTCCACACCCTCCCTTTCTATTCACACCACAACCAACCCTTTCTCAAATCCTTCCACACCCTCCCTTTCTATTCACACCACTACCCACCCTTTGTCAAATCCTTCCACACCCTCCCTTTCTATTCACACCACTACCCACCCTTTGTCAAATCCTTCCACACCCTCCCTTTCTATTCACACCCCTACCCACCCTTTGTCAAATCCTTCCACACCCTCCCTTTCTATTCACACCACTACCCACCCTTTGTCAAATCCTTCCACACCCTCCCTTTCTATTCACACCACTACCCACCCTTTGTCAAATCCTTCCACACCCTCCCTTTCTATTCACACCACTACCCACCCTTTGTCAAATCCTTCCACACCCTCCCTTTCTATTCACACCACTACCCACCCTTTGTCAAATCCTTCCACACCCTCCCTTTCTATTCACACCACAACCCACACTTTGTCAAATCCTTCCACACCCTCCCTTTCTATTCACACCACTACCCACCCTTTGTCAAATCCTTCCACACCCTCCCTTTCTATTCACACCACTACCCACCCTTTGTCAAATACTTCCACACCCTCCCTTTCTATTCACACCACTACCCACCCTTTGTCAAATCCTTCCACACCCTCCCTTTCTATTCATACCACAACCCACCCTTTGTCAAATCCTTCCACACCCTTTCTTTCTATTCACACCACAACCCACACTTTGTCAAATCCTTCCACACCCTCCCTTTCTATTCACACCACTACCCACCCTTTGTCAAATCCTTCCACACCCTCCCTTTCTATTCACACCACAACCCACCCTTTGTCAAATCCTTCCACACCCTCCCTTTCTATTCACACCACTACCCACCCTTTGTCAAATCCTTCCACACCCTCCCTTTCTATTCACACCACTACCCACCCTTTGTCAAATCCTTCCACACACTCCATTTCTATTCACACCACTACCCACCCTTTGTCAAATCCTTCCACACCCTCCCTTTCTATTCACACCACTACCCACCCTTTGTCAAATCCTTCCACACCCTCCCTTTCTATTCACACCACTACCCACCCTTTGTCAAATCCTTCCACACCCTCCCTTTCTATTGACACCACTACCCACCCTTTGTCAAATCCTTCCACACCCTCCCTTTCTATTCACACCACTACCCACCCTTTGTCAAATCCTTCCACACCCTCCCTTTCTATTCACACCACTACCCACCCTTTGTCAAATCCTTCCACACCCTCCCTTTCTATTCACACCACAACCCACCCTTTGTCAAATCCTTCCACACCCTCCCTTTCTATTCACACCACGACCCACCCTTTGTCAAATCCTTCCACACCCTCCCTTTCTATTCACACCACTACCCACCCTTTGTCAAATCCTTCCACATCCTCCCTTTCTATTCACACCAGCACCCACCCTTTGTCAAATCCTTCCACACCCTCCCTTTCTATTCGCACCACTACCCACCTTTTGTCAAATCCTTCCACACCCTCCCTTTCTATTCACACCACAACCCACCCTTTTTCAAATCCTTCCACACCCTCCCTTTCTTTTCACACCACAACTGACCCTTTGTCAATTCCTTCCACACCCTCCCTTTCTAATCACACCACTACCCACCCTTTGTCAAATCCTTCCACACCCTCCCTTTCTATTCACACCACTACCCACCCTTTTTCAAATCCTTCCACACCCTCCCTTTCTATTCACACCACTACCCACCCTTTGTCAAATCCTTCCACACCCTTCCTTTCTATTCACACCACTACATCTACATCTACATCTACATATTACCCTGCAAGTCACCTTGACGGTGGATGGCAGGGGGTGCCGCGCACCAAGTTCCTAACTAATTATTATTCACTGTTATCTATTGTGGTCACGTATTGTCCTAGGGAAAAAGGACTCCTTATACCTCTCCGTCCTACTATCTATTTCGCGAATCTTGTCGTCATTATCCCTCCGTCCGATATACGTTGGTTGTCGAATAATATCCTTCATTTCATTTACGAATATCTCCGACCTATATTTATGTAGAAGTTTAAGTCTCGCCTGTAATCTACGATCTTTCAACGATGGCCAACTCAACTCATCAATGAGTAACGTAACGCTCTGTTTTTTATCGTAATTCTTTTTCACGAATCTAGCTGCTCGCCGCTGTATTTTTTCTAAATCCTTTATGAGTCCCCTCTGATATGGATCCCAAACCGCTGCTGCGTATTCCATTTGAGGTCTAACCAACGATAAATAACAGGATTCTCTCACCTTTTCCGTGCTTTTCCTGACTATCCTACGCACAAAAGCCAACTTCTTATTTGCCGCACCTATCACTCGTCTTATGTGGGTGTCCCAAGACAGGTCACGATTCAAGGTTACCCCGAGGTATTTCACGGATTCCGAAACAGGAATGATCTCACCATCTATCGAGTAGGTAAACACGGACGATGGGCTTCTAGATTTCCAAAAGTTTAGAACGTTACTCTTTTTCTGATTGATTTCTAGCTGCCATTCCTTGCACCAAACAGATAACGCATCCAGATCATCCTGAAGCTGACGATGGTCGCTAGGACCACTAATTTCTCTATAGACTACGGTGTCATCCGCAAAAAGCCTGATATTACTTTTTACAACTGAGCTGATGTCGTTTATATAAAGCAAGAAAAGCATAGGTCCGATCACACTACCCTGCGGCACTCCAGAGACTACATCTGCCACACTCGAGGACTTACCATCGATGACTACTTTTTGTTTTCTATTCCAAAGGAAAGCGCGAACCCAGTTAATGACTTTAACATTAACGCCAAGATTTCCCAATTTTAATAACAACTTACGGTGGGGAACCTTGTCAAAAGCTTTTCTAAAATCAAGGAACACTGCATCGACCTGCTTATTATTTTCGCCGCATGATAAAACATCATTCACAAACAGACCGAGTTGGGTGTCACAGGATCTACCTTTTCTGAAGCCATGTTGACAGCTGACTAAGAGCGATCTACTCTCAAGATAACGCATTGTGTTGCTAACAATAATGTGCTCCAAAATCTTACATGATAATGATGTTAGAGAAATCGGCCTATAATTTTCGGGGTTTTCTTTGTCACCTCCCTTATGAATGGGTGTGACGTGTGCTAGTTTCCAATCATCAGGAACCTCACAGAGGGTAAGAGATTTCTCGAAAACTATCCGAAGGAAGGGAGCTATATCTTCTGCTAGTTCTTTTAATACACGCGCGGGAATTCCTTCTGGTCCAGGATTTTTGTTGGGCTTTATCGCACTCAGTTGCTTCGCTATTCCTGCCTCAGAGATTTTAATATTATCCATCCGAGTACATCCATCGGGAATAAGATTATCTTTAAGTATATTTCCACCTGCCGTGAACGCCTTCGCGAAGTAAACGTTTAGTAGATTAGCTTTATCCTCCCCATCGTGAAGGATGTCTCCGGAATCACATCGCAGGGAGGGTATTGAAGGACCCACTCCCTTGACTTCTCTTACGTAGGACCAGAACGCTTTTGGATCCTCCTTCAATTTTGTATTTAATACCTCATTCCGGAAGGTGTTAAATGCGTTACGCATGGTTTTTCTCGCTAGTACGCGGGCACTGTTATACTCATGGACTATAGCTGTGCGATACTCATCGGAAGCGGTGGTAGGTATGTTTTTCAATTTTGCGTGGCTACGCCTCTGTCGTCTTAAGGCAATCCTGACTTCCTTATTAAACCAACGAGGTTCTTTCTTATCAGATTTTAACTTACTGGGGATAAATCTATTGATACCTCTTCCTAGTATATTCTTAAATAATAACCATGATGGCTCCATACCTAATCGTTCTGTCTTTTCACGATAACTGACAAAGGTACTTTTGAGATGTAAGCTGAAACTTTTAAAGTCGGCCTTGGCGAAAGCGTATACATTCCGAAGAGGCTTAGGATGTCTTTTGAGCTTTAATTCGCACTCCGCATACACAGCTCGATGGTCGCTAAGTCCCTCCTCTGTGGATACCTTAGTTATCCTATGCGGGATGTTAGAAGCAAGCAAGTCGAGAACATTGCCCGAACGCGTGGCTTTTTGTACCATCTGGATTAAGGAATATTCATGAAACGTGTCAATTAAGGCTTCACACGATTCGCGTTCTTTACCTCCCGTAACGAAACATAGGTTTTCCCAATCGATTGACGGTAAGTTAAAATCGCCTCCAATTATCACGTAACCGTCGTTCATAATAGATCTAAGCTCGGCTAATTGCCTCTCTAAACTTAAAATATAATCAACTTTGGCATTAGGTGGTCTGTAAAATGAGCATAAATATATCTTTTTCGAATTATCCTTACCTAGGCGGCACCACACGCTCTCGGTCGTTTCATCGATAATAGGGACCTGACAACTATCGTACTTTTCACTTATTGCCAAAAATACTCCGCCACCTATTCTATTGGCGCGGTCTTTTCTGTATACTCTATAGCTTTTCGGAAAAATTTCTTGGCTAGCGATATCTTCAGTGAGCCAACTTTCCGTACCTATAACTACATCCGCATGCAACGTGCGAATTACGTGTTCGAGTTCGGCAGACTTCCTACGAATGCTGCGGCAGTTTAAGACTATAATATTTAATTTCTCGTTATCGCCCGAAGCATTAACTGCTCTATTACGGCTTTCGCAGGTGGACTCTCTCACTTTGCGACCAGAAACTGTATTACACTCGATGCCCCTATGAAATCTCCTAATACGCCTACACCCTACCCTACTCTCTAATCTAAAAAAGACCTACCATGGTCGAAGATCCTACACGCTACACTCTGTGAAGCCTCGGTCGTGTAATGAACTCCAGAGCCGTTTAGGGGTACCCTACACGATCCGAGAACCGGCCGGAGATCAACAAAGTCGACTCCCATGCCCACACAGAAATTCCATAGCCTTTGGTTTAGCCCCGCCACGCGGCTCCAAACCTCCGAACCACAGTCAATCCGCGGGACAATACTACAAATGGTGAGCCGCACATCAGAACCCGACTCCTCTCGGACACGAGTGACCTCGGCGACCAAGTCCTCAAAAGAACTTAGAATCTCCTCGGACCCGCGCTTCGAGGCGTCGTTAGTCCCAACATGGACCACCATCCGCAGCCTAGAGCAACCCGTTGACTCCACCGACTCCCGTACCGCCCTCGTCACTTGGGGGACCGTTCCTCCTGGTATACACCTGGAGAACACCCGCTCAGCCACTCCCTCCCGGCGGGCCCGAGTTAGCAAGGGAGCCATAACACGACGGACATTAGAACTACCTATTACTAGGAGCCCTCCCTTCCCACCCCGACTTCCCATAGATCCAGCCTCCGCCAAAGAGACGGGAGCGGATGCGAGAGCATCGGCCGAAGTGTCGTCCTCCGACAACGCCGCGAACCGATTGCAAACTGGAAGAGGGTCAGCCGAGGCATTCCCAGCTCCCAGCCTTCGCAGGACCACCCCACGATCCCCCCGGTTGGAGACCACTCTCCAATCGTTGGGTTTCAGGATTGGAGCGACCCCAGCCCCCGAAGAGGTCCCACAAACACCCTCGATCACACCACCGAATTTCGCACTCGAGCGCACCCGAGTCGCCATCATGGCGCGGTGAGTTCTCGGGGATGGATGCGTTCTCCCAACACGAACAAGGGCCGACTCCGCTCTTGCCACCCTCCGACGGAGGTCCGTAACCTCTCTTACCAGCTCCGTGATTCGAGACCTCATTCCCTCGAAATCAGCGTCGCATAGAAAGGAGGAAACGGGAATCCTAGGTGAAGCCATCCTAAACACTAATCTGTACTAGCTATGAATTAAATTAAACTTCAAGCTAAGGTTATACTAAGTGACTAACTAATTAATTAATTACTATTAATTACTACCCACCCTTTGTCAAATCCTTCCACACCCTCCCTTTCTATTCACACCACAACCTACCCTTTGTCAAATCCTTCCACACCCTCCCTTTCTATTCACACCACTACCCACCCTTTGTCAAATCCTTCCACACCCTCCCTTTCTATTCACACCACTACCCACCCTTTGTCAAATCCTTCCACACCCTCCCTTTCTATTCACACCACTACCCACCCTTTGTCAAATCCTTCCACACCCTCCCTTTCTATTCACACCACTACCCAACCTTTGTCAAATCCTTCCACACCCTCCCTTTCTATTCACACCACTACCCACCCTTTGTCAAATCCTTAAACAACCTTAATTTCTATTCACACCACTACCCACCCTTTGTCAAATCCTTCCACACCCTCCCTTTCTATTCACACCACAACCCACCCTTTGTCAAATCCTTCCACACCCTCCCTTTTTATTCACACCACTACCCACCCTTTGTCAAATCCTTCCACACCCTCCCTTTCTATACACACCACAACCCACCCTTTGTCAAATCCTTCCACACCCTCCCTTTCTATTCACACCACAACCCACCCTTTGTCAAATCCTTCCACACCCTCCCTTTTTATTCACACCACTACCCACCCTTTGTCAAATCTTTCCACACCCTCCCTTTCTATTCACACCACAACCCACACTTTGTCAAATCCTTCCACACCCTCCCTTTCTATTCACACCACAACCCACACTTTGTCAAATCCTTCCACACCCTCCCTTTCTATTCACACCAATACCCACCCTTTGTCAAATCCTTCCACACCCTCCCTTTCTATTCACACCCCAACCCACCCTTTGTCAAATCCTTCCACACCCTCCCTTTCTATTCACACCACTACCCACCCTTTGTCAAATCCTTCCACACCCTCCATTTCTATTCACACCACTACCCACCCTTTGTCAAATCCTTCCACACCCTCCCTTTCTATTCACATCACTACCCACCCTTTTTCAAATCCTTCCACACCCTCCCTTTCTATTCACACCACAACCCACCCTTTGTCAAATACTTCCACACCCTCCCTTTCTATTCACACCACTACCCACCCTTTGTCAAATCCTTCCACACCCTCCCTTTCTATTCACACCACTACCCACCCATTGTCAAATCCTTCCACACCCTCCCTTTCTATTCACACCCCTACCCACCCTTTGTCAAATCCTTCCACACCCTCCCTTTCTATTCACACCACTACCCACCCTTTGTCAAATCCTTCCACACCCTCCCTTTCTATTCACACCACTACCCACCCTTTGTCAAATCCTTCCACACCCTCCCTTTCTATTCACACCACTACCCACCCTTTGTCAAATCCTTCCACACCCTCCCTTTCTATTCACACCACTACCCAACCTTTGTCAAATCCTTCCACACCCTCCCTTTCTATTCACACCACTACCCACCCTTTGTCAAATCCTTAAACAACCTTAATTTCTATTCACACCACTACCCACACTTTGTCAAATCCTTCCACACCCTCCCTTTCTATTCACACCACAACCCACCCTTTGTCAAATCCTTCCACACCCTCCCTTTTTATTCACACCACTACCCACCCTTTGTCAAATCCTTCCACACCCTCCCTTTCTATACACACCACAACCCACCCTTTGTCAAATCCTTCCACACCCTCCCTTTCTATTCACACCACAACCCACCCTTTGTCAAATCCTTCCACACCCTCCCTTTTTATTCACACCACTACCCACCCTTTGTCAAATCTTTCCACACCCTCCCTTTCTATTCACACCACAACCCACACTTTGTCAATTCCTTCCACACCCTCCCTTTCTATTCACACCACAACCCACACTTTGTCAAATCCTTCCACACCCTCCCTTTCTATTCACACCACTACCCACCCTTTGTCAAATCCTTCCACACACTCCCTTTCTATTCACACCACAACCCACCCTTTGTCAAATCCTTCCACACCCTCCCTTTCTATTCACACCACTACCCACCCTTTGTCAAATCCTTCCACACCCTCCATTTCTATTCACACCACTACCCACCCTTTGTCAAATCCTTCCACACCCTCCCTTTCTATTCACACCACTACCCACTCTTTGTAAAATCCTTCCACACCCTCCCTTTCTATTCACATCACTACCCACCCTTTGTAAAATCCTTCCACACCCTCCCTTTCTATTCACACCACAACCCACCCTTTGTCAAATACTTCCACATCCTCCCTTTCTATTCACACCACTACCCTCCCTTTGTCAAATCCTTCCACACCCTCCCTTTCTATTCACATCACTACCCACTTTTTGTCAAATCCTTCCACACCCTCCCTTTCTATTCACACCACTACCCACCCTTTGTCAAATCCTTCCACACCCTCCCTTTCTATTCACACCACTACCCACCCTTTGTCAAATCCTTCCACACCCTCCCATTCTATTCACACCACAACCCACCCTTTGTCAAATCCTTCCACACCCTCCCTTTCTATTCACTCCACAACCCACCCTTTGTCAAATCCTTCCACACCCTCCCTTTCTATTCACACCACAACCCACCCATTGTGAAATCCTTCCACACCCTCCCTTTCTAATCACACCACTACCCACCCTTTGTCAAATCCTTCCACACCCTCCCTTTCTATTCACACCACTACCCACCCTTTGTCAAATCCTTCCACACCCTCCCTTTCTATTCACACCACAACCAACCCTTTCTCAAATCCTTCCACACCCTCCCTTTCTATTCACACCACTACCCACCCTTTGTCAAATCCTTCCACACCCTCCCTTTCTATTCACACCACTACCCACCCTTTGTCAAATCCTTCCACACCCTCCCTTTCTATTCACACCCCTACCCACCCTTTGTCAAATCCTTCCACACCCTCCCTTTCTATTCACACCACTACCCACCCTTTGTCAAATCCTTCCACACCCTCCCTTTCTATTCACACCACTACCCACCCTTTGTCAAATCCTTCCACACCGTCCCTTTCTATTCACACCACTACCCACCCTTTGTCAAATCCTTCCACACCCTCCCTTTCTATTCACACCACTACCCACCCTTTGTCAAATCCTTCCACACCCTCCCTTTCTATTCACACCACAACCCACACTTTGTCAAATCCTTCCACACCCTCCCTTTCTATTCACACCACTACCCACCCTTTGTCAAATCCTTCCACACCCTCCCTTTCTATTCACACCACTACCCACCCTTTGTCAAATACTTCCACACCCTCCCTTTCTATTCACACCACTACCCACCCTTTGTCAAATCCTTCCACACCCTCCCTTTCTATTCACATCACTACCCACCCTTTTTCAAATCCTTCCACACCCTCCCTTTCTATTCACACCACAACCCACCCTTTGTCAAATACTTCCACACCCTCCCTTTCTATTCACACCACTACCCTCCCTTTGTCAAATCCTTCCACTCCCTCCCTTTCTATTCACACCACTACCCACCCATTGTCAAATCCTTCCACACCCTCCCTTTCTATTCACACCCCTACCCACCCTTTGTGAAATCCTTCCACACCCTCCCTTTCTATTCACACCACTACCCACCCTTTGTCAAATCCTTCCACACCCTCCCTTTCTATTCACACCACTACCCACCCTTTGTCAAATCCTTCCACACCCTCCCATTCTATTCACACCACAACCCACCCTTTGTCAAATCCTTCCACACCCTCCATTTCTATTCACACCACTACCCACCCTTTGTCAAATCCTTCCACACCCTCCCTTTCTATTCACATCACTACCCACCCTTTTTCAAATCCTTCCACACCCTCCCTTTCTATTCACACCACAACCCACCCTTTGTCAAATACTTCCACACCCTCCCTTTCTAATCACACCACTACCCACCCTTTGTCAAATCCTTCCACACCCTCCCTTTCTATTCACACCACTACCCACCCTTTTTCAAATCCTTCCACACCCTCCCTTTCTATTCACACCACTACCCACCCTTTGTCAAATCCTTCCACACCCTCCCTTTCTATTCACACCACTACCCACCCTTTGTCAAATCCTTCCACACCCTCCATTTCTATTCACACCACTACCCACCCTTTGTCAAATCCTTCCACACCCTCCCTTTCTATTCACACCACTACCCACCCTTTGTCAAATCCTTCCACACCCTCCCTTTCTATTCACACCACAACCCACCCTTTGTCAAATCCTTCCACACCCTCCCTTTCTATTCACACCACGACCCACCCTTTGTCAAATCCTTCCACACCCTCCCTTTCTATTCACACCACTACCCACCCTTTGTCAAATCCTTCCACACCCTCCCTTTCTATTCACACCAGCACCCACCCTTTGTCAAATCCTTCCACACCCTCCCTTTCTATTCACACCACTACCCACCTTTTGTCAAATCCTTCCACACCCTCCCTTTCTATTCACACCACAACCCACCCTTTTTCAAATCCTTCCACACCCTCCCTTTCTTTTCACACCACAACTGACCCTTTGTCAATTCCTTCCACACCCTCCCTTTCTAATCACACCACTACCCACCCTTTGTCAAATCCTTCCACACCCTCCCTTTCTATTCACACCACTACCCACCCTTTTTCAAATCCTTCCACACCCTCCCTTTCTATTCACACCACTACCCACCCTTTGTCAAATCCTTCCACACCCTTCCTTTCTATTCACACCACTACCCACCCTTTGTCAAATCCTTCCACACCCTCCCTTTCTATTCACACCACAACCCACCCTTTGTCAAATCCTTCCACACCCTCCCTTTCTATTCACACCACTACCCACCCTTTGTCAAATCCTTCCACACCCTCCCTTTCTATTCACACCACTACCCACCCTTTGTCAAATCCTTCCACACCCTCCCTTTCTATTCACACCACTACCCACCCTTTGTCAAATCCTTCCACACCCTCCCTTTCTATTCACACCACTACCCAACCTTTGTCAAATCCTTCCACACCCTCCCTTTCTATTCACACCACTACCCACCCTTTGTCAAATCCTTCCACACCTTCCCTTTCTATTCACACCACTACCCACCCTTTGTCAAATCCTTCCACACCCTCCCTTTCTATTCACACCACAACCCACCCTTTGTCAAATCCTTCCACACCCTCCCTTTTTATTCACACCACTACCCACCCTTTGTCAAATCCTTCCACACCCTCCCTTTCTATACACACCACAACCCACCCTTTGTCAAATCCTTCCACACCCTCCCTTTCTATTCACACCACAACCCACCCTTTGTCAAATCCTTCCACACCCTCCCTTTTTATTCACACCACTACCCACCCTTTGTCAAATCTTTCCACACCCTCCCTTTCTATTCACACCACAACCCACACTTTGTCAAATCCTTCCACACCCTCCCTTTCTATTCACACCACAACCCACACTTTGTCAAATCCTTCCACACCCTCCCTTTCTATTCACACCACTACCCACCCTTTGTCAAATCCTTCCACACCCTCCCTTTCTATTCACACCCCAACCCACCCTTTGTCAAATCCTTCCACACCCTCCCTTTCTATTCACACCACTACCCACCCTTTGTCAAATCCTTCCACACCCTCCATTTCTATTCACACCACTACCCACCCTTTGTCAAATCCTTCCACACCCTCCCTTTCTATTCACATCACTACCCACCCTTTTTCAAATCCTTCCACACCCTCCCTTTCTATTCACACCACAACCCACCCTTTGTCAAATACTTCCACACCCTCCCTTTCTATTCACACCACTACCCTCCCTTTGTCAAATCCTTCCACACCCTCCCTTTCTATTCACACCACTACCCACCCATTGTCAAATCCTTCCACACCCTCCCTTTCTATTCACACCCCTACCCACCCTTTGTCAAATCCTTCCACACCCTCCCTTTCTATTCACACCACTACCCACCCTTTGTCAAATCCTTCCACACCCTCCCTTTCTATTCACACCACTACCCACCCTTTGTCAAATCCTTCCACACCCTCCCATTCTATTCACACCACAACCCACCCTTTGTCAAATCCTTCCATACCCTCCCTTTCTATTCACTCCACAACCCACCCTTTGTCAAATCCTTCCACACCCTCCATTTCTATTCACACCACAACCCACCCATTGTGAAATCCTTCCACACCCTCCCTTTCTAATCACACCACTACCCACCCTTCGTCAAATCCTTCCACACCCTCCCTTTCTATTCACACCACTACCCACCCTTTGTCAAATCCTTCCACACCCTCCCTTTCTATTCACACCACAACCAACCCTTTCTCAAATCCTTCCACACCCTCCCTTTCTATTCACACCACTACCCACCCTTTGTCAAATCCTTCCACACCCTCCCTTTCTATTCACACCACTACCCACCCTTTGTCAAATCCTTCCACACCCTCCCTTTCTATTCACACCCCTACCCACCCTTTGTCAAATCCTTCCACACCCTCCCTTTCTATTCACACCACTACCCACCCTTTGTCAAATCCTTCCACACCCTCCCTTTCTATTCACACCACTACCCACCCTTTGTCAAATCCTTCCACACCCTCCCTTTCTATTCACACCACTACCCACCCTTTGTCAAATCCTTCCACACCCTCCCTTTCTATTCACACCACTACCCACCCTTTGTCAAATCCTTCCACACCCTCCCTTTCTATTCACACCACAACCCACACTTTGTCAAATCCTTCCACACCCTCCCTTTCTATTCACACCACTACCCACCCTTTGTCAAATCCTTCCACACCCTCCCTTTCTATTCACACCACTACCCACCCTTTGTCAAATACTTCCACACCCTCCCTTTCTATTCACACAACTACCCACCCTTTGTCAAATCCTTCCACACACTCCCTTTCTATTCATACCACAACCCACCCTTTGTCAAATCCTTCCACACCCTCCCTTTCTATTCACACCACAACCCACCCTTTGTCAAATCCTTCCACACCCTCCCTTTCTATTCACACCACTACCCACCCTTTGTCAAATCCTTCCACACCCTCCCTTTCTATTCACACCACAACCCACACTTTGTCAAATCCTTCCACACCCTCCCTTTCTATTCACACCACTACCCACCCTTTGTCAAATCCTTCCACACCCTCCCTTTCTATTCACACCCCAACCCACCCTTTGTCAAATCCTTCCACACCCTCCCTTTCTATTCACACCACTACCCACCCTTTGTCAAATCCTTCCACACCCTCCATTTCTATTCACACCACTACCCACCCTTTGTCAAATCCTTCCACACCCTCCCTTTCTATTCACATCACTACCCACCCTTTTTCAAATCCTTCCACACCCTCCCTTTCTATTCACACCACAACCCACCCTTTGTCAAATACTTCCACACCCTCCCTTTCTATTCACACCACTACCCTCCCTTTGTCAAATCCTTCCACACCCTCCCTTTCTATTCACACCACTACCCACCCATTGTCAAATCCTTCCACACCCTCCCTTTCTATTCACACCCCTACCCACCCTTTGTCAAATCCTTCCACACCCTCCCTTTCTATTCACACCACTACCCACCCTTTGTCAAATCCTTCCACACCCTCCCTTTCTATTCACACCACTACCCACCCTTTGTCAAATCCTTCCACACCCTCCCATTCTATTCACATCACAACCCACCCTTTGTCAAATCCTTCCACACCCTCCCTTTCTATTCACTCCACAACCCACCCTTTGTCAAATCCTTCCACACCCTCCCTTTCTATTCACACCACAACCCACCCATTGTGAAATCCTTCCACACCCTCCCTTTCTAATCACACCACTACCCACCCTTTGTCAAATCCTTCCACACCCTCCCTTTCTATTCACACCACTACCCACCCTTTGTCAAATCCTTCCACACCCTCCCTTTCTATTCACACCACAACCAACCCTTTCTCAAATCCTTCCACACCCTCCCTTTCTATTCACACCACTACCCACCCTTTGTCAAATCCTTCCACACCCTCCCTTTCTATTCACACCACTACCCACCCTTTGTCAAATCCTTCCACACCCTCCCATTCTATTCACACCACAACCCACCCTTTGTCAAATCCTTCCACACCCTCCCTTTCTATTCACTCCACAACCCACCCTTTGTCAAATCCTTCCACACCCTCCCTTTCTATTCACACCACAACCCACCCATTGTGAAATCCTTCCACACCCTCCCTTTCTAATCACACCACTACCCACCCTTTGTCAAATCCTTCCACACCCTCCCTTTCTATTCACACCACTACCCACCCTTTGTCAAATCCTTCCACACCCTCCCTTTCTATTCACACCACAACCAACCCTTTCTCAAATCCTTCCACACCCTCCCTTTCTATTCACACCACTACCCTCCCTTTGTCAAATCCTTCCACACCCTCCCTTTCTATTCACACCACTACCCACCCATTGTCAAATCCTTCCACACCCTCCCTTTCTATTCACACCCCTACCCACCCTTTGTCAAATCCTTCCACACCCTCCCTTTCTATTCACACCACTACCCACCCTTTGTCAAATCCTTCCACACCCTCCCTTTCTATTCACACCACTACCCACCCTTTGTCAAATCCTTCCACACCCTCCCATTCTATTCACACCACAACCCACCCTTTGTCAAATCCTTCCACACCCTCCCTTTCTATTCACTCCACAACCCACCCTTTGTCAAATCCTTCCACACCCTCCCTTTCTATTCACACCACAACTCACCCATTGTGAAATCCTTCCACACCCTCCCTTTCTAATCACACCACTACCCACCCTTTGTCAAATCCTTCCACACCCTCCCTTTCTATTCACACCACTACCCACCCTTTGTCAAATCCTTCCACACCCTCCCTTTCTATTCACACCACAACCAACCCTTTCTCAAATCCTTCCACACCCTCCCTTTCTATTCACACCACTACCCACCCTTTGTCAAATCCTTCCACACCCTCCCTTTCTATTCACACCACTACCCACCCTTTGTCAAATCCTTCCACACCCTCCCTTTCTATTCACACCCCTACCCACCCTTTGTCAAATCCTTCCACACCCTCCCTTTCTATTCACACCACTACCCACCCTTTGTCAAATCCTTCCACACCCTCCCTTTCTATTCACACCACTACCCACCCTTTGTCAAATCCTTCCACACCCTCCCTTTCTATTCACACCACTACCCACCCTTTGTCAAATCCTTCCACACCCTCCCTTTCTATTCACACCACTACCCACCCTTTGTCAAATCCTTCCACACCCTCCCTTTCTATTCACACCACAACCCACACTTTGTCAAATCCTTCCACACCCTCCCTTTCTATTCACACCACTACCCACCCTTTGTCAAATCCTTCCACACCCTCCCTTTCTATTCACACCACTACCCACCCTTTGTCAAATACTTCCACACCCTCCCTTTCTATTCACACAACTACCCACCCTTTGTCAAATCCTTCCACACACTCCCTTTCTATTCATACCACAACCCACCCTTTGTCAAATCCTTCCACACCCTTTCTTTCTATTCACACCACAACCCACACTTTGTCAAATCCTTCCACACCCTCCCTTTCTATTCACACCACTACCCACCCTTTGTCAAATCCTTCCACACCCTCCCTTTCTATTCACACCACAACCCACACTTTGTCAAATCCTTCCACACCCTCCCTTTCTATTCACACCACTACCCACCCTTTGTCAAATCCTTCCACACCCTCCCTTTCTATTCACACCCCAACCCACCCTTTGTCAAATCCTTCCACACCCTCCCTTTCTATTCACACCACTACCCACCCTTTGTCAAATCCTTCCACACCCTCCATTTCTATTCACACCACTACCCACCCTTTGTCAAATCCTTCCACACCCTCCCTTTCTATTCACATCACTACCCACCCTTTTTCAAATCCTTCCACACCCTCCCTTTCTATTCACACCACAACCCACCCTTTGTCAAATACTTCCACACCCTCCCTTTCTATTCACACCACTACCCTCCCTTTGTCAAATCCTTCCACACCCTCCCTTTCTATTCACACCACTACCCACCCATTGTCAAATCCTTCCACACCCTCCCTTTCTATTCACACCCCTACCCACCCTTTGTCAAATCCTTCCACACCCTCCCTTTCTATTCACACCACTACCCACCCTTTGTCAAATCCTTCCACACCCTCCCTTTCTATTCACACCACTACCCACCCTTTGTCAAATCCTTCCACACCCTCCCATTCTATTCACACCACAACCCACCCTTTGTCAAATCCTTCCACACCCTCCCTTTCTATTCACTCCACAACCCACCCTTTGTCAAATCCTTCCACACCCTCCCTTTCTATTCACACCACAACCCACCCATTGTGAAATCCTTCCACACCCTCCCTTTCTAATCACACCACTACCCACCCTTTGTCAAATCCTTCCACACCCTCCCTTTCTATTCACACCACTACCCACCCTTTGTCAAATCCTTCCACACCCTCCCTTTCTATTCACACCACAACCAACCCTTTCTCAAATCCTTCCACACCCTCCCTTTCTATTCACACCACTACCCACCCTTTGTCAAATCCTTCCACACCCTCCCTTTCTATTCACACCACTACCCACCCTTTGTCAAATCCTTCCACACCCTCCCTTTCTATTCACACCCCTACCTACCCTTTGTCAAATCCTTCCACACCCTCCCTTTCTATTCACACCACTACCCACCCTTTGTCAAATCCTTCCACACCCTCCCTTTCTATTCACACCACTACCCACCCTTTGTCAAATCCTTCCACACCCTCCCTTTCTATTCACACCACTACCCACCCTTTGTCAAATCCTTCCACACCCTCCCTTTCTATTCACACCACTACCCACCCTTTGTCAAATCCTTCCACACCCTCCCTTTCTATTCACACCACAACCCACACTTTGTCAAATCCTTCCACACCCTCCCTTTCTATTCACACCACTACCCACCCTTTGTCAAATCCTTCCACACCCTCCCTTTCTATTCACACCACTACCCACCCTTTGTCAAATACTTCCACACCCTCCCTTTCTATTCACACAACTACCCACCCTTTGTCAAATCCTTCCACACACTCCCTTTCTATTCATACCACAACCCACCCTTTGTCAAATCCTTCCACACCCTTTCTTTCTATTCACACCACAACCCACACTTTGTCAAATCCTTCCACACCCTCCCTTTCTATTCACACCACTACCCACCCTTTGTCAAATCCTTCCACACCCTCCCTTTCTATTCACACCACAACCCACCCTTTGTCAAATCCTTCCACACCCTCCCTTTCTATTCACACCACTACCCACCCTTTGTCAAATCCTTCCACACCCTCCCTTTCTATTCACACCACTACCCACCCTTTGTAAAATCCTTCCACACCCTCCCTTTCTATTCACACCACAACCCACACTTTGTCAAATACTTCCACACCCTTTCTTTCTATTCACACCACAACCCACACTTTGTCAAATCCTTCCACACCCTCCTTTCTGTTCACACCACTACCCACCCTTTGTCAAATCCTTCCACACCCTCCCTTTCTATTCACACCACAACCCACCCTTTGTCAAATCCTTCCACACCCTCCCTTTCTATTCACACCACTACCCACCCTTTGTCAAATCCTTCCACACCCTCCCTTTCTATTCACACCACTACCCACCCTTTGTAAAATCCTTCCACACCCTCCCTTTCTATTCACATCACTACCCACCCTTTGTCAAATCCTTCCACACCCTCCCTTTCTATTCACACCACAACCCACCCTTTGTCAAATACTTCCACATCCTCCCTTTCTATTCACACCACTACCCTCCCTTTGTCAAATCCTTCCACACCCTCCCTTTCTATTCACATCACTACCCACTTTTTGTCAAATCCTTCCACACCCTCCCTTTCTATTCACACCCCTACCCACCCTTTGTCAAATCCTTCCACACCCTCCCTTTCTATTCACACCACTACCCACCCTTTGTCAAATCCTTCCACACCCTCCCATTCTATTCACACCACAACCCACCCTTTGTCAAATCCTTCCACACCCTCCCTTTCTATTCACTCCACAACCCACCCTTTGTCAAATCCTTCCACACCCTCCCTTTCTAATCACACCACTACCCACCCTTTGTCAAATCCTTCCACACCCTCCCTTTCTATTCACACCACTACCCACCCTTTGTCAAATCCTTCCACACCCTCCCTTTCTATTCACACCACAACCAACCCTTTCTCAAATCCTTCCACACCCTCCCTTTCTATTCACACCACTACCCTCCCTTTGTCAAATCCTTCCACACCCTCCCTTTCTATTCACATCACTACCCACTTTTTGTCAAATCCTTCCACACCCTCCCTTTCTATTCACACCCCTACCCACCCTTTGTCAAATCCTTCCACACCCTCCCTTTCTATTCACACCACTACCCACCCTTTGTCAAATCCTTCCACACCCTCCCATTCTATTCACACCACAACCCACCCTTTGTCAAATCCTTCCACACCCTCCCTTTCTATTCACTCCACAACCCACCCTTTGTCAAATCCTTCCACACCCTCCCTTTCTAATCACACCACTACCCACCCTTTGTCAAATCCTTCCACACCCTCCCTTTCTATTCACACCACTACCCACCCTTTGTCAAATCCTTCCACACCCTCCCTTTCTATTCACACCACAACCAACCCTTTCTCAAATCCTTCCACACCCTCCCTTTCTATTCACACCACTACCCACCCTTTGTCAAATCCTTCCACACCCTCCCTTTCTATTCACACCACTACCCACCCTTTGTCAAATCCTTCCACACCCTCCCTTTCTATTCACACCCCTACCCACCCTTTGTCAAATCCTTCCACACCCTCCCTTTCTATTCACACCACTACCCACCCTTTGTCAAATCCTTCCACACCCTCCCTTTCTATTCACACCACTACCCACCCTTTGTCAAATCCTTCCACACCCTCCCTTTCTATTCACACCACTACCCACCCTTTGTCAAATCCTTCCACACCCTCCCTTTCTATTCACACCACTACCCACCCTTTGTCAAATCCTTCCACACCCTCCCTTTCTATTCACACCACAACCCACACTTTGTCAAATCCTTCCACACCCTCCATTTCTATTCACACCACTACCCACCCTTTGTCAAATCCTTCCACACCCTCCCTTTCTATTCACACCACTACCCACCCTTTGTCAAATACTTCCACACCCTCCCTTTCTATTCACACCACTACCCACCCTTTGTCAAATCCTTCCACACCCTCCCTTTCTATTCATACCACAACCCACCCTTTGTCAAATCCTTCCACACCCTTTCTTTCTATTCACACCACAACCCACACTTTGTCAAATCCTTCCACACCCTCCCTTTCTATTCACACCACTACCCACCCTTTGTCAAATCCTTCCACACCCTCCCTTTCTATTCACACCACAACCCACCCTTTGTCAAATCCTTCCACACCCTCCCTTTCTATTCACACCACTACCCACCCTTTGTCAAATCCTTCCACACCCTCCCTTTCTATTCACACCACTACCCACCCTTTGTCAAATCCTTCCACACACTCCATTTCTATTCACACCACTACCCACCCTTTGTCAAATCCTTCCACACCCTCCCTTTCTATTCACACCACTACCCACCCTTTGTCAAATCCTTCCACACCCTCCCTTTCTATTCACACCACTACCCACCCTTTGTCAAATCCTTCCACACCCTCCCTTTCTATTCACACCACTACCCACCCTTTGTCAAATCCTTCCACACCCTCCCTTTCTATTCACACCACTACCCACCCTTTGTCAAATCCTTCCACACCCTCCCTTTCTATTCACACCACTACCCACCCTTTGTCAAATCCTTCCACACCCTCCCTTTCTATTCACACTACAACCCACCCTTTGTCAAATCCTTCCACACCCTCCCTTTCTATTCACACCACGACCCACCCTTTGTCAAATCCTTCCACACCCTCCCTTTCTATTCACACCACTACCCACCCTTTGTCAAATCCTTCCACACCCTCCCTTTCTATTCACACCAGCACCCACCCTTTGTCAAATCCTTCCACACCCTCCCTTTCTATTCACACCACTACCCACCTTTTGTCAAATCCTTCCACACCCTCCCTTTCTATTCACACCACAACCCACCCTTTTTCAAATCTTTCCACACCCTCCCTTTCTTTTCACACCACAACTGACCCTTTGTCAATTCCTTCCACACCCTCCCTTTCTAATCACACCACTACCCACCCTTTGTCAAATCCTTCCACACCCTTCCTTTCTATTCACACCACTACCCACCCTTTTTCAAATCCTTCCACACCCTCCCTTTCTATTCACACCACTACCCACCCTTTGTCAAATCCTTCCACACCCTTCCTTTCTATTCACACCACTACCCACCCTTTGTCAAATCCTTCCACACCCTCCCTTTCTATTCACACCACAACCCACCCTTTGTCAAATCCTTCCACACCCTCCCTTTCTATTCACACCACAACCCACCCTTTGTCAAATCCTTCCACACCCTCCCTTTCTATTCACACCACTACCCACCCTTTGTCAAATCCTTCCACACCCTCCCTTTCTATTCACACCACTACCCACCCTTTGTCAAATCCTTCCACACCCTCCCTTTCTATTCACACCAGCACCCACCCTTTGTCAAATCCTTCCACACCCTCCCTTTCTATTCACACCACTACCCACCTTTTGTCAAATCCTTCCACACCCTCCCTTTCTATTCACACCACAACCCACCCTTTTTCAAATCCTTCCACACCCTCCCTTTCTATTCACACCACTACCCACCCTTTGTCAAATCCTTCCACACCCTCCCTTTCTATTCACACCACTACCCACCCTTTGTCAAATCCTTCCACACCCTCCCTTTCTATTCACACCACTACCCACCCTTTGTCAAATCCTTCTACACCCTCCCTTTCTATTCACACCACTACCCACCCTTTGTCAAATCCTTCCACACCCTCCCTTTCTATTCACACCACTACCCACCCTTTGTCAAATCCTTCCACACCCTCCCTTTCTATTCACATCACTACCCACCCTTTGTCAAATCCTTCCACACCCTCCCTTTCTATTCACACCACAACCCACCCTTTTCAAATCCTTCCACACCCTCCCTTTCTATTCACACCACTACCCACCCTTTGTCAAATCCTTCCACACCCTCCCTTTCTATTCACACCACTACCCACCCTTTGTCAAATCCTTCCACACCCTCCCTTTCTATTCACACCACTACCCACCCTTTGTCAAATCCTTCCACACCCTCCCTTTCTATTCACACCAATACCCACCCTTTGTCAAATCCTTCCACACCCTCCCTTTCTATTCACACCACTACCCACCCTTTGTCAAATCCTTCCGCACCCTCCCTTTCTATTCACACCACTACCCACCCTTTGTCAAATCCTTCCGCACCCTCCCTTCCTATTCACACCACTACCCACCCTTTGTCAAATCCTTCCACACCATCCCTTACTATTCACACTACTACCTACCCTTTGTCAAATCCTTCCACACCATCCCTTTCTATTCACACCACTACCCACCCTTTGTCATATCCTTCCACACCCTCCCTTTCTATTCACACCACAACCCAACCTTTGTCAAATCCTTCCACACCCTCCCTTTCTATTCACACCACTACCCACCCTTTGTCAAATCCTTCCACACCCTCCCTTTCTATTCACACCACTACCCACCATTTGTCAAATCCTTCCACACCCTCCCTTTCTATTCACACCACAACCCACCCTTTGTCAAATCCTTCCACACCCTCCCTTTCTATTCACACCACTACCCACCCTTTGTCAAATCCTTCCACACCCTCCCTTTCTATTCACACCACAACCCACACTTTGTCAAATCCTTCCACACCCTCCCTTTCTATTCACACCACTACCCACCCTTTGTCAAATCCTTCCACACCCTCCCTTTCTATTCACACCACTACCCACCCTTTGTCAAATCCTTCCACACCCTCCCTTTCTATTCACATCACTACCCACCCTTTGTCAAATCCTTCCAGACCCTCCCTTTCTATTCACACCACAACCCACCATTTGTCAAATCCTTCCACGCCCTCCCTTTCTATTCACACCACTACCCACCCTTTGTAAAATCCTTCCACGCCCTCCCTTTCTATTCACACCACTACCCACCCTTTGTCAAATCCTTCCACACCCTCCCTTTCTATTCACACCACTACCCACCCTTTGTCAAATCCTTCCACACCCTCCCTTTCTATTCACACCACTACCCACCCTTTGTCAAATCCTTCCACACCCTCCCTTTCTATTCATACCACTACCCACCCTTTGTCAAATCCTTCCACACCCTCCCTTTCTATTCACACCACTACCCACCCTTTGTCAAATCCTTCCACACCCTCCCTTTCTATTCACACCACTACCCACCCTTTGTCAAATCCTTCCACACCCTCCCTTTCTATTCACACCACTACCCACCCTTTGTCTAATCCTTCCACACCCTCCCTTTCTATTCACACCACTACCCACCCTTTGTCAAATCCTTCCACACCCTCCCTTTCTATTCACACCACTACCCACCCTTTGTCAAATCCTTCCACGCCCTCCCTTTCTATTCACACCACTACCCACCCTTTGTCAAATCCTTCCACGCCCTCCCTTTCTATTCACACCACTACCCACCCTTTGTCAAATCCTTCCACACCCTCCCTTTCTGTTCACACCACTACCCACCCTTTGTCAAATCCTTCCACACCCTCCCTTTCTATTCACACCACAACCCACCCTATGTCAAATCCTTCCACACCCTCCCTTTCTATTCACACCACTACCCACCCTTTGTCAAATCCTTCCACACCCTCCGTTTCTATTCACACCACTACCTACCCTTTGTCAAATCCTTCCACACCCTCCCTTTCTATTCACACCACTACCCACCCTTTGTCAAATCCTTCCACACCCTCCCTTTCTATTCAAACCACTACCCACCCTTTGTCAAATCCTTCCACACCCTCCCTTTCTATTCACACCACTACCCACCCTTTGTCAAATCCTTCCACACCCTCCCTTTCTATTCACACCACTACCCACCCTTTGTCAAATCCTTCCACACCCTCCCTTTCTATTCATACCACTACCCACCCTTTGTCTAATCCTTCCACACCCTCCCTTTCTATTCACACCACTACCCACCCTTTGTCAAATCCTTCCACACCCTCCCTTTCTATTCACACCACTACCCACCCTTTGTCAAATCCTTCCACACCCTCCCTTTCTATTCACACCACTACCCACCCTTTGTCAAATCCTTCCACGCCCCCCCTTTCTATTCGCACCACTACCCACCCTTTGTCAAATCCTTCCACACCATCCCTTTCTATTCACACCACTACCCACCCTTTGTCAAATCCTTCCACACCCTCCCTTTCTATTCACACCACTACCCACCCTTTGTCTAATCCTTCCACACCCTCCCTTTCTATTCACACCACTACCCACCCTTTGTAAAATCCTTCCACACCCTCCCTTTCTATTCACACCACTACCCACCCTTTGTCAAATCCTTCCACACCCTCCCTTTCTATTCACACCACTACCCACCCTTTGTCAAATCCTTCCACACCCTCCCTTTCTATTCACACCACAACCCACCCTTTGTCAAATCCTTCCACACCCTCCCTTTCTATTCACACCACTACCTACCCTTTGTCAAATCCTTCCACACCCTCCCTTTCTATTCACACCACAACCCACCCTTTGTCAAATCCTTCCACACCCTCCCTTTCTATTCACACCACTACCCACCCTTTGTCAAATCCTTCCACACCCTCCCTTTCTATTCACACCACTACCTACCCTTTGTCAAATCCTTCCACACCCTCCCTTTCTATTCACACCACTACCCACCCTTTGTCAAATCCTTCTACACCCTCCCTTTCTATTCACACCACTACCTACCCTTTGTCAAATTCTTCCACACTCTCCCTTTCTATTCACACCACTACCCACCCTTTGTCAAATCCTTCCACACCCTCCCTTTCTATTCACACCACTACCCACCCTTTGTCAAATCCTTCCACACCCTCCCTTTCTATTCACACCACTACCCACCCTTTGTCAAATCCTTCCACACCCTCCCTTTCTATTCGCACCACTACCTACCCTTTGTCAAATCCTTCCACACCCTCCCTTTCTATTCGCACTACTACCCACCCTTTGTCAAATCCTTCCACACCCTCCCTTTCTATTCACACCACTACCCACCCTTTGTCAAATCCTTCCACACCCTCCCTTTCTATTCACACCACTACCCACCCTTTGTCAAATCCTTCTACACCCTCCCTTTCTATTCACACCACTACCTACCCTTTGTCAAATCCTTCCACACTCTCCCTTTCTATTCACACCACTACCCACCCTTTGTCAAATCCTTCCACACCCTCCCTTTCTATTCACACCACTACCCACCCTTTGTCAAATCCTTCCACACCCTCCCTTTCTATTCACATCACTACCCACCCTTTGTCAAATCCTTCCACACCCTCCCTTTCTATTCACACCACAACCCACCCTTTTCAAATCCTTCCATACCCTCCCTTTCTATTCACACCACTACCCACCCTTTGTAAAATCCTTCCACGCCCTCCCTTTCTATTCACACCACTACCCACCCTTTGTCAAATCCTTCCACGCCCTCCCTTTCTATTCACACCACTACCCACCCTTTGTCAAATCCTTCCACACCCTCCCTTTCTATTCACACCACAACCCACCCTTTGTCAAATCCTTCCACACCCTACCTTTCTATTCACACCACTACCCACCCTTTGTCAAATCCTTCCGCACCCTCCCTTCCTATTCACACCACTACCCACCCTTTGTCAAATCCTTCCACACCCTCCCTTACTATTCACACTACTACCTACCCTTTGTCAAATCTTTCCACACCATCCCTTTCTATTCACACCACTACCCACCGTTTGTCATATCCTTCCACACCCTCCCTTTCTATTCACACCACAACCCAACCTTTGTCAAATCCTTCCACACCCTCCCTTTCTATTCACACCACTACCCAGCCTTTGTCAAATCCTTCCACACCCTCCCTTTCTATTCACACCACTACCCACCATTTGTCAAATCCTTCCACACCCTCCCTTTCTATTCACACCACAACCCACCCTTTGTCAAATCCTTCCACACCCTCCCTTTCTATTCACACCACTACCCACCCTTTGTCAAATCCTTCCACACCCTCCCTTTCTATTCACACCACAACCCACACTTTGTGAAATCCTTCCACACCCTCCCTTTCTATTCACACCACTACCCACCCTTTGTCAAATCCTTCCACACCCTCCCTTTCTATTCACACCACTACCCACCCTTTGTCAAATCCTTCCACACCCTCCCTTTCTATTCACACCACTACCCACCCTTTGTCAAATCCTTCCACACCCTCCCTTTCTATTCACACCACTACCCACCCTTTGTCAAATCCTTCCACACCCTCCCTTTCTATTCACACCACTACCCACCCTTTGTCTAATCCTTCCACACCCTCCCTTTCTATTCACACCACTACCCACCCTTTGTCAAATCCTTCCACACCCTCCCTTTCTATTCACACCACTACCCACCCTTTGTCAAATCCTTCCACACCCTCCCTTTCTATTCACACCACTACCCACCCTTTGTCAAATCCTTCCACACCCTCCCTTTCTATTCACACCACTACCCACCCTTTGTCAAATCCTTCCACACCCTCCCTTTCTATTCACACCACTACCCACCCTTTGTCAAATCCTTCCACACCCTCCCTTTCTATTCACACCACTACCCACCCTTTGTCTAATCCTTCCACACCCTCCCTTTCTATTCACACCACTACCCACCCTTTGTCAAATCCTTCCACACCCTCCCTTTCTATTCACACCACTACCCACCCTTTGTCAAATCCTTCCACACCCTCCCTTTCTATTCACACCACTACCCACCCTTTGTCAAATCCTTCCACACCCTCCCTTTCTATTCACACCACAACCCACCCTTTGTCAAATCCTTCCACACCCTCCCTTTCTATTCACACCACTACCTACCCTTTGTCAAATCCTTCCACACCCTCCCTTTCTATTCACACCACAACCCACCCTTTGTCAAATCCTTCCACACCCTCCCTTTCTATTCACACCACTACCCACCCTTTGTCAAATCCTTCCACACCCTCCCTTTCTATTCACACCACTACCTACCCTTTGTCAAATCCTTCCACACCCTCCCTTTCTATTCACACCACTACCCACCCTTTGTCAAATCCTTCTACACCCTCCCTTTCTATTCACACCACTACCTACCCTTTGTCAAATCCTTCCACACTCTCCCTTTCTATTCACACCACTACCCACCCTTTGTCAAATCCTTCCACACCCTCCCTTTCTATTCACACCACTACCCACCCTTTGTCAAATCCTTCCACACCCTCCCTTTCTATTCACACCACTACCCACCCTTTGTCAAATCCTTCCACACCCTCCCTTTCTATTCACACCACAACCCACCCTTTTCAAATCCTTCCATACCCTCCCTTTCTATTCACACCACAACCCACCCTTTGTCAAATCCTTCCACACCCTCCCTTTCTATTCACACCACTACCTACCCTTTGTCAAATCCTTCCACACCCTCCCTTTCTATTCACACCACTACCCACCCTTTGTCAAATCCTTCCACAACCTCCCTTTCCATTCACACCACTACCCACCCTTTGTCAAATCCTTCCACACCCTCCCTTTCTATTCACACCACTACCCACCCTTTTTCAAATCTTTCCACACCCTCTCCTCCTTTTCCCACACTTTCTATGAACGAATATCCCTTTCCATCCCACCTCGACCTGCTAATTCAACTTCAGCCACCTCCTCATCTATAAATTCACCCTCAACATCAAGAAAATGGGCCTGACAAGTGTAAAGTGCACAAGATGTATTTCTACAGAAGCTTACTTCTGCAGTGGAAAAAAATGCTGGAGATGAATTTTCAAAATTTGGTAAGTACATCACTGCTATGATAAGAAGATTAAAAACATAAAAAAGGCAGCGATGGCACACTACTGAAATATAGCTGATATTTAATCAAATGTATGATGAGGAAGAAGAGGAAGACATTTGAGAATTTCTATAAATAAACTTTTTAAAACTATTTTATTTTGATTTACTCTCTAAATCCCTATATGGTTGCAGAAGCTTATCTCATAACATAAGTATTGTATGTTCTTCTTACTACTGGTTTATGTACATTATACATGCATTATTTTGCCTCATTTAAAAGTTATACCGAGTATTAATGTCAAGTCTGCTGGAAAGGTTTTCCATTAGGTATGTTTTTATATTGGATCAAGTTGAATGAAAAACTTATGATTTCAGTCTCCAACAGGACTTCATATTTTGTGTACACATGCAGTAATAGTACACACATAGTATTCAAAAGGGAACTAACTGAACCACTGTCCGCTTTCGAAAGTTTTGTAAATACCCGCCTTTGTCATCTTATAAAATCACAAGTAGCTCCATTTCTCGCCACTATATCGGGTCTTTTCCACAGAAATAATAATGTATATAATAACAATAATAATTTTTATTCATCCTGGAGATTTTATACAAATATAGGACAAGTCATGCACAATAAAAAATACATATAGACATTTAGGAATAAACAACTCTGCAACTGAGTAAGAATATGAAATTTATCTATCTAAATAGGACAAGTCAAAAATACAAGAAGATGTTCAATATTACAAAATGTGCATATAGAAATTAAACACAGTTTAACAATTTACACTAGTAATGTAATGTCACAAAGTGAAGTAATAATCTTCATAGGCAGATTACATTTAGTATAACATAAAAGTAAATGCCAGAAATACTTGCCTTCAAATAATTTTCCAAAAAGCACAGGTATATTGCTCTGCACACCTCTCGTATTATTAATGAGATGGTGTTCTTTGGAATTCTTGTTGAGAACATTAAACTACTATAACTTTTTCCAGTGGCCAGAAATCTCAAAGTGAGTGCCAATCTGATTTCAGGTGAAATTGACTCCCTCATTACAGTATTTTTCTTCGATATCAAACTTTTCACTTTCAACAGAAGTAAATTGAAGGTACTTTCCTTCATTCTCAGAAAGCTTTTAAATGAAAATGGATCCTCTGCAGATAACTCTTGGAAGAGTAAAGAAAATACAGTTTCTGCATTATCTTCTTGCCTTCTTCTTATCCATTCACGAACCCACAATTTTTTTCTGCTTCTCTTCTTTTTTCTGCTGCTGCAGCAGCTAAAATCACTTGAGCTCTTTGCATTGCGATCCACAGAGTTTAACATGAAAGTAAACAGATGTCAACTATGATTGATATAAGTTTGACTAATGTAACTTGTGGTAGTATGAACACAAGTGTCATTAAAGTGACTGATGCATATTTGAATGATGTAAGTGAAGAAAGCAAGTGAAGGATTATGTGAACAGGGCTTTAGGTGTTATCAGGTGTTAATCGTGTTACTCTGGTTCCAACGAGTGATTTGAATCAACCTCTGTGAGCATCTGTACAGGTCTGTAAGCATCTGTATAGACTGACTGACAGTTTTCTTCTTGTGACGTGGAAAGTGCGCTATGGTTTGCACTCCATTTTGCATCCCCAATTGTAGGGAGAAGATGGGTACTCGAGTTTGGTAAGTATTTTCACATATAATTTATTTATTTATGTTTACAAATGCCCGAGTGTGAAATATGCGATATCGGCAAGAAGATGTATATTTTAAAATGATAAATCCAGGTTCCCTCATCCCATTTCCGACTCAAATCGTCGATTCGATGTTTGATTGAAGCTGGTTGGGAATCCTAAGCTCATGTCCATGAACCGAATGGCCATCTATAACAATAAAAGACTTTGCCTGAGGCATTTCTCTCAGGAGAATTTTATTGAAGGCACTATGAAACTTCTGAAGGACTCCATTCCGAATTTACATCTGCCAGGTAAATAATTTTAGTGATGTTTTGCATACATGCTGTTTATCTAGTGACTACTGTTTTCATCTTTTCAAGCATCTTCTCGAATCATGCTTAGATCATTTTATGAAGTGTTTCTTGTTAGTTGACTCAGTGGTTAACTTTTATTTTCTTCCTGCAGCAGTACAGCAAGGTGAAGTGGGCCCACAAACTGGCCCCTGGGGTTTCAGACCCCACACAGGCCTAGTAATGCCATTACAGAGAACCTTATGAGGTATATTATTTATATTTGTATTTATATAAAATGTGATACAGTAAAACATAGATAGGATAAACTGTGTTTATTTCGTTACTTATTACTGAAATTTTCCTGTTTCTTATTAAAGGGGTCCAAGTAAGGAAGGTGTCTTGCGTCAACTTGGAGTCAGGAAGTCTGTTGAATTGACACCCAAAGCTAAGTCTTTGCATAAAGCTAATAAGTTATTGAGGAGGAGTGCTTGCCGCTTTACATTAATTGGAAGTGTCATATCTCAAAATTTTATATGAGATAGGATAATTTTAAAAACATTTGTAATCTGCATTAAGAACTACATCAGGACCACCAATTTTTTTGGAACCAAAAACTTTTTTCTCATTGTAATTAATCATAAAATCAACCTTGGTCATAAAGCTCTTGGTTTATTTTTTGATCTGAGTAAAGCATGTATTATAACTTTTTATTATTATGAGTTGCTGGTACTTGCAACTGCAAGCACTTAAAAATAATACATCAAGATCTAAACAAGTAAATAAACCAACGTGACAGCATTTGGACTATGCCGAGTTCATTTAAATGAGATAATGGTTTTCATTTTCCCAGAAATTAAGGCATGTATCCAGAATTTCTAAATTTTCGGGCAATCGGCTCATGACCAAGTTTTTGAATTTCATGTTTCATGGCTCAGATCGCCCTTTATAAGCAATAATTATAATCGCCATTAAGACAATAGCTTATATGTTACACTAAAATTTATGTAAAAATTAGGATATTTTGTGTTATGATCCATGCCTTTTAGTACGAATCCGGATAAAAAAATTTTATTTAAAATTGTCTCATCAACATATTTATATGTCGTTAGCTGAAATCAAATGAATTATAATGCAGTCTATGCATAAAATCAATGCTCTTAAAGTATGGAAAATCAATTTCCACTGAAAGACATTGGAGTTGTTGCTATGGTAGTTAATATTTTTCATTGTTGAGGACCAAAAAACATTTCATAATTTTAGGATTTAAATCAAATGCTTACACAGATTAAGCATAGATTTTAATTTTGTGTTCAAGAAAAATAAACTTCCTTCTTTCATGGTTATGTTTCGACTTTGTATCTTAACTGTAAATAATTTAAAAACCAATTTTATATAGCTCTGCACTGTTTTCAATGCTTTTCTTATGGGTATTTAAAATTGTACTTGGGGGTCAAAAACACCCCTTAAATATAACTTTTACTGAAATTTCTGATTTTTCCAGAGGTTATAATCAATGACCTATATTCATGCCAAATTTCAGCTTTACATTTATCGATGTTTCATCAAGGGCCTAAGGCCATGTACATAAGACTGTACAATCGAATTCCTAATCATATTAAGAATAGAAATAATGTATCTAAGTTTAAAAACTCTGAGTATAAGTTATTGTTGTCTGAATATCTTTATAATGTAAAGGACTTCCTGGAAATTGTTTTATGTATATATTGTGATATAACTGTAATCTATTACTTCTCCTTGCATAAAATATAGTAATCTTTAAATGTACTTTTATTACATCAATAATGTTTGGAATGTATTATTTTTGCTTATGATGTGCTCTTATGTGACATCCAATCTTGTTTATACTATGCTGAAACTACTATACGGGGAGCTTTGGCAGGCTTCAAGATGGCGTCTTCCTCCCCTTTTTTTGGGGCGCTTTGGCAGGGTTCAAGATGGCGTCTTCCTCCCCTTTTTTCGGGGCGCTTTGGCAGGCTTCAAGATGGCGTCTTCCTCCCCTTTTTTTCGGGGCGCTTTGGCAGGGTTGGCGTCTTCCTCCCCTTTTTTTTGGGGAGGTTTGGCAGGGTTGGCGTCTTCCTCCCCTTTTTTCGGGGCGGTATGGCAGGATGACGTCACGTGTATGTCGTCAGTAGTCATAGCGGTAACATAGCCAGACGCCGCATACCCCCACCCCTTCCCCCACTGGCGCCAGTGACGTCATGATGGCGCGAAATTTGAAAACGCGTCGTTCCAGACGCCGCATGCCCCCACCCTTCCCCTACTGGCGCCAGTGACTTTATGATGGCGCGAGATTTGAAATCGCGGCGGTTCCAACCCAAGTCCCCCACCCCCAGCTGCTGACGTCAGGCTGTCGTAGGAACCTCTGCGGTAACGCGGATCCGGCTCAAGTGCCGTAGTTCCCCCACCCCCTCTCGCTGACGTCAGGGCGGTTTGGAACCTCTGCGGTAACGCGGATCCAGCTCAAGTGCCGTAGTTCCCCCACCCCAGAAGTCTTTAAGGCGGGCAGTTTGAAACTTGGGTGGCAGCCATCTTGAAATTGTTGCTTTTAGCGCCCTCGGCGGTAGACATCTTGAAATTAAACTTGTAGCGCCTTCGGATGGAAGTTTAGGTCTTTAAGCTACCCCTTGGCCCTCGTGTGACGTATGCTTTCCTTTCTCTCGCCCTCAAGTCCCCCCCCCCCCACCCCTCTCCCTACCAATTCGCATCTTCGGAATTCCAACCTCCAAAGGATGTTGTAATTACCTTCCCACGCATTGCCAGTCGTTTTCAAATATTTGAAAGAGAAGGAGCCTTAAGATGCCGAGCTGCCGTAAAAAATTATTTCCCGAAGACTTCATCAATAACGTAAGTTATTCACGTAATTTCTGTTTGATTATAAATTTTATTACTTTATTTAAATAAATAAAATAAGTCTTTAACATTAACACTATTTACTTGACATATAAAAACTTTATTTTTTCTCTTTTACGAACGGTATAGAGATTCGGATTCCGACTTCGAAGATACACCACCTCCACGAGGCACTGTAGAGAGACAGTGTGTAGAACCCGTAAGTTATTTTAATATATTTAGACTAATTTTAAATATATATATATATATAAAGACTAATTCGAGCCTACGGTTTATTATTATTATTATTAAAATGATTTCTAATGTAGAAACTCGTTTCCTTTTTCATTGCAGTCTCTCCCGTTTCCGGGAGATGAATCAACGGGAAGACAAACCACGATTGACGAGGAGGACGTAGAGGACGAGCATTCTTTCTCTTCAGCCATAACTGAAATATGATGCGTAGGAACGTCGATTCCGAGGATGTCCCCCCGCGATTTCGACCGCTCGTGGTCCGGGCTTTCCACAAGGTGCCAGCTCTCGTTCAAAGAAGCGGAATGGATATCCTCGGAGAATATATTTGAAGAGGAGGTGGAGGAAGAGGTGGAGGAAAAATGCACATGCGGAGAATGTGATGACTGCAAGTGGGCAGTTTCTCACTTGGCAGGAAAAATGTAATTATTACATTGGTTACTGTATTACTATATTTGTTGTAAATAAATATTTATAATCACCGCAATTTCCTCTTATTATTTTATTTACTCCGCGGAGGACCATTCCCACAACTCCGTAAAATATTTATTTTTCTCGAATAATAATATTTATTTGGATACCATATGCTCCAAATTATTCAGCTCTATCTCTGAGAACCAATTCACTCGTTCCTATAAACGCCGGAAGTGATCATGCATAACCACGCACTTGAAATCGCACATAAAAAACCTTTTCGAAATTACCGCGGGCTGACGTCACTAGGAAATTGGTCCCCCGTTTCAACCCAGGTGTATAGTGGGTTTCCAACCCAACCCCATCCACCACCCACTGCTGACATCAATGGGTATCACCACCTCCTACCCGTAGGCGACAGTGACGTCACGATGGCGCGTGGCTTGAAACTTCTGCGGTACCACGGCCCCCGCTCGAGCGCCGCAACTCAATGGATCCAGCTCAAGCGCCGTAGTCCCCCACCTCCTGCCCCTGGCATCACGATGGCGCGTGGTTTGAGACTTTTGCGGGGACAAGACCCCAGCTCAAGCGCCGCAGCTCCCCACCCCTACCCTCACGTCACGATGGCGCGTAGTTTGAGACTTTTGCGGGAGCACGGCCCCAGCTCAAGCGCCGCAGCGCCCCACGCCTACCCCATGCTGCTGACGTCACGATGGCGCGTGGTTTGAAACTTTAGCGGGAACACGGCCCCAGCTCAAGCGCCGCAGCTCCCCAACTCCTGACCCTGACGTCGCGATGGCTCGAATTTTGAATCCTCTGCGGTGCTTCGACCCCCGGCCACGACATACCCCGCTACTCTGTCGACATCGCGATGGCGTGCGATTTTACCCCTCTACATCGGCAGGGTGTCGAATCCGATCCATCAGGGAAGTTTTATTAGGCGATCCATGTTCGAACCTAAAGTGTGGCTGTTTCCTGGTCCCGACTTTCCAACATGTAACGTATGCGTGGAGTCGAAATCAAACCGAGTCTTCACGCGTGTTTAAAACACGTCCTCACACTACGGAGGTACGCCTGGGTCTGAATGTGTCGTAAGAACGCTTGGATACTCCCGGCTTGGTTGGGGTTGGGGGCGGAGAGAACTTTCACTTTGGAGGTTTGGGAAATTTTGTCGTGCGAGATGGTCCTAGTACTTCGACGCGCGGCCGCATCTCTCACTCCACCCACCCCAGCGTCGCAGGAGCCGGTCTGAAAGGCGCCGAGGTCCCTAATTGTACCCATCGCTTCTTTGGCCACGAGTTATACCTACCGATGCAACGACAGGTCTTTCACCTCGCACGTCCTTTTGAGTCGTCGGTTCCCCGAAGGCTGTTGATAAACCCTTAAAAACCCGCGGATATTCGCATCTAGAAAGGATTCGGTCTTGGGGTCGAGTTAAGACCTCAAACGCTATCGTTATATTTATTTATTTATTTATTATAGTAATTATTATTATTATCTTATAATATTTAACATGCATGAATATAATAATAATAATAATAATAAAATGTTGGGGTGATTTAATTAAATGAAAAGAATACAATTCATTAATATTTAGAATTTAATTTACATTGAGATAAACTTTTACAACAGGTTTGTGGCATAAGATCATATTCATAAGTATTTGCACCATTTACTCTTTAATATATTTATCGTTGGACAGGTAACAATGTTATCATTTTTAAATATAATCATTATCACGTTATTTTAAACAGCAACAACAATCTTTTTTCATAGGAGGTCCATCGGAACAAATAACTCCTTTATTGTAGTGCTCGTAACATAGTTGATATTTTTCACACCAGTGCCAATCTTCATGTTCTATTAATACAGGATATTTTTCCAATATCTTATGTATATCTCGCAGGTGATACAATTCAATATATTCAAAAGATATATATTTCAGATCCTCCGCATTCAAACTCTTCCAGCCATTTTCGTGATAGGACCGAATGACCGACTCGACTTTTTGCATAATTACACGCTCTTTTGAATCCATAACTAAAAAGTAATTAATTTCAAACCAATAATTGCTTAGATTTATAATATACTAATAATAATAAAAATAATAATTTCAAATATAAATTATATCTATTACCTCTGGGGCAGGCAGAGTGTTCTGATGTGTATCCTCGAAGATCTGTAGGTCTTATAATGCGTTTTGTTTGATAAACTCACCTCATATGTATCGACTTCGTGATGAAGATAGTAGGAATGCCATGGACGCCTTGAGCTTTGGATTTATTTTTTTTGAAATGCATGAAGCCCACAGAATTGAGAGACGGAAATGAACTCGATATAATGAAAATCCTTGATGATTACAAACATACTATTAATAAAAATTTATTAATAGTATATGGTGGCGATTCACTTCATGAGCGCTTGCATGCATTTTGTTCTGAAATGTGTTTTTCATTATAGAGGTAGCTATGCTCCTTTTTCGTTTTCTTTCTTTCTACTTGTTTTAAATATTTAATTATTAATTGGAGATTTTATTGAGTAAAAACAATGGTGTCAAATAAAATGTCAGATGTAAAATTATCTACTTCATATGGTTTATTATTACTAGACCGCGGATCTTTAGGTAAAAACCTATTGATTTCCCGAGTAGATATCTGAATATACAATTGTATATATACGTGTCTTGAATAATTAACCCCGAAAATGTATATTTTATAGTGCCTAAAAATGCCTATTTTGACATTAATGACTAAAAATGCCTATTTCGACGTTAATGCTTATTTTTGCCATTTTCAGGCAAAAAAGGGCTAATTTTGTAGAAAAAATGGACAATAAAAGCAGATTTTGGTACTAGTCATATTTTTTAACTGACTGTGCAATGTTCAGTTGAGGGTTGGGAAAATGTCCTTCACACCACGGTCATGATCAGGTGCCGAACACCAGCTCAGACCTGTCACGCATCCGGCGGTGCTATTCTGTTTCCCTGTGTCGCACGATGCGACAATGTAACAATGGGTTTAATCTGATGTTGCGTTAATTTCCCGTGGTTACATTGTCATATTGTTTGACACGGGAAAACGAGAATAACCCTGCAGTCCATCTGCAAACCGCAGAGGGTGAAGGTGAGAAGTGTGAACGTGAAAATTGTGAAAGTCCAATGCATAAAGTAGCAAGTTTGAAAGCTTATTTAATACGTCAGTGGCTACAAGAGTTCCCGTACTTCACAACGGATGGAAAAGTTCTCTTTTGTCAAGCATGCAACAAGGAGGTAAGTGCATTATAATGCTGGCTTGCAACGAATTATTGGCCGTGAATTACTTGTCATCTTTGAGGCAAAAACCGTCTACATATTTTGTTTATACTAGCCATTTTATGGTAACTATAGACGTGGTTATTCAAAATGTCCAGAAATCCAGCTGCGGACCTTCGTAGCTCTAAAGTAAATTTTATATTTTTGTCCCATTTCCATATTTATTAGATTATTTACGTATTTTTACGCTTAATTATTTCTTCATCATTTTTCTTTATAGGTTTCGAATTATAACAAACCCACCTAACTCAGCCTGTCCAAGGAGTGCTACGTAAGGCAAATGTTGAACGCTAATCGAAGATGAAACAAACGCTTTTAACAAAAACTTCTTAGGGATCCAGCAAGAAGAATCAGTTTTATGCAGATTAGTGTCATGCAATTGTGGCAGCCAACATTTCATTCAGAACACTAAAAAAATCCAACATTCAAGGGGTTCCTAGAACGATACTGCCATCAGTCGGTACCTTCCGAGTCAACGCTAGGCAAGAATTACGTGCAACCCACGTACGATTATGCAATGTACAGTCAGTCAACGAAACCACTGACGCTCTCAACAGATACATGGCCAACTTGGTTGTTGGGAAATTTGACCCAGATGTGCCATCCAGAGCCAACCTCATCTGCACGAAGCAACTTGCCAAAACAAATCAGGAAACAATAGCACACTCTGTGAACAATGGATTGAAAGTGCTGTACCCCAACAACAACAACAACGAAGAGAAAGTGCTGCTCCTATACACAGATGCTGCGTCGTACATGGTTGCTGCCATGCAGTTGCTCAAGGTGCTCTATCTCTCCCTTGTGCATGTGACATGCCTTGCCCGTGGTTTAAATCGCATAGCAGTGAAAATAATACTGGAAATGCCCAAGGTGAACAAATTGATCTCCACCGTGAAGAAGGTCTTCGTCAGGGCACTAACAAGAAAACAAGCTTTTTGAGAAAAACTGCCCGATGTCCCTTTGCCACCTGAGCCTGTGCTCACCCGCTGGGGCACATGGCTGAAAGCAGCTGAATATTACAGCGAGCATGTGCTTCATCTCAAGGAAGATGTGACAAATCTAGCCGAGGATACTGCCTATGTCACTTCAGCGAAAATGTTGCTGGATGATCCCTCCATTCCCAAGGATTTGGTGTATATTAGATCCCACTATACACCCCTTGTGTGGATTATTGCTGAATTGGAGGGCTCAGGAAAACCCATCTACGAAAATACCGCTTTGTTGAATGAAGTGAAACAAAAAATCATGGAAACGCCAGGTAAAGTGGGGTAAAAAGTAAGAGCAAAACTAGAAAAAGTGCTACAAAAGAACTCAGGTCTGCAGAGCCTATGTACAGCAGCAGATATACTGGCAGGAAAATCCAGTGAAGGTGAGTGAAAAATTCCATTTCAACGTGTACCTAAGTTGAAGTTTGCCCACGTTACATCAGTTGATGTCGAACGTTCTTTTTCTGCTTACAAGATGATATTAACTGACAAATGCCATACTTTTGTGGTAGAAAACTTAGAAAAGGTGATTGTTATTTACTGTGAGGCCAACTACGGAAAATTTGTGGAATAAACACAAAGAGGTGACAAATTCATTGTGGGGATTTCGAATGATACAGTTTGTCAAACATTCTGCATATTACTTAAATATATACTTGAATAGACTGAAAACACTAAATTAAAAAATGATGGCGTTATAATTTTTGTCAAAGAGGGTATGCAGATACATCCACCGGATATATCATATATAGATCTGAGCCAAAGTTATTTTGAGCTACCAACGATATATATATCTTCTAGAGTATTACTCTGTCCTCGAGGATGCTCTTCTCAAACGTGGTTACCCTCCAGTCTTGGTCCGCGAACAGATCCATAGGGCGATGACGCCTACCCACATTGGATCTCATCCTCACACACCCACTATTTCTGCATCTACCCCTCCACTCACTCTTACGACACTTTTCCATCCTGGTATCCACGAAGCTCTCAAAACAATCCTTCATGCTGGCCACCCAATTTTTACCTCTTCCTCCCATCAGTCCCTCTTTATCAACCTTTTTGCCAATCCTCCGCTCCTCTCCTTCCGCCGGCCCCCAAATTTGGGAAATATCTTGTGGAGGAAGGAACTTCCCACTTCTACCACGCTTCTTGAAATAGGTTCCCACCCCTGCGGAAAACCTCGCTGCCTCACTTGCCCTATTCACCTACCATCATCTTCTTTCTCGAGTCCCTCCACCAACATCACCTACCCCATCACCTCCAGAAGCAACTGCACCACCCGTAACGTCATTTACCTCCTTACCTGCACCCTTTGTCCCGCGTTTTACGTAGGCCTCACCAGCAATTCGTTAAACATCCGAATGAACGGTCACCGGAATAGCGTTTCTCTCAGACGCCCCCTCCCAGTTGCATTACATGCTAATACCCACAATGTCCCCTTCAATAGTTGCTACAATGTTAGGATTATTCGCGCTTTACCCTATGACACTCCTGCCCCCCTTCTCCGACACTGGGAACTAGCACATATCCATCTTCTCGACTCTTTCTCTCCGCCTGGCCTCAACCTCCGCTAACCCTATTAGCCCCCTTACAATGTCTCCTTGTTACTTTGTAACTATTCGCACTCTACCTCATCACACTCCCTCTTTATTGGCTATCCACCCCTCCTACTCCCCACCTCCTCCAATCATCAACCTTCCCACATCACCCTGTCATTCCCCGCCCAGTGTGTCACTTTACGTTACTCTTTCGCTGAAGAAGGGCATAGGCCCGATAAGCTTGCGTGTGTTTTTGTGTTCGTGTGTTTTACGTGTCTCTTCGACGCCTCCAGCAGCCTGCCAGCTTGGAATGAATGTTAAAAGGAACTGGAATTTGAATGTTCACTTATTGATTTAAGGATTGATGATATTAGTATATGTTGTGCTTCCTTTTACAGGTCACTACTCGGAAATTTTGAACTATATCTAGATAAATTTGGCCGTCTCCTAGATATGGGTCATTCCATCTGATATCACCCAATTATGGTTGCATGACTATTTTTAAAAAATTGATTTTTTGCACACACATTTCTGCATATATTGATAGTTCAAAATAAAGTTCTCCTAATTTTTATTCAACCTGTTTTTCCTGGTACAGCCATTTTTCCAATATGGCGCACGTCGTTTTTTGCTAATTTTGACATTTACGTAATAATCAATATCCAAAACCCTATTTGAGCTACAGACTTGGGTAAAGAAGCATTATGTTTCTCATGAAATGGGCTACATTTGCTGTATAAACTATTCACCTTTTTCATCTCCTTACACTTCAAATTTAGGGGTATGCTTGTTGAAAAATTTCATTTTTTGCCTAAAAAATATGCATGAAGGGGAAGAGTATCAAAACTCAAAATTTTCACATTCTATTGTAGACTACTCAGAGAGTATGCTCATAAAGTTTTAAGCTTGATATTCATTTCTTAAATTTTTTTAGAAGCTGTTAAACATGGCTTCGTGCTCAAATTTGGCTACTTTAGGTGTGTAATATCCCCAATGGGGGAGCTTCTAAAAATTTGAAATTCACAGTATACAAAGCCCTATAGGAGTGCAACTTACAGTTAAAATTTTGTAGTGTATTGAATATGGTGCCTGCGCGCACTTAACCATGTGCCTGTAAGACTTCATTTGTTTAGTACACTAAACAGAAATAAAGCGCCACCGGCGGCAGTTACGTTCTGGAGCTCACGGCAGTAGTTTGATTATTGGCGACGAGGATGCCGAATTTCACGGAGAAATTCTCGGCGGGAGGGGACGATTGGAAATCGTACGAAGAAAGGCTGTCGCAGTTTTTCATTGTGAACGATTTGGGCGCCGACGCAACTCACGAAGCCGTTAAACATGGCTTCGTGCTCAAATTTCGCTACTTTAGGTGTGTAATATCTCCAATAGGGGAGCTTTTAAAAATTTGAAATTCACAGTATATAAAGCCCTATAGGAGTGCAACTTACAGTTAAAATTTGAAGTTTGATTTTCAGCTAATAAGGGAGTTATAGCACTCTGAATTTCACTAAAAAATCAAGAAAATGTACATAACGGCATACCTTTATTGAATGGTTTTATTTATTTTATCAGTAATTCTAAAGGCACATCAGATGAGAAATCTCATTGCACAATTTTTCTGAGATGGTGTAGGAACATCCTGTAGCTGTTGTAAGCTCCCAAGGTATAAATTTTCGTAGAATTTTGGAGACCGGCACCCACACAGTATCACTCGGTGACAGCTTCAAGGATGTTCGTGGTCCTGCAGGATGGAAGAACTTCACCAGCACATCATTATTTTCTGAATTCACCTCTTGGATAACTCCTAGCCACCACTGTTCATCATAGAGGCATGCAATGTAGTAATTATTTTTGCAAATATCAGGAAGTCATGTGATTTCACCTCGGTTAATGAGAATTCTTCAAAGTCAGTTGACTTGGAGGTTTTGTAGCATCTGTTGATTAACCCAGTGGAAGCTTGGACAAGAAAGCTGTAGTTTTCGGAAAAATCTGTAAGTACCATGCACTGTGATTCTTCCAAGTTTTCCTTTTTCTCTTTCAAGTATTGTGACTGTACTTTTGCGACAAATTGATGTTTTTTCAGTGCTGCAAATTTTTCAGTAAGGGACTCCATGAACTCACTGTAAGTCTGCACTACTGAAATCATGTTGGCCATGTCAATATTGAACCACTGTTTGTAGAAAATGTGATCTGGCATGTTTTCTGTTTCTTCTGAAAGCAATTCAAGTAAGGTCTCATCGCCCAGGCAGTCAGCACACTCACCCATCATGCACTCGTACCTTTTTACATCACAAACCATTAAAGCTAGTAACTCCTTATAATCTACATTCTTTTTTGCTCCCTCCAGCATAAATTTGACATTTTGGTGATACCTGCACACACACACAGAATGAGTTCCTGACGCACCGGCAATAACACACCATTTTGATCTTAGTGCACAAAATTTGGAGAAGTTGTCTTTGTACTCAGCATGAGTATTTTTGAACTGAACATAGAGTTCCCTCAGGTTGCACAATATTATCCGTTTTTGTTTCTGTTCTTTGACACTTCCCACTCTAACTGAAACAGAATCCTTCTTTCCAGGGCAAATTCTGCTGATTTCATGTTGCTCATAAAAATCAGTGACAGCCTGGACTCCTTCCTCGCTTATCTTGTGACCTCTTTTTTTAGCTAAATCTGGGAGAATTCCTTCTTTTTGTACAAGTTCCCTTGTCACTCGAACCAAGTGCTATGAAACTTTAAATTCTCTACATATTTTTTCCTTTGACCATGAACGTGGCAATAAACTGATAATTTTTACTTGTTCTTCCTTACTAGAAATGGTACATTTCTCTTTTAATTTTTCGATTAAAAGATTATATTCTTCACCTAAGCTGCTAGCAGGAACCATGTCTTGTGCATCAAGAACTGGCACATTTTCTGAAAAAGAAGTGACTAACTTCCTTCTAAGAGAATCTGAAATTTTTTTGTTTTATTTTACAAAGCAGCTGGTTTTTTCCCTGAACTGAGTCTCATAATTTTTGACATAGGAGACACATCTAGAGCAGAACATACTGCATCTACTTCTGCTAAAGTCTCTTGCACAGGCACAAACTCATCATTCGTAAGACTTGCATCATCATTTTCTCTAATGACAAAAATCTTTGTGTAACAGTTAGGACATAAAGACTTGCCTGGTGTTAGGTTTACAGAATATTTTTTCTGTTTTTCAGTGTACTCCAGTTATTTCACGTAGACCTTTTTTATAGGCTATTTATGAATTTTCAGTAGGTTACAACAGCTGTTTCCAAACAGATGATTATACTTAACAAGGTACTTAACTTCATGGTACTTGCACACTGAACTCAAATCACACTCACTTAACCTTAACTTTAAAAGAGCTTGTTCTTCTTCACTGTAGTTACTCATAAATTTTAACCCTTCACTCACACAGCCATACACAGACTTATGACACTCCTTATGAGAAAAAGTCCCCACAGAACACTGCATTTTGTCAAACACTACATGTAATATTGGTTTGATACAACCTTCCAGTACAGAGGACACTGTGAGACTGAGAAGTGTTGAAGGGCATCATGCACCTAGCAAGTTTATACACATTCAGGCAGATGCAAACTTTCAACAGACAGGAATCAACCATCAATAAAGCACTTGTTAATGAGCACTCAGCACATACAGGTAGGCCTCAACCTACAAAAAAGAGTTCAAAAATAAGATTTCTCATCTGATGTACCTTTACAATCATTGATAAAATAAATAAAACCATTCAATAAAGATATGCTGTTATGTACATTTTCTTGATTTTTAATGAAATTCAGAGTGCTGTAACTCCCTTACTAGCTGAATATCAAACTTCAAATTTGTGGTGTCACCAATAATCAGACTACTGCCGTGAGCTCCAGAATGCAACTGCTGCCGGTGGCGCTTTATTTCTGTTTAGTGTACTAAACAAGTGAAGTCTTACAGGCACATGGTTAAGTGCACGCAGGCACCATATTCAATACACTACAATCCCTTCCCTTCCCACAAAAAACATTGAAAGAAAAACGTATTACAAAAAAATAACAAAATATGCCATATACAAAAAAATTATAAAACAAATAAAAATTACTCTAAGCAAAATACGTTAACATATATCCATGTAAGTCCAAAACAAGCAAACATTTCAAATACATATATACAAAATACATTGACATCCATATGGTTCCAAAACAGGCAGACATTACAAGTTCATTCTCTCTCTCTGTTTGCGATCTCTCAGTGCATATCTCCTCTCCTCCTGTCCCACTGCTTCCTTAGCATCCACTGGACCTTCCCCTGCACTCTCACTCTGTGTTTGTGTTACTTCAACATTTCCCGAGTCTCCTGAATTGTATTCCTTGCTCAGTATGGCACCTGGAGTACACTTCACATGTGCCCAAGTGCCACGCAAATCTTCTTTCTGTACGTTCTCTTCTGTAGATGTAGTCGCACTCTCTCCTTGCTGCAAGCACAGTTCACCTCTCCTCCTTATTTGGTTTATGTGCCTGTGCCACACAAACCCCTCCTGTGTTTTCACTTTGTAATTCCGCGATCCAAGGACTGCCACAATGATGCCTTTAACCTAACTGTCCTCTGCTCGCCCCTTATACTCTCACCATCACCTTGTCACCGTCTCTAAAGGATCTCACAGCATCACTTACTTTTGTCCTACCTTGGGCTATTTGTCGTTTGCAGACAGTCTCTCTTAAATTTGGCTTCACTAAGGCTAGCCGTGACCTAGGTAGCCTGCCTATCAGTAGCATGCTAGGTGCTTCACCTGTGGTCACATTAAGTGTGATCCTAAGATTAAAAAGAAACCGTGGTAAGGCAATGTGCAAAGGAATCTTTGAGTGCAAGAGGGCTTTAATTTTTGATTTGAAAACTTTTACTAAGTTTTCAGCTGCCCCATTTGTGACTGAATGATATGGAGGAGAGTTTCTCTGCTCTATGTTGTTCGTTCTGCAAAACATTTTGAACTCTGCTGATGTAAAAGGGGACCCATTGTCAGTTACCAAAATTTCTGGGAGTCCAAAAGTGGCAAACAAAACTCTTAGTTGTGATATTATTTCCTCAACGCCCCATTTCTTAATTCCTTCACCTCGGGCCATTTTGAATGACTGTCCACCACTTCCAAGAATATTTTGTTCTGAAAAGGCCAAGCCAAGTCTATATGTAACCTTTGCCATGGTTTATCAGGCCAATTCCATGGTTTCACTGGCACTGTGTTGGGCATTGGTTTGTGAACCAGAAGGAGACTGACAAGAGTTTGCAAGTGATTCCACTGACTGATCTAATTTTGGCCACCAAACATATGATCTAGCCAGGGATTTCATTTTTACGATACCTAAATGGCTTGAGTGTAGCTCATCCAATATCTTTGGCCTTAGTGATTTTGGGATCACCCCTCTGTTTCCCCACAACACACCCCTGCTCTATGGTGAGTTCGTTTCTTCTGCCAAAAAAAGGTTTTAATTCCTCCTCCACTACTGATGGCCATCCAAACATGCATAAGTCTATAACCCTACTTATTTCACTGTCTACTCTAGACTCCTGGCTGATGGTTTTTGCAGTGACTGTTAGGAATTCCCTTTTTCCTATGTCTAAGTATGAAAATTCCTCAATGAGAGCCCCTTCTACTGGCAACGGTAGCCTTGACAATCCATCAGCTGCTCTATTCTCAGCTGCCTTGATATACTGTGTCCTATAATTGCAAGCCTGCAAAATAACTGCCCATCACTGCAACCTGTTAGCTGCCATTTGAGGAATGCCCTTCTTTTCTCCAAAAATATAAATCAAGGGTTTCTGGTGGGTCCTTAAAGTGAAGTGCCTGCCATATAAATATTGATGGAACTTCTTGACTCCGAAAATAATAGCCAAGACCTCTCTATCAATCTGAGCATAATTTCTCTCAGCTTTTGCTAACGACCTGGAGGCAAAAGCAATAGGCTGCTCTTTCCCATTTGGGAACTTGTGAAGTATAACTGCTCCCAACCCATAAGGGGATGCGTCACACTCTAGAATGACTGGGAGGGATGGATTATAATGAGCTAAGACTTGGTTAGAGGTGATAGTGTCCTTGATCATCTAAAATGCAGCATTAGATTCATTTGTTCAGTGCCACTTAGATTCCTTTCTGAGTAATCAATGCAAAGGTGACAACTTAGTAGCTAAACCTAGCTAAACTTGGAATAATATTCAACTAATCCTAGAAATCCTCTTAGCTGAGACACATCCTGTGGTAAAGGTAAATTGACTATGGCTTCTACTTTGCTTTTAGAAGCATGAAGCCCATCTCTGTTGATAGTATGCCCCAAAAACTCTACAGACTCTAGCATTAATCGGCATTTGCTCCTATTAACCTTAAACCCTGATCGGTGTAACTTGTCTAAAAGAGTCTCCAGGTTTCTCAGATGTTCCATGTCATTTTTGCCTGTGATGATTATGTCATCTTGAAAGCAGGCAACCCCTTCTAAACCTTGTACTACTTATTCCATTATTCTCTGAAAGATAGCAGGGCAGATGCTATTCCGAATGGGTGTCTACTGTAACTGAAAAGTCCCCTATGGGTATTTATGGTGCAAAGCTTTTGGGATTCTGGGTCTAAAGTCAATTGCTGGTAGGCTTGGGATAAATTAATTGTTGAGTATTTCTCTCCACCTTGCAATTTGGAAAAAAGTTCTTCCACCCTAGGTAATGGGTAACGCTCAATTTCTAACTGAGGATTGACAGTGATTTTAAAATCCCCACATATTCTGACACTACCATCGCTCTTAGCTACGGGAACAATGGGAGTTGCCCAGTCACTAAATTCTACTGGATAGAGTACTCCTAATTGCACCAGCCTGTCCAATTCCCTCTCTACCTTACTTTTTACTGCAAATTCCAAGGCTCTAGGATGACAAAAGAATGGTCTTACATTGTCCCTTAAATGTAATTTAACATTTCCTTTGTTGAAAGATCCAAGTCCTCTGTCCCACATCTCATTGAACCTTTCCCACAAGTTGTTGACATTCGAAACTGTTGACAACTGAATATTATAAACTGGTTGGGCGAAATTTAATTTCCTGAACCAATCCCTTCCTAGCAGTGGTGGGCCCCTGTTTTTCACAATGAAAAGTGGTAACCTAAGGCAATCTTTTTTGTAATCCACTTTTACCCATGATAACCCCTTGGGTGAATCATTGTGTTGGTGTACGATCTTAATCTGACATTGGTACTCTGAATGGGGATATGCTTATGTTCTTTTAGATAAAAGTCCTCCGACGCCGCCGAAAAGGCTGAACCCGTATCAATTTCCATTTGTATGCCTTTATCCTCGACCGTGACGTTTGCAAACCACGGACCCTCGTCACCAATCCACGAACTCTTTAAACAAAATAGAGGCAGGGAATCCTCCTCAGCTAACCCAAGACTTTCGGTTACCTTTATCCGGCCCATTCTTTCACGTTCATCGGGAATATTTTCGGAAACAACTTGATGAAAAACATTCTTACCCGTATTGTTACCTTTCCTTTTGCACATTGCCTTAAGATGACCAGTTTGCTTACAGATGTCACACTTATAGGACCTGAATCTGCAACCACTGCTCTTATGCCCTTTGCGCCCGCAGCAATAACACTTTTCGCCCGAGTTGAGGCCCCTCGATGCCTCTGGATTCTGTCGTCCGTCTCTCCAGTTCTTCTTCGCCTTTACCCTGTAGACTTCCGGTTCGCCATCGACAGTTTCCACTCACATGTGCTCGCGAGCGCCTTCCCTGCATACGAAATGAACACCGTTTCCGCCGCCTAGGCTTCCGGTCTCGTCGCGTTCCGCCATCTTGCTGCACTTCTCCACCTTTTGGGACGCTTTCTCTCTCGCTGTAGCGATCTCCACTACTTTCTCGAACGCCAGCGAATCACTCTCTAAATACAGCGCTCGTACCGTCGCTTTATCCCGAAGGCCTAACACTAATTGATCCCGAAGCGCCTGGTCCAAATAGCTACGGAATTTGCAAAATCGCGAGCTCTCCCTCAGACCAGCGACAAAGTCTAATACTGATTGAACTTGTGCCGCTCCGCGATGACCGATTGCTTAGTAGAATAATGCGCGCTGAGTGAGGATGTTATCTCGGCAAACTCCAAGTTCACTGGCTTCCGAGGCTCACATATATCACGCAATACCTCGTAAGTTTCTTTGCTGATTGACGAGAGCAAGATGGCCTTCTTCTTAATTTCGTGAGTTGCGCCGGCGCGCAAATCGTTCACAATGAAAAACTGCGACAGTCTTTCTTCGTACGATTTCCAATCGTCCTCTCCCGCCGAGAATTTCTCCATGAAATTCGGCATCCTCGTCGCTAATGTGGTGTCGCCAATAATCAAACTACTGCCGTGAGCTTCAGAACGTAACTGCCGCCGGTGGCGCTTTATTTCTGTTTAGTGTACTAAACAAGTGAAGTCTTACAGGCACATGGTTAAGTGCGCGCAGGCACCATATTCAATACACTACAAAATTTTAACTGTAAGTTGCACTCCTATAGGGCTTTGTATACTGTGAATTTCAAATTTTTAGAAGCTCCCCCATTGGGGATATTACACACCTAAAGTAGCCAAATTTGAGCACGAAGCCATGTTTAACAGTTTCTAAAAAAATTTAAGAAATGAATATCAAGCTTAAAACTTTATGAGCATACTCTCTGAGTAGTCTACAATAGACTGTGAAAAATTTGAGTTTTGATACTCTTCCCCTTCATGCATATTTTTAAGGCCAAAAATGGAATTTTTCAACAAGCATACCCCTAAATTTGAAGTGTAAGGAGATGAAAAAGGTGAATAGTTTATACAGCAAAATGTAGCCCATTTTATGAGAAACATAATGCTTCTTTACCCAAGTCTGTAGCTCAAATAGGGTTTTGGATATTGATTATTACGTAAATGTCAAAATTAGCAAAAAACGACGTGCGCCATATTGGAAAAATGGCTGTACCAGGAAAAACAGGTTGAATAAAAATTAGGAGAACTTTATTTTGAACTATCAATATATGCAGAAATGTGTGTGCAAAAAATCAATTTTTTAAAAATAGTCATGCAACCATAATTGGGTGATATCAGATGGAATGACCCATATCTAGGAGACGGCCAAATTTATCTAGAAATAGTTCAAAATTTCCGAGTAGTGACCTGTAAAAGGAAGCACAACATATACTAATATCATCAAATCTGCATACCCTCTTTGACAAAAATTTTAACTACATCATTGTTTAATTTAGACCGGCAACATATGTCTGCAATGAAATATCCAGGCAAATTTATAGCGATAATTTCTTCCTTTTTGAGCCAATGTTCACAAAGGCATGCTATATGAGGCTTGTGTTAATTGATGGGAACCTCTAGTTCTAGGAGCTTATTTCTAATACATTGAATGTTTATATGCAATACTTTGAGTTCCGTTGAGGAACTTGAGTGATTTTGGGAGCTAGTCAGTTTTTTTGGCTTAGTAATGCCAGCTTGAAGGCGTGTTATCACGCTTTGGACTTGTGGAGGTGGGGAGGGATTGGAAATTACTGAAGCTGCTGGTTGGGTGATGATGGAAACACTTTCACACTGTGGTGGCGGAGGATTTGAAACTACTGAAGCTGCTGGTTGGGTGAAGGTGGAAACACTTTCACTTTGTGGTGGGGGAGGATTTGCAACCATAGAAACTGTTGGGCAGGTAGTAGTAGTGGGAACACATTGTAGTGGGGGTACACTATCACTGTGTAATAATGTGGGATGCATTTTAGATGAACATGCTACTTGGGATTTTGTGAACTGAAATCTACTAACATTAACTCCATGTGGCCAGTTAGGATTTTTTAGTTCTGGAAGCAAGTAGAAATCAACTCCAACTTTGAAGGCACTGGTTCTTTCATTATAGGATATCTTCTCACACACAATGTTACTGCTTTTAAATTTTGACTTGACGTACCTAACAATATCTTCTTCTGTTGTGGAGATGGTAACACGACTTATGTATAGCCAAGCTTTTTTCGCTATACCTTTGAAATGTCCATTATCGTTCCTGAGTCCGGTGAATCCGTTCTTCCATTTTCGACTTTTGTAACGAACTACTGTAAAGTCAGCATCTTCAGAATCTTCTTGCTGTGTTTTGTTCTCGGGTCCTTTAGGCACCGTAATACCAGTGTTGCCGATGTGTGCAGGGTCTTTTTATGCTCCTTAAGTGCACTGGACCTGACGACATCACTATCTGGGCAGATTTCACGATCTTGTTTCGATTCACGAAACGATGTGTTAATTTTTGATTGAGTTATGTTGGTATTATGTGGGTCTTTCACTTCCGGCGCGGAACTTGGGATTGCTTCTCTATACTTTGGTTTTGGGTGAAATACAGGGTTTTTATTTTCGAAATTGGGGATAAGACCTTGATTTTTTGGCTCCATGATGTCAATTCTCTTTTCCACGACCGCAAGACGCTTCAAAATTGAATCCACTGAGGTGTGGCGCGAAATTCCTTTAGAGTGGTTGTCGATTCTGGGCATGTCATATAAATAAATAAAAAACATTAATGATAAAAATCAATATCTCTATAATTGGTTGTAGTAATATTAATTTTTATTATTAATATTTCTCACAATCACAGCTTCTTCCAAGAATATTTTTCATTAATAATTGTACATTTAAGTAGTTCGACCTGCTCAGGTTTAGTGACCAAGTCGTAAAATTCTTGGCAATTCATATCAAAATTGAGTTTGGGAAGTAGTTCTGTTAATAGTTCATTTCTAAGTATTCGAAACATTGATTCAGTATTTCTGATTTTTTTGCACTGTTAAAAAATTCCGCGATTATTTTTAAAATTAAATATTCAACATCAAATGATAATGCTTTACAGGCATTTCTGGCGGCATTGTGAACGTTATGGCAATTACATTTACTTTTCATAATTGACGAATTCATAGTAGATAGTTTTTGGAAAACCGAGTTATGTTTTCCGCAGTTCACGGACGCGTTGTCTGCTGTGTACGAACTTACATTTGCGATATCAAGTCCATGTTTCTTAAGACAAGCAGTCAACTGTTTGATAATTTCTGCAGATGATTCATCGCTATCTTCGTAAAAATCTATAATTTTGTTCTGAACGCCTTTGTTAATATCAAAATATTTGACAGCAACTGGAAACAGTTTACGATTTCCTTTGTTCGAAGCATCACATGCTAGAGAAAAAGGAATAGCAGTATTAGTGCTTGTTCCCAGTTCATTAAGTGTTAGTTCTATAGATTTGGGTGCAAGGACATTTTCTACAATTGCTTCGGCTTTAGTTCTTCCGCAATGAGTGAATGAATGAATGATAATGGAATCGGAATAAAATTTTGAATTAATCTTCATGCCACAATCAATGCTAACATAGCTATGGTGGTGATTAACACCATGATAAACTTGTGTTATTTTTATAATAGCAATCTTCAGTTCTTCAGACGTATTTTTATAGGAATAAATGTAGTTAATAAGTGATTCTTACTGAGAATTTTTGACATTGCTTCATGTTTTTTACTATTGAGATGCGTCTTAACCGCATTTTCACCGTCATGTTTTACAGTAAATCTAACGTTGCATATGGTACATATTGCAGTAACTTTGTTGATCTTTTTAAGTCACTTGCAATACTCGCTTCTTTTACTCCAATCATCTTTAAATGTACAATCGTAATTATGGTATGTTTTCCTTTTTTTATTCAGAACTTCTGATGGTAAACCTCAAGTTTTTGGCTGCGCTTCATCTTTATCCGAATACATTTTTTCTAAGAATAACCCAAAATTATAATAAATAAATTAAATAAAAATAAATCTTTTCTTCAAAATTAATTATTGAATTTATAATTAAAAATTTATTACAAAATTTGTAAATTTAATACTGTATTATGAGCATTTGATAGTAAAAAGTAATTGAGCAACAATTTAGATGTTATTTTAACGAAACCTTTGTTCAATTTAGCCAAGTAAAGCAATGTATTGATCATTTACCTATAAAACTACATTAGTGCATATAGTGTTACATTTTATAGTACTCACATATTCTTATACTTCTTCACAATAATGACAATCACAAAATTCATTGAATCTAAGAGTTCTAACACTAGCCTCTATTCTTGACACGGACACTATCAGTTAAATAAAAACCATAAAAATGGTCGTAGCCAATTCATAATGACAGTTTTACTCAGGGGATTCTCTGGTTTGGCTCAGTCTCACAGGATTTGATAATATATGAAAATTTAACTGATTCAAATAAAAAAGTGCCAAGCAAAGTTTCTAATATAAAAAATTTGAATAATTTAAAAATATGTAATAAAACTCACAAACCCGGAGAAATAATAACTAAACTCGGAGCCCGGAGACAAGGCGTCAAAACCGGAGAGGTGGCAACTCTAGGCACGGACATTGTTTCTAAATGCATTGCATCCAAGGAGCTCACCGTGAGGCACACATCAGTCAACATTTATAAGCAACTTGAAGCTGTTTGCACGAAGTATTGTTACCAAAAGTAAGGTAGTACGTGCAGTCACGCTTCCAATATTGTTGGTGCAGTTAACATATTTCTCGGCAAGGGAAAACACCTCTGTTTTGAAAAGGTAACATCTGTGGAACATGTACCAAAAATCACTAGCCAGGTAAGACAGGTTGTGAAGTTTTTTCAAAGAAGTGTTAAAAAAAGTGACTTGCTTCATGTTAAACAGATAGAAGTTAATAAAACCCCTCTTAAGTTGATTTTAGATGTAAGCACAAGGTGGAATTTTGTGTATTATATGTTAAAAAGATACGTTGCCTTGTCAAAATTTGTGCATCAGATTCTCCTTGAAAACCTGAAGGCTTTATTATCATTAACTCCCGTTGAACTTGACACTGTGAAACATATGTATGTTGAACTTGCTTCAACCATTGGATTACATCACCATAGAGATTGCAGGGGAAAAATTTGTAACGCTGAGCAAAGTGATTCCACTTATCCATTGCTTAAAAGCACAGTTGCAATCTATTGAAATTATTGCGGAAAATGAAATTGTTAGACAGGTAAAAGAAACACTGCTGAGTGAAATTAATCACAGGTTCGCTCATATTGCAGAGCCTCATCTGTTAACTATATCCAATTTATTAGATCCGCCATTTAAAAACAAACATTTTATTGATATCAAGGCTTGTGCTAAGGCGCAGTCTAACATCCGTTCCTTGATTAGAAGTGAGGCATCAAGCAGTGACACAGACAGTGATTCTACTCTGAATACAGAATCTGAGTATGACTTTTGGAGCCAACACAAAGTATTGGCCCAAGGCAAGCAAAAAAAGAAAACAAATACCTTTGAGGCAAGAGATGAGCTGTCTGTGTATTTATGAAATCCAGTTTCTCCTCTCTCCTCTGATCCTGGGAAGATATGAAGTGTGTTTTTCTCAATCTTTACAAGCTCGTACGAGCGTACTTGACAATTCCTGCCACATCGGTGCCTGGAGAATGTCTCTTTTCTAAGGCAGAGGCAACCGTAACGCAAGCCAGGAATCGGTTAAAGGGAAGCCGCCTGGAAAAGCTCATGTTTTTGGGAGATCGAATAGAGGAGTGGGAGGTGTAGATTTTATTGTACTTTGAAGAATGTGCCTTAATTTTTGAATAAATATAATATTTTTAATTGCTTTGATTTGATTCCTACTCATGGACGAATGTGCCTTTCCTTATGTTCAATAAATGTAATTTTTTGTTGTTGTTTTGATTCGATAACTACTCATAGACATATGTGCCTTTATTTATATTGAATTAATATATTTTTAATGGGGTGTTTTGGGGTGGGATGCGATTATATAGCCTCTCCCACTCAAATGTCAACCTCACCTGCACGTGGTGCACCCTGCTTCACAGACGAGGCTCTGGCGTCCGAGTGACTCCCGGGATAAGGAGTCCCCCTCTACCAAATGCCAACGGCCTATTTAGGGGCGGATGAGAAGGTGGAGGGGTAGGGCACTCTCTTGCTCTTGGGGTGGGAAACTGCCCCTAAAGGCGGAGGAACTATTTCGATAGTCAACGGTATTGGATGGAAAAGGCAACAGGAAACAACTCCATTAAAGATCCTATTGGATATCTCGAGGGTAGCAACCATGGAAGGTCTTAGAAAGGAAGTTGTTACTGATCATGGTATTTGGAACCCAAGATCCGGCTTGGGAATGTAGCAGGGCTTCCTAGGTCGTTATTCAACGAAATCCCCGTCAAAACGTCAAAATAGGTACTTGGAACGTCAGAACATTACTAAAAATAGGCAAATTAGAAGAAATAAAGAAAGAAACGGAGAAAAATGAGATTGATATCTTAGGTTTATGTAAAACAAGGTGGCAATAGAAAGGAGATTTTTATAGTGATAAAATTAGAATAATTCATAGGGGAGGTGAAAAGAGAGGAAGGAATGGAATAGCAGTCATTATTAGTAAAAAATGGGCAAACAGTGTTTGCAATATATATCACATAAATTATAGGTTGCTGATGGTAAGAATGAGCACCGTGCCAACGGATATAGTGATAATACAAGCATATTGTTGCGAACGCCCGCGAGATGGCAGTAGCGTGCGGTTCGGGACGAAAGAGGAAGTAGGCAGACACCGGAAGAGGGGGGGAGAGAGTGTGGTGGCGTCGAGAGAGGAGTAGGAAGTGAGTAGAGACGACAAGAGAAATCGGTGTGCATCGGCGGGCTACCTTAGCAATAGTCCCTAAACGCGGAACATACGCGACATTTGGTGTCAGAAGTGGGATGTGCGGAATAGACCACGCCGTTTATTAAAAATAACGGGCCTTGGGGACCACGTGTCGTCTTCGCACGTTTTCATCGTGTTGAAGTGGACGTTGGCGAAAAGGGGTGTAAGAGACTACGAAGCGGGCGCGAGATTGCCGGTACGGACGATATATACGCTATGGAACCTTCGTTCGTCCGCGAGCTCATGAGCGAGATGGCGCAGCAGAGGATGGCCCTTCAGGAGGAGCTAAGGGCACAGAGGGAAGCCTTCCAGAGCGCGTTTTGTCGGCGGGAGCCCGAGAGTCCACCAAAAGGGATCTCCAACCCCAGGCCCCGAGCGCTCAGCGCCACAAGCATAGCCGCTATTCCAACGTTCGTCGGGGATCGCAACGATTCGGCGTGTGGGGCAAGCGGAGGGCTGGGAATCTCCGGACTATTTGCGAGCGGCGCTGGCGAAGATCGCGGTGGCCTCCGACAACTGGCTGGAGGTGAGGGGCGTTCACGCGGCTTCCTGGGAGGAGTGGGTTAAAGGCCTCAAGGCAGCGTTTGGGCAGGAGCTGCCCTTAGAGGAGTGGTGTCGACTGATGGAAGCCAGGGTCCAGCAACTTGGTGAGCCTGGCAGCCATTATGTTTACGACAAGCTGCGTCTTTGTCGTTGCTGCCCCGTCGATCTGCTGATGGCGGAGCAGATCCGGAGGATCGCGCGGGGACAGCGGCGTCCGGAAGTGGCGGCTGCGGTGATGTCAGGGGTGCCATCGACCGTCGACGCGTTCCTGGAGAGGCTGGAGGCGGTGGAGATTGGCCTTGGGAATCCCATGATTGTCTCGAGTTCGCTGCCCGGCGCGGGAATGGGGTCCACTGCATTATCGAACGGCCGCGGGGTCCCAGGTGCGGGTATCTCCAACCAAGCTTCCGTAGCCACACCCGGTGAGGAGAAAAGCGAGGGCGACCGCCAAGATTCGCTGCCGAGTATGCTGGAGCGGCTCTCCGCGCGATTGGATCGGCTGGAGGTGTTGTCGGGGCAAGAGAGTAGGCGTGCCCAAGATCCCGGGATCCGGGGAGAAAATCGTAGAGGGGGGAATCTCGTCAGAATGTGCTACGTGTGCCGGGGGAGTGACCATCTAGCGCGGGATTGCCCTGACGCGCCGCGGCGTGAAATTGCGTGCTATCTGTGCGGTCGCGAGGGTCACCTCGTAAGGGACTGCCCGGAACGGCCGCAGGGAAACGGAATCGCCGACCCGTCGGCCCAGGGCAGGCGAGTTGTGTAAATATGGTGAAGAGCGGACAGTTACCATTGGTCAAGGTAGCGGTGCCGCCCTGTGGGAATCTTAGAGCTCTTGTAGACAGTGGCGCCTGCGTCAGTTTTATCGGGGCTGACACCGTGAGGTCTCTAGTCCTAGTGATTCACGCCGAGGATGTTATGGACATGAAAGGCATAGATGGGCGCCCGGTGCGGGCACGGGGGACTGTGCGCATGCAGATCCGGTTCCGCGACGCGGAAGTGATGCTGGAGGGCGTCAGGGTCGTGGACACTCCCCCGTTCGACCTGATATTAGGTGTCGACTGGATCTCAAGGAGCGGCGCTGTCTTAGTGGGAAGTGGGGGTGGAATTCACGTAAGGTTGGGAGGCGAGGGGGCGAACACTATCCTGGGCAGTGAGGACGCCGACGTGGTCGACGACGCACCCACCTCTATGATTCCGAGCGCACCGGAGGCCGGGGTCGAGAATATGACCGAGTTCCGTCCTTCGGAAGGGACGTTAAGCCGTTGGCCCCCCTGGTGTTCTTCGTAAGAGCAGGCAAATGCCGGCACCGAGTTTCCCTCCTCCCTCCCCGGTTTTTCATTGCACTGCCTCTGAGATACCCATTTGTGCTGTAAGAGAGGCGAATTGACTGGGCACTCAAACAAACAAGAACTTATAAAGATGACAAAAGATAAAGATAATGTAATAATAATGGGAGACTTTAATGCTGTGATTGGATCTAGTCGAAATAGTAGAATGGCAGGAAAATTTGGAGTAGGTGAAACAAATGAAAGGGGAGAAAGATTGAGTTTTGTGAACAGAACGAGATGATGGTATCAAACACTTTCTTCGAAGTTCCCAAAAGAAGAAGACACACATGGGAGGCGCCAGACAGAAGAAGGTTTCAAATAGATTATATTTTAGTAAAAAGAAGATATAAGAACCAGGTAAAATCGTGTTATAGTTACCCAGGTCCAGATGTAGACAGTGACCACAAGCTAGTCATGGCAAAATGCAATATTAGGTTTAAGAAATAAAGAGAACAGTTAAAAAGAACTGGCATCTACAGGGACTGAAAGAGCTAAGAATTACCAAGAAAAAACAAATGATTTGATGAGAAATTATGAAGGACAACTTAATTGGGAGGAATTTAAAAAAGAGGTTATTAAAGCTACAGAGGAAGTTATTGGAAAGAGAAAGTTGGAGCCTAGCAAACCTTGGATGACTGAGGAGATATTAATTTTAATTGAAGAAAGGAACAAGTTGAGGAAGAATGGAAATGATGAAACTTATAAAAAGAATGAGTTTATTACCAATGCAGAGAAGTAAAAGAGAGATGGACCAAAGAGATAGTGAAGGAAATTGAGGAAGATATAAAGGGAGGAAGGCAAGACAAAGCATACTTCAAAATTAAAACTCGCCAGTACAAACCAAGAACTAAATCGGCAATAGTTAAGGATAAGGAAGGAAATATGTTATGGGAAAATGAAAAAGTATGTGCTTGGTGGAAAGAATACATAGAAGAATTATATAGTGGAAGAGATGTTGGAGATGGATGTAGATTTATTGAAAATGAAGAGGATATAATAAATGACGAGCTAGGCCCAACAATAACCAAACCAAAGCTATTAATAATCTTAATTCAGGCAAGGCAACAGGTGTCGATGATATACCTGCAGAACCTTTGAAGAACTTAGGGGAGGAAGCAAAAGAACATTTCTTTAAAATTATAACAGATTGTTACGAAAAAGGAAAATTATCTGATGACTTTATAAAAAGTAAAACTATAAGTCTACCGAAGAAGGGGAATGCAGTGGAGTGTAGAAACTACAGAACAATTTCACTGCTTTCGCATGCTTCAAATGTTTTAATTTATATTGTGAAAAACAGAATAAAAGGGAAAATAGAACATTATATTAGTGAAGATCAATTTGGATTTAGAAGTGGGAGAGGAACGAGAGAAGCTATATTAGCCCTCAGGGTGATAATGGAAAGATGTTTAGAAATGAACAGGACATTATATTTAACGTTTATTGATTTGGAGGCCTTTGATACAGTTAATTGGGAATTGTTGTTTAAGACTATGAACAAAATAGGCAGTGATTGGAGGGAATTTTTAAGCTTTATCTAAATCAAACTACAAGAATAAATATAAATGGATTAGAGAATGAAGCAAAGATAAGGAAAGGAGTAAGACAAGGATGTCCTTTATCTCCATATTTGTTTAATATGTTCATTGAAGGATGTATAGAAGTTATGAAGGAAAAGACAAAAGGCATAAAAATAAATGGAATTAGAATACACTGCATTAGATTTGCAGTTGACATTGTAATATTCAGTGATTCAAAAAGAGAAATGAATAAAACGCTGGAAGTATTATCGGACACGTTAAAACAGTGGGAATTAAAGATAAATGTCAAGAAAACCAAATTGATGGTTATAGGCAAAAGTAATGAAGGGACAATATCAAAGATCAAAATAGACAACCAGGAAATTGAGCAAGTGAAGCAGTTTTGCTACCTAGGTAGCACAATTACTGAAGACAATAGATGCGTGCAGGAAGTGAAGAGAAGAATAGCACTTCCAAAGCAAGCTTTTCAATGTAAAAGGAATCTACTGACAAGCAGTCATATGAATTCGGAAGTAAGGAAATCCTTTGCAAAACCTTTTGTCTGGAGTACCTTACTTTATGGCAGTGAAAGTTGGACGTTAGGATAGAGGGAGAGGTCCCGTCTGGAAGTGACATAAATGTGGATATGGAGAAGATTGATAAAGACAAGTTGGAGAGAGAAAGACAAACCTTGAAGTTTTGGAAGAAGTAAAAAAAGAAAGGAAACTGATTAAAGGAATGGAAGTAAGGAAGGCAAAATTTTGAGGCCATGTGATTAGACATAATGAATTAATTGTGAACATCTTGGAAGGTAAACTGTTAGGGAAGAAAGGAAGAGGCAGACCAAGAAAGAAATACCTAGATGATGTGAAGTCAGTGATGGGATTTGAGAACTACGAGAAGCTGAAGAGAATGGCAGAGGACAGGAGTTCATGGTTGCAGCGACAAGGCTTAGCCAGGGTCGCGACACTCATTGTTAGAAAACAAGGGCCATCTAAACGTGACCCCTCCGAAGCCTCAGTGCGTTTTGGAGACCCTTCCCATTCCCTTCACATTGGTCAAAGACATTGCCAGGCAACGAGCTATGTAAGCAGTCGCATCTCCTCTTCCCCTCCTGCTCCCTCCTCTTTCAAACTCCCCGCTCCCTCCCCTACCCGAGTAGTAGGAAAGGAGGAGTCTGGCACCCCCCACCCCAACTTTTATTACATTATTGCAGCCGCCATCTTGGATTTATGACGTCACATCCGGTCACGTGACCGACCTGTGGTACCACCACTCAGAGAAAGTTGGAACTAAGAACAAATACCGCTCGAAAAGCGGTGTTGCCAGGTGAAGATCGATATATCGAACAGTTAAGTGTTGCCAAAAACTAGTGAATCGCAAAAGCGTATGCATGTTGAAAAATTGAATGGCGTAAATTTAAAAGCACTGTGGCAGTTGATGACTGCTTTGCGAAATTGCATGGGGTGGCACCATTGTGGAGGAGAATATTGAACGAATACAAAATAAGTAACTTTTTATATTGTTGTCCGAATAGCTCAGTGTGTAGAGCTGTAACATACCAGACAAACCGAACGCTAGCAGACTTGGTGACGGGACTCGACTTAAAAGACGCGTACGCCATTGACGAACAAACGAGCGTAAGGTTTACGAAAATAGGGACAATGAACGCGACTAGAATCGACAGGATATACGCGACGAACAACCTGACATCATCGCTCGCGGACTACGACGTGCGGCCGGCAATCTTTACAGACCACCATGCCGTGCTGGTAAGCGTAAAATCGCAGGTCATAAAACGAAACACGGACGAAAGACAAAAGAAGGCGCTGTGGAGAATGGACGTCTCTCTCCTCGACAGCGACGAGACGATCGACGAATTTGCGTCGAACTGGAAAAGATGGACGGAAACGGCGGGCTCGTATTCCGGTATGACTGAATGGTGGGAGAAAGAAGGAAAGGGGAGAATTAAAAAATTCTTCTCGAAAGAATCCTTTCGAGCACGAGACGAACGGAGAGAGACGTTCAAATTCTACACGGACGTCCTCAAAGACTTACAGAAGGAGGCGGACCAAGGTAAGACGGACGTTCGAGCGATGAAAGAAGTGAAAGACAAATTTCTGAGCCTTCGAAAAGAAAAGACGAAACTCTTGGACTACGAAATGAAAGATGACATGACGACAGAAGAAGAGACTAAAACAGTGTACCACTACGGGAAACTGTTAAAGAAAAGGAAAACTAGAGACATTGACGAAAACGAAGACGGCTCGACGACGGATAGCCCCGACGAAATAGCGAATACCTTCGCAAAACATTACAAAGACCTATTCGGGAGAGACACAAATCATGACGACGACTTCCCTAACGATATCCCCAAATTGACAAACGCATCCATTAGGAGACTAGGAAACGAAATTACGATTGACGAAATAGAGACAGTAATAGACTCGCTCCCGCCGAAGAAATCGCCGGAGATAGATGGTATTCCCTACGAATTCTTCAAACGGTGCTGGTCAATTATAAAAGACGACTTTATAAAAATTATAAGAGGAATGGAGAAAATTCCCAGACTGGGGGACTCTCAGAGAGAAGGAATAATGACCCTTATTCCCAAGACTGCTCGTGGGAAAAAGGTGACTGACTACCGACCGGTAACGCTACTGTGTACGGACTACAAAATCTTCGCGAAGATTATTAAAAACAGACTGGACTATACCATGGGTGACGTAATAGGAAAAGACCAATACGTGGCAGTCAAAGGACGAAATATAATCGACGCGCTATCGAAAATGCGGGACGTTTACACGATAGCCAACAATCGCGGGAGCGGTGACGTCACGTTGATGAGCGTCGACTTAAAAAACGCCTTCGACAGAGTGCGATTCTCGTTCCTGACAAAGACGATGGAGAAAATGGGCTATCCAGACAATATGATAGACATAGTCAGACTGATCACCAAGGACATAAAGACGAGAATAAACGTAAACGGGAGACTGACAGAGCCTATTGCCATCGCCAACTCCGTGCGACAGGGATGCCCCTTATCGATGCACCTGTTCGCCATAACTTTAGAACCATTGTTGGCTAGGCTCCGACGAGAAATAGACGGCTTCCGAATGGGTGGGGAGAGAGTCGCGTGCATCGCTTATGCGGACGACGTGACAATCTTCCTCTCCTCGGAAAGGGACTTACAAAAGACAAAACGAATATTCAGCGAATACGAACTGATTTCCGGACAGACGATAAATCTCGACAAAACGAAACTGATGGACATAGCGGGACCCACGAAAATCCACGACAATGACTTTCAGAAAGTTGACAAACTAAAAATATTAGGGACGAAATCGACGGGAGACATAGACCAGACAATAAAAGCCAATTGGGAAGAGAGACTGACGGACTTAAAAAGGACGACTGACGACATGAGAGCGAAACGCCTATGCCTCCTTCAAAAGGTCCTGACAGTCAACAACGTGATCCTAGCACGATGGTGGTATCATGGACAGATCTTCCCACTGACGAACGAAAACGGCGCCGGAGCCGTAAAAACATAGGATGGTTCCTGTGGGAAGGGCAGCCGATTAAAACAAGCTGCAAACAATCGTGCCTACCGCCAGAAAAAGGGGGTCTGGGCCTTATTGACATGAGACACAAGTGTGACGCATTATGGCAGAAACAAGCTATAATAACGATGACTGGAGAAGATGAAACGGCAAAAAACCTGACGAAACAATATATGGACCTGACACAAGACAAATACAAAACGAAAAACTCCGTAAATAAACTAGTGAAAACAATAGAAAGACTACCAAACGAAGCGACAACCACGACGAAAGCACTCTATAAGTTGTTCATGGAGAGAAACGAAGAGACACCGACTATAGTAGACAAGGACACCACGATATACTGGAAAAACACATGGACAAACATGAGTAATAAGACACTGACAATGAGACAAAAAAGCCAATTTTATATAATAGTAAACAGACTACAAATGACGAACCACAGAAAATGGAAAATAGGACTGAAGGTCGACAAAAAGTGCAGTATCTGTGGAAGGGACGACACAGACGTACACAGATAAACGACATGTGACGCATCGAAAGAAATCTGGAATGTGATTAGACGATCATACAAGAGAATCAATATCTTCGGGGAAGGTGACATACACAATAAGAAACTTTTATATCTAGATTTTAAAATATTCCCAAAAGTGAAAAACAATGCGATGGTGTGGCTGGTGGCGAAAGCAGTAGAATGGATAAACAAAAGTGAAATTGGTTCAAAGAAGAGTTTTATAAAGAAACTACAAACGGAATTAAAAAGTGCAGAGTTTAAAAAATTTGAAACGCTCAAAGAAGTGCTAATTGTAGAAATGCTAGACAATAAGAACTAAAATATTTAAAGGTGTGTATGAGTATGTGAATGGGCATGTGTATGAATATGTATAGTTGTACGTGTATGTATGTGTATATATAGATATGTTTAGTTATGTATATGTACTCGTATGTATTTTTACCTATAATTTAAAACCAGTGGGCAGAGCTGTGCAAATTGTTTTGTCCAAACAGCTTTTTAATCTGGTCATTTATATTGCTCGCTGTTCTTTAAATTTTAGGGTGCAAAATTTTTTCTCTGAAAATCTGCTTTACATGTTAAAAAAATGTTAAATAAATTCTATGTTTGTTAAAAAAAAGAATAGCTCAGTGGGTAGAGCTGTGACCTCGAGAGTCAAAGGTCCAGGGTTCATAATCCCTGTTCTGACAATTTTTTTCAGGTATTACTCGAAATATGTCGACTTGCTTTTGTATATATTAACACGGAAAGGTGTAACATTCAAGGGGTGAAATAAAAAACATTGGTATAGGTTAACTAAAGTATTTATTGACATTTGTTTACAATTTTGAATCACATTCTGTTTTTTAAATAATGGACACCCTCTCGAAAATTTGTCGTGCTCTTCTTTAGGATCGTCACCTTTTTCCCATGAATATATGCTCACACCACATTTACAGCATAAGGCGACGTCCTCATAACCAGTAAAAATAAATCCTATATTAGCCATTTTGGTAATATTTAAAAATATCCTTTTTTTGGGAAAATCGTTAAACGTTATAAATCAATCATGTTCCCTATCTAAATTTACATTGCTCTGAAACCATTTCCTTAGTAATTCACAATCGTTCGTTGCAAAAATGACTTCACCATTTTTATGTTGAGGTAACATGCAATATCTACCCATTGATGGTAGTTGTTTAATCGAGGGGCATCCGAAAAATTGTAGATCGATGACTCGGTCTCCCAAAAGTGAGGAAAGGAATTTAACTTTTTGTAATCCCTTTACAAAGATTACATGATAGTTTGAAATATATTTGTTTAAAACTCGTTGGAAATCCTCATGATGAACTTCCCCATCATCTAATGCAATTCTGTGATTATTATGAGCTAACCAAGTGTTTTCTCGTTTTAGTGAGAAATCCTTTGGGCAGTCAAAAACCCACGATTGAAAGCAATTGGAGTCGATATCACAAATTGCGAGTTCTCTGACTACGAATTCATTATCGCTATTGAGATACACTTGAAAATCCACTATACATTTACTCAATCGGAGGAATTTTAATGGAATACGGTTTACGAGAGTTTTACTTCCATCGCCAGGGACCGACTCCATAATTCACACTCACGGTTTGCGAGGTAATTAAACCCAACGCCAGGGACCGAATCGACCACATACACACACAGAGATGAGCAGTTTACACGGTTTTAACCCGATGCCAGTGACTGTCACCTCTTTCACATTCATCCGATAATTTTATCAGATAGCGAGCAATGTAAGGGAATTTCAAGTCTCAAACGTTCGTAGTCGAGTTTGCTCCCCTCAGGCTTTTCCAAGTTATCGACGTTTTTGATACCGATTACACCTGCAACTTCAATAAACTGTTCGTAAAAATAGTCTACGTTTATCCGTTCGTTGTCTAGATTGTCAAAAGCCAGTGCTATACATTTCGCACATAGTAACAAATTATTCCATTCCTCAGCATTCAAGGTCACCGAGCATTGATCACCTTTAATGAGCACATGTTTTTTTCCAAAATAACTCACTAAACTAACGGGAGATTTGAGCGGAATATTTTTTTGACCCAAATTAAAATAATCTGATATTAATTTCTCTTGACTAACAAATTCACACCAATCGGTATAGTTTAGTTCAACCGATCCCTTGTTCACTTGAGTTAACTGTACGATAACTTCACAGAACCTCTCGGGATCGAAACCGATGCTGACAATTCTTGTTTTAGCAGAGTTCAAGAAAAAAACAGTTTCTAGTAGCAACTGGGTGGCACCACACACTTTCTTCTTCTTCTTCTTCTGCACAGTTTTCGGCTGTCTGTTAGATTTTGAAGTGGGTGATATTTGCAGACTTGATGGAGGTGAGGGTCGCTTCTCGGGGGTTGCAGTTTCTAGACCGGATGGTGGTGGCCGTGAAGTTACCCGTCTGCGTTTAGGAAGGATGGGAGACTCTGCACTTGCTGGTTTCTGCATGACAACTGATGATAACTATATAGATTATATATAGGTTGAATGCCTGGATATATGCTTTAGGAGGAGGCGGAAGGACGTGAGGAGGTGGAACATTCGGCATTGGTCGAACAAGGATCTACAATCGACCTTCAAGGTTAGGAATTTCAGCCAATGAGATAAGCAGTACGCATTTCTTAATGCGCAATCACTTTTGCGTAAGCGGTGGCACGGATTCAAGCAGGAAATGGAGGGGAAGGAAAGGTCATCTGGTGAAGGGCAATCTAAATCTTTCCTCATGCTTATGAAAGTGCGTCCGGTGAGGTCAGAGAGAAATCTACATTTTTCGTCGTCGAAGACGTAGAGGGCGGTGGCGTCCTTGATGATAGTTTCCAGGCAGGAGAGCAGCGAGCCGCACTCGAAGTCTATGATGAGCCGCATCTTGACAGTTTCGAGTCAGAATCTCGAATGATGACTATCGCGGGTAGCGGTGCTATTTATTCTCGAACAGCAACTCTGCGACCGAGGATGGCAACGTCTTCCTTTCCTGGTCCTCCCAAACTCTAGGTAAAAGAGTTGAGCGACTCGGCAGTCGTTGAATTGTGGGAGGGAAAATAGGTTTAGGTATTGGGTGAGGGTTTTACCAGTGGACTTGCAGAGTGCATAGAGACAACAGAATTCCCCGCAAACGTCCGAACGAAAGCTCTGAAGTTGAACTGAATTTTGAGCGAGAGAGAACGGTTCTAGAAATTTTGATATCGAATGGACGAGTGGTGGATAACCATACGAATCGAAATATTCTGCCTTTTGCTTATTTAAAATGTGCACCGCGATCCAATGGCTTCCCGGTCGAGTAGAAGCGTCTAAATTTATCACGTAGATTCCAGACGAGGGTGAGGGTAAACTATCTGAAGGAAACACCCCACGAAACACTTTTATCGTGCGTAGATCGCGACTAAGTAAGTTGTATATATCTAACGTGTTCATCGCTTATGCAAAATTCGTGATGATGTTTCGACTTTTATCTATTTCCAAAGAGGCGTCGCATTCCACGTAAACGATGCACGTTATGGTTTTTTCGAGCGGGTTTTCGAAGCCAGCTTCGATTCTCACGGTACCCCTATCCATCAAACCGACATATTCTTCGTTATCCGAACCGTCAGGTGTTAGATCGAAAGCTAAAATGAAATATCCATGTGCGAACATGTCCAAGGTTATTTGATTACCTTTATCACCGTGATGCACGCCGATTCCCGAAAACATGAAACGGTATGCTTGCGTCCAGCATTTTTGATTGGTGAAACTTGTGGAAATGCCTTGCGGTGGCATTCGCTCACCGCTGACGATGAGAAAGAAACTAGCCAAAGAATAATGAGAGTACGCGAACGGATTTTTGTTCCTCCTTCCAACGTACGCATCGTTATAGACCATGCTGAAAACTATTTTGTTCGGAAGCTGTCCTGTTATGACGTTATATACAGAAATCGTTTGATTTCCTCGAGGGACGGTGAACGTCTTAACTTCCACTCGCTTGAAAGGATATATCGCGTTGCTTTGCTCCAACGCTCTGGAATGAGCCAACAAAATTGAGGGGTTTATATCGTTATGCTCGACGTATAAAGTAGCATCGAGGATTTTCAGCACGGAAGTACCCGCAGCATCCTCCATGATGTAGAAACTCGGTTTTGCGAGCGTTAATTTAACTCCTACGTCAACTCCATTAATTAAGAGACGCTCTTGGTTAAATACGTCGACATGCAATTTACCGTAGAGCTCCACGACCCTACTGTTAGCAAATTTAGCTTTTCTCGTAACAAAACCTACATTTGTGTCATCTTGTTTATTGATATCCTCACCGCTATCGAGCAACCACCCATCGCAAGCCAAATGAGTCTTCGCCGCATCTGCGCCATAACTAAGGAGATTTTCTAAAGTGCTACGCATGTGATAATTACCTTTCGAGGACGTAGCTTGCTTTCCGTTTAAATCGACGCTGCATTGCTCGATCATCGAATGCAAGACATTATTCACTACCCCGGGATGACGTTTGTCCCCTGGCCCATAGTCTGATCCATCAGCTTTGACAAATTTCACCCTGATTTGTAAATAAAAACTGTTCAAATTTGTGTACGATTCTCCCAAATCTTTCACTACGAATTCGATGGTCGATTGATTGTCTAAGGAAGAGATCGGTTTGTACGGAATGAGGCTCTTGCCTAAAATATTCGTTTGCAAAGCTGGCCGACTAAATATGTTGAGCGAGGATAGCATGTGTTCCATCTCGGTTATGAAGAAAATATGTCCGGATTGACGCGACGTCTCTTTCTCCTCGAATGAAATTTTTTGCGTTTGATGTTCCTTTTTATTAACTTTGGTCTTTTAAATATGCGTAAGCCCGATCCACTCATCTTTTTAATTTTTTCTTCCGCTTTTCTCTTCAAATTCGCTCCAGCCTCACCCAATCGATTACGCAATATTTCCTTAATTGGTATCGTTCCCAAATCCGAGAGAATTCCGACCCCCGTACTGGCCGCCTCCTTACCTACCGCTTTAAGACCGCTTTGTATAAGTGGTTTAGCGAAACGAAAAAGACCCGCGAGAAAGCTTCCTAATCCTCTACCTCTCTGCACTCGATAACTGGCGCGGTAGACGGGACCTATTTCTCCACCGCATTGATTGACGTAATACGTCGTATATCGATCCACGTCCTTTAACATCTCGAACGATAATGATTGCTTTTTTGGTTATTGAAACACTTTTATAAAGTGTAAAACTAAAAGAGAAGGTGTAGCTCCACCGAAGAAAGTATATGGTTTGCCGTCTTTTCCTGTGAGTAGTATTTCGACGTTCTCGATTTCTTTTTTCTCTACGGGAAAGTAGTAAACTGGATTGAAAAAATGGTGTCTTTCTTCGTTTACGCTGACAATTCGCAAACATCTGCTGAGAGAATCACCGACCAATTGCGGTTTGATTAAATCCGTATAAACGAAAATATATCGCGTGTCAATACTGCGTGCGATGTCCCGCTTTTTCCTATATTCTCCTCCTTTGGTGACATCTATCGAATAATTTGGATTTTCAAATATGACATAGCTAATTTTATCCATCATTTCTCTTGCAGCGACTTTCGCTTCGCTACCCAAAAAATCCTTTTTTTCACGGACTTCATATAATACTCGCAAAAATTCCTCCAGAGATCTATAAGATCCTGGGGGGAAATCCACACCCAAGCCATTCGGTAATATTTCGACGTGGAAACTACGAGTTTATCCATAGCTTTTATCATCCTTTCACCGAAATCGATTTCACCCGATTTCTTCGGTTCTAAAACCGAAGATATTAATTCATCAGCAGACCCGTAAGTGCCAGGTGATCTAATCGGTGAATTCTCTGGTATTTCGATGCGTACATTAGCAAATTTTTCACATCTTCAGGTATGTCGACGCATTTGTAGAGAAAATAGACGAGTTGCAAAATAGTATCGTCAAAACGAGCATTCAAATCTTGGGAATTCATACTGATGATATATTGCAACAAAGATTCGTATTTTCCCGCAGGAGGTGCAAAACGTGTTTATACCATCCTCGCATATGTAACGCTTATCATCCATAGCATTCAACGCTACTTTATTCATCTCTACGGTGAATAATTCATGTTTCGTACTTCTTATGACCATCATCTTCCTAAATCCTGTCGAGTTTTCTCTTAAACAATTTGCATAATCATCGAAACTTAAGCTTTTATTAATTACGGCTTTAGTGATCCCTTTCGCCTTCATTTTATCTTTCTCCCCTTTTATCCTATGGGAATAAAGTTTGCTTCTCAATCCTACAAAGTGTGTAATAATACGCCCATCACATTCGTCCTTCATTTTTCCGATAACTTTTTTGTTTTTGTTTGAATAACATCGATGATCCTTTGGAAAGTTGGAGGTATCGTAAAAGTCTAATTCGGTCGATATGTCTTCGTAAAAGTCTTTATTTCATATATGAAACTGTCAGTATCCATGTAGCATAGCTTCAAGCGGTCACCATATTTAGGTTTCATTCTCCTGTAGTGGAAGTCATACATTAAAGTTTTGCTTAAATCTAGAACACATAAACCTATATAAATAGGTTTATCCATTTTAATTATGGATTTTCTCATATGGACAGACTAAATTTTCATTAAAGACCGTTCGATCGAGGAAAGTAGATTTGGAAATTAATTTATCCAACCTCTTTTCGTTGGAGACCAATTCCAAATTTATTCTCTTGCGAACATTCTCCATAGCTTTGCCAAAGACCGCGTTATTCATTAGTTTATAAAAATCCTTTTCAAATTCATTCGTGGCAATTTTCCTACGTTCTGTATTCAAGTCGATGTATGACTTTAACCATGGAGATTGGTCGAATTCAATGACTCGGTGAATGGTCTTTAGTCTTAATCCGAGAGATAGAGCCTGTTTTAAATTTACATAGTGAATGACGTACTTTGTCTTATCGTCTAGAGTCGTCAACAGTTTTTATGTTTACCACCTGGGGGAGTCTTGTTTTCGGGGCACAATGGTAGATCGTTGTGTTCGTGATCGAGGTCTTGAGGATATTCTAAATCTACTTCTAAAATAAAACCTTTTTCGTTTTCATCCAATATATGGGATACATTAAAATTTCGAATTTCCTCAGTAGTTAGCCAGCGGAATCCGCTATGGGGTAAGTAATTACTCATCGCCCACCCATAGAGGTTATTTGCATCTAAATACAGGATATAGCGAGACTCAACAATTGGATTGTAGTCATCCATATACTTATTATTAGCTTCGCTATATCGTTTCATGCATTGGCTGATTCCACCACGAATACCCTTCTCTACCATTAGAATCATGTCATAGTCAGTCAATAGCTCCAAGTTAATTTGGGTATACTTTAGCATGGCGTCGAAGGTTAGACCGGGAGCCGTATAGTACCACGCAGGATCCAAATTATATGCAGTCATGCAAACGTCCCTAAAATTTTCAAAAACGTCAGCCAAAGTACAACGTCAGTTTTAAGATAAAGGTCACTATAGTCGCCCAGATTCTTACAATTAAACTCGGTCCATATTTTCTTGGCATACTCATAGTCTTCGTCGCTTACACAGTCCATGGTCAAATTGCTAAAGAATTCCTCTTTAGGCGGCAAGCACGTTTCATCGAGTCTTTTCCAAGTGTCCGTGTATTCGTAAGGATAAACACCTTTACGCGTAACAAAGTCGAATTTATCCTCGAAAATCTTTCTGGTTTGCCGAAATTTGTCTCTGGGTAGATTGTCCACCAATTTCGAGAGAGAAGAAGCCATGAATCTAAAGGTGTCCAAAAATCTAATGGTAAATTTCTCACCCACTCCTTTGGTGAAAGAGATGTATTTTTCCTAGAATTAGGTATACAACGTATTTCTCTCTCATCGTAACCTAATTCCTTGACAATAAAGTGAGAATCGTAGCCGGAAAGATTGTGAATAAATACTGGGACGAATTTCGGCATTTGAAACTGTAAGTTACAATTATTATGCGCCGGACCCCTAAACATTCCAGTAATATGACAATGATCCCTTACGCGATCGTTCTCAAGCATACCCTCACAGATATAGCATGTGGTTGCTGTTTTAAATGCCTCATTTTGCTCTGAGGTTAAGGATGTCATCGGAATATTATGTTTGTATTCCACCTCAATCAGTTTCACCCTCTCTTTGATGTATTCTACGAATATCTTAGCGGCATCAGGTCCGCGATATAACACTGGCTCAAAATATTTTCCTCCGGAATTGACAACAATAAATGAAAAACTCATGGGTTCATGCTTCTGATATAATTTTGAATAGAAATGATCAGAAGGGTTACTGCAACTATCAAATTTTGGAAGGAGGCACTCGAAATCTGCGTAGATGGCATACGGAACACGAAACATGTTGTTGAAATTTTTGAATTTCAACCATTTATCCTCTTCGTTAGGTAGTACGATTTTTGTGGGTGCATTTACGCTGCATATAATTTTATGTTCATTGAGCTTTTCCTCTTCCCGCTAATGAGTAAAACATCTCTTGCAAATGAACATTTTACATTTACATTTCGTTAATTGAGTCCTCACCAACCGTTCAAAATTTATAATATAGCAATAATGGCTCTTAGATTCTTCCTTTAAAAACAAAAGGTCCCGATGGTCATCTAGTTCCTCAACCGCTACTTTGAGAGGGTACACGTTACTCTTATCGTCAAGACCAAAAACATTAATCGAAATATTATTAACCTTTTCGAATTTTGAGATTACATCTAGTTCCACAGGATACTCGACGCAATCCCAATCGTAACCGTTACGAAATTTCTCGTTATCATATTGTGAGACGCGCTGAGGATTTTTCTGAATATTTTTTACCCAAACCGCGTATTTAAAACAAAAAGGGTCGAAATTATGTACGATTATAACCGATTTAGTAAGTTTAATTTGCTGGGGCAACTCGATGAAATAAGATCCTCTCAACGGTTTGTATTTGTTAATCCTTAATTCTAATCCTTTAATCTCATGCATAGCCCAACCCGATCCTTTTGCCTGCTGTTCGGACTTTTCCTTTAATATTTTTCCAAAGAATGTATTCAAAATTTCATTAATGTTATCGGACTGAAGAACTCTGACATTTTTAGTTTTAAAAACCCTCTCATCCAATACTTCTTCCTTCTTGAATTTTGCTTTCAAAATAATATTAATTTTTAAAGCCGTATTTGCTAATTGCTCCCTAACTTTGTCAACCAAAATCTCTCTAATTTCATCCAAAAACGATATTATGTCTCTATGCACTCCATTTCCACTTACCCAAAATGTTTTCAATCGATTCCTCACTGCCGAGTCGATCTCAACAACTTGATGTTGTCCTCCTGCTTAAATTAGGTGCCTCATGTGGACGTCACTTATCTCATGCGAAACTCGATATCTCGAGTCAAAATATACGAAGCACACTTCGCAGAGAGTTTCCATGATGTTCACCAACTGAAATTTAGGAATCGAATGAAACTAATCCTCTCAAACCAAATTATATACAGTCGATGAAAATGAACTTCTATGTATGCATGACCGCAAATGTACTTACCCATAATCTCAATTGTGGAACCTCAATTGTGATAATGAATAATTGCCTATTTTATTGAAGTAACTCGTTATTAGAGGAGCCAAAACCTCTTCCATCTCTTTTTGTTTCATTTAAACTCTCAACTTGTATAAAAATTTTCACACTCTGACATTTCTCAAATATAATTTGACATATTTTCATGCCTTTAGTTATATAAAAGTCAATGTCACTGTTATTATAAAGTAGCACCTTAATTTCCCCTCTATAATCGGGATCAATCACTCCCGCACCAACTTCCACTCCATGCTTCAAAATCAATCCTGATTTTGACGCCAACCTCCCATATGTCTCATCCGATATCTCAATCACTAGTCCCGTATTAATCAACTTTCTACTCCTCCCCTCTATCACACACTCCATTACACTCCTTATGTCATATCCTGCAGCCATTTCGTACGCCTTCTCAGGCAGCTGAGCCTCGGCGTCAACTTTAACCACGTTCATGATCTGTAAAATTATGAGATTACACATGAAATTATGAAAAACAACTAAGAAAGTAAGCTAAGCAGTCACTACTTATTACCTCTTTAAAGCTTATGAACGTCTAGTAACGCTTGACCGGTTTATAACTCATTTAGGACTACTTATTTCGGTGATTTCCAAAAGTTGTGGAGGAAAATCATTTGAATGATCTCAGGGTTACTCCCTTGACTTTAACCAATGATTTTCCATAGATCCAGTTTTTGTGGTCAAGTAAAATTCTTCTTTTTTGTCTATATATTACCAATCTAAAATATTCTATTACTACATTTAGACTCATCTTAGTGAGCAAATCTAAATCGAAATCGTACATCCAATTTAAAATTATATAAACGTCAGCATTGGATTCTACCCTACAGTCTTTTAGGCGATCTATCCAGAGTTTGTGAGTACGATGGTCAAGAGCAACTACTATACGGGATCCTTTGGCAGGGTTCAAGATGGCGTCTTCCTCCCCTTTTTTTCGGGGCGGTATGGCAGGATGACGTCACGTGTATGTCGTCTACGTGTGCTAGGCTTAAAATCTCGCCCTTTTTCTCGGGGCGCTTGAGCAGGATGAGGACGTCGTCATCGTGGGTTGGGTTGAAAATCCTCCCCCACCCCCTTTCTCCCCGGGCACTTGAGCAGGGTGATGACTTCGCCAGCGTGGGTTAGGTTAAAAACCTCCCCACCCCCTTTTTCCCGGGCGGTAAGGCAGGATTCAAGAATAAGTTAATTTTCTCAAAGAAATAGAATCATAATACGTTCAGATCTTCGAGGAATTTAACAATATTCTCGAAATAGACAGGCATCGCAACGTCGGAGTTGACTATAGTAGCTGAGATGTGAGTTTAAGTGAAAGTGGGGGCGTGAGTTTAGGGGTGGGGTGTGAGCTTAGGGTGGGGGTTGAAAAGGGTTTATATGTGGCTGGCCCGTGTACCTGCGATAGTTCCTTCTTTATCTCCGTGTCGTCTCCTCAACGCATCATGTCGTGCATTGTGGATATTCAGTGTTTCCGCTGTGATAGTGAATTACTGGTGAAAGAGCTGACCATTTGCTCTGTCGAGACATTGGTGGTTAGATCATGGACATTTAAGCCACCATTCCCTCAGGATCAGTTGAATCATAAGGCTTTTAAACAGAACGCGTGGCTTACGAAGAACCTTCATGGGATCTCGTGGGACGAAGGGGATACGGATTACGCGGATCTAAGATTAATTCTTCCCCTTCATACGAAAGAGTTCTCTTTTATTTTAAGTAAGGGGTTGGAAAAGTGCAAGTTTTTAAGTAAACTGATTAAGTATAGGGATGTGATAGACTTGAGTGTTTTTGGTTGTCCCTCACTTTGGAAGTTGAAAAATTCTTTGGTTGACGGTTGTGGCAATATCAGCCATCTCTGCGACACTTTCGAGTGTTCTTTTAGAAATTGTTTGAATTTGGCCATGTGGTTCCAAAGAAACGGGGTAGTAAAACTCTCTTCGAAAGAATTCCACACTCGTACTTTTAAAAACTCGCCTATAAACTCCTCGGTAAAGAGGGAGGACTTAGTTGAGGCCGGATTCTTTTATTCTGGTGTTGACGATATCGTGATTTGTTGTATTTGTGGAATTGGTATAGGCAAGTGGTGCAGTTGGGATATACCTGAGAAAGAACACTACAGATGGAACCCCTACTGTCCGTTTGTGAAGGGTCGTTCGGGCTTCATACCATTCAAACACCGAGTCGATATGAGGCTAAACACGTCTTTTGATCAAGAAGAGTGCTAAGCAGAATGGATTCTATTCAGTTATTCCGCGCCATGCAGAATAATTGTCAGACCCGTCCCATATTCAGAGGTGTGTTCCAAATAATTTTAAGAATCCCTCAGCCTTCATCGCCAACACAGACCCCGCCAGAAAACCAGGGTCTCATTAAGTGGCAATCTATATCGACAAAGAAAAGAATGGTGAATATTTCGATAGTTATGGTCTTTCACCGTTTATTAAGGAACATGTAAAATTTCTCGATCGTTGTTGTTTGTCTTGGGTTCATAACGATGTCGGATTGCAAGGATGGTTCTCAAAGACCTGCGGAAATTACTCAGCCGCGTTTTTAGCTTTCCGTTGCAAGGGTCGCTCCATGAAAAAAATTTTAAGTTACTTTGACCCGAAATATCCCGAAGAAAATGACGACACGATTGTTAAAATGTACGATTATTTCTTCGGTGCATGTGCAAAATCGTGTGCAAATGTAAATTTTTCTCACGAGGTGCAGATCTGTTGCTCTAAGTCTCGTTCGCATACGTGACGGAAGGGGAGGTTATTAGTTACGAGTTCGGACGTACCCTTCCCCCTCCATTCTCCCTCCCCACCACTCAACCGGCGTTAGAAGCGTATATAACACCTATCGTCTACGACTGATCATCAGTGCAGCAGGGCAACAGATATGGCGTCGGTCGGAGCTTCATCGAGAGAACAGCGAGGTGCATGCAGAGGCGCAGCCAGTAGAAGTGACCCTCGTCGCTGACCCTACTCCCCCGCACCCGGGCGCACTGGAAAATATCTGCAAGCGAGTTACTATCCATCAATCGTAGCAGGCAAATCGACGATGCAGACGATTTCGGAGAACAAGGCTGCGGTGAATTGGCGGCCGAGGCATCTTGGACTATTGGAGTGCAGCTACAAACTGAATCCTAGCGATTCAAAGCGTGTGACGATTGGAATTGATTTGAAAAACAATTGTGAATCTTTCATAGGCATAGAAAAAGTGGGAGGGATGTGTGTGACTCTTAATTCTCAGGAGTGGTGTGAAGTGCTTAACAACGAGGACATTATTATGGAGTATTTTCACGCGGAAGATGCCGCGCCTCGTAGTTTCTCCCTAGGGAGATTTGTTTTAAAGTTTAAAACAATTTTTGGGACAAAATCCATTGTAATTGAGGATGCGGTGAAGGGAAATACGCATGCTAGTGTTTATTTGGCAAAACCTTCGTGGGCGGGGATTTTAAATTACGTGTCTGCCGTCGAGAAAAGACTCGAAGAAAGACAACTTTGGCGGTCGTATGTAGAAAACATGATTTCTACTTATTTAGTGAACATTGAACGTAATGTGCGACAGTTTAAGGATTCCGATCCGAGTCAGAAATTCGACAACGTTCTGTGGGAGTGTATGTGTAGTGTAAATGTGTAGTAAATTGATACGGCCGATAGAAACTATCACGCTTCACCTCAACATAGCAGCTGTATCAGAAGAGATTCAGGCGCTCATGAAGACTCAACGTGGAAAGCATTTCCTTGAGGAAACATTGTTTCCTGAAAACGTTTCCACCAATTAATTTTTTTTTGTTTTGTTGTTAATTGGTAATTCTATGCATTGAGAATTTTATATTTCTTCATTCACAATTGCGTTCCATTTTAAAATGTACTAAAATGACTTAGTAACAATTGGTGGCATATTAAAATGCAAAAATTTAAATGGTCTAGTGATACTGGTAATTTCCTTATATTATTTCAACTGAATAATATCTCTTTTGTTGCATATTTAGTTGTGAAATTTCAAAGCCTATAGTGAAAGTTGTGAATTAAATGAATTGTGTTATAAATAAAAGTTATTCGAAAATATTTCCATTTCATTATTCAACCAGCGTCTCGTCCTTAAAATAGAAATCACGCTCGAGTTAAAATCGGTGATTACTTTTTCTTGTAACAATTAACCAATTAAATTACTTGAAATAAATCAATCCCATATCTGATTTAAATAATTTGACGTCGGGTAAAGGCACTCGCTAAAAAGTTTGAGATTATTTCAACTGTAGAAGACTTCTTTTGAATACTTGCAGTGAGAAATGTAATTCTTTAATTATCATGTCAATTGCAATAATTTGTGCCTATTTCCAAGTATCATCTATGGCGAAAAAATCAGAAATATTTTCAGTCTGGTCACGTTTATCTACAATGAATAAATACAATCATTATCACGTTATTTTAAACACCAATAACAATCTTTTTTCATAGGAGGAGGTCCATCGAAACAAATATCGCCTTTATTTTAGTGTTCGTAGCATAATTGATATTCTTCACACCATTGCCAATCTCCGTCTTCTAGTAATTCAGAAAATGTATTCAATATCTGATGTATATCACGTGGATGATACAATTTAATATAATCGAAAAGTATATATTTCAGATCCTCCACATTCATACTCTTCCAACCGTTCTCATGATAGTACCGAATAGCCGAACCGACTTTCTGTACAATTTCACGTTCTTTCGAGTTCATAACTGAAAAGCAAATAATTTCAAATCGTTGATCGCTCAGATTTATAATATACTAATCACTTCAAAATTAATTATTATTATTACTATCACCTGTGTAGACAGAGCGCTCTGATGCGTATCCTCGAAGATCTGAACGTATTATGATTTCTTTTTCTTTGAGAAAATTAACTTATTCTTGAATCCTGCCTTACCGCCCGGGAAAAAAGGGGGTGGGGAGGTTTTTAACCTAACCCACGCTGGCGAAGTCATCACCCTGCTCAAGTGCCCGGGGAGAAAGGGGGTGGGGGAGGATTTTCAACCCAACCCACGATGACGACGTCCTCATCCTGCTCAAGCGCCCCGAGAAAAAGGGTGAGATTTTAAGCCTAGCACACGTAGACGACATACACGTGACGTCATCCTGCCATACCGCCCCGTAAAAAAGGGGAGGAAGACGCCATCTTGAACCCTGCCAAAGCGCCCCGTATAGTAGTAGAGCATCGTATAAATAAATATCTTTAGGCCAATCTTTTCCAATTTTAAGCAAAGCCATCTTACCTTTGTTGAAGCGAAATATTTTTCAAGAACTTTCAAAATCAAGTTCCTCTTCTTCTCAGCCCTCGGATGTACTCGTAAGCACGTCTGAATCGTAAATAAAATTAAATCATTTTTAATTTCGATTGAATCAATAATAAGCAAAATATAAGTGTTAAAATTTCCACCTGAAATCAGTCAGTATGACATGTTGTGAAAATATGAAACTGGCATTAAAAACTACGGAGCAGGAGGACGCTCAAAGAACCGTTTTAAAGGTATAATAATGGTTTGATCAGAGAAAATGAATTGCCCCTGGAAGGTTTGGTTACCCGCAATACAATCGCGATGTTTTTGACGCGTCTTATCTTCCGCGTCTGTGACCTCGTTTCTCAAGTATTAGACGGAGTTAACATGCACGTACAAAATGGCGATCCTGCATAGCGGGCGGGGTTAACATGCACCTCCTACAAAATGGTGTGGTGGATTTACTAGGTTATGATGAGGCGGGGGATGGGTGGAGCTAAGAAGTCAGAGCAGGGCCGTATATATATGGAGGGTTTGAGGGGTTCAAACCCCCCCCTTACGGATTCTCCTTTCTAAAGAAATAATGACTGAGGAAAACACAAAATGTTAAGTTTTTAACTGCAATTCAGACGGGTGGATTTATGCTTAGGCACATGAGGCGCTACTTAGTGACCTAGAAAGGTCACTATATTTGACCATTGGAGAGGGGAACATTTAAGGGCGACTCATAGGGTGATGGAAGTGAAATAAACTGCTCAAAACATACTTCATCAGTATAGATGGGTTGCCAGATGATAGCTCCGCAAAATCACATTCGGAGCGCTTTCTAATCGCCCAAAGTCGCACATTTCCATCAATTCGTTGAATAGTAGGAATACTTTTATAATGTATTACGTGGGATTTACGTTTTGTAGCCATAGGAAAGTTAAAATAATTTGAATTGAATAGCACATTCTTTTATATCAGAATGTTTATCATTCGTTTATGCGGGAGACATAAGAACAGGTGGAGCATTCTAAAAAATATGTGCACTGTTTGCTCGTCAAGTTGGAGGCAGAGGAGATCAAGCATTAGTAACAACAGCCTATCTAAACTGGAAGAATGCGAAAGAATATTTTGGAAAACATGAGAAAACAAATTATCATATCGAGGCTAGTATGCATGCAGATAATTTTCTAAATATTATAAGTGGAAAGCAAGTTGACATAGTGTGTATGCTAGAATCCGAAAGAAAGCATCAGGTAGAGGAAAACAGAGAAACGTTACATTCTATAGTAGAAACCATAATTTTATGTGGTCGCCAAGAACTTGCTCTGAGAGGCATGAAAGATTCAGGTCCCATTTCTCTCCATGAACCAGACTATAACGACGGTAACTTTAGGGCTCTTTTACGATACCGTGCTAAATCGGGAGATATCGCACGTTTAAATCATCTTTTTACATCCTCTGGCTCCCAAAGTATGCATACTAGTCCAACCATTCAGAATGAAATTGTTGAAATTTGTGGAGAAATAATGCAAAATGCAATTGTTTCTCGAATAAACGATGCTAAATGTTTTTCATTATTGGCAGATGAGACACAGGACATATCCAGGAAAGAACAGCTAGCAATTTGTGTTCGATATATTGATAGTAAAGAAATCTTAATTCGAGAAGATTTTTCTATTTCATTGCTGTAACTGATGTAACTGCCTCGGGTTTGGCTACTATCCTCCTGTCCACATTGACGCAGCTTGGAGTAAATCTGAACAACATGATTGGCCAAGGCTATGATGGGGCTGCGGTTTGTCAGTCATTAGAAATTGTATTGGCGTTATTAAAACAGCTGTGAATTACTTTCGTCTGTCTTCTCAGAGAAACAATATTCTAGAGAAAATAGCAAAAGAAAATAAAAAGCTGACTCATAAAACAGTTCTAGATTTTTGAGAAACAAGTTGGTCTGAGAAACATAACTCTGTATCCTGCTTTGTGGAATTGTATTCTACAATAGTTGAAGCTTCGCAGCAACTTCAAGAATCCAGAACAAAAGAAACCTCTGATCAGGCATATCAATTATTATTCTCTATAACTAGTGCAGAATTTGTAGTTGCATCATTGGCATTAAACAAGATAATTTCTTATAGTGTAAATTTATGTAAAAGTCTTCAGAAAGTAAATGTGGATTTAGTAGAATGTTGTGTGTACATTGATTTAATAATTATTGTGATACAATCAATGCGTATAAACAGTAAAGACTCATTCAATGAAATATATGTCAGCAGAAAGCATGTTGCACAATGTTTGGAGCGAAATGATCAAACCCAGAGTAATTGGAAGACAATCAAAGCATCAAAATGCCCCATCAAATGATGCAAATGAATATTACCGGCGTAATTTATTTATACCTTTTCTTGATCACTTTTTAGCTGAATTAAAGAATCACTTCTCAACACATAATAAACTAATAGCTAAACTGCAGCTACTGCTTCCTACTAAATGTAAAAATGAAAAGCCAGAATTTTTTCAACAGACTTGTAAAATTTATGGTGAAGACTTTGGACAACTTATAGTAGTTTGAAATGTGGCAGTGTAAATGAAATTTGCTCTCAGAAGATGATTTGCCAAAAACCGTGTTAGAGGCGTTCAAAGTTTGCGATGATATGCTTTTTCCTAGTATAAAAAGACTATTAAAGATTCTTGCTACCTTGCCCTGCTCTACAGCAACCCTCGAAAGATGTTTTTCTTCTTTTAGACGCCTTAAAACCTGGCTTAGGAATTCAACGGGAGATGAATGTCTAATGGGTTTGGCATTGATAAGTGTGCATCGCAGTGTGCCTTTAAATGTAGATGATATTATATCCAAATTTGCTTTAAAAATAGAAAAAAAGAATTTGTAATTTAGAGAATAATTTTATTTTAAATTTTTTTATTTGAATAAAATGTATTTTATGATACTTATAGTAATGTATTAAAATCTTAAAACTTTGAAATTATTTTTCATTAACCCCCCCCCCCCCTTTACTAAACTGTATCTACGGCCTTGAGTCAGAGGAGTACCTCTTTAAAGCTTATAACCGCCGTGTAATATTCAAGCATTACAGGACCTCTTTTGGGGTATTTTTCCGGCGGATTTTTCAAATATTATGAATTAGAAACAGAATCCGTTAATTTTGTAAGGGGGTTTCCATATGAAACATCCCATTAGTATATTTTGGTAAGTGTCGCAGAGACAATCTGTGCGACTAGTATTCTTCGATTTATCGTTAACATTAAAATTATTTCAACTTACCAGAATCAAAAATGCTGCCGTCTTCTTTAACGTTTCGACGTTGAACTCTCGGGGAAACGGCTCTTGAAATCAGCGTGCTGACGTTGGTCGTGGAACGCTGAACCAATAACTGATGACTTCTCGTATTCTCTGCACCGTATTTATAGTGGTGTAAGGTCTATACAACGCAATAAGACGTCGCCTTCCTACCCCAACACCTCAGCATTTAAGGTAGGTCATACGTGGTGAAATGCTACCCACATACACATGCGCTTTAGGCGGGTCATCCGCCACTCATAATCTCTTTAGGTGTGTCATACGTGCTATGGCATGTAGATTATTTTTAACCTGCTTTCCCTACACAACACCCAAGCGATTGAGGCAGGTCGTACGTGGTACGATAAATATATTATTCACGTACTCCCTCCCCTCACACTTACGCGCTTTAATTGTGTCATGCGGGCTATGGCAGATAAATTATTTTTAACCTGCTTTCTGTCCCTCCACTCCTAGACTCTTGAAGCAGGTCAAGCGAATTTACCAAGGTATGTAGGTTATTCACCTCTTCCTGTATCGTATACACTAACAATTTCAGTATATAAGCAGCGCAATAATCGTAGAAAATCACTCCTCTTCGACTACGACTAAGAGCACCAACAGCTGCAGATATTCGGTAAGCATAACATTCATTTCTTTTATAAATTTTTAATCACTTCTCCCTCTGAGAAAGCTTTGACTTTATTCTCGCGGATGGTCTATTTTCTTTAGAACACCTTCACCTCCGCTACCACCACCATTACCGTCGCCGTCTCCGCTGCCTACGCTACAGCTGCAGATATTCAGTAAGCATAGCATTCATTTATTTATAACTTTTTTAATCACTTCTCACTCTGAGAAAGCTTTGACATTACGCTTATGAATGGTCTCTTTTCTTTAGACTAATCCCACAACCTTCGCCGTCTCCACTACCGCCACTCTCCGATTTTTACAGTGAGTCGTTATATTTGTCTAAATTATGTCTAGATTGAATGGAAAAAGAATTAGAGGTATTTCACTGTAACGATAAATGTACTCCGAGTTTACGTAAGTGCTTAAAGTGCATTAGTCTCTGTTCATATTAAAAAACTCATTGACACATCAAACTTTTTTCTTTTTAGATGGAAGCAATTACAAGGAAATTGTTATTGAAAAACGAAGTAATTAGCTTTATTAAAAAGGAATATTTGGAAGAGAACAAAATTTATAAAATAGAAAATTTTTCAAAATTACAAACGAAACATGGGGGGGGGGGGGGGGCGGAGATAACTACAGATGAAGATTGGGATTTTAAAAAGAAGATTTTCCTACCTAGAAAATATAGCGTTTTAACAGAGGATGAAATAAAAATATATAATAACTCTCATTAAAAAAAATTAATTCTAAAAGTAATAAAAAACGAAATTTCTATGAATACAATACATCAATAAAATTGATCAACCCTTTCAATGTTGTTTCATTTTCATTAATTTCAAATCAGCACCATACCTGCTACCAATCAAAAAAAAATTAACTCAATTCAATACCACCGCCTCGGTAACTCGACGAATAAAGAAAATTCCCACAGAAAAGATATAACGATATATCCGACGTAGATATATAAGAATATACTTCTGGAAAGGAGAAATTCAGGTTGATAAAAAGGATATTTAATAATAAATGTTGAGTAATAAAAAATATATAAATAAATATTTGTTAACCTATACCATTGTTTTTATTTCACTCCTTTTACTATCACACCTTTTCGTGTTAATTTATCTTAAAGTGTCCGAACAGGGATTCAAACCTTGGACCTGCAGCCTCAATATAAAAAAGTTGCTCATTTCTTATTTCATTCGTTAAATATTTTCAACCACAATTCTCCCACCCAATTCAATTGTACGCATCCGTTTAAATTTACAATTTTTCGGCTTGAGAGCGCATGTGCGATTCATTCGTTTTTGTCAACACCGATCAGTTCGATATATCGAAACACACTTGACAACATTGCTTTTCGAACAACGTCGGTTTTTTTAGTTCCAACTTTCTCAATTATGGTCACGTGACAGGATGACGTCATAAATCCAAGATGGCGGCTGCAATAATAGTTGGGGTGGGGGTGCCAGACTCCTTTTCCTAATACTGTCCCGATTGCTACTTTTAGAGAGCCGCGGATTTTCCATAAACCAAAACGTTTAATTATTCCATAAATTTGATGCAATGATCCTCCATCAATTTTTTTCAGTTCTGAAAACAATTTACCCATCAAATGTATGTGTGGGAATTGGTATACACTTCTACAGAAAAAAGAACATTTTTTTACACGTTTATTGCGAAAAAATTATGTACAAAATATAACAATATTATTGGCCCATTGATCTGTAGAACCAAGTATAGGACAAGGTCAGCATATTCTAAACAAAAATGGATATCACATAAGAGCTTCTTTAGGAGTACATCATAAGCAAAAATAATACATTCCAAACATTGATATAATAAAAGTACATTCAAAGGTTGCTATATTTTAAGCAAGGAGAAGTAATAGATACAGTTTTATCACAATATATACATAAAACAATTTCCAGGAAGTCCTTTACATTATAAAGACAGACAACAATAAATTATAGACCGAGTATCACATTTTATATAAATAAATATACCTAATAAGGTTCTCCCTAATGGCACTACTAGGCCTGCATGGGGTCTGAAACCCCCTGGGGCCAGGTTGTGGGCCCACTTTACCTTGCTCTACTGCTGCAGGAAAAAAATACAAGTTAACCATTTAGTCAACTAACAACAAAAACTATTAAATAATTAATAATGAATAACAGAAAAATGATCAGAAGCAATATTGTTAATATTTTTTACAAGATGTATTTAAAACACAATAGACACCTACCAGGTGGAGAGGAAACCACAGGCGTCAATGGCTCAGCCCATGACGGGCCAACTTCATCTTGTTTTGCTGTTGCAGGAAGGAAATAAAAGTTAACCATTGAGTCAACTAACAAGTAACACTTCATAGAATGCTCAAAGCATTATTGGAGAATATGCTTGAAAAGATGAAAAGAGTAGTAACTAGATAAACAGCTTGTATGCAAAACATCACTAAAATTATTTACCTGGCAGATGTAAATTCGGAATGGAATCCTTCCGAAGTTTCATAGTGCCTTCAATAAAATTCTCCTGAGAGAAATGCCTCAGGCAAAGTCTTCTATTGTTATAGATGGCCATTCGGTTCATGGACATGAGCTTAGGATTCCCAACCAGCTTCAATCAAACATCGAATCGACGATTTGAGTCGGAAATGGGATGAGGGAACCTGGACTTATCATTTTAAAATATACATCCTCTTGCCGATCTCGCATATTTCACACTCGGGCATTTCTAAATATTAATAAATGAATTATATGTCAAAATATTTACCTAACTCGAGTACCCTCCTTATTCCCGCAATTGGGGACGCGACACGAAAAGCAAACCATACCCAGAAATAACTGGAAATAACGTTTAACCTCGTGTAAACGCTCGAAATCACGTGAAACCTGGTGAAATCACGAGAAACCTGCAAAACTGTTGAAACCACTTGAAACACGAAAAGCGTTCGAATGTGCGCGCAACCTATTTCCCCTACTTCCCCTCCTACTTCCTTTCCAACTTCCCCTCCACCGCCTCTGGTGTGCTTTGGAGAGCCAATCCAAAGTCGGTTCTCGTTTTGCTATCCGAGTGCCCGTCCCAGGGGGAGGGAACTCCCATGTTAAAATCGTGGTCTTAGCTGGCTAGTACAAAAAGTTGGTGAAGGCACTGGCTAGCTGGCGCTGCTGTTGCGTTGACGTCATTTTTACAGCCAATCGAAGCGGAGAACAGGCAGCTAGCAGACGAATTTCAGCAGCCAATGGCAGCTTCGTACAGACGGCGAGCGCAATTTTCAAAAATCATACACCAATTTAGTTTTATTCATTATTTTTCAATAAATGACGCTAATTTTTTTATTTAGCAAATCAAACCTTTTTACGAATAACGTAACCAGAGGAGTAATGGGTGAGAATAGAAAGACTAATAATTTAAATTTAAATAGTTTTATTGCAGAAGAAATATTTTACATATAACAGATATTAAATGGAATTGAACCACATAGATCAATTATTGTTCAATAAATATAGGAAACATGCACACATTGAAAAAATAATACAGTAGAATGTTTGTAACAGACGAAAGAATAATTAACATATGAAAGCTGCAGAAGCCAGCCACCAGACAAACATCATAACAATAATAAAGAAACAAGTCATGACAAAGTATGAACAGAAGTGACTTTTGCCAGTCTCAATGAATCAATAAGCATAGGAACCCATTCTCGGCACCTGGAATGATAACATTACAGAATTATTAACACTTCAACATATGCATCAAATACAACTTTGCTCCTAAAGTGAAGATATGCATCACATGAAAACAAGCCATAGTGAAGTATCTCGTTAAATGGTTACTATTATTAAAGTTGAAAATGCTGAGATACATATCTAACTACAGTAATAACTCGATATGCGAATAATCTGTACACTAAATAAGTGACCTTTTTACTACAGGTAGTCCACGATATACTCGCCGTATCTCGAAACGAGAGGTTTCAAGTTAAAAATTGCAATCCCATAACAATAATAATTGTTATTCATCCCAGGACATATACATATAGGATGTCAAATTGACTGTACTTATTATGCAATAGATATAAGGCCACAGCCTTTCTTAGGAATAAACAAACACATCCGAGAGAAGGTTCTCAGTCACTTATTAAAGGATCAAAAATAACAACTAAGCTGAGTTGGGCGGTAGAACAAGGTTCGTGTGTTCCAAATTGCAATCTGGATATAATTTCACATACGTAAACACAACCATAGTAAGATTAATCTCAAAAAGAAACGTAACTCATTCTTTATTTTTCTCGGTACGTAATATTATTACACAATATGTAGTACTGTAGGTAATAAAATACAGAAGTACATTAATTAATCGATATATTGTTTCAATACTCGAAAGCAACTCACGGAGCGCTTCTACTTCGTATATCGAGGTATTACTGCATATAATTCTGTCGACTTACAAAAATATTTTTAAAAATATAGCTAATAGTACTTACGTAGATTCCGTGCGAGGAAACGAATGTAATTTCAACTTTAGATCTCCGGTCGTTCCCCTCGTATGCTTGCAGTTTAGTGCGTAGCACTTACGTGAACGAACCATCTTCTCTGGTTGATTCATTTTTGCAAGCTAGTGGAAACGTTGCAACGTACAGAAAATAACTTAATTAACACACACAGAGAGTCACATGTATCACCAGCATATATGAAGTTGTTAACCATTCATTCATATACTCCTCTATAGTCAAAACATCCTTACCTGTACTAAAAAATAACACTTTCCCAAGATTTCCCGTAATGGCGGATAAACTTTCAGTTACGCAGTTACCTAATTCAACAGTCACAACTTCTCAACATGATCACATGATCACTTCAAATTCGGCTTGGCGCTCACTCATTGGCTGTCTTACCATTCAAATTAGAGCGACGACAGCGCTCAACCTTTCGCTTTCACGGTGCCTTCACCAACTTGATGTATCTGACGAGAACCAAATCGGCCCATAAAAGTTCCCTCCCCCTGCCCGTCCCTTGGGCTTAGCCTTAGATGAAGAATAAGAATATTTTTAATTGTTCCGATTCGGTAGTTATCCATATCGGTCCGATACTTTTGTGGTGTCGATACTTTTCATTCGATACATCATATGAGTAAGGTATCGATTCCTTTGTTTCGATTTCGCTTACCTACCCAGTGTGTTCGAGTAAAATTTATTTTATGCTCAAATTGATTTCCAATGGAATATTACTCCAAGTAGTTCCAAATCTCGCCACATTCAGCGATTTGTAGTTTTAAATCTTGCCCCTTGGGACGCTGCAGGAGTGGTGACGGGTTAACCACAAACCCGTAGGGGTATAGTAGTCTATGACCACAAAGTACCAATTTTTGTTCTCTTCGAGTCACAATGTCCCGCTTTCCATACCTAGATATAAGGCAATGTCCCGCTTTTCATGTCTGAAAATCTGGCAATCCTATCTTCGGATATGTTAAAATTAAAAGAAATTGACACCTGGAAGGCTTAATGACGCACATAAATTGATTTATGAATTTGTGAATTACCTGTTGTTGCTGATATCCAACACTGCTTGTTTTTCTCGTATTCAGTTCCTTTTTAGGCAGTTGATTAACGAATAATGGGCATGAACGTGAAAAGTATCATTTACCACTTATATATAGGTACCATTATATGTCATTTAAATTTTTGATTGTGCTAATATACGATGTATTTCAAATTTCATAAATATATTTAAGCATCTTAATGGCGTATTTTTCACATCATTTGTAATAAATTAATAAACTTTCGACATATTTCAATTCTTTTGTTGTCACCCCGAATATCGATATATCGTATGTGATATATCGTATACAAATCGCACACATATAAATTCGTTATCTCCGTGATAAATTCTATCAAACTTATTGCGTTTATTTATCGAAGGTAACCTTTACATTTGTTTTTACTTTAGCACTATCAACATACTACAGTGAATGTCCGTTGTTCTGTACCGTAATGCTAATTTATGCCATTCGATTTCTTACATATGAATCATTTCTTTCAAGAATCCATGATAGTCAATTGACCAAGTATGTTTTGCTGATATCAAATTTATACGGATTTTTATTTGATTTATACCATTCTTTATATAATAAATACGCTATAGCGACAAGTTACTGTAACGTTGGAGAAATACGTTTGACAAGTAGGCAGACTTGATTTTTTAAAATTTGATTTTAATATATCGGTCATGACTATCGTGTTTGTAGTCGACGTTGCCTTGGTTACAGACAACATTGTCTTTTAACGGATTATTCTGATTTCCATACAAGATGGAGGAAGATAGTATTCAGGAAGTTGAAGGATTAAAGTTATCAAAACTAAGCAAAGTACATTTTAATGCTAATGATAGCTGCAATGAAACTAAGAAAGGTGAGTACTGTTGTTATTTCCAGTATTTTATCTATTGATGTATGGCTATATATTTATATATCCGAACAAACATTTGCAGCAATCTCAGAAGCAGACGAAACCAGCATTGATGAGAAGGCAAAGGAAGTGGTCATCGAACAATATCGTAGACTTTCTCAACACCACGGTCTTGTAATATAACTTCCCTTGACAGTTTAAGTGTTTGATTATCGTAATAGTACATATTGGACATGACATTTATCTTTCAGATTGATAAAATAAGACAATATACCGTATTATATGGAATGAAATCGGAAAATTGGGCTAATTTGGATATATCGCCAATATTAATTTTTTTTGAAGATTTTAATGAAGAAATTCTAACAATTTATGTAGAAAATCTGACTATCACAGCTAAACTGGGTTTTCCAGAATCTCCCACCGATTTAATATTTTATTACATGAAGAGAAAAGGAATAGAAATAAATCAAAATAATTTTAATGAAGAAGTTAAATTTGGAAGCATTGACTTCAGTGTTGATGGTTGGATCTTAAAACTAATGCAGGAAGTGTACGGGCCTTTTTTTTTCTGTGGCAAAAAGCTACCAGGCTGTATCCTCTAAAATGTTTTAATATATATTTGTATTATTTAAATAATCGGTGTTGAATATTTCTCATGCAGATATTGTTAGGATGATAATTTTTTGGAACTTTTTTATTCGCGTAATGGTAAAAATTATTGGTGGCATAAACATTTTGTACTTAGAAATGTATTTTCATGAATAGTAAGTTGTCATAATAGTAATTAAGCATTTAATATTTTTATTTGATTTTTTACGAGTATAATTAGTGAAATTATGTAGTCAGTATAATGGGTCGAGGGAATAAAAATTAATCAAATGCTTAAAGCAAACAGCAAAAGCATTTGCTAAGAGCATAAGCAAATGCTTTTAGCATACTCATACTGAGTGAATTAAAGTTTGCTTTTGCTTATAAGCATTTGCTACTCAGTTTAAGCAAATGCTTAAATTTTATGGAAGAAATCTCTTTGCAACTCTTCCTTCACATGTTTTTGTTTACATTTAAAGTTTTACATAGTTGAATTCCAAACTAAAAACATAAATATATTGGGTAATATTTTTTAAAAAGTTAATTAATAATTTTTTAAAACTACATTACATACATTTGTGCATTGTACGTGGTGATCTTCCCCGATTCCTATTTGAAATCCGGGATTACTTAAGTACCTTAAAAATATTTCTATCTTCTGTTTGGAGGACAGTACCCCGCCACGTCTCTGTTGATATTTTCCGAGTAACAGATTTGAAATATAGGTACTTAACATTTTCTTCAGAGAAACGATATAAATTTTTATAACCGTTGGTTGTTGAAACTTTTCTCGTATTTTTTAACCTTTCGTCTCACCATAAATTACCATATTTATATTTAGGATCAATTATCATGAAAATAGAGTACCTGGAAATATTTTAGCAAACCCTGTACCTCACTTAAAAAAGTTGAAGCATATGCTTAAAGCATTAAGCAAAAGCTCGGTTTTATTCACACAATTTTAAGCAAATGCTTAAGAAAATTCCTAAAAATAAGCAAATGCTTATTCTTTCTAGCAAAAGCAAATGCTATTTTTTTATTCACCCGAAATTAAGCATTTGTTTAAAAAGTGAGAGAAATCTTATTTTTTATTCACTCGACCCATTATCATGGGTGTTACTATTTTGTAAAAATTTTATTTCATGTTAGTCACTTAGAATGACTGATCTTCTTAAAATTAATTATAACCTACATTAACAAATATATCCTTATTGATTTATTCATAAAAAATAAAATGGCAATACATTATTTCATATTCTATTAACTTGTATAGTTTAAACTATCCTTATGGTTCGCTGGAAATGTTTTTTATTATTTCATCTCATAATTTCATGCATTGAATCCTTTATTGTACAAAAGCTGTGAAAAATGATGTATGCTCTGCACTGCATCAGGTCATGAGCAATTTAACAATCATGCATCACCAAAGACTTGGATTAACAGTACTCTACCAGCCTAATGATGGACTAGATTTTCCCTTTGATGATGCAGTTATGGATGTAGATTTAATAAAAAGATGGGAAGGTATTTATCATAAGCCATAGCTATTCTATTTTAATTGTTTGTTGTATATAGTGTTCAAAATATGTTGGTTTTAATCATAGGTGTTATATCTATTTGGATAAAACAAATAGAAAAAGTACTAAAGGAGAATGATGGTATTGATGAAGAATTTGGCGATCCCATGGAAATATATACACTATGGTTCCAAAGGTGTAAGTAAAAAACCATCACAAGTTTTTTATCTCTTCGTAGGTTTTAGGTTGATCCAACCAGTGGGATTTTTCAGGGCCCAGGGCTGATATTCTTTGTGATCCCTAAATTTAATACAAAAGAAGATAGTGAATAGTAAAAAAATAATATAAAATCTATAAAGCATACTGTCCGTTTGTGGCTCCCTCTGTCATGCTATAAAAATGCAAATAACTCTATAAAAGATTGAGATACATATATATTTGGAATATAGCAGGGATACTAAATTCGCATATTTTAAGGTGGTGATGCAAAAATATCTCGAAAAATGTCCTGGGTTTGACTCCAAGGAAGACATTTTCCATAAAACATAAAATCGACTTTTTGACATGCAGGCTTTTATTCTTTTTGAGGTCTAAATTAGAAAGAGTTAACCTACAATCTTCGGATCTGAACCATTTTAAATAAAAAATACGTTTCTTATTTTGTCCATCTTATTTTGCCTACAGTTCAAAATTCCTCATGTTAAACGTTTAATTCACATATTTTGAAGAAATCTTGCCATTTTAATGGAATGCTGCCTTGCCAACCCATTGTTAAACCTTGAAATCCTATTGTTATTTCAATGCTTATCTTTTGAATGTAGAACATTAATCCTTAGCATATTAAAATGACTTAGAATCATTGTAGGAGTTCAAGGCTTGAAACTAGGAATGAGTAAAAGAACAAATCGATTTTTGAATACGTGTTGAATCGATCAACAGATCAGTTTTTAACGCAAGAATTTGATGCATTCTTAGTGATTCACATTGTTGCTGGTTTTGTGTAATTGGTACCATTGACTTGGATAATAGCTTCATGTCGCAACTATTCACGAAATTTCCTTAAAAAACTTCCGCTGAATTTCAATGGTCATCTCCCTAGTTCTATGATAACATGCTTACTGTTAATGTAAAACTGTATATTGTTGATCACAATTATCCTCAAGTGTAATCACAATTATAGTTATGCACAAAATAATTATATCTACTAAAAATAACTAAATTTAATTTCATAATTACATGTAGTAAGGAAAGCTATTTATAGTATACAAATGAATGTTCATCACAATTAAATATCATATAAATATAAAATCACAGTAGATAAATAATAAATTATTATATAAACAATATCACAGAAGACTGTTAAATTAAACTTAGAATAGATATATGAATACCTACTTTCAAAAAACTCGCAAAGTACATAGTAGGTAATTGTATACATATAATCATTTTTCTGCATTTTTATGGGCATATTCTTTAATAACATCGTAGGATAAAGATTTGGTCATCATTTTCTATGGATAATATACACAATTTAATCGACCATTTGTCATAGTAGTTTGGTATTTATTTTTATATAGCTTATTTTTGTTAAAGCCACAAGTGTTGATTAGTTTTTGGTAAAAATTGGTCAACCGGAAGTGGGTGTTTACTCTTGTCACGTCTGTTATTTTGAGATATTTGCTTTAATATTTGATAAATGTAAAAATGTATTGGAATAAAAGTTGTAGGGAATTTTATTTTCTACAACCTTTGTTTCAAACATTTTCCCATATAATGCATTGTTTAAGAGATATCTTATAATTTTAGCTGCTACCACCATGTCCCCTACCAACGACTATTGTTAATAATTGACGCATAGTTGCGTAACACTCCTTTTTCTTTTCTTAATTGTTGGAGCTTTGTGGCTATATCCAATATCAGAAGGCTATGGTTTGAGTTTATTTCTCGCAGTTTCTTAAAATATTTATTATTATGCAACCTATTTGAAATTTTTTAAAATATTACAGGTATGGAGAAAGTCATGTGGTGGCCACATCATGATTGTTGATGATGTCTGAGTGTGTATGTGATAGGAATCTTGTGGGTGCTCTAACTCAAAAACTATTAATCAAATCATCGTGACATTTTATAATTGACACTTATTAAAGGGTCAAGACTTGATTAGTTTTTGATTAAAATCAGTCAACTGGTAGTAGGTGTTTACTCTTGTCACATCCATTTTATAGGTAATATAGGAGAAAGTATTATTTTCATGGAAAAATCGATCTCTAGATTTTTTCAAATATTTGCTTTAATACTTGATGTGTAAAAAATTACTGAAATAGAAGTAGTAGGAAATTTAATTTTCTACAACCTTTGTTCGAAATATTTTCTCATGTAATGCATTGTTTATGAGATATTTTAAAAACAATTTTTTAGCTGCCACAACCACACAACCTACTGGCGACTACTGTAAACACTTTATTCTTAGTTACAACGCTTCTTTTTATTTTATTTTATTTTATTTAAAGTTTGCTCAACTATGAAATTACAGAGCTCAGTCGACTTCATTTTCTTATGAGTTAAGGACTGAACCCAAGCAATACACTCCGTCTGTGAAACGATTTTTTACTGAACAAGCAAATAGTACATTTGGTAATCTTTTTCAACTTGAAGATTGGTCAGAAGTTCACTCAGTAGATAAACTTGATGATAAATTTGATAATTTTTTAAAGATTTTTTTGCACAAGTTTGACATGTGTTTCCCTTTAAAGAATGTTGTATAAAACAATTATGTTAAATCAAAGAAGAAAAGTTGGGTTACCCCTGAAATTATTGCCTTAATAATTCAGATGAAACATTTGTATAATGACTACAGGTCAACTAAAGCTAAGTCTGATAAAAATCATTATTTACAGTGTAAAAGGTTCTATGCCAAGCTCGTGCAGGAAACAAAAAAGTCTTTTAACATTGATATGATTAAAAAATCTAACAACCCAACAAAAGCTGCTTGGAATATAATCAAAAATAATACCTCCACTTGTAATAGGAAGTCTAGTATAGAATCCATTGCCATTAAAGGGAAATCAGTTACTGACCTAAGTACTATAGCAAACTCTCTCAATGACTATTTCTTAAATTTGGACAATCAACCCAATATCATCCTTCCCCACTCTCAAAGGTTTGTCCCTAAGAAACAAGCAAGCTCAAATTCAATTTTTCTTTATCCCACTGATGTAAAGGAGTTAATGGTGATCCTTAACAAACTTAGCTCTAATCATTCCAGTGGCATTGACAGCATTCCTGGCATGATAATTACCTAAGAAGTTAAAAAATGTATTGCTCCTATTCTTGTATACCTAGTAAATGAATCTTTTATCTCTGGTGAATTTCCTCAGAAACTAAAAATAGCAAAGGTTGTTCCTATTCTCAAAGGAGGTGATCCACAGGATATTGGTAATTATAGACCCATCTCTGTTCTTTCAATTTTTTCCAAAGATTTTGAATATGCAATGTATAATAGAATCATGTCCTTTATTAATAAACACAATATTTTGTCTACTAACCAATTTGGGTTTGTTAAAGGGAGGAGTACAGAAATGGCTATCTACAAACTTATTAATTCCATACTTCAGAGTCTAGACAACCATGATAACATCACAGGGATTTTCTATGATCTCTCTAAGGCCTTTGATTCCATTGACCATGATATTCTAATACAGAAGCTACATTCATATGGTATAACAGTAATAGCTAACAATTGGATTAAATCATTTTTAACTAATAGGACCCAAGCAGTAACTCTTAAATCATCACACTCTAAAATTCTATACTCTTCTAAATTTCAAAGAGTAACAAGAGGTATCCCCCAGGGTTCCATTTTAGGGCCCTTACTTTTCCTGTTATATATTAACGACCTTCCCAACTGCTTTGATAATGGTGAACTATTTCTATATGCAGACAATACCAACCATCTCATTAATAGCACCAGTAATGATGTATCTAACCACTGCCAACAAGCCATTGATAAAATGGTCTCTTGGTATGATTATAACAGGTTACAAATCAATTATAAAAAATCATGTTTCATGCAATTCCATCCATATCAAAAAAAGATTACCATATCTCCCTCTTTACATGTTTCTAATCTTGATCTTCCCTCCCAGTCGGATACCAAATTACTTGGTGTACTTATGAATAACTGTCTTAACTGGGAAAATCATATTAACTCAATTAGTTCTAAAGTTGCTGTAGGTTGTTATATTCTAAGTCGAATTATAAATTTAACAGATATCGAAAGCTGTTTATCCGTTTACTATGCTTATATATATATAGCAGACTTAAATATGGCATTGTAGTCTGGGGGCACTCTCGACATGCAGACAGACTGTTCAAATTACAGAAATGGTAAGTACGAATCATGGCAAAAGTCAATAGGAGTACAAGTTGCAGAAAATATTTCAAGTCCTTCAAATTACTCACCTTACTCTCCATCTACTTGCTTCATGCAATTACATTTGTTGTAAATAACCAATTTTTATTATATCTGGAAACTAATAGTCAAGTACACAATTACAATACCAGAGGTAAACTTGATTTTAAGACCTCTACTCATAATCTTAACATGTACAAACACAGTTCTTCATTTGCAGGATCCAAATTTTATAATAAAATACCATGTCAAATAAAAAGCATTAATAACCCGTTTATTTAAAAGGGCTTTGAAAGAATACCTGGTAGAAAATTGTTTTTACTCAATAGATGAATTCATGGGTAAATGCTGATGTAATTTTTTGATTTATTAATTTAATTGTACCTAAATGTTTACTTGTCATGTAATTGTTTTGTATTTTTTTTATTTTTTCTATCCTCACTACTTGTATAGCCAACTTGACTTATCCTATACATATACATGTATATGTCCTGGGATGAATAAAATTATTATTATTATTATTAAACTTACATATTTTTTAAAGTACAGAGATAATATAATAAAACAATAATTAAAAAGTATAAAAGATAGGATCAATTCAATACAGAGCCCATATAATAAAAAGTCTACAGCAAGTTCATTGCAAATGACAGACATTTAAAATTCAGGTTCAGTTCATATTTAAAAATCAATTAATTGTACATTAAAAAAAAGGTTTTTACAATTAATTGAAATCCTTAAATAAAATTATCACATACAACCTCCCACATACATTGCTCATATATAATAACATAATTAAAGTTCTAGTCAACACCCAGTACACTTCATATAGTTGCACGTTCATATGGATATTAAATTTCAATTCAAGATTTAGCAATTTTGTAAGTCTTTAAAGAGAGTCCACCAAAATATTTAATACAGTTATTAAACATAAAACATTCTAAATATTATAAAATTGCACAATAACTTCTTCAAATACTAACAAAAATAATGACAATCATAATATAATCATGCATCAATTAATAATATTATTTAGAGATCTCAAAAAGATATGCCTACTTAAAAATATATCAATATGATTGGAGTATTTGTTAAAAAAATTGAACATTCTGTTAAGTGGAGAATTGCTGCAGTATTGTGTTTTAAAATTCTTTTGTACCAATATCCTGTTATTTCTGCACTTGAACTGTGGAATATAGAAGAATATTTTACTAATTAATAGGCTATCCTCACCACTACTAATAATACCATATAAAAATAACACGTCCCTTATTTTTCTTCTTGTTTATAATTTACTTATTTTATAGTTTTCAAGTAATTCATTATAGGAAACATAGTTACCTATTGTTTGTTAATTGTTGGAGCTTCGTGGCTCTATCCAATATCAGAAGGCTATGGTTTGAGTTTATTTCTGTTCTTTGTAAAGTCTATAAATTTTTTCACAGTTATTATCATTTAACCTATTTGGAATTTTTAGAAATATTACAAATATGGAGAAAGTCATGTGGTGGCCACATCAGATTTTTTAATGTATTAATTGCAACATACTGATACATTGCATTGACTTCTCTTCAGCAAGGTTTGGTATTTTAACTTTCTCCATATACAAAGTATTGTTTTCATGAAAAAAATTGAATTCGAGATTTCAACAGAAATACATGTTTTCAGGTCCCCTGAACACGTATTGACTATTTTCTGTATGGTGTCTGTCTGTTGGTGTGTATGTGATAGGATTTTGTGGGCGTTCTAACTCGAAAACTTACTCTCATATCAATACTAAAAATGTATATTTAGTAAGAGTATTATGTAATGAAGAGGTGATTAGGTTTTGGCAACAATCGCTCACCTGGAAGTGGATGTTTACTCTAGTCGTTTTGGTTTTTGGCAAATAACTTTTAAATCTTCATAAATGCAAATGTTGTTTATTATAAACTTCATAGATAATATTATTCTCTATAACTTTTGTTTGAAACATTTTTTCGTAGAATGCATTGTTAGGGAGATATTCCATTTATTTGAAATATTTGCTTTAATATTTGACGAATGTAAAAAAGTATTGGTATAAAAGTTGTAGGAAATTTAATATTGTATGACCTTTGTTCAAAATGTTTTCCCCTAGAGTACATTGTTGAAGAGATATTTTAAAAACTAATTTTTTAGCTGCCACCACCACACCACGCACTGGCTACTATTGTAAACACTTTATACTTATGTCTTATTAATGCTACTTTTTATTTTCTTAATTGTTGAAGTTTCGTGGAGATATGTAATTATGTATATTAAAAATGATCGTAAGAATAAAATTGCGCATATGCAAAAACACGTAAACTGACCACGCTTAAATCATATGATATCTGTACTCGTTTATTTATATTTTTTTATCCCTGGTGAAACACTATGCAAAATCATACCTACACATACTGACTACAGTCCTTGCAAAAAGTCGAGATATCCGAGTTTGAGACTATATCTCGAAAACAGCTGCAACAATTTAAATGGGCTGAAAAGTAGTGGGTACAGAATTTATTTCTACGTTAATTGATGTACATCTTAAATTTTTAGTATATGTTTAAATATTTTATATTGGCTGTATTTGATGAAAAACATGGTTTTTAGACCTGGAAATCCGATAAGACCAATTTGAATGTTTACATCTCAGAAACCCTATAATGTATCAACTTGCAATTTTAATAGCACATAACTAAAACTATTAGGAATAAGTAACTGGAAGCGTTATTTTATAACTGTAACATTAATGTCATTTTGTTACATTTCTGAATTTCGGCTATCTTTGTCAATCCTAGGTTGTTTTTAAAGTTAGAAGCACCATTGTCACCGGACAAATGCCTATATTACTAATATGTAAAAAATAACATTAGAAAATTTTTATTTCATCTTCATTCTGCGTCCGCCTTATAGTTACCTCTGGCTTAGCAAAACTGGTGGGAGAGAGAAGGAAAGTAGCAATTGTAGCGTGCGATTTTGCCACGTCTTCTATGTTAGTGAGTCATTTACATGACCGAGTGTGCAATGAATGCGGAGGAGGTAGCAACAGCACGCACTCTCTCCTATTTAAAAAATAAAAATAATAATCATATTTAATAATTATAAAATGCAACTGACTTTCAGTTTCAAAGTGATTTATTTTAGAAGGCACAGGAGATTTCAAAATTGGAGGAAGGAGTAAAATACGCAGATGATCAAGTACTTCTAGCAAGAAAGGAAGAGGAGCTACAAAAAATGATAAATAGACTAGTGATAACAGGTAGAAAATATGATATGGAAATTAATATAAAAAAATCCAAAGTCATTTGAATATCAGGTAAAGAAGAGAATCTGAACATAACTATTGGGGGAAAGCCATTAGAACAAGTTTCAGAATATAAATACCTTGGAAGTATCATAACACGAGAGGCAAAATGTACGGATGAGATCAGAACTAGAATAGGAAAAGCAAAAGCGGCTTTCAGGAGAAAGAAACAACTACTTACCGGAAATATAAGAAAAGATATTCACAAGAAGTTCATAAAATGCTATGTATAGAGTATTGCTTTGTACAGGGCAGAAACATAGACGTTAAGGAAAAATGACATCAAATACTTGGAAAGCTTTGGAATGTGGACTTGGACGAGAATGCTGAAGATAAAATGGACAGATAGGATGAAAAACGATGAAGTGCTACGAAGAGTTAGAGAGAAGCGAATGATTATACAGACTATTACAAAGAGGAAGGCAAACTGGGTTGGACGTTACCTAAGGAGAGAGAGTAAGATTTAAGACATGTTAGAAGGAAAACTAGATGGAAAAAGGTAGGAAAAGGTTTCACCTGATAGATGATTTGAAAGGGAAGGAGAGTTATCAAGATATGAAGAGGACAGTGGAAAATAAGAGTATATGGAGAACCAGGTTTAACCCTCCAGCATGGTATTTTTTAAATGCATTCCAGTAAAAAAAATGTATTTTTTAGCTAGTGTTTTACTTTTGTACACATCTTCGCAAATAAAGTTATATAATTATTTATTTTATCAAGTCTATGTTTAGTTATTTATTGATGGGCTTATATTTTCCTTAAATCTTAGGTATTTATTCAGAATTTTTTTAAAAATAAGGAACGAATTTGTATGAATATTTTTATATAGTAATTTTATTTAAATATATAAAGAAAAAGTATAATAAAAATAAAATCATATTAAGTGTCAAAGTATCATAATTCAAAAATTTCTTTTCGTATGATAAACTATGAAGCAAGGCTCCAGGCAAAGCCCAACTTCACAATCTTTGCACCAAATTCTCATTTTTTTTCTCTTACGCTTTCCATTTTCATCCCTCTTTGCACAGCAAACAGCACACTGTCGTCTAGGCTCCTTTTTGATGGGGTCTGGTGGAATATGACTCGCAAAATGACGAGCTGTTAGCCTAAGAGGGCACGGAGTGGCGCTAGGTGACCTGAAATTTGGATCGGCATACTTTTCTATTGATTGCTCAATGAGCTGAAGCCGATATTCGAGAAGATCGATATGTTTCTGAGATGATATTTTGTTATATATAATAAAATAATTCCAGATGCCCTGGTCAATAAAATGCCTGAAGATCTTCTAATAATATTTCTTTTGCTGCTTTCTCGTAGATAGATAATATGAAATTTCTTGATCACATCGATCAACTTCACCCATGGTGTTGTTGTAGTTGCAAACCACTGTTGGCTTTATCACATCTACCCCACTTTTTATCCTAACAACCTTTGTACTGGCATTGTGAATAGTGCTCATGAGGCAAACAGTTTTCTTATCCTGCCATTTTAAAGCCATTACCTTCCCCTGAGTGAATGCCTGAATTTCCCCCTTCTTCAATTTCCTTTTCGCATATGTTGATATCATGCTGAATAAATTGCACAGAAGCATTAAGGAATAGGAATTAGAGTAGAAGAAGATACCTGCATCTACTTATATATATATATATATATATATATATATATATATATATATATATATATATATATATATACAGTGTGAGGCAATAGTCACTATACAGCCACAATTTTATTAACACAAAGAAAATTGGAACATAATAACATAAGCATCATGACTGAAGATACTGTTCAATTAAGAGAAGGCAACCAATAAGACAAAAAAATCGTATATCGAAACGATCAAAACCTTACTGTTTCGATAAAGAAATATCGATTCATAAAAGAGTTATCACATGTGGTTAATAAATAAAGGAACATGGAATGAGACCAAATAAAGGAAGAATTCAAATATCTTGGTATTACATTTAAAAAAACAACAATCAAAAAGGGATAAATAAACAAAAAACAAACAAATGTTGGTGCTCTCCAGCTTTTAGTTGCCATAAAACCTCCAATTTTACCTCGCGAGTTAAGTTTTTCCTCTTTTTCTCCTTTGACCGCCGGTTATCACTCATGGTCTTTTTATTTAAAGGGGAAATATAATTTAAATAAAGTTCACTCTATATTTTGATCTACAAAAACATCGACAAGTGTACACAGAACCATCAAGCAACTGCAAATACTGATATCTTGTGTGTTGTAAATGCACAGAGGCACTGTGCAGTGGACTTTGTAAATTACACCAGAAATTTTGAAGTGTTAATGTGGAACGCGAGAGCACAATTCGGAAAAAGGTATTAAATTATTTTCAGCGTTAATGCAGAACAGCGTTAATCGGGACAGTATTAAAGCGGGGAGGGGTGTACATATATATGTTTGCTCCCACTACACTCTTTGCCCCAAAATTAACTCTGTGTACTTGGCAATTCACTGCCAATGTGCTTGGCAATTCATTGCCATTTATCTTAATAATGCATAGCAACAGAACTTAAGTGACTGGCACCATCAACCTCTCACATCTAATACCTCTCACTAACAAGTGTGTGGCGTTAACAGAGAAGTACAGAATTTTAGACTAGGGAATCCCCGAGTTCCCTCACCCCTCTGATGCATGCACTGAGCATCTTGTACAGAAATAATGCCACTGGATGATATATAGTAACTTTTTTGGGACATATGGCTTAGTTAGTATTATTTGTGACATCAGACTGTATGATTGGATGGATTTTAATCGAAATCCTTGTAGCCATTTTTGAGTGAATCGAATTTTTCTTCAAAATAACCAAGAATAAAGTATCCTTAATTGTTGCAAAATATCATTCATCTCTTCAGAATGTCTTTTATGAATGATATTATCCACAAATATGAGATATCATTTGATTTAGTTGAACTGTATAGGCTGTAGTAAGATTTTTGGTGGATCGCGGCAGAGGCGTGATGCCATAAGGCTTAGGTAAGGTAGCTTAGTGTATATTGTAATGTCACTGGATGCCATGTAGTGATTTCTAGATAAGGCTTACGCACTATTATTTGTGACATCAGGCTCTACAATTGGATTGATTTTAATCAAATTCTATGGGATTTTAATCAAAGTCTCTGCAGCCATTTTTGTGTAAATCAAATTTTTTGAAAAATTGCCAAGAATAAACTACCATTTATTGTTGTGCAATATCATTTTTATGAAAACAGGGTCTGCAAAAGATGATATGTCGAATGAATACGAGATATCATTTAATTTTATATACGTGTTTGGGCCCTAGAATGGCAGACAGAGAAAGTAAAAACACAATGTTGTAAAAGAATGTTAAAAAATAAGCTGTATGAAAACTCATGTGGTTATCCTGTGTTTTTGAGGATCCAGTGACCCCTTCCGTTTAATCGATGATCTAATGTATTCTGAAAACTTATTTTCTTTTTCTAAGTGGGCCTGCAAACCTCTATATTTTCCTGACATATTTGTCCCATTGTCATAAGACTGACCATGTCAGTTTTTAATTAGTAGATAATTTTTATGAATAATTTCTTTAAGGGTATTGAATAAAGATATACCAGTTTGGCTGCTATTGGACAAAAGGTTAAAAACCTTTCATATACATTTGCTTTATAAAAATAATCCACAACTACTGAATAATATTTCATATCTTCACTATTGAAACCATTGATGATTTGTTTTAACTCGTTTTCCCATAAGAACTATAATGTCATAAACGATTTTAGAAACATAAGTTACTTTCCACAAAATGGAAAGTAGTCTTATGAGATTGCCTCGGTGTCCATGTTTTGTGCGTCCGTGCGCTTGTGTGTCACCCCCTATCATCATCTTCATGAATGGACCGATTTCCATGAAACTTGGTGTTTATATTCCGAATTTACAGGTCCCGAGTTCGATTCCAGGTGAGTTCTTTCCCCATTAGATTTACATCGTTAATCTAAAATCCGTTGTGCAGAGAGTTTTTCTTTTGCATTTTAAAATATTTTAGAATTAAGATATTGGAGTGGGATTTATACTGTTCTAAAGTGAAAAAAGTGAAGATTCTTATTCTTATCACACAATTTTGATTTTCGATCGTATTTGTTTGAATTTCTTTCAAAAACTTTTCATCTTTGCTTTGTGATGTCTGTACGCATATGTCAAGTAAGAATTAGCTCAACTGATTTCAATCAGATTTGGTACATAGAATATGCACATATGTTAATGACCAAAATGACATATTTGGACCTGATCGACTCAGCAGGGAGGCCACAATTGCAAAGTTAAACTTTTTGGTAATTATGAATTTGGAAGGAATTGGCCCAACCGATTTCAACGAAATTTTGTATGAAGTAGGTGTGCAACATAAATAACAAAATCAAGATGTTTAGTATAGATATAGAAAGCAAGGCTGCCACATTATAAGTAATAAAAAATTCTGTTTACAGATACAAGTATTACAAATACAAGTATTTGTGTTGAACTATCCACATCAATTTTAATCAAATTTAATATTTATAATGTACACATAAAAACCATAATAGCATATTTGGACTGGATCAACCAAACGGGTGCCACAATTACAAATTAAACACTCTCAGTAATTAAGGTGTTTGAAGGAATTGGCTGAACGGATTTCAATTAAATTTTGTATATAAGATTTGTACAACATACCATAATTAAATCAAGATGTTTAAAGTGGAGCTAAAGAGCAGGACTGCCACAGTAAAAAGTTAAGTAATATTTTTTACAGATATTTCTAGAGAACTGTCCAAATGTATTTTAACCAAATATAATATATTTAATCTTCATATAAATATATAACCAAGATATCATATTTCACCCGGGTTGACTAAACGGCTACCACAATATCAAGGTTAGATTTTTTCTGTAACTATGAATTTCGAAGGTGTTAGCTGAACTGATTTCAAAAAGAAATTTCGTTTGTAGGGCTAGTATGGAATGGCAAAATGAAATGAACATGTTTAGAACGGATCTAAAAAGCATGGCTAGCACATTATAAGGAAATATAATCATCTGATTTCAAAGCAAATACAGTAGTATATAATTATACTATGGCGTATTTGACGAAAAGCACTTCTGTACCAAAGGAAACCTGTGTACACCCCTACTTGTTATATATTAAAATTGTATTGAAAAGAAACTACTTGTTTTTGGTTTGTTTCTTAATGAACAGATCGAATCCTGATAACAGTTCCAAACACCCCATAAAATGTTTTCAGTTGCACCGAATTTTTCACCATGGCCACGAAATGGCAAACCACGTTCACTTAAAAACTTCATAACTGCTACCACATGTTTTAAAACATTATAGAAATACTCGGATTCTTGTTTCATTTTGTTTATGAATTGTTTGTTGATTATGTTTTTATTCTCTTTACCTGTTAACCAAGTCAACATTGAATTTTCATGTCCATTACTAGATTCATGCTTCTCAATATGCTCGTCTGCATGTTTCCAATCAGAAAAACCGATAGTAAAAGATTTAAATTTACACATGAAGTTGAAAAACAAAATACATTGCCATTTCTTGACCTTCTTGTAAAAAGAGAAAACAACCAAATCAAATTTGGGATTCACCGCAAACCCACACACAGTCACGTACATTCCCTGTGATTCCAACCACCATATTTCACATAAATTAGCACCGTTCCACTCAATGGTACATAGACTCTTACAGGTTCCTCTTTCTGAAGTTGATTTCCTCACAGAATTAAAATATATTCAAAAATGCGCTAAAATCAATTGTTACAACCCTCAGATGATAGAAAATATTTTATACAAACACAAGCCCAGTCTTTCTTTGAAAAAATGGATTACTCTCACAAGCATGCCCCCCATAAAACCAAAATACGTAAAAATCCCCTTCGTCCCAGGCATCACAAATGGCTTATCAAACATCTTATCAAAACAGAACCTTAAAGCATTACTTGTGAATGAAAACAAACTCTCCAACTTACTACACAATCCAAAAGACACGATCCCGACTATAAAAATCTGGCATATACAAAATCGCTTGCACAGACTGCGAGAAAGTCTACATAGGTCAAACTAAACGAAAGCTAGAAACCAGGTTCAAAGAACACCTTGCACATTTCAAACACAATAGATTTAACAGGTCTAGCGTCGCAATACACATACAGGAAAACAATCACCCGATTAAAATTGAAAACATGTCTCTCTTAAAATCAACATAAACCGACTGGAAACTAGACACATACGAGAGCATTTTCATTAACAAATTCAAAGAGACGGTTATGAATAACGACCGCGGACCTATCCCTTACTCACCCCTCTACTCGCTAACCGTTAAGAATTCCCCCACCCCTCTGCCCTCCTTTCACTTTTACCCGGAACATAAAAATACACAAGACCAAACACAAACAATCCATACGACTTCAGCTACTGAAGATGAGAGCATAGCTCTCGAAATATGTATCTAGCGAGTTTCCCAGAGATTTCCAGAGTGATTGTGCGTGTGTGTGTTCCTTTCTTCATTTTAGGCTAGTTTTTGACAACAGGTCCCTGTAGGCCATCATTGTCCTGCAAACTTGTAAGTATAATTTTAATTTTCCTTTTTTTTCTTATTGACGTGTGAGTGCTCTCTGGGTTATTTTACGGTTCAGGAGTTTTAAATTTTAATTCCATTCTGTACACCGTAGTCTCCAATTCCATTTTCAATGATTCAATGATCGGAATTCTGATGCTTGTAGATATTGATGAATGATAGGGGGATCATATGCAGGAGCATCGAGCAATGAGTGGGCTTCTTCTTAGAGAGCACACACAATGCCCACAGAGTTGTTATCAAACACGTATCTTTGAGATATATCATATTTCTTAGGCAAATATTAATGTTATCACACTTGTCAAGGTATCTGATTTTATTGTTTTTACTCTCTGATGCTGGAAATAGTAAAACAAACATCCATTTTTTGTTTATTTTTATAAATTTAATTTACATAGTAAATTTTTCCAAACAATTTTTAATTATTACATTTTGATTAAATAAATATTTAATTTTTTATTATTTTGACAAAAATTTAACAATTTGAACAACTAAAGAAGAAAATGAGTTAAAATTTTGTGCTCTGGTTCATAAATTTACACTTTGTGCTATCTTTACTTGCAAATAATAAATTCTTTATATCGCACCAAATTTCTGAAAAATGTCACTACTTTAGAAAAAATGAAAAATTACTTACCAATAAAAAAGGATTCATCACTAGCACTGTTGTCTTTATCAGCACTATCATCCAACTCTGTGTTAGAATCCACACGTCCAAACCTAGATGCTGCAGTGATAAAGTGACACTAGTAGTGAGGGGGTTTGAGCTAAACTGACCAGAACTTGACGACAGATGCCTAGAGAAGTGGGTGAAACATACTGTGACTCACAGTGTCTGTAAGCTAATGAGTCACGAGATGTAAAAAAAAGATGTATCTCTCAGAACAATTGTGTGTGCCGGAAGGTTAATAATTAATTCACGCCAACTCCTCATATTTGATGTACAAATATGCTAGTTAATAATAATTACAATAATAATACATTAAGATTAATTGTTTTGAATTGGAGAAATCTTAGAAGTCACAGCATTAAAAATCATTGTTCTTTCTTGCAAGGAATCAAAACTTTTGATACTATGTAAACAAATAAAAATTATTTAATATTAACTCATACCAAAATTATGTTATTTCACTTGCTAGATACTATTTTAATAATTATGTATTGAATATTATTATTATTAATGATATTTTCATTTGTTTTTATGACCTATAATCAAATAGTGGATCATGTGACTATGACATCAAGTTGCGTGAAGAACAACACTATTACATGAGTGTTTAGAAACAAAAAGGCTAAATGTAGTTATACTTTAATTCATGGTACTGTTTACTTACATTTATAAGAAAACCAGCCCTACTTTAAAAATCATGTTAAAAAAATCATGTTGATAGAATTCGTGTTAGTCGGGGATTGGGTGTGTTGGCCTTTCATCCAAAGTCGGTTAACCTTTAAATTGTGTGTGGCACGACATACAAGGTATGGCTATTAAGTTTCCAGACTTATTTTTTAAAATTTATTTTTATTTTTACAAATTAGTCACAATTATTCCTTTGAAAGTACATCCCTCTAGAACTTTTACATTTATGCCAACGATGCTGCCATTGTTGGAAACAGTGGTAGAAATCTTTTTTCAGGATGTCTTGCAGAGCCTGCTTAACTTTTTCTGATTGATAGTTTAGGATGGGTTGGCAACCTATGGCCCGTGGGACACATGCAGCCCCTGAGAGTGCTTCATGTGACTGTGATTCTATAATGAAAAAGTGATCAGTAAAATTTTACATGGGCTATTTCATATTTTTTCAATAGAATTATGGGCACAAACTTTTTCTGAGGAAGTTTTAATACTGGTAAATTATTTAATTTGATTTTCGTTACTATGAGATCCCAGAATCACTAGGTAACTTCTGATGTAATCGCTAATCTGGCCTGCCAAAGCTCTCATGTCTTCCAATGTGCCCCTCCAAAGCATTCACAACTACAAATGTGGCATGCCATGCAGAAAAGGTTGCCAGCCTCTGGTTTAGAAGAAGATTATTTTTAATGATAAATTTAAATGCCATCAAAATGTGGGATTTAAATCCAGCGTTTAAAGGTAAACAGAATGGGATAGATATGAAAAAGCAAAGAGAAAGAAAGGACTTAGATGTGACAGATTGGGTTGGATGAACCAAAAACTTACCATAAGGTAGAATAACTATGATGATGATGCATTAGTAATTTATTTTTGCTTGTTCCTATATTAACCCATTGACATACTTGACTGTCTCTGAGACAGCCTAAGTAAAAGCCTGTAACTAACCCTCTGCCAGATGGGTTTTGTAAAGAGGTCTGCTATTATCGATAGAATGGTAATGTTGTTATATGTCCTTAAATTCATTTTTATCTGTTTGAATTTCTAACCTTGGCCAAATTTTGGCTTTGTAAAAAAATAGTTTGCAAATATGTAAGTTAATATTATTTGTAAAAAAGATGTTATGGCTTATTTTAGCAAATGTACCCTCTTACATTATCTACACTAGGCATTTCTACAAAAACAATGCATGCTGCATTTAATTAATATTTAATTTGCTTGGTAATTATTTTTCATATACTTTCACTTTACAGTGGAAAACTTTTGTGGAATAGAACACCAACTTAATCTTCCATCTGTGATTAAAGTAATAAAAGTTTTGAACCAAGCAGGATCAACATTCACTGAGCCTCTGGTGAAACTAGTCCCATCTCTTGTGGTAACTTTGTTTTATTTGCTGTTGTAATGCGTATTGGGATTTAGTTGGTTTATTGTGCATGTTGTAAGATTGCAATTTATCAATAATTTAGGCAAAATATTTTAATTAAAATTTTCATGCTTGGTTTTTATCATCAAATATAATTAATTTCATTATTTTAGGATGCTATAGAAGATACAAAGCGCAACTTATGTTTTTTAAAACTTCTTGAAGAACCCTGCATGAAAATTAAGAACATTACTAATCCAAGCGAAATTCCACTTAACATGCCAGACGTATTGATGCAAATAAGAACAGTTTATGCTGGATCTACATACTTCTGCAAAAGGTTCCTTCTTGAATTTCTTAACCTCTTATTCCATAAAATAACTTTTATGTAATTTTATGAATATTGTTGTTTAGGGAGAATATGACACCAATTTGTAAATCCATAAGCAATTGTATACTTGAATTGTGTACAAACCATATTAATTTAGATGAAATTGCTGAAGGGAAAACTAGAAGTCTAATGAATCTAGTTGGAGATAGCAGTGAGGGCTGCTTGAAATATATCCTAACTTTTAAGAAAGTAAGTCAATAATTTTAGTGATATATATATGGAGAATGAACTCTCATTGAATGTAAATATTATAGGGAAGTTCTGTATGTTTAATTTTATTTATTTCCAGTTTATTAATGTATTTAATAAACATGCTGATTTGAAATGGGATTTAGATGAAAATATAATATTCAAAGATTGTGATATTTTTCTTGAACGATGTAGAGATATACTTGAGCTATGCAGGGATATGATTTACTTCGCTAGGTAAGTAACATATTATTTGCAAGATTTGTGTTTTAATATCAGATTATTCACTGATTATTTTAACTTAAAGGATTGACGAATCTCAAGATATACCCAAGCCTATGTTTGGAGGGTTTTGTTGGGAGAAACATGAAAAGATTATTGAAAGAGTGGAAGAGCAGTACAAAGATATTTTTCAACAGGTTTTTGTGCACAGAAATTTTATGCTTGATACAGCAGCACTGGAGTGGAGTGATATAATGTTAAAGTAAGTGGGAACTCTTTAACAAGTGTTTTTGTGACCTGTTTTAAATGAATATGATTAATTTTAATTTTATTCGGTCAATTCATTATTTATTACTATGTTTAGGGTGACCATACATCCCGTTTTTGCCAGGACAGTTCTGTTTTAGGGCCTTTTCCAGACTCCCGTCATTTTGGACAAAAAAGCCATTTTGTCCCGTTTTAAAACCTGTCGAAATAAAAAAAATCAAATTTTCTGATAGTACAGCTAAAACTACTATTATACATTCTTGGAAATATTGATCTTACTAAATTGTAATTCATCATTTTTTAGTCTAGGAAAGTATGAATAACGCCATGGTTACACCTTCATTGAGCAGGAAACAAATTTACTTGCCAGCGTTAGATTTTTCGACCTCCAATCTTTTAATTGTTCGCTCTGAATGAGTTTTGGTCTCTCTAGTTGTATCTTTGTTTTGGAATTAATCGAGCTAGTTAGCAAAGAAATGTCTATCGTTGCTTTGTGTCGAAGGTAATGTTTTGCCTGGCTTTTTCCCAATCCTATTGTCCTCTGAATTCAATATAATATGGCACTCAGCAAGTAAAGGAAGTTGGTGATACGTATTGTGGTAGTTAAAGAAAATTAAGAATTAAATCTGGCCACTTAAACAGTTTACCCTCTGCACAGTTTACACCATGCAATTTTCGATCTTCTGTTCTACGCTCGTATCTTGTAAACAGATGTTACGTATGCTTAATGGTAAACTGTGTTTCTATCTACTTTCTTGAAACGTACTGCTCAACTTCTCAATAAAATTGAAATAAGAAAAAAATCAAGATTGTCATTATTTGTTACATATTGTAAGCACTTTGTAATAATATTTACCTGTAGAATATATGAAATAACAAGATGATCCAAACGGAACTTATGATGCCTACTTTCCATTTGATCATTTATTTAATACTTATATTGCTTTTAATAGCTTTAAAATCACCGCGGATGTTGCTTTTTGTGTTCCCAAGTTTCATAATTTAGCATTATAAAATATTGCAAATACATTTGAACAGAATATTAAATTGATCACATATACTTGTGCGGCAAAAATAACACATATGTATTACACTGTGCCAAATCTGAGTCCAACAATAGGTGTTGGTATGGCAACACTCTCTTAATGAATGATAAAAACTGCAAAATCATCAGTATTTACACAAAATTATAAGATATAAAATCGATAAGCAAAATTCTACGATAAAAATTAGAATCTTCATTCCTTTCCTCAGAGAATACAGTACCTGGCCAAATTAATGTGAACATTGAAATATTTTTTGACAAATAATGTGGTTATTTTGTAAACATCTTCATGAAACTATGTAAAATATTTATATTTATAATAAGACTTTATTCAAGAATATTTTTTGAATTTAACAAAGAGTGATGGAGGTGAAAGTGATAAAAATTAGTATTTACTAGGTCCTCCTTTTGTCACTCTTAGAGCTTCGACGCGATGCGGCATACTTTCAGTGCCACTTTGAACCACTTCTTGTATTCTATCGTGGTGGTTTTAAGACTTCAATCAGTTTTTCTATTATTCTGGTCTTGGTAGTTATAACTTCCTTGGCAATCTCTCATTTTACCAACTCCCAGACATTTTCTATTGGAAAGTTACCTGGCCAGTCTAAGAGTTTGATGTTTTGTTCTTAGAGGACTTTTTGATGCTCCGAGCAGTATGGCACGGTGCATTGTCTTGCATAAAAGTGAAATTGGAGCCTTCAGCAAACCAATCTTGTATCTGCGGCAAAAGCCTCTGCTCCAAAGCTTCACGGTAGAGGTCTTGACGCATGGTACTCCATAGGATGTACAGACAACCTGCATCTGAACCACTGATGAGGGACCACAGCATAACCGCTGCAGGGTGCTTTACTGTCCTAACAAGACAGTCTGACTTGAAATCTTCACATTTCTTCTGTCGCGCAAACATTGCTCTGTTTTCAAGGACATGAAATGAAGATTCGTCTGAAAAACATCTGCAGAAAAGATACCTTTGAAATTATGCCTTTAAGGCCTTTTTTCTAAGTTTTTAACTAATATTTTGGTGAGAGTGTTTAAACTTACCTTTTTGCAATCTTCAACAGTCATGTGCTGATGCTTTAATGCACATTCGTACCATTTTTTCATCATTGCCTTAGTCAGTCAAGACTTTTGTTGAGGACAATCACACTTGTAGCCCTGCTCATAAAGACGTCTACCAACTGTCCATTCAGAAATGTTAACACCAGCAGACTGGATTTTTGTGGTTATTGCTGTGGAATTAAAATTACGGTTTCCACACAAAAATTCCCTATCAGCCGGTCCGTTATTGGTGTCATTCTTTTACGGCCACAATTCCCAGAGCCAGGGCCGGCTTCAGACTTTTGGCCGCCCCCCTCACCCTCATGTTCCGTGTTGATCAGGAGTTCACAATTTGTTACCTTATTAATATTTAAAATTACCACAAAATATTTGCCAGTTTTTACCTTAAATGCTCAATTAATAAACAAATATTAAACAAAAATATTAATGTATAAGAAATAACATTAATATTATGTATGTATGTTTGTGTATATATATATATATATATATATATATATATATATATATATATATATATATATATATATATATGCCATCTGCCATCATCTATTATTACAGGTAATATTACAAGCATTTATATAAAATACCGAAAAATAGAACTCATCTTTCACTTAATTTATTTAAAAAACATTCTTCGGTATTTTATGACTGCAAAGTCAATTATGTCTTCATATTTCAAAGACTGGATATTGTCACTTTCTATGGACATAAATGATAGACCAGTTAAACGGTCGTCAGACATTGTTGTACGTAAATAATTATTTTTAATTTTAAAAATGACCTTTCTGCTATTGCTACTGTCAAAGGTAGAGTTAGCAATATTCTAATGGCTATGAAGCTATTGGGATAAACAGTACTTAAGTTGTTTTGGTGAATGAAATTCAATATATCTAGTGGTAATGATTCTGGGGTGATTTGTTTCACTAAAACACTTAATTATTCACTCATATCTTGAGCGTCTATGTCACTTTCTTCACCAACACTTAGTCTGCAAATTTTGACAGTGAATTAAAATTGTTTTCTTGTCCATGTTTTTCAATTCACTTGAGTTATACAAGAAACAAAAATATTTACTGTGGTGTTTGAGGACCTGGAACCTCTCCTTTATGGAAGAAATTGTTTGATCCAATACAAAATAATAAAAATTTACTTGGAAGTTGTCTTGAGGATCTTGTAAACTTTCAGCAACGTGCGCACATTCAAAATTGGTATTCCTCCTTCGTGGCCGAATTTCTGTCTCTCGCATAAACTTTGTTTCTGCCTCTAATTCTGTTGCCAGTTCTCGAGCATCTATAATCATTTTATTGAACCCTATTTCCAATCTACAATCTTTGAAATATGCTGTAATATGCTCAAGGGAATTTCAAATCAACAGGTGGACTTTGAAAAAATTTACTAACACCATTTACCATAAACAGAATATCGTACCAAATAACCAGCGAACAGAGAAATTTGAATTTTCTTATTTTTTGTGCTAAATACTTGGCCTCATTTCTGGAGGCAGAATCTCGTGAAGCATCATTCAGTATCTCAAAGAGAGCATCATGAACTTCTCCAATTTGATACCTTAATGGCTTTAAGGCATTGCTACGGCTTTCCCATCGGGTATCACTCAACGGTTTTAAGGTCATTTTGGGAACATGCTTTGTTAGTACATCCTACCGTTTGGTAGAAGCAGAGAAAAAACTATATAATTCTTGCACTACAGAAAAAAGGCCAGTTACTTCGCATGATACTTTTACAGCATTGCTGACTACTAAATTTAGAGAATGAACACAACAAGGAATAAGAGCGCCCTAGGGTTTAGATTTTGTATCCTTGACTGGACACCTGAGTGCTTACCTCGCATGTTAGATGCATTATCATATCCTTGACCTCATATCTTTTAACGGTAATTTTATCTTACGTAGTTCCTCTAATAAAAAATCCGTTAATCCTTCTCCAGTTGTGTCCTGAATTGGAAAGAAACCTAGGAAACGTTCATGAATTTTTTTTACATTTTCTCCTTCATGAAATGCAGCAAACCGAATAACAATCGATATTTGTTCTTGGTGGCTTTTATCAGGTGTGAAATACAATAATACTGAATAATATTTGGCCTTAAGGGCCATATTTATGATATTGTGTTTAATGCGCTGAGAAATTAATTCTATAAGCTCATTCTGTATGTTTTTTCCAAATGATGGGCTTGCAGTTTATTTTTTTTCCAACATACTCCTCTGTTTTTGAATTCTCCTCAAGTGTTCTCCCAAATCACTGTCAAATTTTGCTACCATTTCAATTAACTTTAAAAATTTCCATTGTTTGGATCATATAATTCATCAGAATCTCCTCAAAATGCTAAACATTGCTAGGCAAGATATTTCACTATTTCCACAACCCATTTCAGAACTTTATACCACTGTTGTTTTTCGCTTCCCCAAAGATGCTGCTGAACGGAATCAATTGTCTTGTGATTTTTAGTTCTTTTGAGAATTTCTACCCAGTCATCGTACTTCAACAAATGTGCTCTACTTGTTTCTTCTTATTGTTTCAGAACTCGGGATATATTTTACCAATTTGAAAAGCCTGTTTCCCCGGATAGACTAATGTCAGAATTTCTAAATAGTTTGCAGCAAAATCAATAAACTGAATTTCGTATATCTGAGTACACTAACCAATCTCTATGCATTTTATCACCCCCTGACGGGGCGAAATTTGAAGTTGATAGATTCGATAAAAATTAAAACCTTAATGAATAATTATGAAGATGAATTAGGAATAATATTAAAAAATGGTTAATATAACAGTACAATACCTAATGTATATGGATATTATGATATACTCTTTCAGATATTTACATTAAAATAAAGCGATCCATGTTGAAAGTATTTAAAAAATTGATGGTTTGGAATGGATATATAAATAATGTAAGATGTAAAAGGTACCGAAAAACTATTTAAATAGAAAAAGTTATAAATTAGAGAGAAAAAGTGTAGATTAGAAAAAATATTAAAGGATTTATTTATATTACAAGGGTTTAACTAATAATGATAGCTTGAATAAGATTTTTATTTTTGCAGATAAATTTATGTAACTTGAGAATAGAAAAGATCCTTACTATAAATGTTTATTGAAATTGTTGCGATTCAATAAATTATTTTATATTATTATTACCCGTTTTTTAATCAGATTGTCTATATCTATATTTTTGCCAAATAAATTTTTAATTTGGAGATTCAACATAGAACTCTTGAATTAAACAGAATTTTTAAGTATTATAGATAATTAAAAATTTTTGGGACGGATTTTGAAGTTGATCGATTTCCAGGGCGAATTTTGATGTTGATCCCAAAATTCATTATTGTACGAACTTCCATTAAACAACAATATTTGGAAGGAAACCGCAGATTTTAATTTACAGTGGATTCGTATAAGAGACAGACAGAGAGAAGAAAATATAATCTTATTTTGCCAGTGAAAAAATTAAAATCTCGTGTTAGTTAATGTTGCTATGAACATATTTAACATCAGTAAAGAAAATATATCAAACTATCAAATTGCGTACTATTACAGAAAAAAGGTAAATACATCGTGCCACAAAAACAGGCCGGAATATATAAATCTCATTTTAAAACGAAGCTATAAAAATGAAAAGTTTTTAAATGTATACATATAAAACTAATTGTTTAATTTAATAGAATATGAAATGTAGGCAATATGTTCAACTATTTCTCAATATAAAATCTTCGCTAATGTTAAAATGTGAAATGCAGTTGAGATATATTTACGAGTTGAATTAAATCGAGTGCAACAGTGCAATCCAACAGTTCGAATGGCAATGGTGGCATTACGTTAAAATGAGATGAAACGCAAAACTAATATAGACGTCAGATTTAAGCCATTCCGAATTGGAGATGCTTAGATGTAGAGACGCTAGGAATAAGACACTCGATTGAAATTTCTGTAGAAAATATGCGTCCCACATTTGTCAATTCTATCATTTAAATAAAGTTAAAAAGAAACAATTCATTCATCAAGAATTCTTAAGTTATGATCAAAGGCACAGCAACTAATAGTAATATTCATATAAGACAAAGTGAAATTCACTATTTTGATATCAATGATTGACCTGAAAATTTGAAATTTTCTCACTTATTAAATTAAACCTAAGTTGATGAAAATCTTAACAGGAAAAAAGAACTTGCTATCTTGAGTAGGGGGCAAGAAATTTATCGAGTTTCTCGTACAATAATGAAAAGATACTAAATAAAAGTAATGATTATTATCTAAGTGCTAGAAATTGATGGAATTATATGATCCGAAGATCCTATGCAGACAGGCATAAGCTGTAAAGGTGGGAATAATTTTGAAATGAGAAAAAAGTCTGCTATGACCGGGAATCGAACCCGCGTCTTCCACTTGCCGGGCGGATATTCTACCTCTGAACTGTCATAGCAGAACAGTATTTCTCGTTTCTGAACACGGATGTTTCCGTCCCAACCAAGGAAACATCCTTGTTCAGAAACGAGAAAAACTGTTCTGCTACGATAGTTCAGAGGTAGAATATCCGCCCGGCAAGTGGAAGACCCAGGTTCGATTCCCAGTCATAGCAGACTTTTTTCTCATCTAAGGGCTAGATAAACGAATAATATCCAACAAGAAGAGGATAATATGTTAAAATTTTAAATCTTCCTATCAATCGTACTTAATTCAAAGAATCAAGAAAAATAAATATTATTAAGCCCGACTATAACTTAACTACCTAACTATAAGAATTCACTTTTGATATAATAATTATATAAGAATTAAACTCACATCTTCCACCTTTGTTTAGGAAACATAAAGAAAAGCAAAGAAAAGGGTTTAATTTAGTAGGGATAGTATGGAAAAGAATTCATGGGAGTTGCTCTGTAACTGAGAGCGGCGATATTTATAGTCAGTCAGGACTTTCCAGTTATAAACGCTGGTAGTGTTTCCTCACAACAAAGGATTTAACGAAGTATGGGGTGGAAAGTTTATCCGACAAAACAATCAGTCTAAATATTAAGGTTAGTGTATTTTTTTCAACTTTTGAGATTTTTACATTGAATGACTGAATTTGACTTGCAAGTTATTATAGGAATCATCCGTAACGTTAGGGGTCATTATGGCATGGCGATAATGCCGACATCCAATAACATTAATAAGAATAATTCTTCCGAGAAATGTCACAATACGTTGCAAAATAATTGAAGTAAATCTCTCGAAATAAATCAGATTACTAAAATAATAGTTCAATATGAACATAAACAGTAACAATTCATTAAATTCAAACTAACCTCTCCTTTGGAAGACGATGCGCTGAGTGAAGATGTACCACGTAGTGATGAGAGAAGATCTGGATTCTACCAAAATTAAAATAGTTTTCTAAAACAAAACCCCAAAAGCGAAACCGAAGCAAGTAAAACCAAATGATTAAAATACTAACCAGTTCTATTAATTTTTATGCAAAATGTACATTGTTGCTGAAAACATGCGATATGACTCTCTCTCACTCTCTTTGCGATGTTACTTCTTCCACAAACGAAGAAAATCTGAGGGTCTACAAGTAATACCTTTTTCGAGAGATTTTGAGAGGTAAAGGGGAGAGGGTGAAGAGACACATGTGTCAGGGTTTCTTGGGAATTTTCGTACAGAAAGAAGCCATCAAAGACCTGGTGGTTCCTGTCCTCCAATTATTACTTTTCTTGAAAAACATCCGAAAGAGTGCTATAAAACATTTTCTCTACTCTCGTGCAGATCGCGCCATTTCTTGGGTTCTCAGAGAGTGGAAAGGTCTCAGGGAGGCCTCATGTCCTTTTAGGTCACATATGTCGATGGGACCGATGTGAAAAATTTTCCCCCACTTTCTTGAAAACATCCCTTTTTTCCTACATCCTCGGAGACAAAGGAGACGGCAAGCTTGTAAAAACTATCTCGTGGATCCGACCTGCACATTTGCCATCCCTGCTTTTTGATGTCGAAGACTGGAAATGCAAAAGTAAAGGGAACACAGAGGGTGCTGCCTTTGATTCCCATTATACTTCCCTCGATTTTTCCAAATGTGGCTCCTTGAGCTGGGTTGCCGCTCTTGCTGCAAGACCGAACTTGCTGAGGAAGGAGTCATTATGTGACCACAAACGGAATGAGGCCGCCCCCTTGAGAGTACCCCCTGAGGCGACTGCCTCACTTGCTTACCGTCTGAAGCCGGCGCTGCCCAGAGCACTCACTGTCTAATAGCATGTTCAAAGACATTTTTCTTAATTTTACTCACAGAACCAACTGAAACCTTCAATTCTGCAGCTATTTTCCATTTGGAAAAGTTAGTAGATTGCAAAAGTGTGCTTATTCTTGGAATTTTCTTTTGTGATAAGTCACAGGGTCTTCCCATTATAAAGGAATCGTAAATAACATGTGAAAAAACAATATTAAGAAAAATATCTATATTTACGTATATTTTTGTATTTTCAGTGCGTTAAAATGTTGGTTTATGACTGTTGAAAAATAATTATTGCAATAATAAAGTGTACACTTCAGAAAACAATTTAAATTGGTTTTACGTATAACATTTGCACATCCCATGTAAACAAGAAATGCCCTTAAAATAAAATGGCAGCCATAGACTTGCATTGTTACCAATTGTCGGCAGTGTTACTATAATAATATCATAAACAATGTTACCAACTTATAAATCAACAATTAAAATGAATATTTTTATACAAATTAAAAATATAAGAAGAAAATGGTTGACTAGTGTAAAATATTCAAGTGTTCACATTAAATTGGCCAGGTACTTTAGTACAAAACTCGCTCCGATATTACAATTCTAAGATATTTTAATGTGCAAGAGAAAATTACCCTGCACAATGGATTTCAGATTTCTCATATAAATCAAATGGGAAGGATAGTTCCTGGAATCGAACTGAGGACTTCAATCTTCGCAACAAAAACTATCCTCGGGAGCTCTGCCCAAGTAGCAAGAGATTTCCATCAAGTTTCATGAAAATTGGTCTTTTGGTTCAAAATTTAATAAGGAGGATCGGACAGACAGACACAACGACAAAACTATAAGCCTATTTCCATTTTGGAAAGTAGGCTAAAAATATTCTGCAACAATTATCACCTACATCTCATGCCTAGTTTATTATTGTATTATAATCGAGAGTCATAAAGATTATAAAAAGTTCATGCTAAATTCCATTCCCATTAGGACTAAGTTTTTACGTGAAAAATACAACAATGAGGGTTAACATAATGGTGAACAATTTTTCCTTTGAAAAAAGAACTTTTTGGCTTTAAAAATGTATTCAATTGTTCTTGACATGATTACAAAATTCATAAAGAATGCCTCTGCTGAGCTTATATGCATGCATGAAGTATTGTTCCTTTCTTTTTTCATATAGATAACCAGATACACATACTCTTCCTATTTATAGATTTGTTTAAACTCTTTCAAATGATGCATTTATTAAAGTGATAAAACCACCCTTTTAATAAAAATCGTGCAAAAAATTTGTCCCTTTTTTTAATTCTAAATAATGGAAAATGTCCCATTTTCATTTTGTTGGAATATGGTCACCCTAACTATGTTGATATTAAAGCTAGTACCAGAGCATGTTTTGCAGGCCCTTACCAAGTGGTTGTTTAGGTTATATAACGAACAAAGATATTTGGCCATCCAAATACAAATTTTTGTATTAAGATTTTCTTTCTATACTTTTACAAATTAAATATGCCTAAAATTGAGGCTTTCTTTTAAGGGAGGTTAAGTGCAGTAGCTACTCAACATGGAATTATGTATCACCTTGAATGCTAAAACCATAAGTTTAGGAAAATCTGGGGGTTAGGTGTACTAATCCCATGTTCATCGGTGATAATAATGACCAAATAAATATAATTCATCTATTGGTTATCAAGTATAAAAAACTGTAATGTAAAGATGCTTTGACAGTACAATGCCATATAAATAAAGGAATGTTTAATTTTCAATGCTAAAGGAACAATCACTGTTATTTTTTCAAAAATCAGCATTGATTTGATATTACAACTCCAATATTCATTCACTTTTAATGCACAAAGAGTACATAATCAAATTCCCTCAACGCCTTTTGAAAATATAAATACAGTGAAATTTCCATAACTCAAATATCTATAACTCGAATTTTCCATAACTCGAAGGGAATTAATTTTACTGGGCAAATTCTCTATGGGAAAAACGTATTTCCATAAGTCAAATTTTCTATAACTCGAACATTTTTTTGTTTCCCTTGAAGTTCGACTTATGGAAGTTCCACTGTATTTCCTATTTTCTCAACGATTACTGAATATGCGACAAATTTGTCTTGCGACGAATTTGCCATGCAACGAATTTGTCTCCAATACTTGTTCTACTTTTAACTTATGTTAATTAATACTTTTAACAAATTCAGATTATAGGCTACTAGTGTGATTAATATTTACGACTATCATGCACTAGTTTTAAATCAATGTTAGATTTAGTGCTGATTTAGAAAAATAATGAACTCACTGGGACTGAATTTACCGGGAGTGAAAATGACTGGGAGTCAAATTACCAGAGTGAAAATGCTGGGAGTAAAATTACTGGGAGTCAAATTACATAGTAGCATGGAGAAAGTCATGTGATGGCCACATCAGATTGTTTTATTACTGATTATTAATAATAAAAAAAAAATTTAACTTTTATTTATTTTTAATTTTTTTGTCAATATTTGTCAATGCCATTATCATTAAGTTTCATTTTTGTTCCCTAAGAAGAGAATTTAGATCCCCCTTACCTTAGGAAACTTTTGTGTATGCCACTGCCATGGACCCTTGGAATATGGCTCAGATGTTTAAAGGTATACTGTATTTACTTACATATAAGCCACACTCTTTCCCAAAATATTCATCTCCAAAACGAGGATGCAGCTTATATGTGAGGAAAAACAAGTATGGAAAGGTATCGGAGTACACAGAGTTTCCAAATGCGTTCTTTGAGATCAACAGATTTTAGTAAAACTACCCAATACCAAATTTCACCAAAATACATCCTGTGGTTCCTGAGTTGAAACTGAGGTAGGTTGTAAACTACATGTAGGTCTTCATGTAAAGTGGTCGTATTTATTGTCCAATTTAGGCCAAAATTAAAATCGGTTGATATATTTGACTAAAACTCCCCATTACCTAATTTCATCCAAGTACATCCAGTGGTTCCTGAGTTCAAATATGCAGACGGACAGATGGATGGACAGACAGACAGAAACGTCCTCCCCTATAGGCGTTAACTTCGTGCAAATAACTGGCAAATCCAAAAATGGGAGATATCGTTAAAATTCACTATGACTTTGCTAAATGGCTGGGTGATTCAATGTGCAGTATATGGCATATAAAAACATAAAATAATCACCTAAACAAATAAAAAGGAAAAGAAATATCATTATTGATGACAGAGTTATAGAGGTAAGTTTTTGCAGGCATTTGTTACGGTAGCACCAGGGTCCTGTGAGAAAAATTCCATACTTGGACAGATTTTAAGGCATCATGACAGTTTAACTTCATATTCCAAAAATTCTATTGTAAGAAACATTTTGGTGGAGTTTCTTTCAGTTCAAAAGTCATGATTTTTCGTCGCTTTCCACGTGCAGCATGTTTGAGTAAAATATGCATCCTGAGATTTTTGGTCGTACAAAGTCAAACTATGGAATTTTTCTCGCGGGTCCCTGGCACTACCATAACAAATGCCTGCAAAAACTGACCTCTATAACTCGGTCATCAATAATAATAACATTTCTTTTCCTTTTTATTTGTTTAGGTGATTATTTTATGTTTTTATATGCCATATACTGCACATTGAATCACCCAGCCAATTAGCAAAGACAAAAACAAATTACCTTCGTTTTATCACGGAAATTAACAGCTTTACAAAATTGACATTTTATGTTTTGTTTACCAAGAAAATGTCTTTGGATGCCACGAAAGCAAAGTGCACTTAGTAAAAACCGACGTTTCACCTTTATAATTTTTATATATAATTACTCAATGTCTGTCCGTCCATCCGTCCTCATTTTATCTCTTGAACAGTTTGTCATAAAGAAATGCTGTAAACACCATTTTATTTCTGCCAACTAGGAGACCCTGGGAAAACTATTTTCGTTTACGGAAGTGTCATATATTCGACTCCGGGAGACGATTATATTTTTCCATATGTTAACATATGAGTTTTGATTTTTCAAGGTGCAAGGTATAATATTTCTTTCATTCATTAAAAACATAAATATGCACCGAAATTCTCCGCTTTTGCTTTATTCGACGGCTAAAACTATAAAATATCTTATTCTTGCGATGTTTTGATGTTACATGGAATAATTTCTCAGAAACGCATTTATTTTCGAAATTTTATGACTTTTTCGTACTCTTTCTGGGTGTTGCCAAGGTGACCCACATTGTTGTCTCTGATTGAATTAGCATCTATTAAGCCTTAAAATAGCCAAAATAATTCCGTTATCCACTTTGCGCTGTTTATGAAGCATCGAAATTATAGTTGTAGTAATGTCAAACTTAATAGATTGTAATGTTAATAATTAAAACAACAACAACAACACTCCTTGACGCTTTCCCTTGCGGGGTAAGCCATGCCATATGTCTGCCAATTACCAACCCACCACCTTCCTCCACACACTTCTATCCTTGCACACTTCTTTTGCTTCACTTACACTCATACACTGAGTCACACATTTCCTCTTATTCCTCATACTTTTCACGTCCCTTTTTCTCAAAATCTCACCAACCACATCCAACCAAGTCTTGCGCGGTCTGCCTATCCCTCTCTCGCCATTCACTCTTCCTTCATATATTCGTTTGGTGATTCTACTCTCCTCCATTCTTTCTACATGCCCAAACCACCTCAGCAGACCTCTCTCATATAGATCTGTCACACTAGCTTTCATACCACATTCGTTCATCACCCAATTATTCCTTACTTTGTCCCTCCTAGATTCTCCACAAACTCTTCCCATGTATCTCATCCCAACCGCATTCAAACTACTTTCATGCTTCTCCTGACACACCCATGTTTCACTGCCATACAGCAAGGTAGGCATTAAAACACTCTTGTATACAGACATTTTCGCTTCTTTTGACAACCATTCATTCTTTGCAATCGACCACACACTCCCTGCCACATTTCTACCAGCATTCACTCTCCTTTTGATTTTCCCATCTACTCTACTCTACTGAACATTCTACCAAGGTATACAAATTCATCCACTACCTCAATCGTTCCACCATTTATGCTAAATTGACAGTCGTTCACCTCATTCTCCCGATCGAACACAACTACCTTGGTTTTGGCCACATTTATCCTTAAGTCTATTCTCACTGTCGTATCATGCAGGCTATCTAACATTCTCTGCAATTCTCCTGGGTTCTCAGCCATTAACACAGCATCATCAACATAAAAAAGTACACGAATATTCCCTCCACCAACCATAACATTCACCATATCCATACATGCCTGTCTCACACATTTATCCATGAACACATTAAATAACCAAGGAGACATGACACATCCTTGTCGTACACCTTGCTCAACTCTAAACCAATCACTCATCATGCCATTCACCCTTACACATGCCCTACTTCCAGTATACACTACCTTTATAGCATTCAGCAACCAACCATTCACTCCATACTCGCTCAAAACATAATTTAATAATTAAAGATTATTATTATTCAGTAAACTACGTGTGGGCATTTTTAACGATTGACCAAAAGAAAAAATCTTTCTTTATTTCAATTCAATTTCAATTTAGCCAAAAAAATTAAAAACATTAGCATTCTCCGCGACGTGGTGACTACGTAGGTCGGTGGCATATGAAGAATTCGTTTGACATAATGGCTATGTCGGTCGGTGTTTAGGGGCTAAATGCTGCTGACTAGATGCCCTAGTTAGAAATTATCAATTATGAGTTAATGGATTCATTGCTTCATCAAGAAGTTCATCTTTCAAAATCATTCGCTTTTGTTATCTCTACCCAACAATTTGGTTTGTGAATTGTAACTTTTGGTGTTAATTTGCCTTTCCTCTCTCACCCCCACTTCTCCTAACCATCATTCCTACTACCATCCATCACCTTCTCTACTGTTTTATCAACCTCCTCCCTTTCTTTCTCCCTTCCCATTTATTGAACTTTTGGATTCATTGTGTCAACTGATGATGCTATTATTGTAACAAAACCAGTTATGTGTATAATAAAACCTTTTCATGGAAGTTAGTTATCTTAAACAAATCTGTTGTGGCCACCACGTGAATTTCTCCATACCCGTAATATTTCTAAATATCCCAAATAGGTTAAATGATAATAAATATTTTTTAGTAACTGTGAGAAAAATTTAACGAAGAGGATTTGTAAAACTTTCAATTTGAATGTTAAATTAGAGGCACAGAAAATCTGGTTTAGTTTTATATTGTTTCACTTTATGTTACATTTTCCAGGAACACATCCTTGACATAAATCGAGGACTTACTGTATTGTTATTTTAAAAAAATTGGTACAAATGTGGTGCTATTTCGGGTCCATCAATTTGAAGTTTTTCGTGTCTAATACAGTCTAGTCCACAAGATTTATTATTTTAAAGCTTTAAAATTCTTTTATAAATATTTTGCATGCTCATACTGAATGGCAAAAATATTTTACATCACTATTTTCCTCATTATGTTCTAAATGGAGCATGTCAGCATTCACATATATACTGGCAAAAAAATTATTTAGCTTATTAGCTTTTCGGTTAAAACAATTTCATCATATCTCAAAATAGATTCTATCTCCTCTGCTCCTTTTTTCGCTACCTAATATACTTATAAGAACTACTAGTATTCATCAATAAATTGTTCAAAAATCTGTCTTATGCATTATTTTTCTTAAAGTTAAATTGTTTTATTATTTCTCTATATTTATTTTGTTATTCTTTCCCAAAATATCTCTTCCTATAAAGAACCTGTGATTTATTCTTTAATTTTCTTAAATTTTTTCTTTCTCCATACATAGTATAGGGGAAAGTATTGTTTTCATGAAAGAAATCAATTTCGAGATTTCAACCGAAATACACGTTTTGAGGTCCCCTGAACACGTTTTGACCATTTTCTCGATGATGTCTATGTGTGTGTGTATGTGATAGCTTTTTTGTGGGTGCTCAAACTCAAAAACTATTTATCAGGTCAATGCAAAATTTTATATTTAACATTTTTATGAAAGTCACAAGAACTGATTATTTTTTTGTAAAAATCGGTCAACCAGAAGTTGGTGTTTACTCTTGTCACTTATCCATTTTATTGAAATATTTGCTTTAATATTTGATATATTTGAAAACATACTGTAATAAAAGTTGTAGGAAATTTAATTTTCTACAATCTTTGTTCAAGATATTTTTCCATATAATGCATTGTTTAAGAGGTATTTTAAAAACTAAATTATTTAGCTGCCATCACCACGCCACCTACTGACGACTATTGTTAACAATTGATGCTTAGTTACGTCTTAGTAATGCTACTTTTTCTTTTCTTAATTGTTAGAGCTTTGTGGCTATATCCAATATCAGAAGGCTATGGTTTGAGTTTATTTCTGTTCTTTGTCAAGTCTAAAACTTTCTCGCAGTTTCTTAAAATATTCATTATTATGCAACCTATTTGAAATTTTTAAAAATATTACAGGTATGGAGAGAGTCATATGGTGGCAACATCAGATTTTTTGTATAATATTCAGGATCTGGATTTCTTTTTAAATGTTTTACTGCCACATATCTATTTTATCCAACCTGTTTAATCACTTTAAAATTTTCCCATATATCATTGCTTGTCGCTTCTTTATTTGCCCAGTTTCGATATTCATTATTAAAATAATTCTGGAACAGCAATGTTAAGAACAATAAGAGTAATTCACTATCTTTCTTTTGTTACTATTGTAAATGAAATATTGCTGTATATTTTGTCACGTTTTTCAATAGACATTTTATTAATTGCAGTGTTTCTCTTTACAATTAGGTATCGACATGAAGTATCACAGCTTGAAAAAATTGTTGAAAATTTAGCTGACTCCATATTTCAAGATTTAGACTGCATTGAAAAAGGAGTTGAAGCCCTATTTAGCTTTTATCACTTTATGGATAAGCCTAGTATGAAAGCTTTCTTTCAGAAGAAGATTGCTGGTGTGAGTAATTAAATATAAATTATTGCCAAACATCTTGAGTTCTCTCACAACCTATTAAGTGTAGTAATATGTATGTATATTCCCTAGTAAAAACAAATTAATTAATTAATTGGTAGGACCTATCGTAAGACAGAACACGAATGAATGAATTAAAATATATGACATTAAATTAATTTAAATAATAGTTTTCTTTCACTTGTTGGATAAATGAATTTTTTTGGAGTGTATTTACTTACATGCATTTATTTGGTGTTATAATATAACAAATTACAAAATACAATCTATACATTATAATAGCAATGATTTGGTACTTTTAATGAGAATCATTGAACAAAATGCCATTCAGTTAAAACCACAATGTAAACTTATGATGACCATTATAATAACACAACATTTAACAAAACATGAAAAGTATTTTAATGTTATGTTTTGTAGTTTTTTGAGCAATTTTTAACTCTTTTTAAATATTAAATATAATGGCGTCATACCAATTTCAGGAATTTTTATCCAAATACGTGCAAAAGGCAAGGATGATGATGCTATAATCTTAAAACAAAATATCTTAATTTTTCCATAAATTTTATTGTAACATATTGGGTATTATCTTAATGATGATTATCCCTATTGCTCATACAGGGTGATCTGAGTCACAAAACTTGAAATACGAAAACTTGGACACAAGCCATTTGCCAGAGAATTGGGAAATTATGGATAGTTACCTTAATGTCATGGGAAATTAGAACTCATGGAAAATATTGTCTAATCGGCATAATTACCCATCAAATATGATGGCTGTGAGTGGGTTGAATACAGGCATGCACAACAGCTTCAAAAACTAATTCTTTATGATGGAAAATCATAATTTTCTAGAGATTTTTTCTTCTAACCCATTCCCAAGCAAAAACCCATCCAAAGCGAACCCAACCCTGCAGATCTCAACAGTAACGTTAACAAGTTTAAAACTTCCATTGTTAGCATCACTGCAAAAGACTGGAATTGCTGCAAACAAATGTAAAAAATCTGATGTGGCCACCACATAACTTTTCCATACCTAATTTTTTTTAAATGATAGCAATAAATTGTTTTTATTTTACAATTATATGTAAAATACATTATATCATAATTACATTAAACAATTATTACATACTTTCATGTTTCATCTAAACACATTTTCATTAATTGGCTTCATGTGCGGATCCAAGGGGGCGATCGCTCCCCCCTTGGGTACTCTCTGGGACAAGAGAATAAGCAGGCTGTCAGGTGGCGGGATGGTTTCTTCAGTAGGCTTAGGTTATTGAATAGATTCTTCTTTGAAATTTCCCATGCTTCTTGTCTTTATGTCGCTGCCGACGTATTATTCTAGCAAAAAGGGTCTGTTGGAGATAGTGTCACCCTGGGCGGTGCTGAAACTTGCTAATTGGGGTGGTGGGGAGGAGAATGGGATTCCCAGGATTTTCAACGAATGGCGAGTGAAGGGGAAGGAACCTACCCACATGGGACATTGCCTTCGAATGCGCTCAATGTGCGCACTCTGGTCGCCTAGCCTTTTGGAGAACCCTCGCACCGGGTGCAGTAAAGATAGTATCATATGTATCCTCTCTCTTACGAACCGCGAGTAGGGGCAATGGCCATGTCAATGACATACGCTATCGACTAGGTGCCGGTAAAAGGATGAAACAAAGCCATCGGTTTATGACTTGGTTCTCCTTCCATCCTCATTCACTGGTGTCGGTTCGTTTTGTTCTTACGAATGGCTATAATTTAAGAAGCTATTTAGATGTCTCTTCTTGGGTTTACCCAAAAGGACTACAATGATATTTCTAAATACACATTTTGGAATTTACCCCCACCCCTCTCCCCCTTCCCCGTTTGCTTAGAGTGCTTCCCCACTTCTGAGCTCTTCCATCTCCCAAAATCCTTTACAAGGGACCTTTCTCTATCTTGGGTTTTCCCATCATTGTTTTCAAGAGCTTACGAGCGGTTCAAGATCATTCATTCAGTGATTCGCTAGCGCATGTGTGATAGTTTGCCGGAGAAGTGCTATAAGTTGCAAGTGTCGCAGAAGTATATAGTCGGTACAGACAATCAGGTTTTGTGTTTTATCGTGTCCCACAATTTAGCATTACAGCAGCAGTTCAACAAGTATTCGAAATACCATCACTTCAAGAGTGATTATTACTTCTTTGGAGATAGTCGATGAACATGCTGTGGAAGAATTCTACAATTATCTGTAAGTGATTTCTTACAAAGTTTTTATTGTTTATTTTCTCTATATTCAAATTCAAAGCACTAAAAATGCAACAATCAATGTCTGATAAAAGTATTATTATTTAAAAATTATTCCATGGAATTTATCTTTAAAAGGGAATTTATATATTTAGTCATAGTATTATACTTTATTCAGCATTGAAGATGTATAGTTAAATTTTGTATATTATTAACGTGAATCATTATTTGAACATTTTCAGATATACCTTGATTAAAATGAAATCAAACAGACAAAAGCGCCAGAAAACGTTGCATTTTTATCTTAATTCTTCAGAAAAAGAATCAATAATAAATTAAGTAGCTTGTGCGATACACGCTGGGTAGAAAGGCATAATGCTTGTTTAATGTTTGAGAAAAAGTTTTCCACAATTACCAAGATATTGAACGATATCAGTAATTGTGATGATAGGACATCTTCAACAAAGGCAGATTTACTCCTCAATAATCTCATGACAATTGTTTCGATGAAATGCATTACTTTTATTTTTTCCTTAACACTTCCACTTAGTAAATCATTACAAAAAGAATCGCTAGATCTGTATTCAGCTATAAAATGCATTGAGGACATCATTTGCTTATTAGATTGTGAAAGGAAAAGGGTTGACGAAGTATTTAATAGAATTTGGAAAAGCGTTAATGAATTTGCAGATATTTTGCAATTGAAGCTCATTAAGCCCTGGTATGCATCAAGACAAATTAACTGTTCGGAAACCGCTGAGGAATACTATCGACATAATGTATTTATCCCAATGATTGATACTCTCCTAGTTGATTTTCGAAGGCATTTTTGTGATGATACACTGAAGGCATTTAATTTGGGAAATATACTACCGAAACAACTATTGTGTTTGGATCAAGTTGAGTTAGGTAATACTGCAACGTCATTATGGGAAAAATATTCTGACTTTTTGAATGTTTCCATTATTTCAAATTCGTTTACTATTTTTCTAAGCGAATTAATAATGTGGAAAACCAAATGGGAACATGAATATAAGTGCAATAACATTAAAACTGGCTTGAGTGTCTGTGAAGTTTTCAGTATGTGCGACGAGGAAATTTATCCAAATTGCAAAATTTTATTAAAAATTTTACTCACTCCTCCTATAAGTGTTGCTAGATCTGAACGCAGCTTTTCGGCTTTGCGACGATTAAAAACTTGGTTGCGGAACAGAATGAGTGAAGAAAGACTTGTGGATTTGGCGTTACTCCATATACATCAAGATATTCACCTTGGCCCAGAAGAGATTTTAGATCGTTTTGCTAATTCTGGCAATCGACGACTTGATTTTTTATTGTGATTTTTAAAATAAAATGTTAAGAAGTGCTATAAAAAGTTAATGAAATGTCACAGATACCCGATTTTAATATATTTTTTCTTTTTTACATTATGCGAAACATAAGCCTTATTATCTGGTGGTTATCATATTTATTTAGATTTATATACAGTTATATATCAAAAGATACTTAAAGTCATAGGATCAGAAGGACTAAAAGCGATCACGAAATTAATTAATAAGATTTACGACACGGGAGAGTGGCCTCAGGATTTCCTAGAAGTAACAATGATCCCTCTAAAGAAGAAGCCAAAGGCAATGCAGTGTAAAGATTACAGAACTATAAGCCTTCTGTCACACACATCGAAGATCATCACGAGGATTCTTAATAAAAGGCTGGAGAAAAAGGCAGAAGAAATAATAGGGGAAGATCAATTCGGTTTCAGAAAAGGACGAGGAACTAGAGATGCTATAGGAGTAGTTAGAATCATATCAGAAAGGGCAATAGAATACAGTCAAGATATCTGCGCATGTTTCGTAGACTGGCAGAAGGCCTTTGATAGAGTAAATTGGGTAAAGTTGATGAAGATATTAAAGGATATAGGTGTAGACTGGAAAGATAGGAGACTGATTAGGAATCTATATGAGAATCAAGTTGTAAAGGTCAGGTTTGAGAATGTGGACACCTGCGGAATAAATATCGGTAGAGGAGTAAGACAAGGCTGCTGCCTATCGCCAACCCTATTCAATATATATGGAGAAAGTCTAATGCAAGAAGCTTTAGATGGCACAGGAGATTTCAAAATTGGAGGAAGGATTATAAGAACAGTAAAATACGCAGATGATCAAGTACTTCTAGCAAGAAAGGAAGAGGAGCTACAAAAAATGATAAATAGACTAGTGATAACAGGTAGAAAATATGGTATGGAAATAAATACAGAAAAATCCAAGGTCATTCGAATATCGGGTAAAGATGAGAATCTGAACATAACTATTGGGGGAAAGCCATTAGAACAAGTTTCAGAATATAAATACCTTGGAAGTATCATAACACGAGAGGCAAAATGTACGGATGAGATCAAAACTAGAATAGGAAAAGCAAAAGCGGCTTTCAGGAGAAAGAAACAACTACTTACAGGGAATATAAGGGAAGATATCCGCAAGAAGTTGATAAAATGCTACGTATGGAGTATAGCATTGTATGGGGCAGAAACATGGACGCTAAGGAAAAATGACATCAAATACTTGGAAAGCTTTGAAATGTGGACTTGGAGGAGAATGCTGAAGATAAAATGGACAGATAGGATGAAAAACGATGAAGTGCTACGAAGAATAGGAGAGAAGCGAATGATTATACAGACTATCAGAAAGAGGAAGGCTAACTGGGTTGGACATTACCTGAGGAGAGAGAGTATGATTAAAGACGTGTTAGAAGGAAAACTAGATGGGAAAAGGGAAAGAGGTAGGAAAAGGTTTCAGCTGATAGACGATTTGAAGGGGAAAGAGAGTTATCAAGATATAAAGAGGACAGCGGAAAATAGGAGTATATGGAGAACCAGGTTTAACCAAGAATAATCACGGACCTGTCTACGGACAGACTACCTATGATGATGATATCAAAATACATTATATCATGATTACATTACTCAATTATTACATATTTTCATGTTTTGTGATATCTAATCACATTTTTCATTAATTGGCTTACATCTTCACAGCATTTAACACCATTGCACCAGGCTTGATTGTAGTAAGTCAGAAATTACCTTGAGATTCTGAGGCACCATATAAATGAAAATTAGGTTTTTAGGTTTAACATTTCAATATAAAACGTTTATTATCATAATTTGAATTTAAAATATATGAATGTGTTAAATTTTACTGATTTATTTTTCATCATAGTTTTGCAGGCCCCATAAAATGCTCTCAGGGGCCATACCTACACTGCGAGGCAAGGATGGTCCATGACTGAAATATTGAAAAATCAAAATGGAATTCAATCCTAGAAATACATTTGACAAAATATCAAAAACAACATTAAAAAGAACTCATTTGAATTGAGAAGTATTTACGAAGGGATCCCAATTCAACACTAAATATTTAAAGCTTTTGCTATATAAATAATATTTGGTTGGTAAATAAAAAATGAAAAAATAGTTATGAAAATTTTGAAACACTGGCAGTGGGCCGCATAAAATTGCCACATATATCCTGCGGTCGCAGGTTTAGCATCCCTGATATAGCCAATTGTGATAGTGATAATCAGCGATGAAGAATCAGACAGAGAAAATGAAGCAAATGTTTTGTATATTGATGGTTGGAAAATTGTTAGTATGGGGCAGGGGTTGGAACCTAGGGCCCAAAGGTTGTATGCAGCCCACAAAACTATGATGAAAAAGTGATCAGTAGTATTTAATATAGATAATTTCATATTTTTCAGCAAAATCACAATCTCAAACCACTAGCAAATTATTCAGACTTGATTTTCACTAATAATGGACCACAAAATCTATAGGTAACTTCTGGTATAACCACACATCCGGCCCGCCGAAGCTTTCTTAATTTACAATGTGTTCTTTCGAAGCATTCACAACTACAAATGTGGTCTCCTATAGAGAAAAAGTTGCTGGCCCCTGGTATAGGGGATAGAAACCTATTATTCCTTTTTTATCTATAACAATAAATCACTGAAAAGAACATTCGTGTTATTTGCCATGATTGCCCGGAAACTACCGATGACCTGCCGTGTAAATTTTTAAAATGGCTTCAACCTGAAAGGGTTAATATGTATATATGTAATTTGATTTCAATTATTAGTGTTATTTAATATTTAACTTACTTCTTCTGATTATTACAGAAGCATTATTGAAAGGTTGGTCCATTTTCTGTCTATAGTTAAATTTATTTCATCCTTGGGAATTATTTTTATGCAAAAATAAGCTTGTACATTTGTTTTTTAATGTAATAACTAAGCTTGTAAATATATGTAAAATTTTATTCCATAGTCTCCTTGAATAACTTATGTTTAATGTTTATTTGCATATATGTTAATTAGGAATATTATGCTCAGGTTCTTACAGTTTTCAACAATGAAATTATAAATATAAAGACTAAGCTGGCTCAGAGAAGGCAAAAATGTCCAAACAACCTCCCTCCATTTGCTGGATGTGCATATATTCTGAATGCAAGAATGGAAATCTTAAAGAATGAATATGATGTATGTATACATTTCTTTTCTTTTTCTAAGCTTATAAAACATATTAATGCCATGCAACAAGTTTTTTGCCATTTCTCAGTTCCTTAGAAAAATTATCTCCCTCAATTTTTGCGATTTGAGGATATTATTTGTACATTTCTTTATCTCTACTAATAAATATTATGAAGAATTTGTTTGCATGTTTGTCTGTGCATTTATAACTCGACAACTACAGAATGTAGAAGCAAGAAAGCAGAAGGCTCCATTTTAACCACATTAAAAAGTTAAGCAAAATGGGTTTTTAAAATGATTTTACCGTATTGACCCGAATATAGTGCGATGTTTTTTTCCTCAATATGTACCTTTGAAAGTTCGAGTACTTGTTGCATTCATACTATATTCGAATACTTGTATCTTTAAAAAATAACTGCGTATCGGCGCGTTTTATGACGCGTGTTTCAGCGCATATTTTTATAATTGCTGCATTGTAAGTGAATTGGACGTTCATGTTACGATGCTACATTGTACAAATATTCTCGGTAGTGGTCTGAGGAGACTTGAAAATAAATCAAGGTCAAATTGCAGCAACCACAGCACCGGCACAACTTCACGCAGGGTCGCGACACAACGTTAGAAAACGAGGACCGTCTAAACGTGGCGTCACATTACCCCCCTTTAGTACATAATTCATGAGTTTACAGGTAATTTAAATGTGCAAAATAGAGAAAATTAAATGTTTTTCGTCTTTTTCTAAAATTCCTTTCAAAATACTTGGGGTCGCACTATATTTGGGGTCGCATTATATTCGGGCTAATACGGTAATTACATTTTTAATTTAAAAAAATGTTTTTCTCTTTTAATTTTCCCCATTTAAATAACACAGGAATGAGCATATTGTTGGATTGGCTGAATGGCTAGAGTAAAGGACTTTTAATTGTTGTCCACAAACACAATCTATGTGACAAGCGTTATTACAAGGTACCTTATAAACTAAAAGAAAGGAACATTAAGGTTGTTCAAAGACTGATTGATTCATATTGGACCCTTTATTGGCGAGGTTAGGCCCTTTTGGGCCTCTCTAGCACCTAACCTCATATACCGCTACATCACGTAGATTATAAAAGCATACTGAGGACAATCACTAAAAAAATTCAGAAGATCAGCTATAGTGTAACACGACCAAATTGCTTTCAATTTCTACCTTCATTACCATATATGCACAAATATAAGGTGAGAATTTTTTCCAAAATTGTCCCTCAGAAAAAGGGGGGTAGGAGTCGCCTTATATTCAGACCCTTAAATGTGAAGAAAAAAGAATAAAGGAAAACATGGTTTCTTCTCTCAATAAAGGGTTTCCCATCTGTGGCCTCTTTTGTCAAAGAGTAGGGGTTACAAATACAATGTGTACTGACACTTGGTACACTGACAGTATTGTCTTGCAGGAAAGGCGCAAGGAACCCTCGCCCACTCTACTAACAAGGAGAGGACACGGTAATGGGATCACGGATTTTTATGAAACTTGCTAGGTGTATAACTCTGGATTCCAGGATCACTGCAAACCCCCCGATAGTTTTTCCAAAAATCGCGATTAAATACTGCAATTTCACATCAACTGATATCAATTTCTTAATGCAAGCAAAATTGATCAATTAATTGTTGGCAGTGAGTATATAGTGGGTGCATCAGAATTGTGAGGGCACGAGTTCGATTCCCCCTTGGGTAGTTTTTTTCCTTTCATTCCTCCTCCTTATACAAATCATTTATCATATTTCTCATAAGAGTTAAACTGCAGTCACATTCATATTTTTATTTTTTTCTATTTTGTTAGGTGGTGGTCAGGATTTTTTTCTCAAATCATTCAACGCACGATTGTTTCAACAAAGTTTAAATTATTAAATAGTCTATTCTTCATTGATCTTGGCAAACACTACATCCTATATTGATGCTTATGACATGGAAAGTATCCCTGAAATTATTTTTGTGAAGACTTCCTCCGAATACTTAAAATAGACCCATTAGGTGGAGGTATATCAGGTCATTGAAAGTACAAAAGAAAAAGAACTGGTGAGAAGTCCGTTAAAAGTACAATAATATAAATAAATAAATATACTTCTTTCATGAATTAATTAATTAATTGGTTAAAAACATTAATAATCTACAACCACCAATCATCATCAGGAACAATGATGGGGAGAGTTAGAAGGGAAACATTCATTTGCTTATGTATTGATAGGTAACAGAACTTTTGTTTTATGTTTCATTCCATAGCCTTGTGACATGCTTTATATATTTTTAGATATGGATATTACAACCTTTGAACTCATCCATTTGTTGATACTGCTACATAATTTATTAGAAGAAAAATTATTGCCCTAATTACCCACCAACAAATGCAAATCATTGATTTATTTACTAAAAGTTTTTCATGGCACACCAGTGTGCCGCAGCACCCAGTTGGAGAACAACTGTATTAGTAGATGGGAAGAAACTGCCACTGTCATTTTAAAGAGGAAAACTATACCGAAAGAAAAATTGCCAAGTAGGGTCATTGTGAAAGTTCATAAAAAGGGATGGATGCATGAAAGTCATGGACTGGTTAAGAACTGCCTGAGGAAGACAACTGGGATTGAGACAATGTCAATCAATGTTGGTTTTGGATACGTTTAGAGGACATCTGACAGAGTCAGTGAAAAAAGAGGTGAAGAATCTGAACTCTGATTTAGTGAATGCTCCTGGGGGTATGGCATCACAATTGCAAGTACTAGACAATGTGAGCAATAAGCCTTCTAAAGATCGCTTGAAGAGGCAATATGGTGGTTGATTGTATGGTGCAAATCACTCCTTTACTCCCACGGACTCGAATAAAGAAACCAAGAGTCTCAATATGTAAATTTTAAATTGGAATCAAATATCCAGTGATACAGTAAAACCTTGTTAATTTGAACCCTGTTTTTTTCGAAATTCTGCGTAATTCCAAGTTTCTTTAAAAAACAAGTCCCCAATTAAGAAATTTTATATAAAAGTGCTCTGATAATTAGAAAACTTCCATAATTTGTAATTCGAAAAATTTTTTAGCCCCATTCTCCAAGTGTCAGTACATTTTTGTGGACATAATTCAAAATAAAATTGACGAAAATGCAACGAAATAAAATTTATGAAAAAATGGCTGACACCATGCTTGCGGCTGCTTATTTGTGAATGCCGTGCATTTGTCAACAAGCCAGCGGTGGCTTTGGATATTGTTGCTGAACTTGGTTCATCTCCTACATATTAGTCTTTTAAAGATTAAAGTGTCACAGTGTTCCAATTTGGCTTCTTCTGATTCTCAGCAGAGCTATTGTACGGAATATACATACTCCAATATTCCATTGCTTCATTGCTTGTTTTTTTATTCGATTGTGTTTACATCATCCCATTGTTACTGGTTCAATTATTGGAAGACTATTTGCTTGTCTTAACAATTGAAAGACTGTATTTGTGTGTTTAAATCATTGAATGACTGTATTTACTTGTTTTATTCACCAAAAGACTATTTGCATGTTCAAATCATTGAAATACTATATTTACATTTGCTGTTATAGAAGTTTTTTTTAAAATTTACCCTCCAATGGCTCTGGTACGCGGTACATACAAGACTCTGACTCTCACTGAAAAAATGCCTTTGCTTCAAGACATTTACAAGAAGTTCAAATCGAAATATTGGCAAAAAGTACAAGATTCCGAAATCGTCTTTATCTACAATTTTATGCCAGCGTCACAATCGGCAAAAAACATAGGCCTTGAAGAAAAATTGTATGAGATTTTTTTCACAAGTACAAGTGGCAAACATACGTTTGACAAGCACATTGCTCATTGAAAAAGCAGAGTCTTGCGAACGCTTTGAACATTGAGGATTTAAAATCGTCTAATGGTTGGATCATTTTAAAAAATGCTACAACATTGTTTGTCTTGCAGTTTGTGGCAATGCCCAGAAAATATATGGAGAGGAAGTGACAGTCTGGCTGCAAAATAATAAACATATTTTGGAGAAGTATGCACCAAGGGCATTTATAATATGGATGAAACACATTTTTTAAACATTTTGTCTGATCGTACTTTGGCTCTTTGAGGTGAAAAATGTCACTGCCACAAATGCAGTAAGGAATGTATCACGGTAGTGCTCTACACAAATATGGTTAGATTGAATAAAGCCAAACTTGTAATTATCAACAAATATGCCTAGCCACTCTGTTTTAACCCTTCAGCAATGGGATAGATTTAAATTCCACTCTACCAGATGGCCGGGTGTTATTTAATCAGTCTACGCCGGCATCGTTACGTGGTACGGATTTCAATTTCTTACCATGTCGCCAGTGTCAATGTGTGGTACTGATTCGTACCGTGCTGGTTTTTGGGTTATATTTAACTTAGTTTTTATTTCTTTTTCGATTGGCTTTCACATTTTTATAGTAAAAGGTTTGTTTTGTTTGTGACCATTGAACGAAATTGTTTTCCTAATATTTTAGTTAGTAAAAATTACATTTCCTCTGCTGTGACGATGCCTGCTTTCCTGGTTGACGCGACTAAAAATAATTTATTTTATTTCGTCACCCTTAATATCTGTTAATTCCTAACAGTTTATTTACATCTCTATATCATTTTAAGGTGTAATCTCTTTCTTTTTGGACGACTTCCGGCTATTTCTTCTAAGAAACTGATTCGTTAAAATTTTCGATTATTTCGATAAGAAAATATCGTCTTTTGAAATAATAGGCTCAATGATAACACATCTGTTCAAAACTGTTGATTCTAATGCTAATACCATTAAAAGAGTTCTTTCAGTTAATAAAGTTAATAAGAAAGACCTGCTGAAAGCCAAAGCTTATATTCTGAGCCTCTTGAGACTTGCTTGTGTAGCCCACTCTCTGATTCATCTATGCAGGCCTGAGAAGTTATTGAGTTGGTTTCAGTAGAGATTATAAACAGAACCCTTGAAAAAAAATTTGGGTACACTTAGTGATGTCAGCCAATAGGAATTATTAGTGGTAGACGTCTCGTCTCAGAACTTTTCTTTTTGTTGAAAGAGAGCTGACATCGCTGGAAAGTAAAAGAATTGTTCTGGCCCTTTGGTTACCATTCAGTTTCTTGCCTCTGCATGGTACTGACTATACTATAAATGGTGGAGTTGTTTTCTAAGGAAATATACTTATTTGTTAATATACGTTCCTTCAGTTATAATTTAATTTGAGGAATCGTTACCCCTCATTGTGCAGACATGGCTAGTAGGAATACACTTGATGTTAGTGATGAAGATTTGCAGAGGATTTTGGAGGAATCTAATGATTCCTCAAATGATAGCCATAGTGATAGTGGCTCCAGTGTTCAATTCTAATTTAGTTAATTCTAGCTTAGATGCTGACATTTCAAAAATCGGCTGATGATAAGACGAGCTTGATTTTGATAGTAAGATATCGTGAAAGTGAGGACAATAGGGGCCAGCTGGAGGTGATTCACCCTCGTTCTATTCTGGGCCAGTCATGTGATGTTATTCATAAACATTTTAGAATGCTGAAGCATCTGTGTTTGGAGGAGATAATGAAAGTGGGAAGAGTCTCTCAGCCACTGCGTCATTATGAGAACGGGGCGACATGCTGCCTTATAGAGAGAAATCGAGCACGTCATTTGAATGGATGGGAACAAATATAGCACGTAAAGCAGTGAGTAACTTTTGTGGAATAAACTTTTATTTTTTCTTTCTGTGATAATACACCATATTATTGTAATATAATTATATAAAAAATATGGTATAATAAACGTACTATAACAAATATTCCACAAATTTCACGTAAATCCCATTATTAAATATAAACTTATAAATGTTTATATCAAAGTACCTTCAAATCGACCATTTGGGTTAAAAACCCGCTGGCCATAAGGAAAAAAGTATTTAAATCTAGCCCGTCCCTAACAATGCAGCTTTAAGTCAGTACTACGCACAGACACCGACGGTAAGGAGAGAAAATGAAGTCAGTACCATGTACTGAGCTCGTCGCTGAAGGGTTAAAGGTATGAATCGTGATAATTTGCTGATAATTTACAAATACAGTAAAACCCTTTATTTACACTTTTCTAGGGACCTGAGAAAAATTGTAAATTGCAGGAAAGTGTAAATTGAGAGAAAAGGAAATATAGCAACTGATTTTCCTTTTAAACTCGCTTATTTGTTACAGTAAGACTAACAATAAAATCAGTTGAACAGTTGTATAAAACTCCTTAAGCCAAAAAAAATTGTAGGGTAAGCCCTATGCATTTCGCCCACTAAGTGGGCATCTTCAGGGGAGAACCTGCCTTGGCAGTGAACAAGGTTCAACTGCAGTTGAACCTTGTTCACTGCCAAGGCAGGTTCTCCCCTGAAGATGCCCACTTAGTGGGCGAAATGCATAGGGCTTACCCTACAATTTTTTTTTTGGCTTAAGGAGTTTTATACAACTGTTCAACTTGGAGCCAAAGTGATTACGAGCTACCATCTACAATAAAATCAGTGTTAAAAGAGCTAAGTTTATAAAGAGTATATCTAATTATTCATTCACTTAACCAGCACACTTTTTTAATAATAATAGTATTGAAATGTGCCAAATTAAAATGCTAGTATGTATAGTATGCTTGGGTTTCCATTACATTCCCCACATTAGATTTGTCTGGAAAATTGTACATCATACTTTTTCGAAGCTTGAATATTGTTCGTTTTTTCCGCATCTTGAGCTATGACTATTTTAAAATTCATATAATAACTTGGTCAGATTCCTCTGTTAACCTGGGATTTGTAAGAATCTTTTTTCTCAACATGATCAGCATTCTTTTTATCACCCATTGTTAAAATAACGAATGGGTAAAAACTTTCTAAAGTAGACACATAGAATATGCCGACGCACTAATAGCTTCAAGTCAATGATTGATGAGTAGTTCAACCGCCGACTGAATTCGATCTATTTTTGCCTCAGATGCTTTTCAAGTACATTGAAACATGTATGCCTAATGTGTCTACAATGTAACAAGTATCTTGTATCACATAAAAGACGTGCAAAATGTACAGTGATTTTTGGAAACATGATTTTGCACAGGCTATTTTTAAAATTTAATTTTTTGGAAAAAACACTGCGTTATATTCGGGAAAATACGGAAATTTAAATTACAACAAATTACAAATTAACTTAAATTTAATTAAAAACTGTGGGAACTAAGGGGCAGAATTTGAGTGAAAAGGGTTAAAACATGAAAGTGCCAAACTTTAACATCGTTACATTAGCATTCATACTTGGTTCAAAGAGTAAATAGTTTAAATAGCATTTCCGTATCTAGGTGCGCTGTTTAAGCTCTGCTAGTGTGATTTACTTATGAGGTTTTGATGTTTCACCCAAAAGAGTTGTATTTTCGTCTATAATTATGCTGTTCCTGAGTAGCATCTGTTAAAGCGAGTGCTGTTTTGAAAATCAAGTTCATATTTCTGCCTCTAGGAGTACTGTTCTTACTCTGCCGCCATCTTCGAAATCTTCTTTTTTGCAAAGCTAAGTTGAAAAATGTTAAAAACTGTTGGGAATCGCATGTTAATTTCTTTTTTTTAAATTGGAAATTCTAACGTAAAATGATGCGAATAGCGGGAAAACTTAAAATGAAATGACATAAATACAGGGTTTTACTTACATTGGAATCATAGGAAAATTGATGGGACCCATATAAAATTGTAAATAATGGGAAAATGTATCTTCTGATAACGTAAATATGGGGTTTTACTGTATAACAAAAAGTCATAGTTGACGAGAGACCTATTCAAAAGCTTTTTTCTATGAATTCAAAGACATATGGTGGTGCAAAATCGTGAAATTTTGTTGACCCTATACAATTGTTTGGCTCACTATGTGGCCGAGATAAATACGCCTAATGTGGAGTTGTTATACTTGCAGCCAAACACAACCAGTGTTCTCCAGCCACTCAACCAGGGTATCATTTAAAATTAAAATAGCCATTATAGAAAAAAACTAATATCGTCATGTTGATGCAAATTAATAATGGGTTTCTGCAGGATGATTTACGAAAATGAACGATTTTAGACGCCTAGGCATTGGCGTGGCAATTGGTGACTCCTCAGACCATCGCCAATTGTTTTTAGAAAAGCGGGCTATATTCGAAGGTACAGAAGTGGAGGAAATAGTTGACAGCAATATATTGGGGTCTGTCAGTTTTGGAGACTGTTTCCTTTGATAACAAGCTTGACTATGTTGGTTGTTTATTATTCCATGCTCGATGAATCTGAGACCGTTGTGAGTGATAGGGATGCAGAAGACGATGAGTATGATGCCGATGAAAAGTTGGTTGTACTGTTGCCAACTAAGGAGGATGTTTTTAAAGCTTTGGATATCCTACAAAACTACATGTCAGGGATGCCAGACACACCGATTAATATGTGTGAAAGAGTTGATGCCATTATGCAACACATATCGCTAGAGAGTGCCCTGAAATTGAAATGAGAAAATAAGTGACTTTTTAACATAATTTTAACTAAGCTTTTTGTTATGATCTTTCATTTATTGACATTTAAGTTGAAATAAGTGACTGACAAACCTTTTAGTGGATTTTATGTTAATATTTTAATGTGTGATCGTACATTTGGATTTCATTTGTCTACATCATATTTTGAGGTGTATACATATGTATATTATACCCCTTTGTTTGTCTGTTTTTTTAATATGTTTACTGTATTCCTTTGCTTTTCTGTTTTTAATACATTTTTTGTTTTCCGTATTTTATATATGCATTTTTTAATTTGATAGATTTTTTGGAAAATTTCGAATTTAGAGATTTTGCATAATTCGAAATTTTTTTATTTGGTTCCCTGAATTTTGAATTAACAAGGTTTTACTGTAGTATCATCCATGGTGTTAAGAAGTGCTACGTTTCTAATAATCTAGATGGCACTGAAGATGATGTGCTGTGGGAAACTATCTCACTCTAGGACAGTTTTTCTCAACCATTTTCATTCCATTACATACTTACACAAATTTTTAAAAATATTGGCAGTACACCGCCCAGTGTAGGTTTGTGCAGGTTTTTCACACAGCTCTTCTGGGGCTTTTCCTGCTAGTGGGTTTTAGCCTACTTTCCAAAAAAACTGGAAAGTAGTCTTATGAGATTGCCTTGATGTCCGTCTATGTGTGTGTGTGTTCTCCTACCATCTTCATGAATTAACTGATTTCAACTAAATTTGATACATAGAATATGTACATAAATTAATGACCAAAATTACATATTTGGACCGGATCGACTAACAAGGTGAGGATATGGTAGTGGGATCACGCGAAATTGATCAAGTAATTGTTGGTGGTGAGCATATAATGGGTGCATCCAAATAATGAGGGTGCAAGCTCGATTTCCTCTTGAGTAGTTTTTTCTTTCATTCCTCTTCCTTTTACAAATCCTTGATCATATTTTGCATTAAAGTTTAACTGTGCAGTCACATTCATATTTTTATTTTTTTCTATGTTGTTAGGTGGTGGTCAGGATTTTTTTCTCAAATCATTCAATGCACGATTGTTTCAACAAAGTTTAAATTATTAAATCGCATATTCTTCATTGATCTCGGTACACGCTACATCCTATATTGATGCTTATGAATGAAAAGTATCCCTGAAATTATTTTTGCAAAGACTTCCTCCGAATACTTAAAATAGACCCATTAGGTGGAAGTATACCAGGCAAAGGAATGTTGAAAGTATAAAGGAAAATGAACTGGTGAGAAGTCCATTAAAAGCACAATAATATAAATAATTAAAAATATTTCTTTTATGAATCTGTGAGTGATTGCGTTGTCTGTGAGGCTTCATTGTTGTCTTTGGACACACAAATCTACTGGCAGTTTGTGTGCAACGATCTGTGGATCTTCATTTGTGTGACTTTTATGGAGTTATTTTTCAACAAACAAGCAAATGTCAAAGAATATTTTTTTTTGAGTCTACGATTCTAGTATTTTTATTGATTTTTCATTATTTTTCAAAATATCTTGTACATTGGTCAACCTTTTACAGTTCTTTGAAAAATTAATTTCTCCGTACAATTGCAGACTTTGAACTTTTAGAATGGAATCTTTGCGAGATTCAACTTCAGTAACATGTATCCCGCCGATTGATGATGAAAATTCAGGGAAATCTTGTTTATTTGCTGAGACGCTTAACTTTTGCACCAACCTTCTTTGCGAAAGTGGTTTAATTTCTGATCTTGCTATCACCATTGGTCATGAGATGTACAATTGTATTATGGGAATGAAACAAAACAAAAGTTCCATTACCTGTTGATGCATAAGCAAATGAATGTTTCCCTTCTAACCCATCTTTGTTCCCGATGATGACTGATGGTTGTAGATTATTGTTTTTAATCAATTAACCGAATATTTGAGTGATTCATAAAAGAAATATTTTTAATAATTTATATTATTATACTTTTAATGGACTTCTCAGCAGTTCATTTTCCTTTATACTTTCAACATTCCTTTACCTGATATACCTCCACCTAATGTGTCTATTTTATGTATTCGGAGGAAGTCTTTGCAAAAATAATTTCAGGGATACTTTCCATGTCATAGGGGAAGGCCGGATGGAACGGGGTACTGGGGTAGAACGGATCTTCCCTCTTTTTTCCTCCATAAAGTGCTGTAACCTGTTGGCAGTAGGCACAAGTTCATTAGCTGATTGCGTTTCGAGTTGAGAAGTGGTACACAGCGATGACAGTGTTGTGTTCTGTTATGATCTGATACTTGTCCGAGTTTTTGCCTTCATAATATATTATCTCCCTATTTTCTGTGCCAAGGTAAGACTGATTCTTTTTTAATTTTGTATTATCTCAAGTTATGCTATTTGAATGTACCTATTTATCATTCTTTTTCCACTGTTCTTTTCCTCATGTTGGCATATTCTTCCGCACTAAGCTGACTATAACCTAAAAACTACCTCTAGGGCAGAATGGAATAGGGCAGAATGTGGTGGTACCCCATTCTGCCCCACTGTTTTAATCTGTGGTTTTTCTTCTACCTACATTTGTTTTTGTTTTCTTCTGTTTGTTTTAGATGGTTTGTTCATACAAGAGAAAAACTGAACGACAAAAATGGTGAACTGAATCAATGCAGCAGGCTGTTTTGGTAGTAGTACAAAAACAAATGGGGAAAAAAAGCTGCTTTTCAATTTGGGGTACCGCAAACAACTCGAGAAAGATATGTGCAGAAACAAAAGAAAAGTGAGGGGAATCTTGAAATAGACAAAGGGAAAGGAAAATATAATTGTGTCTTCACTGCTGAACAGGAACTAGAACTGGTCAGATATCTGAAAAATATGGAGCAAAGATTATTTGGTTTGTCAATGAAAGACTTTCGCACTTTAGCATATCAGTTAGCATAGAGAAATGGAATATCTCATTGATTCAGTAGGGAAATAAAAATCGCTGGCAAGGACTGGATGCAGGGATTCCTGGCAGGGCATCCAGATGTTTCATATAGAAAACCAGAGAGAACCTCAGCAGCCCGAGCTATGGGCTTGAACAAAACAGCAGTGACCCAGTTTTTCAACCTGTTGACCAAATCCATTGACAGATTCGACTTCACAGCAGAGAGAATCTACAACTGTGATGAGACAGGGATATCAGCAAATCCAAGAGGGCATTCAAATGTTTTCGCAATGAGAGGATGATGCCAGTTTGGAGTAATAACATCTGCGGAGCGTGGTGAAAATTACGACTGAAATTTGTCCCCAATGTTGATTTTCCCTAGAAAACGAATGCAACAGGGCTTTGAAAGTGGTTTACCACCAGGTGCATGGGTGGAGGTCAATGAATCGGGCAGGATTCAAGCCAGAATTTTTTATAATTGGCTAAAAGATTTATTAAATTTTCAAGAGCTTCTGAAGAGCACCCTGTCCTACTACTTTTAGATTGGCACTCTACCCATACAAAAAATTTAGATGTAACTGACCTGGCAAGAGACAATGGGGTGGTTCTATTATGCTTTCCACCCCACTGTACCCACCGTTTACAGCCACTTGATGTGGCAATGATGAAACCATTAAGTTTATTCTACGAGGAAGAAGTAAGTAAATGGATGCGCTGTAATGCTGGTAAAGTCATCACTTTATGCCAGATTTCCCAACTATTGGGTGCAGCATTCCAAAATGCATCTACAATGCAAACTTCAATTAATGGCTTCCGGAAAACTGGAGTATGGCCCCCTGACATAATGTTTTTATAGAGGAAGACTTCCTGCCATCGCAAACCACAGACATCCAGATGAATGATGTGGCAGTAGCTGGTGCACTGACTGAACCCCCTCCTCAGAGAAAAGAAGATGGTATTTCATCAACTATACTTCCTCCTCAAAGTGAAAAACCTAGTCATGCTTCCACCATAGAACTTGGAACAGTTTCTGCAGCAGTTCCTGAAGTAAATTCCTTCGACGAACCTCATCGCTCTCGAATGTTCAATGATGCCAGCAATTCTCTAAAAGCAGCAGAGGTATCAAGTTTTCCATCATTTTATCCGACAGATGCAAGAGCTAAGAAAAAACTGAATTTTCCAGGAAAATGCCCTCTTGAAAAGGAGAAAATAGTAGAAAAAATGAAACCAGAGAAAACTGAAAAGAAAAATGATAAGCAAACTTCATCGGAAAGTTCATCAGAAGAGGAAAATGATGCAGTGTGCCTGTATTGTCATGAGTTATACTCCACCTCTAATGAGGGCTGGGTTTCCTGCTCAAGATATAAAAAATGGGCACATAATTCGTGTGAAGGAATAGATAGTGAAGAGGATGAAACAGCACACATCTGTGGACTTTGTGTAGAATAGTTTTCAAGAATTTTTAATTTTTAACCCTTTTAGTGCCATGCATATTTTGGTAGGTATAGCCAGAAATGCAATGGGTATTTATGAATTTTGTATACCCTTAGGAAAATTATTACAATGAAATCATTTCTTAAGATAATAAACTGTTTTTTTTCAGGATTACTAAAAGAAAATACATTATTTTAAATTATATAACTTTTAATTGAATATAATATCAAATAGCTTTTTTTAAAAATTGTTATTATACATCAATAAACAGGAAAAAAATAAAAATATTTTTACCATAAAAAATATTCATCTCAAATATAATATAAACCATTGTCACATTTCAAATAATACAGATATATTACCTTAGATAATCATTAGAAATAATCATAGAAATACTGGGTGATCGAAAAGTTTCTCCACAGTAGTATAGAATTGAATGAATGTACGCACTGACTTTAGAGGAGGTGCTGAAAGTGTTCCCCACTGTTGTATTTATACATAGCTCCTTTCTTGACTTTATTGTCAAACACTTTTTGTAATGTTTCAGCTGAAATTGATTGCATGTAAGCTGTGATTGCTGTCTTCAACTCATCAATTGTTTTTGTATTATCTTCATAAACTTTGGACTTAGCTGCTCCGCAAAAGAAGAAGTCGGGCGGTGTGAGGTCGGACTAACATGGAGGCCAAAGTCCTTTTGAAATGATGCAGTCTCCAAAGACTTCTTTCAATAATTTCATCAATTGATTACCTGTGTGTGCTGTGGCACCATCTTATTGGGAGAATGCGTTCTGTATTTCATTTTCATTCAGCTGTCCAATGAATGGGTACAGAATTTCTGAACAGTAACATTCTGAATTGATTGTTATGTCAAAAAAGATGGGCCCAATGATACGCATCCTCGAAAGCACAACCCAAATGCCGATTTTTTGTGAAAGTCAAGGCATTTCATGGATTTTGTGAGTGTTTTTTGAACACCATAGTCACGTGTTTTGCGAGTTTATGCAGCCGGATAGGTGGAACCAAGCCTCATCTGTGTAAAATGTCTCGTCCAAAACATCCTCTCATTGTTGTGCAATGAAATTCTGAAACCATTCACAGTAATTAACCCTCATTTTGTGATCCGCAGCTTTCAATTCCAACACGGCTGTCACTTTGTTAGGAAACAACTTCAATTCTGCCTTACATGCTTTTTGAGCCGATCCGTAGCTTAGGCCAATCTGTTGTGCCAATTTTCTGAGTGATTTTAATGACTTGGTAGCAATCGATCGGAGACGTCTTCGAAAGTATCCTCCATTAAAACAGATGGCCTCCCACTTCTGGGTGTGTCATGTACAGAACCAGTTCCACGAATTTTTTCACTAAATCATGGACAGTGTCACGATGATATAATGTTGCACCTGGAAACCGTTCCTGGAGTTTCTGCTTAACTGATTCCATGTATTTATCACCGTTTTTAAAGACAAACTCCACTAAAAACGATCTTTGCTCTATTGTCAACATGATGGAAAACAAATCACATCAAGAACAATGGTTCATCAAAAACACGCTATGATGACATGAACAACAAAAACAAAACAGAAAAGAAACGAACAAAAAATAAACACAATGAACGACAGGCAAAGATTCATTGGCGAATGGCTATAGACTGACTGACTGCAAAATGAAACATTTCTGTGTAGAGACAAGGAGGATACCTGACACAAAATATGAGTCACATCGCTGCTGCTATGGAGAGACTTTTTGATCACTCTGTATAATAATTAATGTGAGCTAGAGATTTTTTAATTAACTAATGCAGCCAGAAATTCAGAGCAAAATCGGAAACATGCTAAAGTTATTTTATTAGCACTGGTGTTGAGAAAAACAAACACCATGTACTCCCATCTTGCATCTTACACATACAGTGTGAGATCTTATTCTTTTGCCAACATCCTTTCCACTTAAAACCACATTTTTTTCGTCCAGGAGGTTATCTTATTCCAAATTCCTAGTCTGTAGCACATGAATCACTTACACTGGAAGATGAATTTGGTTTTGTTTTTGTTAACCATTCTGATTGAATAGCCTCGATGATGCTCGATGTATACTGAAACCTAGTCATTTTTATAGAAGGGTTGCTCTCTTTATAGATAATATAAGAATTTAGTACCATACATGCAGTAACACTGAAAACAACCTTTTTCCAAAATTTGATAGAATGCCTTTCATCTAAATATACATCAATACTCCCCATATATTTATTATAAAGCTCCACAATTTGTGACCTGACAATTTTCTTTTGTAGTCCTTGTCTTTCCCTATTCACAGTCGTGGTTTCTGCTACTGCCTTTGTGGACAATAATAGAACCGGATTCCTTTGCAATTTCTTTTCCCTATACCCTAGCAAAAGAATTTCTTTGCTCCTATAGTATTTTGACTTCCCTACACCAAACCTTTCTCTTAATCCTTCAGGGATGTATTTCCTGTCCCTTCTCAAAGTACCAGTCAAAAATGTGCCCTTCATGTATAGGTCACATGCTAATGGAATGCTTGTAAAAAAGTTGTCTACAATATTGTGGAAACCTTGCATTAGGTAATTACTTATATCCATTAACTTTTTAACCATGACGAATATCGCAGTTTTCAGATATTTCACTATATTCTGGAGGCTGAACACCGTTGTCTTCATCATTGACACACAAATCATCATCCCCATCGCTGTCATCACTTTCATCAATAATAGTTGGTTTCTTTTTATGAATAACTATATCGCTAGAGTCAGAGTTAGAAGTAAACTGGTCTCTGCCACACACAACTTCTGAAATGTTCACATCTTCTTTCTCCAAGTAATCCTCATTGTCACTTAAATAATTGACTAAGTTTACTAAATCTTCATTAACGTCTGCCACAAATTTATCTTTGGATGTCATTTTAAAAAAAATCAGGGCATTGTCATTTCCCATAAATTACAAAAATCAGTAATTAACTCACAAGGCACGTAAGACTGGTGTGAAGGGGATTTCATAAACTAAGATATCTTCCATCAGGAGATACCATTGCCATACGACATCTAGCGGTGCTACAGTGAGTTATTATGAGTTCAATCTTGGTCTACGTCTCGGCCGATATATCGGCCGCAGTACTCCTCGCCCGAGCAGCGAAAGCCGATTTATTGGCTCGTGGCACTAAAAGGGTTAACATTTTATTCCATGATAATGACATTTAATATAATTTTCAACCTCTTCCAATAGTTGGTATTACATCATTATTAGATTTGTTGCTTATAATAAGATTTTATTTGAGTTTTACTATGTTATTCAACATTTTTAAATAAATTTACTCAGCACCCCATTGTGCCTCACCTGTGGGGCAGAATTGTGCAAAATGACTTTTTTGGAAATAATCCGAAAATTTTTAATTTTCATAACTGTTTTGACTGATATTGTATCTTAGGTTAATAAGAAGTTCATTTTTATAATGTTTGTTTTCATTCTGCATTTGATCAAATCTTGTCAAGGCTTTATACATTAAGTACCCCGTTCTACCCCACCTTTCCCTAAGCATCAATATAGGATGTAGCGTGTGCCGAGATCAATGAAGAGTATGTGATTTAATAATTTAAACTTTGTTGAAACAATCGTGTGTTGAATGGTTTGAGAAAAAAATTCTGACCACCACCTAACAACAGAAAAAAAATAAAAATATGAATGTGACTGCACAGTTAAACTTGAATGCAAAATACAATAAAGGATTTGTAAAAGGAGGAGGAATGAAAGAAAAAAAGCTATCCAGGAGGGAATTGAACTTGTGTCCTTACTATTCGGACGCACCCACTATACGCTCACCGCCAAAAATTACTTGATCAATTTTGCGTGCATTAAGAAATTTATATCAGTTAATGTGAAATTGCAATATTTAATCGTGATTTTCAGAAAAAACTATCGGCCGTATATACCAAAAAGGAGGGTTTGCAGTGGTCCTGGAATCCAGAGCTATACACCTACCAAGTTTCATAAAAATCCGTGATCCCACTACTGTCCTCTCCTTGTAAGCAGGGGTGTCACAATTGCAAAGTTAAACTTTTCGGTAATTATGAATTTGGAAGGAATTGGTCCAACTGATTTCAACGAAATTTTGTATGAAGTAGGTGTGCAACATAAAATAACAAAATCATGATGTTTAGTATAGATATAGAAAGCAGGGCTGCCACAATACAATGGATAAAAAAAGTATTTTTACATGCATTTGTGTTGAACTGTTCACATCAATGTTAACCAAATTTAATACTTATAATATACACATATATACAAAACCATGTTAGCATATTTTAATCGAATTAGCCAACCAGGAGTGCCACAATTAAAAATTAAACTCTTTCAGTAATTAAGGATTTTGATGGAATTGACTGAACGGATTTCAATTAAATTTTATATATAAGATTTGTACAACATACCATAATGAAATCAAGATGTTAAAAGTGGAGCTAAAGAGCAGGACTACCACAGTGAAAAGTTAAATAATATTTTTTACACTTATTTCTACAGAACTGACCTAATGGATTTTAACCAAAAATCGTATATTTAATCTTAGTATAAATAAATAACCAAAATGTCATATTTCAACCAGGTCGATTAAACAGGGCTACCATAATATCAAGGCTAGAATTTTTCTGTAATTATGAAATTGGAAGGTATTGGCTTAACAGATTTCAAATAAATTTCGTTTGTATGACGAGTATAGAATCAGAAAACGAGATGAATATGATTAGAATGGATCAAAAACACAGGGATACCACAATATAAGAAAATTTTATTTTCTGATTTCCAAGCAAATACATTAGTATACGATTATACTATGGCGAATTTGAAGAAAAGCACTTCTGTACCATGAGTACACCCCTACTTGTGATATATTAAAATTGTATTGAAAGGAAAGTAGGCAGATTAGTTCTTTCCAGAACTACTTGTTAATAAATATGATAAGCTCTTTTCATACTTAGTTTTTTCCTGTTTACATTCACTAAATCCTTCTATCTCTTTTAATCTTTATATTCAATTGTACTTATATGTTTGCTTTTTTAATTGTCTTTCACAGTTTCACTGCAATCTGTAAATATGTATTTAACATTTTATATGTAAAATTTTCAAACACTTGACAATTTTGTTTAGGTGTAAGAGAGGGCTGACAAGTCTAACCAAATAAAGGCATTTGTCTGTCTATTTCATCTGAAGGCACTTGAGAGCCTACTAGCATTTTTGAATTCCCCTTATAGGAGTGAGTGAAAAACATGTCTATGCAAAGTCATGGTCAATGTTTTTCTCTCTACCACTCTAAGGTACTGACAGAGACAGATTGGTGATATTTTATCAGCCTGAAGGTTTCATTTTAACCTGCCGTAACACCTTATTAAATTAGCCAGCCCTGGAATCATTGGTCTACCAGCCAGCCAGTCTGTCCCTGGGTGCAGTGGTAAATGTGTTACCACCTCACACACTGATAATCTTCCTTTCAGATAAGTTATTTGAAGTATTAGCACAGTATACCTTTCCTCCATTTCACACAGGTCCATAATTTATGGTTTATTTATTAACACTGGTTTCACAGTGCGCAATTTAGATTTCACTAATGCCTGAGTAAGTAGAGGCAAAGTTAAGCAAGATTTAATGTAGTACAACTCGAACCTTAGACTTGAGGTGAGTGGATATGTCTCCATTCCTTGTAAACATTGCTTGCCTCTTGAATCCTATATATTAAGAGGGGATTGTGTTTGGCTGTGTGTCACAAGACAGTTTTAAATGGGAGAATAACAAAACACTTTAAAGCTTTTCATTCTTTTTTGAGCACGCATTCAGAAATTCTTTGACTATGCCAATTTTAAATTTTAAGCAGCTCACCATCCACATTAAAGTTATGGGATTGCCTCCAAAAGACTACCTTTTCTCCATTTGAATACCACAGGAAGAGATAAAAGGAATCGTGCATGCTTTCTTATGTTAACATTTAAAAATATCTTAATGTTTAGATATTGAGGCAGGATTTGCTATACAGAGAAAAGCATGAAGACTAATTTTCTTATCGTTGATTTTCATCTTCATTCCAAAATTGTTCAAATTTAATGTTTAAATGGTATATTTTGGAAAAATCTTTCCATTTTATTTATTGGGAGAATGAGCGTCACCTTTGATGGCCTTAGTTCTATTTTGCATTGAAGCACTACACACACACTACCTGCTTCCCAACCAAGCAACAGCCTTCCCAACCTCCCTATTATCCTTAAATGATATAATGTCAAACCATCTGCAGAACCAAGGTCTGTTAGTACATCGGTGCACTCGGGCACAAGCAATTACCACATTTACCCAAAAGGAAGATGACCTTGAATTTAAGACGACCCCTAAATAATTAGGTTCACTTACAAAAAAACTTTTACATATATGTATAACAAGCTAACATTAAGAAGATGAATAAAAAAAAGTAAATTTACTACTTACATCTCCCTCTCCTCTGTTTCCTTCCCTTATTCTTGCTGTCCTGTTCATTCATCACGTCTTATTCAAATTCGAACAAGTCGTCTTCCATACTGTCCAAGAAATTTGATATGCAGCATTTCTTGAACCCTCTTGAGATACTATTGGGATCTATTTTTTCCATGCTGCAATGATCCAATTACAGGGAAGTGGTATACTGGGCTTCTTAATTTTCCCTGTAGGAGTTAATACATGGTCCCCTGCCAAAAGCCATTCTGAATAAAATAACTTTATGTACTCCTTAAAGGGCTTCATCACTACAACATCTAGCACTTGAATTTGTGATGTCATACCTCCTGGTATAACTACAAGGTCAGTATTCATACCAAGAAGGGTATTTTGAAATTCCTCTGTAAGTTGGCCTTTGAACGCATCTAAGACGAGGATTGCTCTCTACCTTAAAAGTGCTCCAGGTCGTCTATTCCACACTATGCTTAGCCAGTTCTTCATTAAATCAGTTGACGTCCATCCTTGGCCTTGACATTTAACAATTATTCCATTTGGTGGTACTTCCTTAGGCACTGTTTTGTGTTTTAAAATAACATACGGCAGCAGCTTTTTTCCGTCTGCTAATACAGCCAGCATTACAGTAATGCGCAGTTTTTCATTCCCGGAAGTTTTTATGATGACATTTTTTGCACCTTTTTCATTGACTGTATAATTGGCTGGCATATCGGAGTAAATGGGTGTCTCATCTGCATTACCCATTTGGCTCAGAAGGTAATTGTGACTTTTCCGCAACCGAATTACATGCCTCTGGAAAGTTATTAGTTTGTCCGTGAAGTTGGAAGGTAGACGCTGGCAAAGTGAAGTTCTTTGTCACAGGCTAAAACCATTACGATGCATCATATGCACACACCATCCATTACTAGCGTGAAATTCTTGGTGTGGAATGTTTTGCGATCATGCTAATTCTTGGGCTTTCAATTTGATGATATCCCGCATCATCGGTTTACCATCCATTCTTTGAATATGCACAAAGTTTGCAATTTCCTCTTCTAATGCATGAAATCGGCCTCGTTCTGGTCCACTAAATGATCTCTGTGTTGAGTTAGCACCTTCTAGTTTCTCTTTTGCTTGCTTCCACCTTCCCACATTTGCTTCATTCACTTTGTATTTCCTCCCTGCCGTATAATTATTTGTTTATTCAGCATAGTGCACCACCATCAACTTAAAATTTCTGTTGTAACTTCTTCTAATTCCTTTCGATACATTTCCTCTTACCGCAGTTTCTTTTTTCTCTACACAATCTGCCATTTGTTTGGGGTATCTTAATTAAAAGTTATAAATAATAACTTGTCACTATTTCACTTTAAAACTCAGCAAAGCGTGCACTACTCAAGTGCTCCCGTAAATTTTCTACTCTGAAACTCACGTCCACTTTACGTCTGCCGTTGGCATACCAAACGCAAAGCATCATGTTTAAATTGTAGTAGATACGTTTAAATTGTATCAGTCTTGTTTACATTGTATTACTAGACACCTTAATTGGTGCCTACATGACTTCGTGTTTCATATTACGCACGGAACTGTCCAGCTGTAGTAATTTTTTTCAACTTGTCACGTGATTACCTACCCAGCTCTAAACACTTCCCTACTGCCGAAGTGGAACCATTGGTCTGTGGGAGCAATTTTAAGAAATTTGACCTTTGATTTTTAAAGTATTGTAGTAATTAATTAAATACGATGTATTACTTTATGGAATAATAAATATTTTAATGGACATATACTTGACATCTAGGTGTTTCATGGTGCATTTAAAGTAGGGGTGTATTCTCACCTTAAATCCTCATACTCCATTCTAAGATGATACCTAATATTTTTAATGGCATTTTTGTGAAAAAACCTTGTCTTCCTTTTGGGTAAATATGGTACTATCCACATACGTATAAGGAAGATGTATTGTGTGGAGCTTGGAGCGAAACTAACACGTTTTGAAAAGGTTGGAGAGTGACTTATTTATTTGTTTATTCCTCTGTATGACAATTCCTATAACTATAATATGGCAGAATCAATCAAGCATCTGAAAGTGGACAATTTTTCATGTTTAGGAAACTTAATGTCAACTGATTTTAGTAATTATCAATTCAATTTTTTAGAATGTTGTATATATTAAGTGGGGATGCTTGTTTGGTCATGTGTCGCAAGACAGTATATTAAATATTATAACAAACTTCCCGACTAGGTAGAAGATTGAGATTTGGTAGGAATGCTTCAATCATGCATTACAAGCCATTGATGAAAAAGATAATTTCTAATTCCCATAAAATAACACATAAAAATCCATTTGTTGACGTGTAGGCTTCTTTCCTTAAAATTAGAAAAAATTGACCTTCGGTCTTTGGATCCAGGAAAAGTAATACAGTTTCTTATTTTTATTGTTGATTTCCCTCTACAGGTAGAATCGATCCACCAGTGTTGTTCTAACTTGAAAACATTACATTATTAGATGTAAAAATTGTTGCAGAATTAGCAGAATTACTTAAATTCGATTATATGGAAAACGAAATCCTATATATTAACTGGGGATATTCCATATATTAAGCGTATGTCTACCTGAAGGAACCTGTGTTTACATATGGGCAACTTGATGTAGCTGCCTCTAGAGTCAGTAATCCTGCAAATATCAGGTTTGCTTTACCTGTATATACAATAACATTAACAAAAAATGTAGTTTAACATTATGCATTAATTTAAAAAATGTTTTCAATACATTAAAATACCAATGGACTAATCAAATTAACAACCAACTCTATTTTAAAAACATATCATTTATTTTTTTTAAATATAGTAAAACTTTGCCGAACGCGGCTTCCCGCAACGCGGATTCAAATTTACGTGGTACTCAAATGCGTGATGAGCTTCACCGACCGCGGGAAGAGATTCACTTTCACGCGATTTCCTTGAATGACCATTTTCAATAAAAGGTTTTCCCTGAAAAGATCATTAGTAAGAAAAAATTCGTACTACGATTATAGTGTTTTGTTAAGTCTGTCGGCACACAATAAAAAATCATTCAGCGCTTTTAACTGCTTTTTTATCTTCAACTCCAACCTGGAGATGAGGTTCCTTTTTTCAGTTTTTCACGTCACGTGAGACTTAGCACTTAACTACCATCGTTAAAAAGAGGTCGCATAAGTAACGCCGATGGATCTCTTAGCCCCCAGGAATATTTCCGCTGGAAATATCTTTTCTCCCCGAAGATGGAACGCACACAAAACTCACTGTGGAGGTTGCCAAGGCTGAATCACTAAGGTATTGACGAGATGAATTCTGGAAAGTCAGCATCCAGCGAGAAATCCCATGTTTTGATCTATGGCGATAGACATTCGAGAAAATCAAAGTAAGCCCAATGGGAAGGAAGGAGGGGAAGGGGAATGCAACGGGGAATCGCTTGCCTCGGCTGTGACTTGGAGCGTGGCATAAGCAAGCGTGTTTGCTCTTGTGTGTTGCAAAGTGTTTCGTATTAATTAATTATAGTTTTTTAATTGTAAGCCTGTGGCTTACAGGCGGACTCTGGTTTTGGGGGGGAAAGGTCGGTGGCGATGAGTCTCGAGTGCTACTTAGACGTATGCGTGGCGGTTCCGCCTTGGGGTTAGGTTCGTAGGAATGAATGAGTTACATTGTTGCGCGTGAGATGTCTGGCGCGGTCGCGAGATGTGGAGTGGGGAAGCTTGGGGAGTCCCGAGCGCTAGACGGACACGCGGCGGTTCCGTAAGAAACTTTTGTTGATTTGTTTTGTGAGCTGCAAACTTCCCCCCCTATTTCAGTGCATATAGCTCGTGAGTGTATGTTTTTTGTGTTTTCTTTTTATTTTAAGAATACGTTAAACGACCGGTTCAGCTCTCCTTTAATGGTGCTGTACTTGTATGGATACTGTCTCTCTTTTCTTCGTTTATAATTATATATAATATATATATATATAATTAGTTGTTGTGATGTTTATAATCTTTTTTCAAGGAAATATAAGAAAACTATGTCATTATTATTGAAAAAACGCCTTCAAGGAGTACATTTTTCCGAACTCGAAACGGAACCCTTTTATTCCCATAAGACTAATGATTCCTCCAACGCTGATTCGCGCAACGTGACACCCTTGTAGAACCTAACCCCCGCGTTCGGCGAAGTTTTACTGTATACACAAGCATAGCTTTGTCTCTGACTACTATTTATCTTTCATTTGGAAAATGATCATTCTGCTGAAGCTGTGGTGACAGGAGTAGTCAAGAAAATTTCCCAAGAGTGCTAATTTTGCATATATTTCCAAAATATTTTTGCTATTATTTTAATTCTTCGAACATGCCCAATGGCAGATTGAGGGACTCAGTGACCCCTCGAATACAGTCCTCAGATTAATAGATTCAGGGTCCTTGGTCTTGGGCAGTTTGCTTTATGTTATCAGTCGTTTCTTATTTTATTTATTCTCAATCATGTAATTTACTACAATAATATTTCATCTGTAGTACTATCTGCTCAGAGTTTACAAGTAGTTTTTGCAGGACAGGCCCCTTGAGTATAGTACTTACAGACCCAAGCTGTTGTTTGCCTGTAAACTCATTTCAAAATATCACTTAGGCAGTAAGAAATGCATAAGATCCTAATGATCCTTAACTTCTATCAAGAGCATTTTCTCAAATCCGGTTCCCAAGAAAAAAATTTTAAAAAATGTAAAGTCAACTATGTTTTTAAAAACATACAAGTGTAGTTGTGTCACGGGTTACTAGTGTTTGTAAACAGAGCTCAGCGTGCATTAATATTGGATCGAATGACTCATCTCAATATGTAATTAATGTAGTTCCATCCCATTTAGGCACAGTTGCATACTATTGCTCTAAAGCAGGGGTGGATAATCTTTTTTGCGTGGTAGGCCACATTGGAAATTGTCAGTGCTTCGGTGGACTGGGTTAAAGTTAAATTTGAATTTTCTAGGGAAAATAAAGTTATAATTATTTTTTAGGATTCTAGTATTAACAATCATGATGGAATTCAAAACAAAAAGAAAAATGAATTTTTTGTTAAAACTATGAATCGCTAGCGGTGGGCCACATAAAATGTCTTAGTGATTTGCATTGCTCCCTGCTGGCTGTTGGTTGGGCATCTCTGCTCTAAAAGAATGTGAGTGGGGAGAGTATGGGATATTCTCTAGCTAGACCATGGATCTCTGTTGATAGCCCTCATGATGACTTCAATATCATTTGTACACCTCACTTGTGTTACGCACAGATTTATTGTGTTTTAGGCCCTTAGTGGATTTTTTTGGATTACATTTGCGAAACAAAAGTCTAGATAAATCCACAACATTATTAAAAGCTGAACTGAACATAAACACAAAATACATAATATGTATTTGTGTACAGGTAACACCAATTTCTTTTCCTTTATTAAATTTTTTTTTGAGGTATGTGTATTTGAGATTGTGTTTGGTCTTAGTCTGTTAGGTCCCTGTCATTGTCAGGAGACACATAAACCATCAAACAATTGAGATATCAAGTTCCTGGCAAGAATTAATTTTCCATAAATTTGATATTTTTGACTGTTTATCTCTAAATAAATTTTTGAATTTTACATTTTAGGAGATGGTTTTAAAATTTTTATAATTTTGAATGTTAATATATTTATTTTCCTTTGTGCACAATAAACATTTTGTATTTGAAAAGAAATGGTTAATTTAAATGAAGCAATGAACATGAACATCAAGATTACATTATAACGCCTTAACTCAAGTAAGGCATGTTTTAAATAATTTTTGATTGATTAATTACAACTGATTAGAAACTAATAACTCATTTAAAAATTTAATATTTTCTTGGAACTATTTCTGATATAGGTAGTATTGTTTTGCACTGTTTAGTCATTATACTAAAATTATATAAATTGATTAATGCACAAAGCTTAGGGAATAAATTTTCAGTAAACAGAGAAACATAATTGAGTGGTGTAATTTCACTGTTTTATGGATGTGTGTTTGTTCAAACCATATCATTTATTTAATACTCCATCACATGAAACATGCCTAAATATTTGTTATGCACTGTACATTTTCGTAACTTGCGTGTTTGTGTTAGAAGCAACCATTTATAATAGATGACTCCTCATGACTATAACACATTAAAGTTTACCTTTTTGTGGTTTCAAGAATAAGCACTTAAAAATCTAAAGATTGAAAAATATACTTATTTTAGGTATTACCAATTGCTACAACAAGGTTACGAAAAACCATATGTGCATTTCAGCTGCAATGCAGCTGTATTCATTTAATTCACTAAAAGTTGATTCTAATCCCTCATTTACACTATATCTCGGAACATGTCCCGGGACTTGTCCAAAGACAAATTCCAGGGTGCTGAGTTCAGTGAACACAGTCTGTGGACAATGTCCAATATTTACATTGTCTCTCTTGGTTTAGGGACTTCTTGCCCAGTTTCTGTTTGGTCATGATGGAAGAAACCTCTTTTGGCTATTGTTTCAAGTGGTTCCTTTATATTGATGTTATGAAATATTTTGAAGATTTATGTAAAACATGACAATTGTTAAATATATATTTTACACTATCTTACATCACCCACATATTGTTGGAGAGAAGACATAGCACACCAATCGCTTATCTGTTGAGCTTTCATATATTTGTCGGTATTGTGAAAACTATGCAAGTTATTGATATGCGGTCTTTTTCAAAAAAATATTTCAAAATTTCTAAACATTTCATATGCTGGATGTACCCCTCTAAAACTAATAGTATAAAAGTTTCTCGGAGGTCAATTTTTTCATGTCTCAACTGAAAATTTGAAATAAATGTTGTTTCTTATTTTTTTCAAAGAGATTTCATAAATCTTATAAACTTTTTAGTCACACAGCCTTCATCTGTATAATATTATACAATTTCATCTTCACACAACATAGCAATGGTTATTTACAGAGTTGGTATGGTTACTAACAACAATGTTAGTAAGTAATCTTTCATATTTGCTTTGTTTAACAGTTAGGCATTGAAGCTTCACTTAAGTATTGGTAAGAATGAAAATCACAATTCTTTTAATAAATCAAAAAGTAAAGAAAGCTTCAATGTATGCAGCACGCTGTATTAATTTCAGTTAGTGTTTAAATGAAAGTCTTAAGTCATAATATTAAATGAAATTAATATAGATGCTGTATACATTGAAGTTTCATTTGCTTATCGGTAAGTACAATATTAAATTTCGATTTTATTCAATATAGACAATACTATCAAGTTCATTGAATCTGAAAAAGAACATTATGATTTAATGTGAGAACCGAAAGTACGATTATTTAATGTAAATGACAAGCACGTAGTGCAGGTTATGATTGGAAAATGTGAGTGACAATGATGAGTGATTGATGTGAGAATGAAATTAATTATTTTCAATATTAAATTTGGTAATTTATTTAACACTGCAATACAATAAATTGACATACTTTAAAGGGTTTTAATGTTTTATCTATTAAAGTTGATATTTGGATGAAAAATTTAATCACCTTATGCACCAAAAAATATTAATAAGTAAATACTGGTGATAGTACACACACACAGACACATCTACCTGGTTTACAGAAAACTAATTCTCTCCAGGAACCAAAGTATTATGCGTGCGAGTTTGCAGGAAAAAGGTTCCGTGCCAGGGACTGATGCTCACATACTCGCACACAAAATCAGACTACTATACCAGTATATATTTATAACCTTAATGCACATTTTGACATCATTGTCAACAGGAAAATTGTGCTATCACCAGTACAGTGTCTCCATGGTTTAATGTAATTTTGATAAATGTCAATTCGGCTTAACATTCAAAAATTACTACCCATATTTGAATTATCATCATCAATGATTCAACTTAACGTCATCCTGACTAGGTGCTTAAATAAAGAATGAAAAAAATAATGCGTCGATGATTCTCGTTCGTTATCTGTTGCAGCGGATCATGTTATTTGAGTGTAAAATGTGTTTTGGATTGAAGTATTTTTATAAAATTTGCATAATTTGTATCGTGACATTTTGTAGCAATGGGTCCAAATAGAAGTGGTAGTAATGGCCTTCTTCTCAAAGTCCCTCCAGCAGTCATTAAAATCATCTTAATCTCCATGAAACATTACAAGCTTTGTGAGATGTTCCGAGTACTCTATTTATAAATTTATAAACTTAAAATTATTCTGTACTTTTGGGATAACTTGAGATTAATGCCTCCCTATTTTATTGCTGTTTGTATCCAGTGTTGTCAATCCAGTGAATTCGTAGCTAGATATAGTGACTTTCGGTTCGATCTAGAGCCTAAAATAATACTATGCTTTGCAAAACTAACAAATCAATTTAACAATGTAGCTCATTTTAATTGTCGGCTAAAATTACGTCATCTGAATTCATATTAAAAAGAAATAAATGGCGCAACAAACATTGAGCAAACTTTTTCATACAGGCATTCTTCGCTTAGTGCATGAGAGGTGTTCCGAGACATCTGTGCGATATCAGAATTTGCACTAAAAGAACAGTTTTTATCATAGCAGTTAACCCAGTTGATTTTTACTCTTCAGAAATTTTACTATTATTATCTTAGGAAATTTACTCGTGTAATACCTGGACTTTTTCCCCACAAGTTCTAATCAAAAAAGGGGGTGCAGGCATTACACGATATTTGCCACTTCATTTTTTGAGGGTAGGCAACCCGTGAAACGCCTAATAACACTGTGTGCCTGGAGAGAGATGAGTATGCGTTTTCTTCGGTAGACGCAATATGCCATGCATTTTATTTCCTTGATTTATAACCAAGGTATTTTTTTAATGCATAGAATAATATAATAAGTACGATATTAATCAGGTATTTTTTAAAATTCCTCGCCAGCTGTCAGTAGTAAACCTAAAGCACGTAAATTTCTATGTAAATAGAGGAGTGTCATTCATTCTCATAGAAAAGGTGATGTAAGAGAAATAAACAACTGAATTACATATATTTTTCATTAAAAACAAGCGAATTCTGTTAGATTGCCTTTTAATTTGTGACATGCTCAAATCACATTTTACCGTAAGAGAATTTTTTTTAGTTCCTTTCATGTTGTGCAATCCTAAAAGAATATATGTACATACTATTATTACTCTATAAAAGCAAAGAACATAATCTTGCGATGGAAATGTGTCACTAAATAGCTGTTGGAGTTGTTCGTTTGTGCTTTCTGAAAGCTGTAAGTATCCACAGAAATGTGAGAAATGCTTCTATGTAACTAGTTGCAGTGCATCTAGTGACCGGTTTATTTTTGTTATTGTGTACATCTACATCTACAGTTTACCCTGCAAGCCACCGCAAGAGTGTGTGGCAGGGGGTGTATTAACACCAAGGGGAAAACTCCAAAATTAGGCCTTGGTTTACGCCCCTACGCGAGGTTACTTTTGATCGCAAGTTTTATTCTGCTCAGCTATCGTTCTAGGGAAAAATGAGCCTTTGTATCTCTCTGTCCTACAGGCTATCTCTCTTATTTTACGAGGATGGTCCATTCTACCGATATAGGTGGGAGTTCTTATTATTTCTTTGACGTCGCTGGAGAAAGTACTCTTTCTAAATCTTTCAAGAAGTTTTAACCTAGCACGTGATCGGCGCTCAGCTAGTGATTCCCATCCTAAGTCCTGTATCAAGCCTGTAACGCTTTTATTTCTATCATAACAATTTTTGACGAATCTAGCAGCTTTTCGCTGCACTTTCTCTAACTCGGCGATTAATCCTTTCTCGTACGGATCCCATATGCTCGACGCATACTCTAGCAGCAGTCTAACTAAAGAAAAGTAACATGTCTCTGACTTTTTCTTCGCTTTTACCTACTATCCGTTTGATGAATCCTAGTTTCTGCTTAGCTTTCCCGGATATATTTCGTATGTGTGTGTCCCACGAGAGGTTACTTGTTAAAATGACACCTAAGTATTTGACGGATTCAGCTAATTTTAGATGTACGCCTTCTATACTGTAGTTCATGACCTCAATTTCTTTGTTTCTCCAGAATCTCATGACAGAACACTTACCTAAGTTCAGCTCTAATTGCCACTCTTTATACCACTCAAGAATTGCGTGTAGGTCATTAGAAAGTAATGCTTGATCAGCAGGACTGTTAATCTCTCTGTAAACTACCGTATCATCCACGAATAACTTGATTTTACTTGTAATAACATTATCTAAGTCATTTATGTATATAAGGAATAATAGGGGACCGATGACACTTCCCTGTGGAATGCCGGAGGACACGCTGACTGAATCTGATTTAAATCCATCTATGACTACCATTTGTTCCCGATCATTGAGAAAGTCCCTGATCCACTCGATTATCTTTCGATGTATTCCACAGGCTTGTAATTTTTTCAATAACTTAATATGAGGTACTTTATCGAATGCCTTCTTGAAGTCAAGAAAAACCGCGTCTAGCTGGGTCTTTCGATCACCGGATCGTAGTATATCATGTGCAAACAGAGCGAGCTGAGTTTCACAAGATCTTGCCTTCCTAAAACCATGCTGATATTTACTGAGCAAGTCCTGGCTATCTAAGAAGTCCATCACAGAACTAACGATGATGTGCTCTAGAATCTTGCAAGATATTGAGGTTAGCGAAATCGGCCTGTAGTTTTCTCGGTCGTATTTTTTCCCGCCTTTATGTAGCAGAGTTATAAACGCTAATTTCCATTCCTTAGGTATAACGCCATGACTAAGTGACTTACTGAAAACTGTTTCTAGATAAGGTGCTATTTCTAACGCTAATTCCTTTAATACTCTAGCTGGTATCTCTTCCGGTCCCGGGGATTTATTTGCATTGATGATTTTGAGCTGTTCTGCTATACCTTTCGCTGATATAAGTATATCGTTCATCTTCTCTTCACTTGGTTCGGGTGGATCGACCTTCCTTTTCTCCACTTTTGTCGTAAATACGCTTTGAAAAAATGAGTTTAACAAGTTTCCTTTATCAATGCTATCGTAAACTACCTCTCCTTTGTCGTTTCTTAATGGTGCTACGGTTGGGCGTCGATCTTGAACTTCTCTAACATAAGACCAAAAGATTTTGGGATTTTCGTTTAGATGTTCACAGAGAATCTTTTTCTTAAAGTTCATTAATGCCTTGCGCATAATCTTTTTAGTCCAAGTCCGACAATTTCTGTACTTGTTTGAAATTGTATTTATTACCTCCTGTGGCATATTATTTTTGGGGCATTTAAGTTTTGAGTGAAGCTTTCTTTGTCGCCTGAGAGCACATCTAACCTGCCGATTATACCACCTAGGTTCTCCATTATCGGTAATATATTTACTTGGTATGTATGTATTTATACCTGTTCTAATTACTGATAAGAAAGCTTTCCAAGTTTCCTCAACGTTCTTCGTGCTTGCTAATTTTCTGAAAGTTGCGTAATCTTTAATAAGTTTCTCTTTAAAGTCCGCAAAGTTAGCATTTTTAAATATGTACACTTTTCGCTTAGGCTTGCGATACTTTACGAATGCTATGTTCAAGAGAACTCGGTGATCGCTGATTCCTTCTTCAATAACTACTTCAGAAACTCGTTCAGGGATATTAAGTGCTATTAAGTCTAATATATTGTCCTCTCTCGTGGGTTCTCTGACTACCTGAATAAGGGAATGTTTATTGAAGATGTCTATTAGTGCTTCGCATGACTCACAATTTCTACCGGGTGGTGTGAAGCTGCAACTGCGCCAATTTATCGAGGGTAGATTGAATCTCTGAGGGATTTGACACGGATTTATTTTAAGCATGAACCGTTTACGTTTATTTATGTAAAATTCACTCTTTTTCTAGGTGAATAATGGCTGATTTAGTGTGATTTTGCAATATTAGCGAAAATTACTCATTTTAAACTAAATAACTTGAGATGTGCAGCGGCTCAAAATTGAAAATATAATGGCAATGGATGTGAATTTTTCATCTTTACGTACGTTAAAAAGTTATACAAAAATCATTTTTTGAAGTAATTTCTTAAATATTTGCCTGTTGCCATAATTATATCATCAAATTTGGCTTCAGATGGGATTATTCAACCGATATTGCTGTAAAATATCAAAATTTTGGAAGTGCGGACATCACACTAATTACTGTTTTTTTCCAGATTTTTAGCTCTAAAAACGGGGGTGCAGGCATTACCCTAGTGAGGGTATTAAACGAGTTAATATGGTATATGACAATTATTTTTAAATAATTATTTATTATGAACTTATTGGTGTATAACAGCTTCAAAAAACTAATTCTTTATGATGGAAAATCACAATTTTCTAATAACATTTGCAATGAAAAAACGATTTATAAAATAAATGAGATATACAAAATATAAGTATTTCTGGTATAATATAGTATATATAGTATATTACCTTGACGTGTTCCTAAAATTTTTCATGGTTACAAAGATCTTGGATGATTGGCCAGCACAAAAGTAAACACAAACAGAATACGAGTGATATTACGATTCAGTGGTGCTGCCGCAGCTTCAGACACTGAACTATAGCATAGATACCAACAGCAAAATAACATCAGAATAACTAATGACTAATGATAGATAAAGTTAAAGTTGTCGTGAACCTAATCTAGCCCAATCTTAAGCAAAAACCTACCCAAAGCGAACCCAACTTTGCACATCTCAACAGTAACAGTAACTTTAAAACTTATGATGTTAGCATCATGGCAAACCAATGTAAAAAACATAATCAAAGTGAACGAGTGAAATAGAAATAAAGATAATGACCTATAGCAACTTGTCTTTAATTAGAGTGAAATGACTATCTCTGAACATAGAGTAAAGAACAAATGAAGGTGTGAGAAAAATACTGGGACCATTATAAAGGACTGTAGCATTTAGGAGAATTATTTTAAAAATTTTCAAAAATTAAAATTTTAACCCAGAGATGACAACCATGCTATATCAAAAATGCACTAAAAGAACATGCGCTAAACGGGGCATTCCTGTATATGTTTGGTCTCATCACACACTTTGCCCCGAAATTGACACTGTGCTTGAAAATTCATTGCCAATGATGTTAATGCGTAGGAACAGAGCCAAAGTGACTGACACCATCAACCTCTCACATCTATCAACTTTCACTGATATGCGCATGGCGTTAACAGAAAAGTACAGAATTTTAGACTAGGGAATCCCCGGGTTCTCCCTCTTCTCTTCTGAGCTGAGCGTCTTGTACAGAAATAATGCCACTTGATGATATATAGTAATTTTTTGGGACATATGTCTTAGTTAGTATTATTTGTGACATCGGGCTGTATGATTTGGATAGATTTTAATCGAAATCCTTGTAGCCGTTTTTGAGTAAATGGAATTTTGTTTCAAAATATCCAAGTAATTTTTGCACAATATCGTTTATTTCTTCAGAATATCTTTTATGAATGATATTATCCACAAATATGGTATATCATTCGATTTAGTTGAACTGTATAGGCCATGGGTGTCCAGATATGGAAGGTTATGTAGCCTCATAGTGGCCAGAAAAATCTTGAAGTGGCCGCACGAGAAGGAAGAGGGGTCTATGGGATTTTTTTGCTAAAACAGTAATAATATTTGTTTTTTATATTACATATTTAAGTAAAAAATACTTTTTTGCATAGTATTTTTAATTATTTTAATAGAAATTACAAATTTTTATTTTTTTCTAATACATTTTTCTTTAATAAAGTTTAATTTTTTACAAAGTATTTGAAAGTAGTTTAATTTAAATATCATCAATTTGTAAATCCTTTAATTTTGAGGATGATAATCTGAGCTGATGGGTCAGATTTTCATCGGTCAAATTATACCGGTATCTATTTTTTGTGAATTTCATTTGGGTGAAAAGTTGTTCACAAAGATAAGTACTTCCAAAAAGCGATATAATTTAAAGGAATGATCTCTGAGACGTGGATTTTTTTCCCCGGGTAATATAAATGTTATGAAAACCTTCTTGTTTTTCTTTGAAAGTACAATGGGCTTCAATATCAGACTGCAATTCAATAAGCTCAATTTGCAAACAATCTGGTGCAGAATTATAGTCCACAATAAATGGGTTTGAGAAAATTTCAATTTCATTTTTCATTTTCAGAAGTACGGAATAGCGTTCTTTGAACTCAAGAATTAAAATATCAGTGTCCTTCACAAATCCTTTAGTATCTTTCTCGGTTTATATGATCGACTTTATAGATTCAAAATTATCATATTTGTTTTCCTTTAGCTGATTTTTAAATAAATTCAACTTTCCAATAAATGCGTTTATCAAACGATACATTTCAGATATTTTTGTGTCTTTTCCCTGCAGCTTCACATTTAAATTATTGAAGTGAAGCATTATATCAACAAAAAAGGCAAGTTCCAAGAGAAACTTTTCGTCTCCAAATTGATTGATGGGTTTCCCTTCTGCTTGCATGAAAAAGTTAATTTCCTCTCGTAGCTCGAAAAATCTTTTCAGTGCTTTTCCTCTGCTTAACCAGCGAATATTAGTGAAATAAATAACATCAGTCCCTTCGGCTTCCTCCACATCCTTAATCATTTCCTTAAATTTTCGGTGTCTCAAAGCACTGCCTCTGATGTAATTAACTGTTTCGATGATAATATTCATGATATGCTCCATATTAATGCACTTAGAACATAAATTTTGTATGTGAATAAGACATTGCAAATCACTGACTTCAGCACAAGGGAATTTTTGTATAATGTTTTTTTTCAGCAACGATACTGCACCATTTTTAGAACCTCGCATTGACGGTGCCCCATCATTCACAATTTGAACAAGCTTGGATAAGTCAATTTTGTGTAGCTGCATTTTATTTAGAACCGTATCACAAATATTTTTTCCACTTGTGGAGTCATTCAAAGAACCTATATTCAACAGTTCCTCCACGACCTCTAAACTCTCAGTTATACCTCGAATAAAAATTGCCAATTGAGCAGTATCAGTGATGTCCGTACTTTCATCAATACACAATGAATACCTGGAAAAATTCTGGATTTTAGAATTCAAAATTTCACTGTATTTTGCAGAAATGTTTACTATTTTTCTACAAATTGTCTGTCTAGAGGCAGCTATTTTTTCAAATAACTGTTTTTTCTCTGGTGCAAGAATCTCTGCCACAGCCACCATGCATTTTTTCACATGCTCTCCATCCGTATGTGGCTTCAAATGCTCACCAATTATTTTTGCCATCACAAGGCTTGCTTTTTCAAGCTTTGAATTTTGATCATTACTTTTTCTAAAAAGATTTTGCTGTTTATCAAGCTCATCTTTTAGTTTCCCAACCCTTGCCTCCCTCTGCGGTGCAGTTAGCTCTCCAACTCGATCCTTGTGTGTCTCATAGTGTCGTTTTATGTTGTCAGTTTTCAGAACAATTGATTTATGGCAGAGTAGACATAAAACATGGGATTTATCATCAATAGAATTATCTATAACGAAGTATTCAGTTTTCCATGAGCTCCTAAATTGCCGATTTTCATCAAAAAGTCTTCTTTTTTTCTGAGTCATTTCTGGGGTTATAGAATTTTAAGTTATCTAAATTTAATAAATATAAAGTTTTTTTTACATTTTGTAAGGATTATAATTATAATAGAATTTACTATTGTAGTTTTATTTCCAGGAGTATCAAGTTTGGGCATACCTGAGTAAAGGGAAAAATATTAAAGTTTACTTTCGTTTAGGAAAACGTGGGTATTGTAAAGCAGCTGCCGGCCGTCTCTGCTTTTTAATAAACTTCTTAATTTCCATGAACATAACAGCATAACATCGTAGGGTAACTGAGTATTCAAATAAATAAAGAGTAAGGGAGAAAATGCGTCAACGCCACAATTATTACGTTACAGTTTTGTCTCTTTGAAATGACACAGCTTTGAAGTGAAGTGATATGCCGCCCTCGCTAACAGCATAACATCATAGGGTAACTGAGTATTCAAATAAATTTTCGAAGAGTAAGGGAGAAAATGCGTCAACGCCACAATTATTACGTTACAGTTTTGTCTCTTTGAAATGACACAGCTTTGAAGTGAAGTGATATGCCGCCCTCGCTCAGCGCAGCTCAACTCTTGTGGGGAATAAATCAGCAATTTCCTCCATTCTCGAAAAATAAAAAGCCCTTTTACTTTCATGTTTAGTACTACCATATGTAAGAACTTATTTAGAGGCCCGTACAAAATCGGAACGTGCAAGCAAATGCTAGTAATCACTGTAATCATAAAATTCTTAATATAGTAACACTATTGCATCAAAGACTTTAATGAAGAAGGTAATTTTAAGGTAGGAGGTTACCATTTAAAAACGAAATTAATTGATTTTGTTTCAAGTTCACTTATAAGATATTACATTGGTATTATACCTTCATTCTGAACATTGTAATACTGGACCTAAATTTATCAATGAAAGGTGCTAAAATATAACTAAACTCAAAAAAATATCGCTAAAAAGTATTTTAAAATAATAATTGCAGATTATTTTGAAATAATAATTAATATAACTATTCACTAAAGCACAAAAAAGTCGATAAACATAAAAAGGCACTAAATTGCCAACTCTGACGATATTTATTCATCCTGGGAACAAAAATAACAAGCGAGGAAAAAACTACCAAAAAAGTCCCAGAAATAAAATGCCGAAAACACATTCACCCTTACCAAAGGGAATTAAGAATTAATAAACTTTAATTGATCATATTGCTAAAACAATAATTATATATATATATACTTAAACAGCCAATACAATTACGAAAATTGAAAATATTTTGGAATTTCTTCCCTCAAAAGTGGCTGCAAGTACATTAAAAACTAGCAAGCCGCAAGTGGCCGCACAAAAATGTGAAAGTGGCCGCAGTTTGGACACCCATGGTATAGGCAATGGTGAACAGACTGACTGATAGACAGATGTCATGGCAAAAACCACTTTTATAGGGACACCTAAAACGTGTATACCACCATTTTGAACTTCGCGGCTTTCAGTTCGTGAATTTGGACTTAGCGACAAAATCTTTTATGACCATTACTTGTGTTTCGCGCATATTACTTGCGTTTCGCGTCATGCGTTTACCATTCCAACAAGCATGAACTCCATCTACTTTTTTGTTTCTAAGTTAATTTTAAACTTTAGCACCCTAGCAAAGGACAATATTATTATATTATATTTAAAATGCTCGTTATTAGCAGTTTTCAAAGTAAACAAACATGATAACCAACTACTTAATTATTTTGTAGCTCAATTTAAACTTGATTGCAGACGGCGCTATTTTCGATAACAGTCGAAGTTGATGGCATCTAGCCCCGAAATTAGAAATTACAGGCTAATGGAAAAGCGTCCTCCGCATTTAGTTTTTCACAACTTTTGCGAGTATGACATTGAAAATATTCGTTCTTCACGTATGCGGTTGCTGGTTTTTTACCGAAATATTTAATGATATAATGCTATAATCTTTATATTTTGAATATAATTTAAGGAACTGTTGTTTTGTTGGATTTTCATAGTTTATTACGAATTTTTAGTATAAATTGCTATCATCTTGTAACGTAAGATTTTCTGCCGCGTATTTTGAATGCGATTACCAACAGATAACGTTTTTACGGTAGGTTTTGATTTTCTGTTATGCATTTCTAACGTAATTAGTAAAATAAATGTAACCACTTTTCACTTAGCAAGGTCTTTCTGCTGCTATTAGATTCATCTCAGCATTTCTTAGCGATTTTCCTAAGGAAGCGATAACCTAGTTCACGCAGCTACAAAAAATCTATCACAAAATTATAACAAAGTATAAGAAATACAAAAAAGTTGAAGGAATATAACAAAGTTACTAAAGCTAAAGTTTCCTCTTTTAAATATGGTGTACCCAATCATTTCTCTATTTTTTGAAGCATTTTTTTACTTTTAGAACATTCCTCATTGAATTGCTTCTGCAAATTTGCTATCTTCTTCACAACCACTGAAATGCTATTACATCAGCTGCACTGGCAAAAATTGTGGCAAAATCCAGAACTACTCAAGTGATGCATATATAGTTAAGAAAATCCCTTTGTCCTGTCCCAAGTCCAACCATCTTGACAGTGGACCCAGGACTGGATTTTGAACACTGAACAAACAAAATGTCACATGACATGCCCCAGGACTTCCCGGCATAGTGTAAATGTGGCTTAAAAGAACATGTGTCTATATTTTTATTGTTTTTGTGTGAGCAGGTGGGGAAAGGGGAATTTATGTGTCGGCGTCCATTGATTACAATTTGCTACTGCTCTAAGTGGTCTAATCTGTTGCCCTTTGATTCGAAGTGGATATACTCTGGAATGAACAATCTGGAATGGCAGTTCTAAAACAGGTGCTTAGCAAAGTATGATGATGTGCTTCGCAACTTGAAACAACATTTATGTTCCTTGATCCTCTTCTTGAAACTTCTTCCGGTGTGTCCTATGCAAACAGCATCACAGTTGGCACAAGATAGTTTATAGACACTGATTTTTAAAAACTTTTATTTGGAATCTTTAGTATTCAGGAAAAGTTTGGCATAAGTAATTGGAGAATAGAAGGCGGGTTAGATGTCTTTAGGGAAGAGGTTAAAATGTTTATAGGAGATGGATCTATGAAGGGAAGTCTGCACCAGTGCTTAGGTTTGCAACGAATATCTAGAGAGAAAAATTATTTCCTCTCCTGAAATTCATTTAAACCTCATACCCTACCTGCTCCTTCCTTCTCTGTATGTATAGAATCCTTTGCTAAGCTTTTGCCACCTGATGATGCTGTGACAGGCGAAACTGATTGCAATAAATTTGTCTAGTGGAAATTTACAAAATTATTTTAAATTTACATTATGGATTCTTTCCCCAAAGTGGAGCCTTCTTAAGTGGAATATAAAGTTTATTAATACTGCAATAGGTATTCCAGTGCAATTTGGGAGTTGATCATTGAGTTGTTCCCTTCATATAAACAAGATTTTGTTTGAAATAATAAAATATGATATATCATGTAATGTAATCTATGATCTCAAATTTACATAGTTATGAATTGAATTTCTTAAATTTTATTTGTATCAAATTTGAGAATTTACTTTTCAGGTTTTAATGGGTGCACAATGGATTCCTCATGATAACTTACTTATAACAATTCAGGAAAATTATGATTGCCTTGTTTTATTGGTAAAGGAACATCAGAAAGAATTATATGAAAAGTGGTTTAATGAAGTTGACATGAATTTTGAACAACGGTTTAATCGACCAATTATTGCAATCAATCCAGCAAATCCTGGGAAGCTGATACCAAATCATGATGGGTAAATATTTTAAATATTAATTTACACCAATAAAAATTGTTTTATATTTCAATAGCACAGCCATTACTTGATATAATTCCTTTGTAGAAAAGAAAAAGGTTTTTAACTATGTATATATAATAAATCCTTTATTTAATGGACTAATAGGGGGAAGGGTTGTCCATTAAAGCCGAATGTCCGTTAAATGGCAAATGGGATTTTTCGATTCCAAAAACACACTTGTACCTACATGAGTAAACCTCCTTTACTGATGGTAATGACAATTAATGTATAAAATACTGCATTTGCACGAATATATGATATAAAATTGAATTTAAAACAATCACATCACCTTTTAATTCCTTAGAAAACCTTTTTTTCTATATTTTAAGAAAATACGTCAACACTGAAATATCGCGAATTTCGTATGTTATAATTATATCTGAATTGATTCACTTACTTTGCCATAAAATAACCTCTTTCTTTTCATTTATTCATCACAAAACACTGGAACTTAATAAATATTTCTGAGAACTCGGATGTCACTCTTAAAAAACTCCATGGACTTCATAAGCATCTGAAGCCACAATCGGCTGGCTGGCATTCAATACCACCCGTGAGCCAATGTACAGATCATATCATGTATACAATGGATTATTATTATAACAGGCACTTAATGGGATAATTTATATCGCCTAGAGCAGAGATCGACAATGTGGCGCACGCAAGACATTTGTGTGTTGCCCACCAGCCAAAAAGAGAACTCATGTTAAACAATTATGGTAAACTCTCAGAAGACCAATAAGTTGCAGAACAAGATGGAGAATAGAACTTTTTAACCAACATCTTACATCATACTGAGCCGAATTGTATGTCTGTTACAAAATAACATTGTCGAGGTCAGGACTTATAAGCGAACAGACTGGGGACATACATTGTTGTATAAAGACATTGTTGTTATTAACAGAGTTCTTTTCATAATGACTCCTTCGTTACCCCTCTTTTGCTTATCGACGTCCCTTTCCATTCTCCCTACCCTGCCCTAGTATAAATACATCCTTCGCAGCGTTGGTTTTGGAGATTGCTCGCTGAGAGTAGGAGAAGCTGCTATCATGTTTGTGTGATTGCCATTCCTGCAGTGACAATTCATACAAACATTCTTGTATGAACTGTATGAAAAGATAGGGAATTCTCTGCCCCTAGTTTATCCTAGGTGAAGGTGTCCAGTCGCCTTCAATCGCTATTACGGGTGCAAGGCTAACTGAGATCCTTGTTCTCAACTCGTCGTATACTATAGGTCCATTAGCCGGTTCAGGCCATTTGGAGGTAGGCGTCCGATAAGGGGAAACTATTTCCCTATGTCGGGTGAGATCCCAAGTTATTGTCGAAATTCGTTGGTTTCGGAGTTCTGTCCTCTGTCTTGTAGCATAACCTGCCTCAAGTTATTGTTCAGTCATTGGTTTCAGAGTTCTATCCTCCATCTTGTAGCATAACTTGGCTTGAGTTATTGTTGTAAGTCATTGGTTTCGGAGTTCCATTCTTCGCTTGGTATACCAAGTACAGGGGTTTGGAGTTTTTCTTCATCTCTTACAATATCAGCCAATGATAGCTCATTTCCCTCTTCATTGGTTAAACATAAATCAATTGAAATTGACCAACAGTTTACAATGTTTCTGATATTTCCCTGATATTCAGTGTGTTGTGTTTATTAATTCATTTGTAGAAAATTTCATCCTCATTATGAGTAATAAGAGGCAAAGGACATATTACTTCAATGTTGATTGGAAAGAATAATTCTGTTTTATTGATTTGAAAGGAAAGAGTTTGTTTATTGTGCAATGCTTGTGTTGCACTTTCAAAGAAAAGTAATGTTGAAAGACATTTTAATGCGGTCCACGGAAATTTTAATACTAGTTATCCATTAAACTCATCAGGAAAAAGAAAATTTCTGACATGAAATCTATTTTAACTAAACAGCAGAGCATTATTACCAGACCAGTGCAGCAATCAAAAAGAGCAACGATTGCATCACTTAAAATTTTGCATTTGTTGGCCAAGAGGAAAAAGCCTTTTGAAGATGGCGGGATTGTAAAAGAAGCCATGTTAGCAGCTGCTGACTCACTTTTCAAAAAGTTTAAAAATAAAAATGAAATTACTTCAGTAATCAACACGATTCAGTTATTAGCAAATACAATTACAAGAAGAATTGAAGTTATTGCAACCAATATGGAGACAGAGTTGGCAAATGATTTACAAAAATGTATTTTCTCCTCGTTCCAACTGGATGAGTCAACAGACATATCAGACACTTCTCAATTGGCTATGGTTATGAAGATGGTCTTTAATGATTTTTCTGGAAAGGAAGAATTTCTTAAAATTCTTCCATTAAAGGAACGAACAAGTGGTGAAGATATTTTTTCAAATATGTTCAAGGAAGTAATATAATATTAATGAAGTTGACTGCAATTACTACAGATGGTGCACCTTCGATGACAGGTTGTAAAAATGGATTTATTGCGCTATGTAAAGAAGACCCTCGCTTTCCAAAATTTATTTCTTATCACTGCATTATACACCAAGAAATGTTTTGTGCAAAAGTTCTTCATTTTCAACATATCATGAAAACAGTAACAAAAATAATAAATTCTATAAGAGCTGTACCAATGTAACACTGATTGTTTAAACTGCTTTTACAAGCTGAAGATGCCAAACTCAATGATCTCCTTTTACATACTGAAATGAGATGGCTCAGCAGAGGCAAAATACTTGTGAGATTTATAAATCTCATAAAGGAGGTAAAGGAATTTCTCAAGTCAAGAAATGAATATTGTGCACAGTTGGATGACAAAGCTTAGTTGATTTCTTGTTAATATCACTATAAAATTGAATGAACTGAATATGGAGATGCAGGGAAAAACAACACATTGCAAAAATGATGTGCAATAGATACATTCAAATGTAAATTGGCATTGTGGAAGTCTCACCTCGATAGAAATTCATTATCACATTTCCCGAATTTAAAATATATTATTGAGAGTTTGATTGATGAAAATGTTACCATTGAACCATTTTCACAACACATTGAAACGCTCCTGGAGGATTTTAATTCTAGGTTTTGTCAGTTTTCTGAAGTGGAACTCATAATAACATTCTTTGCTAATCTGCTCAGTTTTATGGACAATGATATGTCTGATAATATTGGAACTTACTTTAATATCATTAACACCAAGGACTTATTAATGGAAATAATATATATGCAGAATGACATTATTTTAAGGTGACGTAAAAATGATGAAAACTTTTGGAATTTAGTTGGTGAAAATCACTATCCATTATTAAGAAAATGTGCCCTAAAAATATATTCTTACTGTGCTTCAACATATACTTGTGAGTCCATTTTTTCAAGCATGAAACACTTGAAATCCAAGTACCGATTGAGACTCACCGATTACAATTTAGACAACTGCCTAAGATCAGGTATCTCGAGTTATGTGCCAAATTATAGCAAGTTGGCTGAAGATATGCAGTCCCAAGTTTTACATTGATTTATTTTCCATGTTTTTATAATAAATTCCTTAATGGTTTTTCCTTTATATATACAAAAATATCATTTTAATAAATATTGGTACATATCTACTATTGTTGCCTCACTTCACGTCCCCAATAATTAAAGTTGTGCCCTCATAGATAAAGAGGTTGCCGACCACTGCCCTAGAGCCTAGAGTCACAGTATTTGCTTGCAATCGCATTGCTTGCATTACCGGTAGTGTGAACGCAGCCCAAGTCTAAAACTAAACATCGCTTCCCTTGCATGCTGGACCATTTTGAAGATGGAGTTATCCTTCCACAGAAGTGCCTACAACAGCTGTGTCTCAATGTTCAAGATCATTCCCCTTGGCCTTGTTCCCCAAGAACGTTCTTGCCATCTTGAGACCTCGAAACAGCACTGTTTTGGCCAAAATTGAAACCAATATCGGAAACTTTTCAGTTTTTCTCTCCTGTAAATGTTCTATGGATAAAGGCGATCATAATTCGCAATTTTTGCAGTAGTCGCTACAGAAATTTTACCCTTCAGGCCAGCTGCAGGCCCACCTTAAGCCATGATTGTGTCAAGAATGCGAAACAAGAACACATCTTTGCATTCTTTTTCTAGATCTCTCGCATTCAACTGTCATTTTGATGTCACTAAAAGGTGAGATTCTGACACCAGTTCCGCCAGGAATGTTCTTGGAGAACATTGAGACAGCCTGCGCAAAAAAACATGTAGTGTATGACTGTGAACAGCCATTTTGAGGGGAAGCAGCGAACAATCTTTGGACTGTATTGCCAAACAACGGACTTGGTCCATTGTTTAGGGCTGTGTCCATTATTGCCTTTGCAATGATTTTGTCCGTTCAATCCGAAGTCTGTTAAACCGAGGTCTGTTAAATCAAGGGTTTACTGTATTTTTAAATTAAGGCATAAGAGTTGTTTCCTTTCTGTATTATATATTTTTATTTAATTCCATTTGAAAAGTTAATGCAATGTTACCCATGTTTTGTGGTATTCAAAGTGTAGTACCATTACTTTAAGTGGTATCAAAAGGGTCTGAAAGTGGTACTAGCCAAAACTTGGTACAGTAAAAGCTTCGTTATCTGGCGCTTTAATAACTGGGAAGTTCTATTAAGCTGCATATTTCCTCACAAGATAAATTTGCTTGCTGATAGTTTTCCTCAATACAAATCTTCATTCCGCTAACTTAGTTTACCCAGCATTCACAAATTCGACCATAAAGGTATGCCTCACTCTGAAAGAACCAACTTCTTGAGTATCATATTGCAAACATTCACAACAAGTAATATTTATATTTTGACGATTACTTCATAAATTTTTGGCAGTGCTTCTTCATGCAGTATACAAACATCTGCAGTGGGTGGTCACTACGAAAGGTAGCCTTGAGCGTTTGGGAGCCGCTAAACTTCCTGAAACCTAAATAGGCAAGCGGATATTCGCAACTTATTGAAAAAATTGGAGCTTCATTTGCTAATGCAATATGAAAAAGCACGTTTTATTTATCAAGGTTTATTTAGAATTCTCAACTTAAAATTATTTATAAATTTAGTGATATGATTATATTACATAAAGTAATTTATCAAATTATTAAAAATTGTAACATTCTATCCATTACCATTTGCTCAGAATCTTAATTTAAAATGTTGAAAGGCACCCCCTGCAACATTATAATTGGCATTAAAGGACACAAAAATACTCTAAGATTAATCATCTGTTCAGGATCTTACTTTGAAAAATTTGAAGTCACCCCTTGCCTGCCGTCCACCGCTTTATCCAAAAAAATTCTTTGGCAGCATAATAATAATAATAAATGGCATCATTAAATTACATAATACACCCTGTGCAAATTTCAGTCGTATGTCTTACCATTAACTAGCTATTTCAATTTAACTGATTGCACAGACAGAGAGAGAGAGTGAAATTGTAAGCTCATTTATAAAACAAAATGCATTAAAAAACATCTGGTGCTTCCACTAAGGCCTCAGACAAACTGTTCCTCTCATTACATTCAACAGCTAATGTGGAAGTGGTGGATCGTGATGGGGATGCAGAGTAATTTATTTTATGCATCATATTTTTATAAGAGTTATAAGGATATATACCATACTACTTTATGTGCTGTACAATACTGTATTTTTGTGCTCCATACTTTTTCTGAAATGCCCCAGTTTCTCATAAATAAGTGGCTTCCATTCATATAATTGATGAGTACTCCTGTACTCCGATTTACACGATTTCAACTTATGCGAATTTTGCATAAATGCGATTTCATACGACTCATTCTTTATTTAGTTTTTTAACAATTTTATTTTATCAATATTATTCCGATGCAACTTGATCAGAGAATAAAAAATAGTGTGCATACAGTTGCTTGTGCACAGCTTGGGTTGCACGTAGTCACCAACCCCCCACTCACTAACCCTCGGCTAGATCAATTTCTCAGTGTTCTTTGTGGTGTTCGGACATGTGAGCTGCTGTTTATTTCTTTAATCCTAGTGAATATCAGTTTGTCAGTATGCTTTGTGTCATTCGGGCTCATGAATTATTGTTTATTTCAACTCGAATCCTAGTGAATATGAATTCTAAGTGATCTAATACTGGCAGTGATGCAACTGTTAAGAGTAAGAGAAAGGCTCTCACTTTGGAAGTGAAATTAGATATTTTTAATCAATATGAAAAAGGAGAGAGTGTGGCTGATATCAAGGATGTACCCAGGGGGGAGATCTGGAGGGTCCAGACTCCCGGAATGGGATGTTTCAGCCATTTCATAGCCACCATTTCATAGCCGCCGTTTCATGGCTGGTCGTTTCATGACCGCTCGTTTCATGATCGGCTGTTTCAACGCTGGTGAGAGAGAGGCTAAGGGAGAGTCTGAGTGAAAGGGAGAGTGGGAGGGGGGAAAGAAAGACATACAGACAAATGACATTATTAAAGGGCAAAATTGGCCGTCTTTATTTATAAAATACAGTGTAATAGTCACTATGGGCAATATATGCCGCTTTCTAATATAGTCTGCACTATTGTTAAAATTACTGTACGTTGCTGATGATGAGTCAGCTGCCCATATCTGTTGCACACAACGATCACCGATTGAGGTATTTTGATGAAAAATTTTAAATACTAGAATTCAATTGAAATTACTGAATGCTAGTTTTATTGGATTGTAAATTTGGTATTTTCTAAATAAAGGGATCAATACAACTTCTAACACCAGAGGTTGAAGAAATTATTCCAAATGAGCCATCTTTTATTCAAATGGGTTTGTATAAATAATCATGTTGCTTTTAGTTGTAACATAGATATAAAATTTAGAGATTTTTATGAAGAATCTATTTATTAGAATAAGTTGATGACCGACAGCCATAATGTTCATGGCAAGTGTTACTTCCCCACAATCTCCTTCCATGCATGAAGAAAAGGATGTTGAGAATGACATCATCCTGACCAATAAATTTCCTGACCCTCTTATTCCTTCTTCTTCCAATGCTACTCGCCTACTTCTTAAATCAAAAGGTAAATTTACATGGCATATGGCATGGTTATAAGTCATTAATCTATTGCTACTTTTCCAAGAAAAATTCAAAAAAATATTTTATTTATATTAAATTAATAATATCATTAGATTAAATTACTTACTGTCATATGGTGGAGCAGGCAGAGGAGTAACCCTATACGACAGGGCAACTGAGAAGTTTGTAAAATTAGAAGAGGAAAAAGCAGAGCAGCATAGGTTTATGGAGGAGAAAAAATTTAAAATCTTTTCAGGAATTGAAATTTTATTAGGGGAAATTAAGGAATCTGAAAGGAGAAAGGCAGAGGCAGCAGAGAAGCAGGCAAATGCTATTGCTAAAATAGCAGAACATTGCAGTTTTTACAAATAATTTTGCAACAATAATTTTTAATAAAATACGTTTCATGATAAATGGTAATATTTATTTCAGAAATTTAGGAAAAACTTGCTCGTGGTATTTGAGTCCTAATATTAACACCTTGGGTTGAACCAATTATCCCTGTCAACTCTCTGGCCTAAGTTTTCATCTTCTGCATTATATTGTTCATTTGGCGCAATGACATCAAAATCTGGCAAATTGAAATGTTTGCAGATATTATGAAACACTACACAAGTGTTTATAATTGATGCCCTTTGAGGGCTATAATGGAAGTCCCTTTCCAATAACAAGCACCTAAACCTGCTTTTTAACACTCCGATACATCTTTCTATGCAATTACGAGCCATTGCATGGACTTCAAAAACCTTTTGCTCTGGGTTCCTGGAGCTGCATTTGAAATGGATGTCATCAACCATGGCTGTAATGGATATCCACTATCCCATCATGAACAACATACACAAGTGAAGTGATTTGGCTACAGACTGGCAATAAATACTTTGTGTATAACTATTGAGACACAACTGTCTCATTTTACATTAATCTCTCGTAATCCACAAAGTACTTGAAAATAGAAAAATGATACGATACCTCTTATGTGACACTGCTGCTGCCAGTAGGAAATCAAATATAATACACTGGCAAAATGACAAGGAAATGCTTATAACTATATTGGAGTGACATTATACAAAGCAGAAATATAGTAAGATAATTAATAGAAATGTCCACTTGGAGGGATAACAAACGATACGAAAAGTAATCGACCGGCAGGGAAATCTTCCATAGCCCGGTTCATGGCATGTCCCTCTCTCTCCGTCTCTCTCCCAGGTTTTCCACTCCGTCACTGCTTGGATGACTGTCCGCGACATTGTCGGATCAGAATTCAGCTAGTTCGCTATGTATTGTGGGAAGAGGGCACACCACTCACGAAAGTCTATTGGTTAAATCGCACGATGGTAGTGTTCTCTTTTGGGCTAATGTCTGTTGCTATAAAAGGAGAAACTCTGTACCTACGCGCAAAACCAAAGTACTTGCATTTGCCAAAGTACGAGTGTTTGCCGAAGTACGAGCATTTGCCAAAGTGCATACGTTTGCAGGGGTGCATCGTTTGCTAGAGTTCATGAAAAACTGATGGGAAACTCGATAAACTGTCAGAGGGAAAAATGCTGCACTATGCAACTAAACTAGGAGCCATGCATTAAGATTTCCTGCAGTGTACTTTTGTTTCAGTGCTTTGTAAACATCGGAACATCTATCTTAAAGCCAAAGACAGTGATACAAAAAATTCAACCAAATATAGACCTATCATATGTGTACCTACCATATACAAAATACTAACATCCATCATAACAATAAAATTTGATCAACATCTTAGTTTCAACAAAATCGTGAAGAGCAGAAAGGATGCAGAAAACGTTGCCGAGGCTGCAAAGAACAAATCGTGATAGACTCTGCAATAACCAACCAAGCAAAAACAAACTAAAGAAACCTCTATTGCGCATAAATAGATTACCAAAAAGCATTGGACAGCATCCCACACTCATGACTACTACACATTCTTGAAATCTATGAAGTAGATCAGACAATTATTGACTTTTTGAGAGATATCATGAAAACATGGAGAACTGAAATACATCTACAAACAGCCGCCAAGATGATTAAAACTACAGAAATAACAATAGCCAGAGGAATATTTCAAGGGGACTCCCTAAGTGCTCTTTGGTTCTGCATAGTGCTTAAGCCATTCTCTACCCTACTTTACCGAATGAAATATGGATACAAGATCAACCATAACCATTACATTATAAACCACTTACTGTACATGGATGACCTAAAACTATATGCAGCAAACAATGAACAATTGAAATCAGATTTTCACATAACAGAAATATTCAGCTCAGACATTAAAATGAACTTTGGTATAAACAAATGTAAAACATGCTACATAGAAAAAGGAAAACCTCAAGAACGCGAAGGATATTCTCTCAGTACAGATAGAAAGAAAATTGAAGCCATGAGTGAAGACGAATATTACAAATATCTAGGTTTCTCACAAACACCCATAATAGATCACTCAGCAATAAAACAAGAAATACAAGATAAGTTTAAAGTACACCTAGGAAAAATACTCAAAACTGAATTAAATGGTAAAAACCTTATCAAAGCAATAAATACCTATGCAGTACCTATGCCTTTGGTATAATAAAATGGGCAAATACAGACCTTGACTCATTAAACACACTCATCAGAATGACATGTAATAAGTATCAAATTCACTATGAACATTCAGCCATCGAAAGATTCTCCTTACCCAGAAAAGATGGAGGCAGAGGATGTATTGATATAAAAAACCTACACTATGAACAAATACAAAATCTCCGTCAGTACTTCTACTCTAGACAAGATAGTCCACTACACAAAGCTATCATTTCAATAGATAAACCCGCTACACCACTACAACTACAAAATAAAAAATATGATACAAGCAATCATATAAAAACGCAAATCCAAAAAATTGACTCCTGGTTAAACAAAACACTTCATGGCAAACATCCCTACCAACTCTCACAACCACACATAGACAAAGAAGCATCTAATAAATGGCTTGTAAATGGGAATCTGTTTGCTGAAACAAGGTTTCCATAGGACAAAATCATAAAAACAAAGAACTACATGAAATATGTGATAAAAGATCCAACAATATTTAATGATAAATACAGGAGATGCAGAATCGAAAACGAAACAATAGAACACATTACAAGTTGATGTAGAACCTGAGCAAGTACAGAATATACATAAAGACATGACAATGTATGTCGACAAATACACCAAGCCTTATGCAAGAAACACAAATTAATGGAAAGCAATATAGTACCATGGCATAAATATAAATCAGAAACTATCCTCGAAAATAGTAACAAAAATCTATTGGAACAGAGGCATAATTACTGATCTAATGATTCCACACAATAGATCGGACATCACACTCTTAAATAATGAAGAAAAAATAACATAACTACCGAACACATCCAATATAGAGAAAAACAATGAAAGAAATCCAAAAATATTTATCATTAGCCGAAGAAATTAAAAACATGTGGCAACAAAATAAAGTTATTATAGTACCTATTATAATATCATCCCAAAAAAACTATTCAAAGTCTTGAAACTCTAGACCTACATAAAAATACATACATAAATTTACAAAAATCTATAATAATTTAACACATTCTCTATTGTCCGGTGATTTTTAAATGGCAACACACCATAAATATACAATAGCTATGCATACAATTTGAGCCCGCTCCACTGTAAAAATGAAAACCGAGAATTAATCTGCATCAAGAATAATAATAATAGCATATTTTATTGAGATTGGATCGTTGTCATTTGATTCTATTCAGTTTTAGAGATTAACCACGGTGGTGTCCCCTCCCTCCACATGGCATTCAAATGCATTTCCCAGGACCTCCTCTCTTTCGTGATTCTTGAAGCCCCTTTCCAGTCTGAAGTCAATGGATATGCTTTCCAGGGTTCTTTTCAAGACAATCGATAGGATGTATGCCTCGATGTTCATGTAAGTGTCCTTTTATAGGAGTCGTGATATTATGTTAAAATACCGTCGCATGTCAGCACATATGGGACAATCCTAGTTTTACATTTGTATATGAGTGAGAGCTCCTTTGCTAAAAGATCATATTTTCAATATTTTTCAGATTCTACCTCGTGGAGCTATTCCTGCGAGGTTATACCCACTTCAATGAGAGTAATCTCACATTTTCTTTTGTCGTATATAAAAATTTATGGTTTGTTGTGTTTTACTCATGTGTCAGTGTTTATTCTCATGTCCACTCTTATTTCTGCTTCCTTGTTCTCACGTATTTCTTGGACGGAGTAGGTTTTAATACGCTTCGATTTTTTAAATCAAAACTTTTTACACATTAATAAGTGGAGACACTGTACAACCTCATTATGTCTTAGGGATAATAATAATAATAGCAACAATAACGACAACAACAAAAATTAACAAAAATATTGGATACAAATGTATCCCCTGGGTCCCCAGATACCTTTGGCCCTGAACTGAGCTACAAAATAATTAAGTTGCCAGTTATCAGGTTTGTTTACTTCGAAAACTGCTAATAATGAGCATTATAAATATAATATAATAAGGCCGCCAAAGTTTAAACTGAACTTCGAAACAAAAAAGTAGAGGGGGTTCACGATTGTTGTCACCGCAAATGCATGACACGAAATGAAAATACTCTGCACAAAAAAGTAATGGTCATAGAAAATTGTTTCGCAAAGTGCAAATTCACGAACTGCAAGCATGCGAAGTTCAAACAGGTGGTGAACACCAGTAATGCTAGTGAGGACTATAAGAAACCAGTAACGCTCTTCTCTTAAGTCCTCACTTGTACAGTTTGTAGCTATAATTTCAAGTTATATACAGGTATTCCTTGTTTAGCGCAATTGGCATCTCAATTTTATTTTTAAAATAAAGTTTCTTAAAGGCTATGGTCTATTATTATGGTCCCAGCCAGTGCTGCATTTACCATAAGGCAAACTAGGCAAGTACTGTGGGCCCGAGATATTGGGTGGCACTAAAATTCAATTTTTTTATATTTAAAAAATAAAAATAATAATCATATTTAATAATTATAAAATGCAACTGACTTTCAGTTTCAAAGTGATTTATTTTAGAAGGCACAGGAGATTTCAAAATTTGAGGAAGGAGTAAAATACGCAGATGATCAAGTACTTCTAGCAAGAAAGGAAGAGGAGCTACAAAAAATGATAAATAGACTAGTGATAACAGGAAGAAAATACAGTATGGAAATAAATACAGAAAAATCCAAGGTCATTCGAATATCAGGTAAAGAAGAGAATCTAAACATAAGTATTAGGGGAAAGCCATTAGAACAAGTTTCAGAATATAAATACCTTGGAAGCATCATAACACGAGAAGCAAAATGTACGGATGAGATCAGAACTAGAATAGGAAAAGCAAAAGCGGCTTTCAGGAGAAAGAAACAACTACTTACAGGGAATATAAGGGAAGATATCCGCAAGAAGTTGATAAAATGCTATCTATGGAGTATAGCATTGTATGGGGCAGAAACATGGACGCTAAGGAAAAATGACATCAAATACTTGGAAAGCTTTGAAATGTGAACTTGGAGGAGAATGCTGAAGATAAAATGGACAGATAGGATGAAAAACGATGAAGTGCTACGAAGAATAGGAGAGAAGCGAATGATTATACAGACGATAAGAAAGAGGAAGGCTAACTGGGTTGGACATTACCTGAGGAGAGAGAGAGTATGATTAAAGACGTGTTAGAAGGAAAACTAGATGGGAAAAGGGAAAGAGGTAGGAAAAGGTTTCAGCTATTAGACGATTTAAAAGGGAAAGAGAGTTATCAAGATATGAAGAGGACAGCGGAAAATAGGAGTATATGGAGAACCAGATTTAACCAAGAATAATCACGGACCTGTCTACGGACAGACTACATATGATGATGATGATATCATTATAATTAATTATGTTATAGATATAAATGTAAACACAGAGCATGTGACAATTTATACACCGCATGATTATCACCCCTTTCCACACATCCCACCGCATCTTGACACTTTCTAATTTTGGATTAAAATATCTGGAGAATGGTGAGAAATAGCACCATACAGTAAGCAAGATGATTTTTTAGTTTCTTATTTTCTACAAAATGAAAAAAAACATGGCAAAATTGATTGGCTGGTTCAAAAGTTATGAGCGGAAATTCGTTTTTTTTGATATTCCAGATTTTTTATGGGAGCTTAAATTAAAAATTTTTCAGTTTTCAGTTTTTTTCTGTTATATGTGTTACATATAAATTAACTCCATAACCACAGAATTCAAAATTAGAGTCACAAAGAAAAGGGGGGAGGAAAGGAAAAAGACAATAAAAATTATAAACTTACAGGTTTAGGAGTTGTTATTCCACGCCAGGGACCTGATGTCACTCACACATTCACTCACTCAATCGCACAAACACTCATCTTAAAGTTGGAAAAGGTAACGGGACCGGGTTTGGGAGAAATTACTCTGCGCCAGGGACCCAAAAAAACACACCGTTGCTCTCGAAATACGTATTTAGTACGTTTACCTCATCTTTAGAGATCTTGTGTGCGTGTATTCGAGTGCTTGTGTGCATGATTGTTTCGTCTGTTAGGTCCCTGTCATTGCCGGAAGGCGCATAAACCTACAGGCCACTGTGTGCGATACTAGGTTCCTGTCGTGGTTTAATCTCCCATAAACCTAGTATTATTTCCCCTTTCCTTCACCCTTTATTTTTTCCCTTTACCTCTTGGTGTGTACATGTGCGTGTGTCTGTGGTTGCTTAGTCGGTCCCTGTCGCAGTCGTACTGACTTACAAACCTTCTAGCAACGGTGTGATTTTTTGGGTCTCTGGCGCAGAGTAATTTCTCGCAAACCCGGTCCCGTTTCCTTTTCCACCTTTAGGATTAGTGCTTGTGCGATTGAGTGAGTGAATGTGTGAGTGACATCAGGTCCCTGGCGTGGAATAACAACCCCTAAACCTGCAAGTTTATAATTTTTATTGTCTTTTGCATTCACTCTCCTTTTGATTACCCCATCTACTCTACCATTTTTACTAAACATTCTACCAAGGTATACAAATTCATCCACTACCTCAATCATTTCACCATTTATGCTAAATTGACATTCGTTCACCTCATTCTCCCGATCGAACACAACTACCTTGGTATTGGCCACATTTATCCTTAAGTCCATTCTCACTGTCGTATCATGCAGGCTATCTAACATTCTCTGCAATTCTCCTTGGTTCTCAGCCGTTAACACAGCATCATCAGCATACAAAAGTACACGAACATTCTCCATTCTCTCCACCAACCTTAACACCCACCATATCCATACATGCCTGTCTCACACATTTATCCATGAACACTTTAAATAACCAAGGGGACATGACACATCCTTGTCGTACACATTGCTCAACTCTAAACCAATCACTCATCATGCCATTGACCCTTACACATGCCCTACTTCCAGTATACACTACCTTTATAGCATTCAGCAACCAACCATTCACTCCATACTCGCTCAGAACATTCCACAATTCATTACGATTCACTCTGTCATATGCTTTCTCTAGATCAACAAATGCACAGTACATTTTCGTTCTTACATCCATGCACTTCTCAACCACTTGCTGAAGGGCAAATATTTGGTTTGTGCAACCCCTTCCAGGCATGAAGCCACAATGCACTCCCCACATTTTATCCATGGTTATCTTTTGTACTCTTTCAATCAAAACTTCCCCATACACCTTTCCAGGTATACTCAGCAAACTAATCGCTCTATAATTCTTACATTCAGTCCTATTTCCCTTACCCTTGTAGAACGGTACAATTACACCCTCCTTCGATTCAGCAGGCACTCTCGAACTCCTTGCACACAGATTGCACAGATCACATATCCAACACATAAGCAAATCACCTCCATACTTCAACATCTCTCCCGTTATGCCATCCACACCTGCAGCTTTTCCATTTTTCAACATATTCACTGCTTGAACTACCTCGTTCTTACTAATCCCCTCATATTTATTAATATTCACTCCAACAGATTCACTCGGATTTTTAGACCCATTCACAACATTTCCATACAACTCTTCAAAATACTTTTTCCAACACTCCCTTACATCACTCTCATTCCACACCATATCACCATTCTTTCCTTGAATTCCGCTCACACCCTTACTCACTCCTTGCCTTGCTCTCTTCACCCATTTCCAGAACAACATCCTATTCCCCTCAAAATCATTCTGCTTTTTCTCAGCTTCATTCATCTGCAATTGTTCTTTACTCTCTTTCACAATATTTTTTGCAGCTCTCCTTTTCTCTTTATAAATATAGAAAGGTAGAAAGGTGGCAGGGAGTGTGTGGTCGATTGCAAAGAATGAATGGTTGTCAAAAGAAGCGAAAATGTCTGTATACAAGAGTGTTTTAATTCCTACCTTGCTGTATGGCAGTGAAACATGGGTGTGTCAGGAAAAGTATAAAAGTAGTTTTAATGCAGTTGGGATGGGATGCATGAGAAGAGTTTGTGGAAAATCTAGGAGGGACAAAGTGAGGAATAATTGGGTGATGAACGAATGTGGTATGAAAGCTAGTGTGACAGATCTGTATGAGAGAGGTCTGCTGAGGTGGTTCGGGCATATAGAAAGAATGGAGGAGGGTAGAATCACCAAACAAATATATGAAGGAAGAGTGAATGGCGAGAGAGGGATAGGCAGACCGCGCAAGACTTGGTTGGATGTGGTTGGTGAGACTTTGAGAAAAAGGGACATGAAAAGTATGAGGAATAAAAGGAAATGTGTGACTCAGTGTATGAGTGTAAGTGAAGCAAAAGAAGTGTGCAAGGATAGAAGCGTGTGGAGTAAGGTGGTGGGTTGATAATTGGCAGACATATGGCATGGCTCACCCCGCAAGGGAAAGCATCAAGGTGTGTTTTTGTTGTTGTTTGTTGTCTTTTGCCTTTCCTTCCTTTCCTCCCCCCCTTTTCTTTGTGTGTTTCTAATTTTGTATTTTACGGTTAAGGAGTTAATTTATATTTAACATCAGTTTTGCTGTAGTCTCCATCTTTACTTATTTACTGTTATATGTGACCAAAAAGCTACCTTCCTGTACAATTTCAGGTCTCTAGCACATCCAGAAGTGGGAAAACATTTTGATCAGTTATCAATCATTATTATCAATAGATGCGTACAGGAAGTGAAAAGAAGAATTGCACTTGCAAAGCAAGCTTTTCAATGCAAAAGGAACCTACTGACAAGCAGTCATATGAATTTGGAAGTAAGGAAATCCTTTGCAAAAGCTTTTGTCTGGAGTACCTTACTTTATGGTAGTGAAAGTTGGACGTTAGGAAAGAGGGAGAGGTCCCGTCTGGAAGCGACAGAAATGTGGATATGGAGAAGATTGATAAAGACAAGTTGGACAGAGAGAAAGACAAACCTTGAAGTTTTGAAAGAAGTAAAAGAAGAAAGGAAACTGATCAGAGGAATGGAAGAAAGGAAGGCAAAATTTTTAGGCCATGTGATTAGACATAATGGATTAATTGTGAACATCTTGGAGGGGAAACTTTTAGGGAAGAAAGGAAGAGGCAGACCAAGAAAGAAATACCTAGATGACGTGGAGTCAGTGATGGGAGTTGAGAAATACGAGATGTTGAAGAGAATGGCAGAGGACAGGAGTTCATGGTTGCAGCGACAAGGCTTAGCCTTTAGATGAAGAAGAAGATCAATCACCCAGGAAACTGGGCTTCGAATCATACATATGTATATACGACCGCCGGCAGCTGGAACCGCTCTGCTGTTAAGCAACAACAGCACTCATATAACCTTGAATTTGATCATCACATGTGATACATATAGATCATGGGTTGACTGATGTCGTAGTATTACACTGGTCAACAAAGATTTTGTTAAATGTAAAATTTCAACTTTCTTATGTATTTTTAGGTGCTGACTTCAAAAATGAAGTCAGAATTTTTCTATCACCCACCATTTTTGTGTAACAGACATAATAATATGTATATAGAAATTAGCATGTAAATAAATATTACTTATTGTGTTCATAGAAAGAAACATAGCTAGTATGTAAATGTTGGTTTGGAAATGTTTGTTTTAGAACCTAAGAAAACATCCATGCATCACTTACTCAATATTTCATTTCAGCAGTTAACCCATTTAAATTAAAGAATTTCTCTATAATGAACAAAAGAAGATCGAAAATCGTATGTGAAAATGTGCTGGTGGTTAACTGGACAATTGCCGAAAGAAGTGTTATCACTTTGTAATGCTGGGTTTTTATTTGTTATTATGCATTTTAAAAGAAATTAAAAGATTTTTTCAATTTATGATGCTAAGTTTTCACTTGCTATTACAGTTTCTTTTATTTTCTATTAAACTGTTTTATTTATGATAAAAAGTGAAATTTTTAGCTTCACTTGGAACTTCTGCTATTTTTACATTGCATCTTATAAGGAAATAGGACTTGCACTTCGCGAATTTGCATTTCACATCAGTTTTCCGGAACCAATTATTCGCAAAGTTCAAAAAGATTGTGTACTCTTAAATTGTCACTTGTACATTTCAGAGCAATAATTTCAAATTATCAGTTATCTTCATTGTTGTATCCTCTCCTATTTTTAACACTGTATAGTATATAATAGTGTGTAATAAGCACATCTTATCATCTAAAACAAAAACATCTTTTTTCACAGATATCTTTCAAGGCTTTCTGCTGAAATAAAGTATTGGAAATTGCTTAACTTTGACATTCCACATACTCTTGTGGATTTCTACAAGAAGTGCAAAGAGCATAAAATTTTATATGACTCTGTGTATGCATTCACACGGGATTACAACTTGCTTTGTTCTGGTAAATAGATATGTTTAGTCTGGTATGTGTGAAAATTATTATATAATGGAATTATCATGTAATATTTTCTTCTAAACATTAGTTTTATCAGACTCAGAACTGGTTTTGTTCAAAGAACTACTGTTATCAGTAGATGAAAAAATTCATCCTGCTTTGACAACAGTGACATGGTTGACACCAAATATGGGACAGTTTGTTAATGATATCTGCAATGATGCTTTATATGTAAGTAATATTTCTTGTGTTTTATGTTATACAATGTTAATGCATGTGATTACAAATAACTTATCAATCAGTTATAGGTTTAAGAAATACATTCCATTTATCATATTAGGAACAGAACCGATATTGGCCGCAAGATGAATTTAGCGCCTTAAGTGCTGAGAAATTGAACTACTTGTGATTAATCACTCATCTGGGTATGCCGTAATATTCCATCATGCTGCTTCTCTGGCAACTAGCTGCATCCTTTTAGTTTACCGTCTTGGTAGTAAATGGACTTCACATGTTTATTTGGAAAAGATACACTTCTCACATTTAGACCCTGGCTTTGCTTTGTGGGTTGCATTCCGGTTACCCTAATTTTAAAATTAACAACATTTATATGAGGCGCCAAGAATCAAAACCCGCCAAGCAGTGATATTTTCAGGAAATGCAAAAATTCACAGAGATAAAATGGAGTGATGGAATTGGATATTGTTGGTGTAAAAATGTTAAGTTTGCATTCATATTCTTTTATATAGAGTATGATAGTCATAGGAGTGAAAGTAATGGCAAAATGAACATGTAGAATTTTCACATGTCGGGTTTTGAAACGGAAAAGTGGATTTGGCGGAATTTGAATCTAAAATACTTTTTGAGTCTTGAAAAGCAGGACTGAATTCAGTGAAGAGGCAATAGAACTAAGATTAATCCTCTTATTAAATACTAAACAAAGTAAAGGAAATGGTAGTGCAGATAAAGAATAAAACATGAATGAGGGAACCGGAAATTTGTTTTTCATTCTTTCATTATACAAAATTATTTTCAAAATCAAATTAGTACAAAGTACAAAACTTCTTCATTTTCTTCTTGGATGTCTCCTTCGTCTCCCCCTTGATTCTTCCTTTCTATGTCCATGTAAAATTAGTGATTCTCAGATTTCCTCCAATTCGGTCCATAATGTTTACTCAAAAGGTTCGCAACATCTTTAATTTTTGCAGGTTTAATGGACATGCCAGTTTGCACAATCACGGGCTCAATGTTGGTGATGTTTTTGTTCTGCTTTGTAATAAGTTTAGGAGTGCAGCTTTCACTTCTGTAATGTACTTCTTGAACAGTGATGTTTTGAAGATTGGGTTTTTTGTATAAGAAGAAACATTTTGCTGGGTTAAACTGAAAGTGCCAATTACCTGGCTTCTTCAATATTTTATCCGCTTCGGCTTTCCAATCACGTATTTCGACAGTCTTTCCTACCTTGTGCACAGTTTCATGCTTTTCTAAAATGGCTTCATATTCCTTGTGCTTCAAGATAGTGTCTTTAATGCAGAGCTGTTTTTCTATTCCTCCAAACACACGGTCAGGAGGAATGAAGGAGTGACCAACTATTGGGAAAGTCAAGGACATCTGTCACTAACCATTTTCCAAGCATAGCAATGAGTGTGGTGTTTTTGTTTTGTCCACCACCCATCTGCAAAACACTTCACAACAGTTTTCCCCTCAAAATTTATTTTCAGCAAAGAATGATGGACACAAGATGCAATGACATTTGAATTATTAGGATAAACATCTTTACTCCAGGTATAACAGTGAACACTATCTTTTGTTAATTTACATTTTGAATTTCCAGTAACAAGAGTAAAGTTGTAAAAAGAGTACTGCCGACTGAAATACGTAGCATGGTCTGGTAGATTTGGTAATAACATGTTCTTTTGACAGTCAAAACAAAGCAAAACTACATTTTTATCATCACTTTTTAAGAGATCGAAAAATGCCTGAGCCCTTAATTTATGTAGATGCTTGGGTGCTAGATGTTCTCGTTTATTTCCATCATTTTCCCCAGCTTTGATTTGCTCATCAAAAAGTAAACATGCAGAGTATGCGACAGTTTTAGGGGTTCCAAATCCAAAATTAAAATTTTTGTTAATAACATCTTGAAAGTAGGATTCTTTGATATGTAGATCAAGTTTCACTGAGCCATTGTACATTTGGTGCAATTTTGTGATACTAAGCTCTGCAGGTAAGTATTTTTGTAATGTTGATCGATGTCTATTGGATTGTGATTTGATGACTTTCAGAAAACTGGCAAATTCAATAATTCATGTACATTTGTCTGCATTTTTAGAACTTTTGTGGTCACTGCCCCTTGTTTCTGAGGCAGCAGCACATCACTTTGAAAATGTCTTTTCAGTACACCTAGCACTCTGTCTTTCTTTAATTCTAGGATTTTCACAAATGCTTCACGACAAATACCTGACTTAGTTCCATCCCACTTTCGAAAGAAAAACTTGAATGAAAGCTTCTTTTCAAAACGTGTATTATTTACAGCTCTATGCCTTTTGAGCCGGGTTACAGCTGTATGGGCAATAATGAAATTGTCTTGCTGAATTTTGTCTTTGGATGCATAAAAAACAGAATGAAATTTTTGTATGTCCAACAGTGGTAATGTAGAGCAGTTGAAGACTTTTTTTTTGTGATCACAATTTGTAATTCCAGGAGATCCACTTGCCGAGTACCTGCACAAAAATATTTACGATACTGTAACGATTCATGTCATTCTGTTAATGATGTTACCTCTTTGCAGCAAGGGAAAGTTAAACTTAGACTATTCTTTAATCTATATAATAGTTTTATCTCAGAAAATAAACATGTGCACATGTACTTACAGCTGCCTTCGTTTTTTTCTCTCTTCCATTAACTATTGTTCAGTGTTTTTTTTCAAGCTTCATGTGGCGAACACTGCATAAGATGCTCCTCAACAGCTTTCTCCATTGTCAGCAATTGTTTTTGAAAATAATTCGCTCTAAATTAAAATTTTTAAACACTTTACACAGCTTTGATCAGGCTTTTACATACCGTCAACAATGAGTGCCACACCAAACAAAGGTCACAACCACGTGACGAAATGCAAAGCTCTGATTGGCTGAAATGGATGTGTCGGATTTTGAAACTAAGATGATGCTCAACTTGTGTGGATGTGGTGGGTATTGAACCTGAGTCTCTACTTTGACCTCGTTATATGCATAGATGTGACAGGTTTTGAAGCAAAATACTACTGTTATCGAAGTCCTTGTTATAAGAACCATAAGAGAACGTGTCTAACTCAATTTTTATAAAAAAATAGATTTGGCGGGTTTTGATTCTAGGCGCCTCTTATGTCATCTATAATATTTTTATTTTTTTTATCACTTAGTAATTTTGTAAATTTTGCATGTCTTTATACCATATTTTAGGATTTTGTGTTCATTAAATATTATTAACAAATAAATTTTTTATTGTAATAATTAATGTATATTACCATTTTAATTCATGCCTTGTGATAAAAATAGTTTAAGACAAATTTTAAGAATAAACAACTCAAATACTGAATTATTAACGTATTTTTTAATTGATTTGCGAAAGATAAAAATTAAATTTATCTCCATTGCAATTTAAATGCCCAACACCGGTTTTGAAAAATTAAATACCCAGATGAGTGGTTAATAACTTGACAAAGGCGGTTATTTTCAAAACAGTCAAAAGTGAACATTAGTTCAGTCCTCTTTTTAATAAGTGTGGTGTAATTGAAATGGAACTTAACCCAGACTGGGGAGTATGGGTAGATTTTGAAGCTGTGTAGGGTGCCTGTGGTGCCTGCCTAGATGAATGTCACCCTCCACCCCTTGCGGAGATTGGGTTCTCAAAGCAAAGCAAATGCGTAAACCTGTGTGTGTACACTACATATAAATTTGTGTTGGAGAATGAAGTTGTGTAGGGCACTTACGGCACCTGCCTACACAGAAATTGTGTGTATACTACATAGTTCCATTTCTCGCCAATCAAGGCACCATGTCAATCTTGCAGCCTATATCGGTTCTAAGCTTCATATAAACATGTTTACACACAACTATATTGGTTTTATTTTATGCAGGGTAACAAATCTGCGAAGAGCTACAAAGTTCTGGTGCAAGATATCTTTCATTCTATTGTTAGGCAGTAGTGTTTGGAAGAAAAAAAACTTGTCCTGCTATTTAATTAGTTGTCATCCCTCAAAAGCTATTTTTATGATTACCGTATATACTCATATAGCATGCAGTTTGGAGACCAAATTTTTGGGTCATCAAGTAGGGGTGCATGTTATAATAATAATAGTTATAATTATAATGTTTATTTGTCCACTGATCGTACAGAGTTTATGATATAGGACATGTCAATAAATAAGATTATAGCACTCTAATCCCACGAATCAAGTCAAAAATATTACAAATTGATATATAAAAAGGTATGTTTACAAAAGGAAAACATTTACAAAACATGTAGGAAAGAAAGCATAGATCTTTAGGTTTACAAAATGGTTTTAGCAAAATTCATTAATACTGTAAAACCATTTGTCATCAAGGAATTTAAAAACTTCCATTTTAAATTGATTGAGATAATCAATTCTTTTCAAACTATTAATAAATTTCATTCCCATAGCTTCTGGGCCCTTACAAACTGCTTTTGAATTGTTAAATAATACATGAAGGCAGGGGTGAATCCTCCATGGAACCAAGGGAAGCATTGCTTCCAAATTAGAAATTAAAATAATAATAACAATAAAAATTACTCATCCACAAGTGCAATTTTAGAAGCACACCTTCAGTAAAACCGTGTGACTGTGCGACATTTTAAAAATCCACCTTGACAGCTGATGCCACACAGTGGCCAAAAATAACACTACTAGCCTGCTAGAAAACAAGAATATTATTGCATACACATCAATGAGCCAATCACTGTAGGCGTCTACTCAAATTATTTTACAGTTTCAATAAGTTGCAATTCTGGCGTTTCATATGAACTTTCATGTTTATAGAAATGTTTGTGTTATATTAGTGCATTGAGAGATATTATTTCCAAACATTTTGGCCCAGATAGGAGGAATTTTGCATTTTTTCTCTGCATAATAAAGTATGGACTGGAAGCAATTTGAAAATTGCAAACATGAGTGAACCGAGTGCTTCAAACGCTTTTGTTGTGCTTTCAAGTAACTCTGGTGAGGTTTCATGTTGTGCCTTGTGTAATTCATTAATGAAAAGTTTTTCGTCGAACAATTTTCAGGCAAAGAGTGAAATTATCCAAGCAGGTAGGCCGAAACCTTGCCTAAATATAAATATAAAAATTAAATTATGCACAAGACATTTTAACGTAGATATTTATAACATTGTGGAATGGTTGACTGGATGTGAGAGCAAAGCAAAATTATTTTGTTGACCATGCTTACTTTTTTCTAATGAAAAAAATGTTCTGATGTTTCTGATTTAAATAATCTTCATAAGGTAATAAAGAGACATTCAATAAATAAAGAACATTTACAGGCAATTCTTCAAGAAAAAATATTTGGAAGAACTCGAATAGAACAGGTTTTAGATAAGCAGTTGGAAATTACTCATTGTCAACATAACAAAGCAGTAAAGAAAAATCGAGATGTGTTAAAAAGACTTATTGATATTGCTTGCTTTTTGGAAGAGCATGAACTTGTCTTTCGTGGTCATTATGAATCCAATAACTACATAAATTAAGGTAATTACGTGGACTTGGTCGAATTAGTTGATAAATACGACGGAACTTTGGGAAACCATTTGGAACATTGCACAATGTTTCACGGCACATTCAGGGCAATACAGAATGATTTAATTTCTTGTGTTGTGCAAGTCGCACTGCAAAAAATTCATCAAAATTCTTTTGACTCTCTCATGAACAGTTATGGAAATTATTTCGACATAGTTGCTTTGCGTTCTGAACTTTTGGTTATATATAAAATAGATGATATTGATAAAAACAGCATTAGCGATTTATATCATTTAGAGAATGGTTTAGACAAAGCTCTCAAATGGTAAAATTATGTGAATTAGTATGGAAAATACCTGTGACCAATGCCTCAACTGGACGGAGTTTTTAGCTCTCAAACGTATCAAAACATTTGTGTGGAATTCCACAAATCGACTCTCTAAATTTTCAATTCTATCAATCGAAAAAGCCCTCATCAAAGAATTTCTCAAAAACCTGTTTTCTATGATGATGTCATTGCAGAATTTGCAAATAAGGAAAGAGGAATTCTTCTGCATTTCAAATAACAAGGTAAGATCTGATTTTCATAATTAATTGCTTCCGTATGAAAAAATCTCAGGATTCACCACTGCATAAAGGTCATCTTTTATTCTAGTCTAGTGATTATGAATTTGAGAGGTTTTTTTATATATAGGATTATTGAGAAAATATATACCATATTTACCTGCATCCAAGTCGAGGTTTTTTTTCCAAATTTTAGCTTGCAAAAATCAGGGGTCATCTTAAATCATATACCATCAATACATTGCAGTCAATTGATCACACGTCATTTCATCATGCTTCAATTTGTGCTGCATTAATTTATCACACAACAAACTCATCACATCAATACATCGCATGACAAAAAGTCATCGCATGATAATTTCGTTGTGAGACAAATTCGTCGCAAGACTTATTGGAATGCGAGACACCATGATTGGTGTACGACAGGGAGATATACTTTTGGTTGGGTTTGCCATACACCATCCAATGTGTCTTGCGTAATTCTGGTATTATCGAAATATAAAGAAAAATTATTTTGTAGAAAAGTGTCTCCCCCTACCGTTCACCAGTCATGGTGTATCATGACGAATTTGTTGAGAGATGAATTGAGGTGTAATGAGGTTGTCGTGCGATTTATTGACATGTGACAAATTTTTTATGCGACTAATTGATACGCGAAGAACTGACTGTGACAAATTTACATGCAATGGGCGGACCATGACGAATTGTCATAGAACCGTACAAAGTATGATTATGCATTTAATCCATGTTAATAAAATAATCGTATCTACTGAAAGTTTTCATTGCAAATTTACAATCTAGAATTCAATTAATAAAGTATAAATAAATAAAAAATAAAAAATTCTCTTTTTTCAAACAAAAATTTGAAACACACCATTTAAATGAATGAACGAACTAGTATACCTACACTGAATGTATACGTGTGTTTGAAATATATACCTAATACATCCAGTGATACATCGTCTTGGGTACGGGTAAATACGGTATTGAAGGAACTGTTAAAATGCTCAACTCTCTGAAAATAGGATGACAGTTGGCTGTATAACTATTACCTGTTATTACACAAATTATCTTTTTTTGAGCTTTAAAAATTTCTATTAGTCTGGGAGAGGAACCCCAGAAGATTATTGCATAGCTGACATAGGAGTAGAAATGAGCATAATAGAAAATCAAAATAACATGAACACTAACACTATTTTTAAGGGTGCAAGCAAGGTAATAAATGGAATTCAGTTTCCTCAACATTCAATTCACACCATTTAGACATTCCATGTAAAACACTGGCAGCGGCTTTAGCTAAATAAGCTTTATCTTGATTCCTTAAAACTACATTAACATCATCAGCATACATTATGGACTTGCAAAAGATTTTGGAATGAAAGGGATTCTGGTAGGTCATTAAAAAAATCAGTAATAAGTACTAGGCCCAAAATTGAGTCCTGAGGAACACCTGAATTTATGAGATTGGCCTTTGATAATTTTGGCCATTATTCTTAATAGTAACAACCTGCTGATGTTCTAAAAGGTAAGAGGTGAGCCAGTCATGTGCAACTCCTCGAATTCCTGAGGCACATTTCTGAAGGAAGATTTTATGATTGACATACAATCTCATCTTATTTTCAATTGCATTTGAGAGAAAACTCAATGCAGAGACACAGGCAGATTTGGTTGACTTTCCTTTCCTGAAACCATATTGACTGTTGGAGAAGAGATGATTTTGTTCTAGAAATGCCACAACTCTTCCACAGAAAATTGATTAAAAAATATAGAAAAATGGTGACAGCAATGATATTGGTCTATAGTTCTCTATGAGGTTTTTACTTCCTTTGTTTTTATAAATTGGGGTGACTTTTGATGATTTTAGAGCTTCTGAAATGGTACCTTGCTGCAGAGATTTATTGAATAGGAAAAGTAAGATGTCGGATATAGCTGACTGGCTGGATGTTATGACTTTCCCTGGGATTTCATCAATGCCAGTTGAATTTTTTTTCCTAGTGACTTGATAAATTTAGAAAGTTCTGAGATTATTTGATTATTGCTCTTCTATACGGTCCACGGCATCTCCCACCAACCTTAAGCTCTTAAATCGCCCTCTAAATTTCTTCCTAGCAATCGTACGCCATCGAATCTCCACTTACCATAATTTGTCTCGCTAGGAATTACTTTCAGCGCTGGATATTTCCTCTCTGCAACTGCATCGGAAAACATTCAACCTTAAATTTTTCTATGTAATAATGAATGGTAATACCGATCAAATGATCTTCTTACCTACTTTTCTCTTCATGTCCCCCCTCGTCCCACTCGCAACCCACTTATGCAAATGCCTCCTTTCCATCATCAAAAGATTTCTTTTATTGATTTTCCCAAACTTTCAATTCCCTGGTGTGCTTTTTCCCTACTATTCATGTTCTCCCCCATCTCAACCTTCGCTGCGCTAGTTACCCCGGTTACCCCCATAAATTTTCATTGTTCAATGCGTTTAATATCTTTGTGTTCATTTATTTCTCTGTTTCATGTTTGGAACGATTTAATATTCTACAATTCTTAATTTTAATTCCCACTGTAGTTTATTGTATTTTATATTTTTTAAAATATTTTTTTTTTGTTATTTTATACTGATGTATGTTAATGATCCATTGTAAAAGGCCATATTTGGCTGTTTGTGGACCTTTTAATTAAATAAATAAATAAAGTTAACACATTCATGATGGAAGGCATTTTCAGTGTTCTTCCTCTTGGGCATAAAATTTTTAAACATTATTTTTTTACTTTAATATTGTTAAATATACTTTTTTATGTTAAAAACTCTTTTTATGAGTTCTTTGCATGAAGCAAACGCATTTAGGAGAGGTTGTTTCTGTCTGTCCATCCGTCTGCATGTTTCAACCCAGAAACCGCTGGGCATATTTTGATGAAGTTTGGTATTGGGGAGTTTTACTAAAATTGTCTACCGATTCCAATTTTGGTTAAAATCGGACAATAATTATGACCACTTTACATGAAGACCTACATGTAGTTTACAATGTTCCTCTGTTTCTGCTCAGAAACCGCTGGGTGTATTTCAGAGTATTTTTTGTTTTAGTTATCATTTGGTTCAAAGGGTTTTTTGGGATTTTTGTGTAGGGGCCTTCTTGGAGAAGTTGATCCACTTTTTGGTAATATTGATCCTTGTCCATTATAATCAACTTCTCCAAGATCTACCTACATAAAAACAAAAACACGGTTATAAACAATGACTTAGGTCCCATCCCTCACTCCCCCTTTTTCAGTTACTCAGTTAACCATTCCAAATCCTTTCACTTTTTCCCCCTCTCCCCAATGGTCACTCCTTGTATATATACCCCCTTCTCCCTCCTACATCCCACACTACTGAAGACGACAGCTTAGCTGTCGAAACATCGGTGTTTAGTTTTAATTTTTGGTTAGAGTTTACTGTTTACTTTTATATGTTTCTGCATGTGCATGTCTCCTTTTGACTTAGGTCCTGCGACGGTGTTTACCAGCAACCTGGAGCATGAGTTTGAGTATTCTCTTCATTTTTACGGTGAAGGAGTTTTTGTTTATTTACTATTTTTGTAATGAAATGCAAAATTTTCAAACATCATGACTCACCAGCGTATCTTTGTCTTACAAAATTTCAATACATCTTGGTTTTACCCCTCTCTTATTTCCCAAAATAACTTTGCATGGTGGCAACCTTTCTATTTGGTTTGATCTGCCGCTCAGGATGTTGACCAGGGTCTATTGTGTGGCGGCAACTTTCTCTTCGCCCAGGCTCACTCACCCACTGCAGTACCTTCCAGGAGACCTCACATTCTTACCAAACTGTAATCAAGTCTTTCCAAAGATATTTTCTTGAGCCACCACGTACGAAACTGCAACATGTGCTATTTTTATCTTTATGATGCATCCCATCCCAAGTGAAGGCTTGAACGGGAGAGACGTACATCCGCACAAGATGTTAACTGAGGTTTATTATCAAGCGGTGGCTTCAGCCCTGTATAGCCCTTCAAAGGTTCCTCAAAAATCTAATAAAGCTTTTGTTTGAACCCTCCTGGCATTTCCTTTGTGTGCAGCCATGTTCTCCATTATAGCATCTGCGAATATTCTTACTTCATTGGTGAAATTTCATCCCCACCCCTCTCTATCCTGGGAAATTCACTATTTACAGTCATTCTCTCTTTGGTTTTCATACAAGTGACACTGTGATCTGTGTCATATCATTGAAATCCATTTGATATATTCACAACACCAGCATAACCCATGGTCGATTCAGATGTTTCAATGTCAGGTTTTTTGGATTCCAATGATTCTTATAAGCCCTCAGATTGTGATGAAGATATTGATTCAACATCTTTCAATAAAATATTAATATTGAATAAAACTAATTATAATAAAAATAAATAAAATGTACTGGCTATGGCATAGAAAAAGTTGAACATATTTAAGAACTCGCATTAGATACTATTCAGAGGCTCCGTCTCCAGAGCTGAAGTGGTCAGAGACTGGATTGGCTTATCATACTGGGACTATACCTGGGGCTTGCCAGATGTCAGAATCCATGACTCTGCCTCTTTTTCTCCATTTGATTTTCCTAGCAACAGAACTGTCACTTATACTTTCTTTATTGTCATCTTGGATTACAGGGGTTGGATTATATGTGGTTGGCTTATGGGCTTGTACATTATTTTTTCAAATCTGTTTAAAACAGCCCATCATTTGACAATCTTCCAGTATTCATTTTTAAACAAGATGTTTCCTATAAAATATTTTGGAAATAGGACAATTCTGCCTTAAAATGTATTTATAATTGTCCATTTCTGTGTATTTATTAGTTCCTCTTTTACATTATTAATGTTGTTTTTTTATTTCAGCTCAGGGAATCTATAAAAGAATATAAGACAACTCATTTAAAGTTGCAAGAGATTTGTCATGACATTGGAACTGTAGTTTTATTTAACGTTAAAACCAATCATTACTATTCTTTTGATGAATTATTAGAGGAACAGAAGCAGCACAGGTAATGATGAACATTTTATGAGTTAATCTTAAAAAATCTCATAGATGTAAATGTTGTTGATTTAAAGTCTACCTTCACTTTCATTTGTCATTCTTTTTATTGGATTACTCCTGATATATTTAGTGCAATGTGTCATTCTTTGTATCTTTTCATAAATAAAATTTCCTCGTGACAAAATATTTTGTGATATTTGCGTAGTTCTACTTTTAATTCATATTTTTTAATTTTTTTTTCTGCCTAGCTGATTTTTAGCATTCACCTTTGTCCATGGACACCATATCTCAAATTTTTATCTTCCTTCACGTTAACCACTTTTCATTCAATAACAGATTCAAGTTTACTTACTACTATAGTTATTTACTCAAGTTACATGAATTTCTTGGAAAAGCTGCAATTTTTGAGTTGTTCTTTACTCAGGTCAACTATCATCACTATTAAAATAAAATTTTGACTAACTGTTAATTTAAAGGAGCAAACATTTGATACTGCTAGGGCCAGCCCATGGTACGGGTAAGCTGGCCGGTTGCCCTGGATGCCAAAGTCACTATTCTGATCATATATCTATATATTACTTGTGAGTGAATAAGTATTGGATACCAATTTATATTGTGTAACAGACTGGAATCATGATGGCATCTATTTTAATTTTTCATTATAAATAATTTTTACAGAGCAATGAATAAAATACTTTGAAAATATTTCAACAAACATTTATGGAGGGAAGTGCTGGAGTGCTATCTCCTTGGGCCACCTCTGGCTGCTGCCGATATGATTTTTGAAATGAATATATTATCTGGTCAATAAGGTGTACCTAGATATTAAGATAAAATTTTCAGGAAAAATATTTTTATTGTATGTGTTTACACTTACATTAGTTATATAGATGGGTATGTGAATGTATTATAGACTACAGTTTATCTTCTGACTTAAGCTTTCACACATGATTTTGGAATACAGCCAACTCTCTTTCAACGAATGTCCCTTCAATGTGCAATCGCATTAAGGAAACTATTGAATTTTAAAGCCCTTATCTTCAATGAAGGTACTGTTCACTTGAATGAATGATAATGAATATCCAACTCAAATCATAGAAATTCATATGTTCACAAAAAGTCAGAGACACTCAAAGGCTCTCTTGTTTACTCATAGAGCAGGGGTTCCTAATCTTTTCATTGTGGCGAGAACCAAGTTGTATCCTAGAATAGGGATAAACAACCTTTTCTACATGGCAGGGTGCATAGGCATACCCAGGATTTTTGTTGGGAGAGGCTCATAATGGTAAACACTCATTTCCATGTTTGCATACTTAATTTTTATATTTAAACATGCACACAGGCACACACATTTGCAAACACGCACACATATAGACAAACAAAAAACACAAAATGAAAAGAAAATGTTGGTTACAAATTAATTTAGCTGTTATTTAGTACATACATTTTCAGATTCTCATACAAATATGTAGATTAACATTGATATAAAAATAAATATTTTGATTTTTCAAAACATGAAAATAATATTTATAGATTTTGTTCATTAAAACATAAAATAAGAATTATTTAAATGGGTAACAATTACAATTTTATATATAATCTTCTGCCTTATTTGTAATTCATCTAATATGTCTTTGGGGAGAAATTCCATTTGTCTGTATGTGTTGAGGAGCACTAAACCATTCTGTTCTTCCTGTCCCATGGAATTATGCAAGTATGTTTTCAATCTTCTTAATGTTGAAAATATTCTCTCTGCTGCACTTGTTGATACTAGCAGAGTTGCAAATATTTTTAATAATGAATAAATATTTAGATATATATTCTGATGGCATTGCATTAATGCTACTATTGCATTTAAAGGAGGTACTCTGTTTTCCTACTGTTCCTGCTAAAGCTTTAGTTCACTCTCTAAAACTGAATCATTAACATCCAGAGAATAAAATTTGGCCAAAGTTGATAGACTACCTATATCTGATGTAGAGCTACATCATTTTGGTGGGAGGCACATGGAGGATTTTAAGATACTTTTAGGAGTCAAGAATTGTCTCTAATTGTGTCACAAGACAATCCAAAAATGGAATAAACATAGATTGCCTGTAATAAACTTTTGCCTATTCAGTAAGAATATCATTCCTATTTCTTTGATTTTTCGATATCCTTGGCATTGTAATTTTAATACCAAAACCTCCTTTATCTGCTGCCTCTTTGAAAATATTTGCAAAGGTTTGTCAGCATTTTCTCGGATACATTTTAGAGCCGATGTTACATATTCAATGAGATTTATTATGGAAATGAGATAAATGTTTTCACTTTGTAATACTCTACTCAATGGCAATGTATAAATGTACAGTTTTTGTATACTATAGAAAGACACCGAAAATTTTCCTTGGAATATTGCATTCTGAAGAATCTGTGCTGTAGATGAAATGTCATCACTTATTTCTTTGAGTGCTAGGTAAATTGCATCTAAATGTTCCACCATTATCATGACACTCTATCCATCTATTGCAATTCAAATGACATTGTGACTAACATTTTATTCATACTTGGGGCCACTCATATGTCTCTGCTGCTAGAAGGTGAGGGCCAAAGAACTGAAACTCAGTGTAGCTGTATCTACTGCACTGGAATGCACCTTGCAATGGGCTTGTGAGACAGGGAATTCATGAACTTCAGCAGCATAAGCAATTGGCAACAGCACACACAACTCTATGTTTGCATGGGAGAGACCTGAGTTTTCATCCGTGGAGGCCCCAATTCCTTTGCTCTTAATGGTTCCCTCAAAGTCAGGATTTTGGAAGCTTTCTCTTGTCTCTCTCTCTCTAAACCCCCAGGTTATTTGAAACACTATAGTGGGACACATTTGCTTAAATCATAGATGCCTGCATATGGTTACACACATGCTAACTTTTTGTGATAATATATTTAACCACTTCGGATTGTTAAAAAAGTGTTTTTTCAATAATTCCCTAGAAATTTCTTGTATCTTTATTATATGCACCATTTCCATTGGCTAAATTTAAACAGTGTGAGGTGTAATGTACATATAATGCTTTGAGTTCTGTTGTTGTATCTGTGCCTGAACACGTTCAAATTTGCCACTCATGGAAGCAGCACTATCATACCTCGAAGGTAGGAAATGTCAATACCAAATTATAGTAAACTTTCTATAATCATGGAAGTCAAACAAACAAACTAAAAATTTCATGCAGACTCTAATTTTTTTTATCTATGTACCTGACACACAAAGTCAATTGTTCAGTTATTGAAATGTTGGTTGTTTCATCTGCTAAAATAGCCAAACATTTAGCATTGTTAACTTCTTTAACAAGTTTTTTCAGAATCAAATCATTTTGCATCGTTAACTTCTTTAAAAAGTTTTTTCAGAATCAAATCATTACAAATTTTTGTTATTTTGTTCTGGATGTTTGCGCTTAAGTAAGTACTATTTCGCCCCGCACAATTTAAAGTGATTTTTTAAATTGGTGTCACCAGTTTCTACCCTTGCTCTAATGATTGTATGAAAATTTCCTTCAAATGAGATTAACACTTGTGTGAGTCCTGTAATTGCTTCCCCATATTTATACCATATGAACTCAAACATTATTTCTTGTAAAATAAATGTAGAACATCATTTGTGCATTGTGTACTGGAAGGATATATCTTTCTATATATATATATATCTTTCACACAACATATTCATGATACTCAAGCTTCTTGAAGATCTGCTTAGAGAGTCCTTACTCGCAACACATTTTTTTCGCATCTTCTACTTCATTACTCGATGACTCACTCAGGTCCTCTTGATGCATAGCCAAGCCTTTTGCTTTCTCAAGCAGAAAGATCTTGAGCCTATGTTTACTAAATTTGATAAAGGCTTTATACACACCAATTGCGCTGAAAAGAACACAGCTGATCAGTCATAATGCAAACTTGGCTGAATATTTTCTTGTTTTTCTCAAGCTAGTGCTATAGGACTAAGAAAATATTACTTTAAATAAATAAATGGATATTTTCATGATATGCAGGCAGGAATTCTCTAGATCCATATGCAACTTGTTAATGCAACTCAAAAATCTTTACAAATTACTTTGATATTCCATAAGTTATAATTGTTTCCTAATTTAATTTTGGCTCCACTGAGAAGTTATTAAATCCTAATTATTTACATATATCTCATGTAGATGTAGCCTACCAAAACCATATATTTTATGACTTGATTTCAGTTGTAATATTTTTCCTCATATTTCTAAAATTAGAAAAAATGGATGTGCAGAATAGAAAAAGGAAACTTGAAGAAGATATTGCAGAATAGCTTTCAGAGAGTATTTGTGAAAATTGCTTGATTATGCCAGCCCAGTGTCCTTTTAAAGGGAAAGGAGATTGCTGATGTAGGCAAACAACTCACTTCTCTATGGACTGCTCAGAAAAACCTCCACTGTGTGTTGTACCCTGTTACCATAAATACCATACACTGAAACACTATAAAGAATATTGCAAATGTTCTAATTGGTCAGCTAACAAAACAAAAAGTGGTGCAAAGGCTTTTGCGGCTATTGGCTGTAGGCTGCATGTTTTTCGGTAGTTCACCACGTTGATCGGCTGTTTCACAAGATGACGTTTTGCCGGCGTTGCAGTCGGCTTCCTCAGGTCAGCTGAGTTGGTGATGCTAGGGAGTGCACTGTATTTATATTGTCCCTGCCCAACCTGAGAGGGCTCTGATTTGACGGGACATTCGGTGGGTAAATTGGCAGTAGAAAAATAAAATGGCAGTAAAAAAAGATAAACTGGCAGTATTCAAGCAGCAGTAAAGAAATTGCAATTAGGGGCACCAAATTATGGCTAAGCTTCAGTATAAGTCACCCATGGCGATTTTTGTTGTTTTGGGAAATGTTTGCATGGAGGAACATTTTGCTCGTCCTCACCAGGTTGGGTAAGTTGGTTGAAGTGTTTTTCATTCCTCCTCAAAGGGACATTTTGTTTTGGGAAATTATTGCATGGAGGAACATTTTGCTCATCCTCATTGGGTTGGGTAAGTTGGTTGAAGTGTTTTTCATTCCTCCTCAAAGGAACATTTTTTTTACTGACATTTAATTTTTTTACTGCCATGTTGCATTAAAATACTGCTAGTTTTCATTTTCATTACTGCTGCTTGAATACTGCCAGTTTATCTTTTTTATTGCCATTTAATTTTTTCTACTGCTAAATAATAAGTTTTCATGAGTAATAAAATTTTGTCAGGGAATTTTAGGAAATATAATGTGATAAAAGTTATTAATAGTTAAATAAATGAATAAATTTGCAATAAAGTTCCTTATTTTTACTATTTACAATTCAAAGTGGGCCAGCCGCATGATATTCAAGGGGACCTTCTAATGGGAAGCCTGTCAAGTTGATCACCATTTACTTCCTCATTTTTCAAACACTCCTATATGCTTATGGTGCAGTCAGTGATGTAATTGTTATTGCAGCAATTGCTGACTCAGTTTATAATTTCAAGATTTGTTATCATTGTAATATGATTTTTTTTCAGGGAGCTAGTCATTGAAGAAATTATTGTAAAATATAAAAAAGTAATAGAACTGATGTCTGTTATTTATGACATATTTGAAGATCATTTAACTAAAGTAAGTAACTCAAAAGTATTTGCTTATATCTCTGTTGCTTTAGTTTTGAGATATATCTATAAAATCTTAAATGTTTTATTTTAATCAGATGATGGAACAATGGACAGATTATCTGATTAATATTGAAAGTATGCTGGAAGAAACTTTCAAATTTGTTGCTTATCACTCAATGGAGTATTTCATCAAAGTTTTGCTTTGCAAAGAGAAAAATTATCCAAAACCTCTTTTCAAAGCCAAAATATTTTTGTTGGATAAGCAGGTAAGTTTTAGCTTATGAATATGCATTGTTTTATTAATTGTTATTTCACATTCCATTCATGCTTCCACTGAAAAACTTAACTAAGTTTATATAATTACTAGCGTAATTGCCCATGGGATAATCGGGTTGATTTAGAGGGCACATGAAAGTTGAAAAAAGATATCAACTCGGGGCAATTAATATGAGAATTTAGAATTTTGTGGAGAAAAAAAATATCTTGTTTATGATAATTAGTAGAGAGATTGTCAATAGCTATTGTGGAGAGGACTGTATGTTTTGTATCATAACGAAGAGAAGGAACACGTATTCTAATAATTTTTATAAAAAAATTCATAATTGGCTCAAGGGAGCGTAACTTAGTTATGCAGGATGAGGACCAAATTGGTGAGCAATAGGAAATTATGGGAAGTACATTTGAGTATAAATATCAGCACGGCCGGCCATGCCGATATCACTCATTCCTTTTAAAACAATCTTTCAAAGGATCATCTATTCAGCAGCAAGAGCTGTTAGTAGTGGACATCTGTGTCCGACTTTGTTACAAAATAATAGCTTCAAATTTCACTATCCGATGCTCGCTTCTCTTAACCGACACTTTACACCTGATGTTGAAAAACAGTTCAGATTACTGAGAGTTCAGATTACCATGAGTTTGGATTATAGAGGATGCACTGTATTGTTTAAATTTCAAAATATCATAAAAATGTTGTGAATATGTGGACAGATGTTCATAATCAAATACACAAAACCGGCAACTATGCAAATCACCTAGATGGAAGTTTTTCTTATTAAAAGTATGTGTCAAATTATGGCATTAAAAACTAATTTGCAGACTTATTTGATGCATATCCCAAAATCGATGTCAGAAAAATGAAATTTCATTCTTTTAGCCGTACTTTGTTTCAAGTTCTTTTAAAATGCAAATGATTAATATGTGAACATGTACCCATGTTAATCAAATGTAGAAATTAAAAATACAGTAATTTAACCCATGATATTATTATAGCCTATGACATGTTGAAAATGTACAAGTGAAAAATTGTGAAAATCATATGTTCCATTCTCTAATTATTTGTATTAAATCACAACTTGCTACCAGAGGTGCAGCAGTTGATCAACATATTCCAAGTCACAACTGGCTGTTATAGTGGTAGTGGACATTAGATAGTACCTGAAGTAATTTTAACCAAGGACTTGAAGAGAAGGCTTCCAGTTGAAAGTACATAGCAAAGGTTTTACATTTTATAACAAGAGTTTTAGGGAAACCACCCCTAAGACTACGGAAACAGGTTGCAAATCTACGGTATAGACCGGTACTCATAGTCTTTTTTATTTTTTCATATACCTCCCTGTTCACATGGTTCTTGTGACACACATTTCATGACAATATTGTATACAAAATCATTATCAAACATTAATCAACGGCAGTAAGAGAAAATAATTCTCTTTTCCTGCTTAGGAGGACAAATATTTACCAAAATATTACATATCATCTAAAACTATACATAGGTTTATTCAAAGATATACAGGCATGCTTCGCTTAGCCCAAGGAATGTGTTCCTAGAGGTGTTTGCGATAAACAAATTTGGGCTAAACAAACAGTTTATAACATAATACTTTGCCCAATTAAGTATTAATTGTCAGAAATTTTTGTATTTATATCTTGCAACTCATATAATGATATGGCATATGTATATAATGCTGTAAACCCAATAAAATGAAGTTTATGATGATTATTTTAACTCTTGATAGGGCATAATTAAAAAATGACCATAAAATTTTTTTTGTTTCCTACTATCAATTTATACCTCAAATAACCCCAAAAGCACAATGATTTGTTCAATTAAGTTTTAGTATTATTTATACAAGGTGGTTGATATATCGACCACCGGTTCATTACGGCCACCTTGGCCAGTACCACAGTGGTGTATTTCAACAGAACGGTGATCGATATTTCGACCACTTACTAGACATTATATGTTTAAATTCCTGGGTTACTTTTATCTTGTAGGATCTTGTAGGAATGAAAAAATACCATAATACATGGAAACATTTATTGCAAAATGAAATATAAAATTACGTCAATTAAAAAAAATAATTACATATTTATCACACTATATTTAATTTAATTAATAAATGATTACAATAAGGTATTTTAAAATCAATTTCAATTAACAAATATTTTGGCATAACTATAATAACTATTACACTTTTTAAATTTATTTTGAAATAGCTTACAATAAATAATTGACATTTTATGAGTGAAATGGAACAAAACATTCCAAACAACAAGCAACTTTTCTATACTTATGTGAGGATTCAACATACCAAATTTGGTTGATATCGGTTCAGTCAATTCTTCCCTGATATATGCATACAGACGGATGGACAGACATCATGAAAATAATAGTGTTTTTCAGCAATGACTAAAGCACTGAAAACAGATTCGTAATCAGCATTATAAACTACATCAGGTGTATTTTTTTGGAACCAAAAACCTTTTTTCTCCGTGTTATTTAATACTAGTGTATAGACCGTCATATGACATGTGTCAGTTACTCTATGGTTGAAAATCCCATCGCAAGACTGGTAATCCTACTGAAACCATACATCTTAAGTAATTGTATCTCATTATTATGGATAATCACAAAATTAGTTTATTTTTCTAGCATAATTGCCCATTGAAATTCATTAGAGAGCATAGAAATGAATAATAACAGCTGTAATTATTGAGTAAGAGCTGGGTTAAAATTTGCCAAAATAGAGATTCGAGAGAATTTCTTTCTCATTCTTGTTTTCTCCAATGATGAGCCCCTTGTCAAAAATGAAGTAATAATAATATTCCCTCCTTACCTCTCATTGTCCTTCTCTCCCTCCCTCCTCTCTTTCCTTCCCTCTCTGTCTCCCTCCTTCTCTGCCTCTCTTTTCTCCCATCTCCCCTTTCTCTCATTCCCTCCTGTCCCAATCCATAGCTCTCTGTCTTTTTCTCCATCTCCTTCTTTATCTCTTTCCTCCAGTCCTTTTCTAATTCTATACCTCTCTTACTCTCTATTTACCTTCCATTCTCTATCCCATTCTTCCTATCTCCCTCACCACAACCCCCTCTCTCTTACTCTACATCTATAAGATCGATTAGATAAACAAAAGAATCCAAACTAAATACCAATCCCATTAGGATTACATAATTACATGAAGAATCCTACGATAATTTTAGGAAATCTATGCACTCGTATATATTACATGTATGTGGGTTGAGACAGCAATTGATTCTTTAAGTTTAAAAATGATGTGGTCGGCAAGGCAACATCCCGTTTAAAAGCTGATATTTTCCCAAATGTGTGATTTAAATGTTTAATATTAGAGATTTTGAATGGCAGGCAGAAAAAGATTAATAGAATAAGAAACTTTATTAATTTTCCTAAAACGTAGAACAAATTCGAAGATTGTACGTCAATTCTTTCTAATTTTAATTTCCGAAAGAATAATAGCCTTCACTTTAAAAAGTCACTTTTTACATGTTATTTTATGAGAAATAGAAATTTCCCTTCCTTGAGCTGAACCCCGGTCTTTTTTTGTATTTTTTTCATTTAATTTTTATATATTAATCAAACATTCCTGCAAAATTTAAACCTTCCAACTAATCGGGAAGTTTGTTAAAAACATGTTAAAAGTGCCATTGATGACATCAGCGTTATGCACAGATTAAGGCTTCTATTAATAGAGATGAACATAATGTTGTACAACAGGTTAAAAAAACTAATTCTTTATGACGGAAAATTAAAATCAACTAGTGGTATGCACAAAACCTTTTGCAAAGTCAGTCAGAAATCTGCATATTTAAAAGTCATCTTAGAGAGGAAAATAATGGTACACAACAATTATTTTCAAAGTTTTATGTTATTAGTGCTTTGAAACTCTTTGTATTGAAATATAAGCAATTTTTCATATACAATTAATTCAACTATTTATTTCATTTTATGCTCATGAATTACTACCAACAAAATTTTTGTACTTCACAAGTTGTTTTTCATTTATTAATCACCTAATATAAAATGCTTGATGTGGATGCATTGACGGAGATGTCTGCAGACGGCCTCAATTAGTTATACAAAGTGGCTGGAGGCGGCAGTACTAGCCAGGTACAGTCCTGGCCAAAATTAACGCAACACCTCGTGGCATTCTACGGCGGCATCTGCGCGAACTTAAACGAGCGAAGTCTCTTTCGACGGAATGGCAACCCTGAACAGGTGCAGGAGTAGGGGAGGATCTGAGCGCTGAGGGGGTGAGGAAGCTCCAACAGTGTATTTGATAAATTCGGGGTATGGTTTAAGGTATCTCGGTTGTGTAGCGAAGTTTTCTCGTTGCATCCGAGCTTCCTACTCTCGGAACTCAGGAAGCGATCTTACAATTTAGAAAGCACGGAGAGAGATTAAGTCAAGGGAGAAAAAACGTTAAATGCTATTTATAATCATCACTGAAACCTTTGCCCATGTAATGCGAATGAAATACAAATAAAATGATAAATCTAACATTATATCTTTAATTAATAATAAATCCACCCTCCTCTGTTCTGGATAACTATTTCCAATCTCTTCGGCATGGATTTAAGAACGTTCCCACATAATCCAGTGCTTATGCTATCCCATTCTGCCTTAATAAACTCCTGAATAACCACTGAGGTTGAAACAAACGAGGCGGCTAGCTTGGGATATTCTCAGGAGAAACCTTGAGTCTGTCAGATGGGACCGTACTCCCCTTCCTTGGCATCTTTCTCTAAGAGCAGGCAAATGCCGGCCGGCCTCTGGTAACATTCCTCTCTTCCTCCCACCTTCCATACCTATTCCTGATCCTTTTCTTCTGGTCTGAAAAGCTGTTATCGATACTCACTTGCCTCTTTAAATGTAGGCCCATTTTTCCAGTCATAATTCGTATATTATCAAGCCGTCTCCTTCACTATTGGTCGCCTGTTTCAATTATCATACATTGTTACAGTTGGGCAGTTATTGCATGTTCATATTGTGGTGGCACTTGGCGACTCGTGAAAGTGGAAGGGAAAGACTTGGAAGGGGAACCTTTAAGGTGAAAGTCTACGTCATAGCCATAGCAATATCACATTTTGGATTCGGACTAATAGTTTGGAGAATAGGTCGCAAATTTGTATCAGCGCTCGCGTGTGTAGTTCGTTCGTGAGTGTTTCTTGCTGAACTTCGTCTGTCCTCAGTATCACCCGCATAACCGCAGTGAACCATATTTCCAGTGTGAACTTAGTGGTAGTGAACTATACTTGTAGTGTGAACTTGTATTTAATTTACCAGAAATAATATCGATTCTTGGTTGAAATGCCATCTCTCACTCCACGGACGAAGAATCAGGTGGTGGGCTTATTAGAAGCCAACCTATCCTGTCGAGAGATAGCTCGACGCATAGGCATTGCGCCTTCAACAATTTCCAGAATAAAAACTAGGTGAGAGACAGAAACCTTAAACTATACCCCGAATTTATCAAATACACTGTCGGCACTTCCTCACCCCTCAGCGCTCGGATCCTCCCCTACTCCTGTACCTGTTCTGGGTTGCCATTCCGTCGAAAGAGACTTTGCTCGTTTAAGTTCGCGCGGATGCCGCCGTAGAATGCCACGAGGTGTTGTGTACCTACTATGTACTACTACACAATGAGTTATGCAAAGGGGCAACAGTTGGCAGCAGTCGGGTTTTTTGATTACAGGCTTTTATGCTTTTGCAAATTAAAATTAGAAATAATTGACGTATGATCTTTCCTGGAACATTTTAAAGAAATATATATAACGTTTCTTATTATTATCGTCACATAAAATTGCTGAAGTTCTACGTTTGAAGGTTGATTCACACTTAATGACATGGCAAAGACACTGAATGGTAACATAGGAAAAGGAAGAGGGTGCACGAAAAAGTTTATTAAAAAGAAAAGAGGATGGTGAATACTACACGTTATAAAAAGAACTTATTGAAGATTCAGTCAGATTCCACCAATATTTCAGAATGCCGGAACCAGAGTTCAATGAGTTGTGGTCTTTTGTAGGAAAACGCTTGGAGAAACAGAAAACCACTCACAAGCTCAATTAGATGCTCCACATTCATGATGCTAGAACGGCACTTGAAGGAAAATATTTGAATGACAGTAAAAAGTGTCTGTGCATTGCCGGCCGACTAATTCTAAAGCTCTTTATAACCATATGGTTATAGAGAGCTTTAGAATAGTTCACGCTGACCCACTAACAGGCAAAGACACGACATGACTGGCCAAGGATTCTTTTTGAGCATTGTTGCTATCATGTCTGTGGCACATCATGTCATTACCATCATAGTGTGGACGGGTGCATTGGTTTTCTCGCTAACAATGCGAGGTCATCATGTTGTTGTCATCCTGTGTCTTTGCCGTGTCGTTAAGTGTGAATCAACCTTAACCCTTTTAGTGCCATGCAAATTTTGGTGGGTATAGCCAGAAGTGCCACGGGCAATTTGTGAATTTTGTATTACTGTAGGAATACTATCACAGTGAAATTATTTCTTAACATAATGAGCTATTTTTTTCAGAAATTGTAAAAAATAGTACATTCTTCATAATTACATAATTTTTATATAAATGAAATATTAAATTATGTAATAACAATAAAAAGTTATTTCATATCAAATTGAAAAATAAATAAATAAAAAAGTTTATCACAAATAATTTTAATTTTATATACAATGCAATAAAAATTATAATACCTATACTACTCTAGAAAATCACAAGAAGAATCAACCTCTGCAGCCATAAATTTTGAATAAAAAAATTAATACTGTGATGATTATTAAGGAAAAATATTGCAGTAATTGCATGTGGCTTTTGGTTCTGACTAGTGTTTCATCTATATCAGTGCTTCCCAAAGTGTGGTACGTGTACCACACTTTGGTACACGAAAGATTTCAAGGGGTACGCGGCAGAAAAACTATTAATAATCAGGAGATAAGAATGGTGTAGATGTAAAATTACATATATGCGTTTGGCGACATCTGGTGGCACTTGTATAAACGAATGTACAGCAGCGGCTGCTGGCCAAAGCCAAAGCAGTTGCAGTCCTTGCATTGAATAACTTTTTCATTTCTAAATAAATATGTGAATTTGAATTTAAAGACTGTTACTCTACATTTAACTGACAATATTAATAAAGTTCATAAACTTCTGTACTTTTCTTAATTTATTTTTTGTACATTGTGTGTATACTGGTGTTGAATTTTAAAATTTATTAAAAAAACTAGATGTGATTACGGTGCTGGAAGAAGGGGGGGTACGCTGATAAGGCCGAAGTACTGAAAGGGGTACGTGAATGTTTTAAGTTTGGGAAATACTGATCTATACTAATCTGTTTGTGATGTAGTGACTATGATGAGTTATTACGAGTTCAATTTCAGTCTACGCCAGAGCGGATATATCGGCCATGGCACTCTTTGCCCTAGAAGCAAAAGCCGATATATCGATCCATGGCACTAAAAGGGTTAAATCATATTTATTGGAAAATGAAAGCATTTTAACAAAATACTGCCTTGCCAGCCGTGACACTGTTAAACCTTGAGATTGTATTGTCGTCTCAACCCTTATACTATATGCGTAAGGAAAGCGTTCTTTAAATGTTTTAATACGTGCGAGAGATGGAGAGAAATTAAAAAAGAAGAGAGGGGGAGAGAGAGGGAGGGAGACAGACAAAAAGGGAAAGGGAGAGATAAATAATGTTCTTTATTAGGGTGAGATTGAGACTAAGAAGTCTATTTTTCCACAGTAGTAAAGGGTGGGAGAATGGGAGGTAAGAGGATTGGAGAGAGGAAAAGAGGAGGAAGAATGGAAAGTGCCTTAAATTTAATACTTAATCCATGCAACCAAATTTGGTAGGATTGCTATGATCACATACCAATAGCGAATGACAAAATATTTTCAAACAAGGTCCCGGGTTCGACTACAGAGTGATTTCAATCTCCCATAAGACACTCAATATCTCAGCCATTTGTTTGACTACAAAACCTGTTTTAAACATGTTAATTCATCTAGTAATATCCCATATTCTCCCTATAAAATTAAACAACTGACATTTTGAATGCTTGTTTTTATAATTTATACTAGTAGAGAACCCACAGTTATACTGTGGGAAAATTTGAGAAACATCAAAAAAATATTATAATAAACAAAGAACGAACAGAATCAACATCAGGAGAGAGTGGCAAAATGAGAAACAAACAAATAAGAACAAAGAAAGAACCGAGAAGATGAACAAAAATGATGAAAATAATAACAATTGAAGAGAAAAAGAATAGTCGAACTTCAATAGTGTGTGAGAAACCATTCAGTTACAATGCTTTACAACAAATAAATACATTTTCCACCTCTTCTTGTTTTCTCCCTCTCTCTCTTCCCATTCCTTCTCCCCCTCTCTCTCTTCCTATTCTCTCTCTCTTCCTATTCTCTCTCTCTTCCTCTTCTCTCTCTCTTCCTCCCATTCTCTCTCTTTCTCTCATTTTCTCTCTCTTTTCCTTCCCTCATTCACTCTCCCTCTCTCTTCCTCTCATTCTTTCTCTGCCTCCCATTCTCTCTCTTCCTCCCATTCTCTCTCTTCCTCCCATTCTCTCTCTTCCTCCCATTTTCTCTCTTCCTCCCATTCTCTCTCTTCCTCCCATTTTCTCTCTTCCCATTCTCTCTTCCTCCCATTCTCTCTCCCTCTCTCTTTTCCTTCTTCCTCTCTCTCTCTCTTTCTTCCTCCCATTCTCCATCCCTCTCCCACTTTCTTCCCCTTACTAGTCTTATAATATTGAAACTGAAGAAATAGCTTATGTCATCTCTTATTTACATGGATAATTAACTGACCTTGAATTCATTTCAATGACTTATGATTACAATATTGAGTTCAGCAACAATATTGGTTGCCATGGAAAGGAAAACTTTTTCATTAAAAAAAACTTAAGATTTTGTAGTTTTTAAGCTCAATTTTGGAAAAATTCAATGTGTTTGAAATTTCACCATAGGAAAATAAGTCCTCATAATTTTCCTCATCCTCGTGTTCAAGTGCTGATTTTGTACAGTGATTTTCAGTAATGTATAAATGAAAAATATTCTACACTCATTTCCATGTTTTTAAATGGAGAAAATGAAAACCGAAAAAAAATAATAAATTGGTCAAATGAATTGGTTTAAAAACCAACCTACCATCCTATATTCTTATTGTGGTTAAAATGACATTCCATTTGTCTCTACGTTATGTAGTTTTTGAGTTATAGATACATACTTATACTTGACCAGACACCGCCTCAGACACTAAATTATTTTATATTCATTCATTCGTGTTCTGTCTTACGACAGGTCCTACCAATTAATTAATTGGTTTTGACTAGGGAATATATAGCATGATTATACATCGACTGCAGTAATGCTTACAAAGGCCTATTGAAAATGAAATCAAACATCGACAAACAATTGAAAATGAAAAATTAATACTAAACACAAAAAATTAACAAAAATATTTTAATTCTAGGTTTACAGATATAACACTTGCAAAGAACTTTTATTTATCATAAAATGTTTGGTTGAAAAAAAAAATAAATGAAAAATATTTCAAAGCGTAACGTTAGGGTACAACACTTCTTTATAAACAATACTTTTTTATTTTCCAAAAGAGTAAACCTATGAACAAACCAAAAAACAAAAGGGAACAAATGAACCAATAATCAAACCGAAACGAACAAACCAAAAGGAAACAATAAGAAAACAATAGAAATTAATTAACCCGACGACATGTACGATAACTACAAAGAATACAACACTTTCTCCAAATACTTTGTATTTGAGAAATAAAATAAACAAAATGAATGAACAAAACAATTAACAAATCATTCTCCTAAACGACCAAATGACAAAACAAATAAGCCAATAAAACGAAAGACCAAACCAATGAACAGAACGAAGTAAAGCGAAAAATGACAAAAAAAAACAAACAACAGTGAAGGTCACAAAAGACCTTATTTTAGAGGACAATATTCTCTATGCATAAACACCGCGCGTTAGATATATATGTATACACCAGAGAATGAATCGCACTATCAGCTGAAACATCCACCTCTTAGCTCTATTCTTTCAGAAATTAATTATTTCAATGAGTTTGTTTATACCAACAATACATTTACTACAATGAAGAAAATAGATTCTTTAACTTCTGATAATTGAATTTCATCTTTTATTTAAAACAACTGTCATAAAATAATTAAAGAAAGGTAAATGAGTGTTAATATGTCAATCGTAAAACTTATGTTTACTTATTATGTGTTGAATTACACTGGTTTCATTAGTACACAATAACTAAAGAACATACAAAGTAATACTTAAATACAATAATTTAAAATATTACTGAGCAAATACAATATAGTTTTATAACTCACAAGATCAATATAAATGTCATTTATTACTATAATTATGATATGCTAGTCTTTTAATATTTGAAACTAGAAATAGCTTGTTATACCATCTCTTTTTACATGGATAATTAATTCATTTCAATGCCAAAGGCTTAGGATATTGAGTTTGGCAACAATATCAGTCACCATGGAAAAGAAAACCTTTTCATTCAAAAAACTCAAGATTTTGTAGTTTAAAGTTCAATTTTGGAAAGATTCGATCTGTATTTGAAATTTCACTGTAGGAAAATAAAACTTCATTATTTTCCTCGTCGTTGAGTGTGTCCTGACTTTGTATGATGATTTTTAGTAACTTTAAATAGTCTGCACTCATCTCCATGTTTTAAAATGGGGAAAATGAAAACAGAAAATAATTTTAAAAAGTAAATTGCTCGAGTGACTCGGTTTACAAACCAACCAAACACCCTATACTCTTTATTGCTGTTAAAATGACACATTCAACTTGTCTCTAGGTTATGTAGTTTTTGAGTTATGGATACATACTTAACTTGACAAGACACCACCTCAGACACTTGATTATTTTTATATATAGTATGATGTACAATTTTAATTTCTTCTCCCTTACAAAAAAGCATGCTTACAAAAAAGGTAATATTCCAGCATTGAAATAAAGGAAGATGATTTTTTCTTTAAAAATGCCCATAGTCCACATACGTTTACTAAATAATAATTAGTATCTGCAATTATTAACATCGCAATCTATTAAGTATGATGTTGCTACAGCTATAATTTTGATGCTACATAAAAAGTGCAAAGAAAATACCTTAATATATTTGACTGTTTGAAGGCTTAATAGATGCTAACTGGATGCTCAACTGGAGGGAACAATGCGGGTCACCTTGGCAACACCCAGAAAGAGTACGAAAAGCCATAAAATTTCGAAATTTCTGGCAAATTCTTTCGTGTAATATATAAACATCACAAGAATAAGATATTTTGTAGTTTTAGCCATCGAATGAAGCAAGAACGGTGAAATTCGGTCCATATTTTTGTATTTTAATGAATGAAGGGAAAAAACCTTGCACCTTGAAAAATTGAAACTCCTGTGTAATATGGGAAACTGTAATTGTCTCCTGGAGTCAAACCTGGGACACTTATGTAGACGAAAAGTTTTCTTGAAGTATCCTAGATGTCAGAAACAAAATAGCATTTCTCTATGGCACTTTTCAAGAGATGAAAGGGGCGAGGGAGGGACAGACAGACATTGGGTAATTATATATAAAATATTTTCTAATAACATTTGCTATGAAGTGTTATAAAAAGTGAGTAATACAATTGTTTCAGATAAAATTGGAACCATCGTTGGAGTATATTAGTGAGAAGTTACTTTCAGTAATGCCAGGGATCATAGAAAGCTTGGAATCAGTCCCAAGAATTCTGGAAAAATTCCATAAGGTTAAACCAACTAAGGTGCCTATATTTGTTGAAGTAGAAATGGATGTAAGATGGGCTAAGTTGGGCTCAAAATTCATCAGTGGTATGTATTTGCTTATTAGCTTAAGTAACATAATTATAATGACATCCTCAGAAATTTATTTCATCAATGTTTTCAGAAATTGACAATGCTCTTAAGGGTATTAAAGGATACATCAAATCATGGTTACCATTTAATGATATTTGGGAGGTAGATAAAGATGTATTTATGAAAAATTATGAAGAAGGTGATCCATCGCTAGATGTAATGATATTTGACATCCAAAGGTAAATTATCATGTCATTTATTAACTATTTAAGTATTTTAAGTATCACCATATTTACCCAAATCCAAGATGAGTTTTTGTCCAAATTTCAGCTTGCTAAAATTGAGGCTCATCTTAAATTTGAGTACAAACTAGGGTCACACATTTAATCAATGTTTTTTAAAAAATGAAACAAGTTAAAATAATTGTATCTACTTAAATTTTTCATTGCATTGATCCAGATTTCAATTATCGTATTTTTCTATCATTAATATGCACCTAGCAGGTAACGTGCATCTCAATATTTTTAACATCCATTAAAATTATATCTATATTAATAAAAGGTAGTGTGTATGTCTGTATGTGGAAAGCATTTCTTGAAAACCAAGAAACTCAGAGACTTAAAACTTGGTACACTTACTAAAGTGACCTCGAGGATGTGCACCTCAGGGCCAGAGGTGCCATACAAATCATACCCTACTGCATTTCTCAAAAACCAAGATACATAACCGACTTAGAACTTTATACACATACTAAAGAGACCTTAAGGATGACATAGTTTTCAATGGTTTCTGCAAGGAAGAAGTGAGGGTATACCTGTTTCATGCCTAATGCCTCTACACCAAGTGAAAAGTTTCATGATGACTTAAAAATTACTAAAGCTTGTGATTATTCTTAAGATTGGCTACATTGATTCAAACATTGTCATGGTATATGAAAATTAGCTGTGTCTGTCGGATACTGAAGAAAAATTTATGAATGAATTTTCCAAGTTTGTTGTGGATAAAAACCATACTACTGTGCAAATCTATAATATCAACAAAACAGTTATTTTAGCAGTATCTTACTCATAGGGCACTTGCAGCTGGTGTTGAGGACATGGGGGGGATGGTGTCAAAAGGAGAGGCTAGGTTGATGGTCCTTGCATGCCCAAGTGCAGTAGGCACGGACAAATCCATATTAATTGTGATAAGTTGAAGTGCACACCCTCATATTTTAAACTTTAACCCCTTGGCTGTGGAATTCAGATATATCCGAACAAGCGATTTTTACCCTTAGCCATGGAATTCAGATTTACCCCACAACCTTAAAAACTTTTAGCCGATGTTACATCCTTCCCTCCATCCTCTATGACCTTTTAGGTCATTTGGAAATCCCCTAGTACTGTCTGAAATTCGAGACCACTTGTGAAGTACGTAACATACTCAAGACAGTATCGCGCTTGAATAGAATTTTGACATTTGAGAAGGAAAAAAATCCTGTATTTGACCTGAAATTGAACCCAGTCAAGTACAGGATTTTTTCTCCTTCTCAAATGTCAAAATTTAGTTTCAGCATTATGTGAGCATGCATAACACATAATTTCATAAACTTTGTTTCTTGTTACTTGAATAGAATGCCAAATGCATAGCTCATTAACCTTCTTATGCCTCATCTATGGGAGATTCCCTTTTATAAGGAATTTTATCTTTACAAAGAAACATCTACTGTGCCCTTCCATTGATATTATTATGTTTACGCAAATTGTTTCAGCAAATAGTCAAATTTCCAATTTTTTTCAAGTATAACGCACAAGACACTATAGATTCAATGTAAAATTACTTTTCAAGCATGAGAACATTTATGATGTTCATTCATTTATTATTACCTTATTACCATAACCATTATTAATACTGTTTTGTAGTCAAACTTTTCTATTTGCATTTATTTACAATTCAAAATGAAAATTTACTACAACATTTATTATTCTCAAATTATCATTGTCTTTTTTTACCTTTTACTTGATCTAAAATTATGATGAATTATGCATGAGGGAGTAAGGTAACATTAAATTATTATTATAATTTGATGAATACACCCAACCTACCTGTGTTTCTCAACTTTTTCATTCCTCTTTGAAATAAAATTTTAATTCTTCATAATGTAAAGTTAAATGCGCTTGTATTACTTCAGTTTTGTATTTTATGCTTAGTCTCTTCAAAACGTCTGTTATTATTACAGAAGAAATTACTTAACCCTTAGTTAGTCGCGTGAAAAAAAGTTCCGTAATTAGTCGCGTGGGGTCAATATGACCCCAAAATGATTTCTAAAGATAAGCAATAATATATTAATTTATTTATATTTTACTGGAAATAAAATCAATCTTACATTATAATACAATTATTTATTAATAGTTTTTACAATAAACATTGATTAAAATAAATTAAAATATTTTTTTGTATTTTCTAATCACTTTCCCTCTCCCCACATTTAATGCACTTCATTATCATATGGTCTTTGCAAGTAAAAGCTCCACAATTTTCACATCTAGTGGACACTTTACTGTCTATATTTCTTGGGCAATGTTCGCATCTTCCTCTTGATAGTCCCGATCCCGGTGATGGACCTTCCTCCGCAAGTCCCTGTTGAGTGCATATGCGCTTTTGGAGATGCCTAGATATAAACTGACTCTGAGGCATCAAAATCTGTAGATCCTTTATTAATTCCTTTGATAATGATTTCAAGAAATTTCGCCTTGTCATTTCCTTTTGAACGTTTTGTTTATAAACAATAAAGGCATTTATGGCAGAAACGTTCAGCAAATGAAAAAAACACAGCTAACGGCCATCTTTTCGTTCTTCTGCCAACATTATAAGCAGCGCAGAGCTGATCGCATGTATCTACGCCACCTTTTGTTGCATTGTCGCATGAAGGTCGCGTTGAGGGCTTTATTAGGGATAGGACTATTTTTGCGGAGATCACTCACAATTGTGGGTTAGACATTGGTCGCGGCACGGTCGCTTTCCGGCCCCCACCTACAGCATGAAGTAGTTTATGGCTGCCCCCAACTAGCAGAAAGATTCAAGCTCACTTCTGCTGTCACCGAGGATTGCCCTCGATGGGGCTTGGGACAAAAGTTGCCTCCTCGAGCGACCTAAGGGGTTCGTGCCGAGGTCCAAGCGCGTCCTCCCCTATAAGTGTGAACGTACTTGGGACTTCTCCATAGAAACCCCATTGAAAATAGGATTTTCATATTTTGGTCTAAAACCTCCCAACCGTGACCGTCATGCGACCGGTAGGAGATCCAAAAACTTTGAAGATTGCCGATCTCATTCGTGTTCGTGCTTATTCCGAAAAATAAGGGAGAAACTCGTGCTAAAAGGGTGAGCGGTAATAACGGCAAACAGCTTTCTTTTAGAGAGACCACATGCGTTTGTTTGTGACTTTTATTGTGGGTAGAAAACTATGGGAAGAAAACGGTTGCATGTGTGCGGCCGAAGTAAGAAAACACGCGGAGAATTCCGAAAAGAGGGAAAAGGGTACATTGGAGGGGGAGAGGGGGGGGGGAGATGGGAGGAAGAGGGGTAACCAACCTATAGTGAAAATTAGTGAAGTAGAAATGTATCATAAGAGAACTAGTGTTAAAACAATGAAATACTGCTTATCAGGAAAATTATTTGTATTTCTGATGTGATTATAATAATCTGTATTGCGTTTAACCCTTCTAGACCAATAGAGAAAAAAGCAACAGGTAGAGAGATGTCAAAATAAAAGCAACTTTTTTAACCTCATATATACATAACAAATGGATACACACCAAAATAGCACATTAAAATAGTTTAATTTTCTCAATATTTACAATATTAATACTATATATATAAGTATAAAAATATCAAAAATAACAAATTTATAAAAAAACAAAAATGCAAATTTCTCTTCTAGAATGTCAGTTTCGAAGGTAGAACAAGTTTGAGTTAGATTGTTAATACATTTCTTTAGATATTGACGAAAAAACATTGCTTGGTGTCATATTGACCCCATGCGACTAATTAAGGGTTAATTAGGCGAATTTGGAGATTTGAAGTTGTAAAAAATCATTAAAAAAAATCATTTTCCACAATGTTTGACAAAAATTCTTGTAAAGCTTATTGGTTTATTTTCTATTTACATCAAGTTTTATTGTTTTTCAACATATTAACGTTTGGCATAATATCTATTATTAACTTTATCTACTTGAAACGTGGTAATATAATATTTGAGATTTTTTATATTTTTGCAATAAAACATTCTTTATAACAATTTAATAATATTTCTCACGATTTATTTTATCATTTTCTGTTCTATAAACATAATTGTAAACCTGAAAAATAATTTGCTACAAACAATGTCCTTGGACTATTACATGCAAATAAACGTGCATGGAAAACATTGCAATTAACATTAGAATGGTTTTGGAACCATTTTATGCTAAAGATGTGTACATTGCACGTCTAGAGGACTAAGTGATAACTGTAAAATTATTTTGATATTTGAGAACTACCTTGCCTAATACACATATGTTGAGATGTGAGGTGAGAATATTCTCATAGAATGAGAATATTCTCAGAATATTTCCAAAAGATTATTCTCATGAAAATATTGAGAATTTTTCAAAATAATTACAAAAATTTGCTGAAAAACAGCAAACATATTCAATTTACATTCCATGTAACATTTGAGAGGTTTTAAATATTTTTAATTGTAGCCATGTAGGAATGTTCCAGAATGTTATACATTCTTGAAGAATCATTTAGAAAGTTCCAGAACATTATAGAACTTTCTGGAATGTTCTAGAATGATATAGATCCCAAGGAATCTTTTAGTAAGTTCCAGAACATTATAGAGCAAACAGGAATGTTCCAGACCATCAACTTATAATATATAATACAAATTGGCTCACTAGTTGTAGCTTATGTTTTGTGCTGTGAATGGGAAACCTGAAATCAGTGCAGAGTATGCAGACAGGATTAAGAGAAACATTAAGCCCAACTATTTTAGTGTGAAAAATATTTCATTTTTAGTAATATTTTTTAAATTCAAAACTTGCACCTCTGCTTCGATTTTCATTCATTACTTATGGGACAATATTGGAGAAAACAATCCCTAAAATTTTCACTTTTAAGAATATTATACTTTTCCATTGTTTGGTACTAACACTACACATTTCTGCCAAATTTTAATTTTGTAGCACATCTGGCAGTGCAATAACATTTTACTAATTGTTTAAATTTTAAATATGTTTAACGGCCGCAATAACGAATTATTGGATATTTTCTAATACTATTGAGCATTACTACACCAAGCTCTAAATAACTGAATGTTTTTATCTCCTTAACTCATTTTCCAGTTCCTAAATATTTATCTATTTGTTTAAACTTTAAGAATTTTTAACAGTCAAATAAATTAATATATCAGAATTTCTTTAATCCATACTCAGTTATTTTACAAATCTACCTTTACAAAATATTTCAACTTCGTAGCACAATGGTCGCCAACCGGTGGTCCGCGAGAAAATTTTGGTGGTCCGTGGAGAAATTTGGACATTATTTGCAATTTTTATGTTTATTATATTCTGATTCGTCTTCGTGTCACCGATACAGGATCGCTGACAATTTTCGCCTTATTACGTTGCATCAAATTCACGTTCCACGAACGACGACAATCGCACTGACAACATTATTTATTGTTGTTTTCATCTAGGGGCGCTTTTGTTATCGGGCCACCGTCGACCCACCGCCGGCGTGGCTTGCGAACGCTAGTACACATGCGCCAGGCTTCAGTGGTGCTTCTACCGTCACAACAGTCAAACCCTCCGTGAATACCAATTCTCGTCCGATTGTTTTATTTTGTTGAAGCAAATTGTCGTCTGTCAACGCTATACTGGTGTTTATTCCTCACGATACTCTTCTTAAGTAAGCAACCAGTGATATTTTTATTTTAACTGTGCACAGTGTGATATTTAATGGCATCGAAGAGCTTGAGTTTGATAACTGTCATTTCTTGTTTAGTTTTAGATTCGAATAAAATAAATCCACAATGAGTGAGAAAAAGCAACCAAGCATTTTGCATTTCTTTGGTAATACTTCACGTAACCATGAGTTTATCAATGAATCAAAGCCTCCAAAACCCCCCGCCAGGCACCATCAGGAAGGACATTAGAACTGGAGGAGGAGAGAAGAAAAAGTTCAAGGCTTCAAGAAAATATGATGGGGACTATTTGAAGTTTGGATTTATTCAAGAACCTGGAAGTGAGCTGGATCCACAGCCACTTTGTGTTGTGTGTTTTGAGAGTTTATCCAATGATGCCATGAAACCTTCGAAACTCGGCAGGCACTTGCAGTCAAAACACCCAGATTTAGCTAAGAAGCCAGTTGAATATTTTCAAAGGATGCATGAAAGTATGCAAAAGCAAATAAGTTCATTAGCAAAAATGACTGTTGAAGATAAGTCTCTAGTAAAGGCTTCTTATTTGATAGCACTTCAAATCGCGAAAAGTAAAAAGCCGTATACGATTGGAGAAGAATTAATTAAGCCTTGCTTGTTATAAGCCTGTTAAGAGGTTTTGGGGAAACAGGCTGTCCAGAGACTGAAAGTAATTTTTAAGTCCACTAACACTGTGAAGCGCTGAATTGAAGACATGGCCGAAGATATTGAAAATCAAGTGATAGAAATGGTGAAAAATTCAACGTTTTATTCAATTCAACTCGACGAATCAACAGACATAACTAACAAGGCAGTTCTTCTTTGTTTTGTGAGGTTTGAGTGTCAAGGAGAGCTAAAGGAAGAACTCCTCTGTTCGCTCAACTTGCCAGGTAGAACAACCGGCTCTGAGATTTTCGATGCACTTAATGGTTATTTACTGAGACACGGTATTGAATGGAAGAAATGTGTTGGGATATGCGCAGATGGTGCCGCAAGCATGACCGAGCATCTTTCAGGAGTTGTTACAATAGTGAAAGATGTTGGACACCCAGACATCTTGTTTACTCATTGTATTATACATCGTGAGCAACTTGCGGCGAAAAGAATGTCTCCAGAACTGCACGAAGTACTCTCTGATGTAATTAAAATTGTAAATGAAATTCGGCACAAAGCGCTCAATTCACGATTATTTGAGGCAATTTGTGAAAAAATGGGCTCTCAATATACTCATCTGCTTCTTCATGCTGAGGTGAGATGGCAGTAGAGGGGCAAAATACTAACCCGATTGTTCGACTTGTGCCAAGAAGTCAAGTTATTTTTCCAGCAGCAAAATAATTCGAAATTCCTAGATCTCTTGTTCAACGATGATTGGCTAGCCAAGCTTACATACCTGGCAGATATTTTTTCTCTGTTAAACGAGCTAAACACATCCTTGCAAGGACAGCTTATGGACGTGTTCACACTGTGAGGTAAAATTGATGCATTTCAAAAGAAAATATTGCTGTGGCAAACGCGGTTGGCTGAAGAAAATCTGCAAATGTTCCCGAATCTTGATGAGTATATGAAAGAAGAGGATGTCAACCTACAGGTAATAACCATTGTTCAACAGCACTTACGGTCACTCACAGAATCTTTTGGCTGTTATTACCCAAAGGAAGAGGACCCCAGACATGGCAATATGTGGATAATGGATCCATTTTTGGCGAAAATTGAAGATAGCAATTTGAGCATGAAAGAAAAAGAAAGCCTAATCGATCTATCACCTGACGACGGTTTCAAAGCTAAATTCCACTCGTCCTCATCAAGACATCATTTTTGGCTCGCCGTAAAACGTGAGTGAAAAAGCCATCAAAATTTTGATTCCATTTGCAACAACCTATTTGTATGAACTCATCTGTTATGGCAATTAAAAACAAGTACCGAGGTCGGCTTGAAATACAAACGGCTCTCCGTGTTGCAGTGTCGTCATTGGAGCCAAGAATCCATAAACTTATTTCAAACAAGCAGCAACAAATATCACACTAATAATTTTGTTATAGTTAAACAAGTGCATTTCATATTAATAAAATCATTATTTTATAGATGTTTGTACCTTTTTAAAAAATTCATGTTAGTGGCCCGTGGGATTCAAAATTGTGAGTTTAGTGGTCCGTGAGGTCCAAATGATTGGCGACCGCTGTCATAGCACATTAAAAAATACATATACATTAAATATTTGTTTAAACATTTGCGAATTTTTAGCGGCCACATTATTTAACTTTTTTGAAATTTTTGATTTTCTACTTGTTTTGCACATTGTTCTATCCAAATTAAAAATTTCAAGTCTCTAGATAATCTGAAAGTGCCTAAACATTAGTATCCTCCTACCATGTATAATATATAAAAGAAGCTGTGCATGTGTGTGGTCTATGGCAGTCGTAACTAAGCAGTATCAGAACATGTACGTGCCAAAAGAGCAAGCGACATAAGAGCAAGTCCAAAAGAGCAAGTGGACAAAAGAGCAAGTGGACAAAAGAGTAAGTGGACAAAATAGCAAGTGGACAAAATAGCAAGTGGACAAAAGAGCAAGTGGACAGAAGAGCAAATGGACAAAAGAGCAAGTGGACAAAATAGCAAGTGGACAAAATTATAGTTGACAAAATAGCAAGTGGACAAAATAGCAAGTGGACAAAAGAGCAAGTGGACAGAAGAGCGAATGGACAAAAGAGCAAGTGGACAAAATAGCAAGTGGACAAAATTATAGTTGACAAAATAGCAAGTGGACAAAATAGCAAGTGGACAAAAGAGCAAGTGGACAGAAGAGCAAATGGACAAAAGAGCAAGTGGACAAAATAGCAAGTGGACAAAATTATAGTTGACAAAATAGCAAGTGGACAAAATGGCAAGTGGGCAAAAGAGCAAGTGGACAAAATAGCAGGAGGATGAGAAGCGAGTAGAAAGAGTAGGAAATCAGTATTTTTTAACTTTCTATATTTTAATTTCTCTATTGGAGTTTTCATAATTCGTTTTCATTTAAAACATTAAATTATTAATAATAACATATGCCTTTGGTATTGAGACAGATCTGGGTGAACTTATTGCTTATTTTGAAGTAGCATATATTGGATGACTGATACGAATGAGAGGTAGGCGGCCACCAACTTTTTCAATTTCACTGTGTAACGTAAGAAGCCATTCTATAGACGGAATCCCAAGGACTAATGAAATTTGTCGTGAATATCCTTTCTTTTTTAGTACTTCGACCCGTGGGTTTCTGAAAATTCAAAATTAAAAATACTATTTTATGCATATCAATATTTTAATTTAAATGCATTTAAATTGAAGCAGAATTTATCCTGTGATTATCAATGCAGGTGATCTCGGATTTAAGTTGTTACATGCATTTCAAAAGACTGTGACATATATCAGAATGGCATAAACCGAACATGTTTAACTCACAGATTTTTGTTATAAATGATTGACTTCAAACGACATTATATCGGATGGGAGTGACATAAAATGAAATTCTATCCTCGATTTCTTAATGATATTATAGGGAAATGATGCAAATCGGGACAATGTAAATGGAGAATGCTTTTACTATAGTTTCTTAAATAAAAAATCAAACAATTTTTAAGAGTAGCAACTACGATATCTGTACATATATTTGATTATCAATAATAGTCATAACACAAAACATATTTACATACCTGTAAAACATAAAGCTATTGAACATTCAGGGCGTTAAGCTTGAACAACACTTGAACACTTGTTAACTCAGCCCGAGACTATAGCGAAAAAATGGGTACACTTTTAATAACACACTAATATTATTTGCAGAGATTTATGATTACTCGAAATTTTTGAAAGGATACTTACTGATGCTAAGTAGTTTCTCGATCACTTTTTTTAATCACTTCACTGGATATGCGGCATATGCTTTATGGTATGGTTTTAAATGCATACCATAGGTCCTGCAACTGGATTTAAATTGGATATTTAAATACTTTTACACTTTTACTTTCTCCATATACGTAGTATAGGGGAAAGTATTGTATTCATGAAAGAAATCGACTTCGAGATTTCAATGGAAATACACGTTTTGAGGTCCCCTGAACCTCGTTTTGACCATTTTCTCAATGATGTCTGTGTGTGTGTGATAGCTTTTTTGTGAGTGCTCTAACTCAAAAACTATTAATCAGGTCAACGCGAAATTTTATGTTTAACTTTTTATAAAAGTCAGAAGAACTTAGCTTTTGGTCAAAATCGGTCAGCCGGAAGTGGGTGTTTACTCTTGTCACTTATCTGTTATTTTGAAATATTTGTTTTAATATATGATAAATGTAAAAATGTATTGGAATAAAAGTTATAGGAAATTTAATTTTCTACAACCTTTGTTTGAAATATTTTTCCATATAATGCATTGTAAACTTTCAAATAACAACCATTTAGCAGTAAAAATTATTTACCAGAGAACAGGAACTCGCTATTGCCTGCCGCCATACTAGTCAATGATTTGCTAGCGACTGCATATTATCAACCAAAGGAAGTCCTAAACTTAAACGCAGATGCCCAAATGCCAGAAAATTAATAACAGGGATCTGTGTATATTTGTGTTATGAGCGAGAGACTCGAGATGCAGAGCAGAGAACGATAAGCATTCTCGCAAACAGAGGTTCTGATTGTTCTCCACTTGAAGACTAAAACAACAACAAACCCATAGGTACATCCAATTTTAATCTTGCTTACAACACACATCCAGAGTGACTTTATCACATTCCTCACATGTTACATCTTTCTGAGTGTGGCTCAGAACCTCCTAGGTGCAGGGCCCTGGTCGACTGCCCACTCAGCTTCCATCAAAGATTATCAATAACAGATTAAATTTAATTTTTAGCACCACTATTCCTATTTTTATTGATTACATCTCTTTTATTCACCATATAACTTAGAAAGAGGACATTTCAGCCAAAAACAAAAAAAAGATACTGGATCCAGAAATGTATTCTAAAAAAAAAGAGGACATCTGGTATCCCTATCTGCACCTGCACATTGTATGATTATGTTTTGCCCTTTAAACTTCTGGGAACTGCTTATGATGTGACTTTCCGAGAACTATGATTGTGCCTTTCCCAATGGTTTCAAATTCTCAAAAAAACATAGAGAAAAAACACAGGAGACCCAGAAATAAAATTGTTACTTAGAACCTAAGGTATTGAATGGCGCACTGTTAGCTAGATTAACTAATGCGATTTTACTGTAATGGTACAGGACATATCACTTTCGAACTTTGTTTCTAGATATGCTTAGGTTATGCCATCCATGGAGTTGAATATTGTATTTATTAAAATACATATTAAAAATTAACTGTATTTCGAAAACATCTGATGTGGCCACCACATAACTTTCTCCATACCTGTATCATTTCTTAAAATTTTATTTAGGTTAAATAATGATAAATATTGTAAGTAACTGTGAGAAAAATTTGAAAATTTAAGAAAGAACTGAAATAAACTTATTCGGTAGCCTTCTGATATTCGATATAGCCACGAAGCTCCACCAATTAAGAAAATAAAAAGGAGTGTGTCTAAGACGTAACTAAGCATCAAGTGTTTACAATAGTTTTGGTAGGTGGCATGGTGATGTCATCTGAAAAATATAAATTTTAAAATATCTCTTAAACTACATTATATGCAAAAATATTTTGAACAAACATTGTAAAAAATTAAATTTCCTACAACATTTATTCCAATACTTTTTAAATCATACAAATATTAAAGCAAATATAGAAAAATCTGATGTGGCCACCACATGACTTTCTCCATACCTGTAATATTGCTAAAAATTCCATATGTTACATGATAATAAATATTTTAATGAACTGCGAGAAAAATTTAAACTTTGAAAAGAACAGAAATAAAATCAACCCATAGCCTTTTGATATTGTATATGGCCAGGAAGCTCCAACAATTAAGAAAATATAAAGGAGCGTTACTAAGATGTAACTAAGTGTCAAGTGTTTACAATAGTCACCAGTAGGTGATGTGGTTGTGGCAGCTAAAAATTTAGTTTTTAAGATATCTGTTAAACAATGCATTATATAGGAAAATGTTTCAAACAAAGAATGTAGAAAATTAAATTTTCTACGACTTTTATTCTAATATGTTTTTACATATATCAATTATGAAAGCAAATATTAAAAAAAAACACTGATAAGTAACAAGAGTAAACACCCACTACCATTTGACCGATTTTTACCAAATCCAGCAGTTCCCGAGTTGAAGCAAAGGAACATTGTAAACTACATGTAATCGTTATCTGATTTTAACCAAAATTATAATCGGTTGACTGATTTTAGCAAAACTCTCCATTACCAAATTTGATCAAAATATTCCAGCGGTTCCCGAGTTGAAACAAGAACATTGTAAACTACATGTAGGTCTTCATGTAAAGTGATCATAATTGTTGTCTGATTTTAACCAAAATTGGATTTGTTTGACCAATTTTAGCAAACTACCAATACAAAATTTCATTGAAATACGTTTAGCGGTTCCTGAGTTTTAACATGTGAACAGAAGGTCGGATGGATGAATGTACAGATGGATGGAAATGACCTCCCCTATATGCATACCCCTCCCTAAGGACTGCATAACCTTACAGAGGTGGGAGGGTTTGTGTACTCTTACGACCCAAAGAGCTATGCCGGCGGAAGATAATTCTCCTGGTAGGACCATCCAAGCCGGAAAGGTTTTACATCCCCCTGTGCAAGGGCAGCAGCTTGCACAGTACCTCTGTAGGTGGTGATCATGTGGATCTGAACAGCTACAGATGGGTAATCACTCTGTGAAACTGCGATGAGGAAAGCAAGGGGAAACTACCTCATTATATTTCCCATGATATGCTGAAAAGCTGCAAATACCTCTATGGATCTTTCTGGGGTAAAATATTCCGGAGGTAAAATAGTCCCCCAATCGGATCTCCGGGTGGGGACTACCCTAGGGGATGCACAGAGGAAATGTAACATTAATAAGAAAGCAAGTAGTGAGAAATTAAGAATAGGCACATGGAATGTTAGGACTATGAATTCAGGGGGTAAACTAGAGAACTTAAAAAGGGAAATGAGAAGGAATAATGTAGGTATAGTAGGTCTTAGTGAAGTTCGGTGGGAAGGAGAAGGCGAGATAAATTCAGACGAATTTAAGATTATTTACTCGGGAGGAGAGAAAAAGGAAAGGGGAGTGGGGATTATAATGAAAAAAGAGATAGCTGCAAGAATTAGCAAGGTAGTGACAGTTAATGATAGATTAATAGCCGTAAAACTTCAGATGGAGCCAGTGGAAATGCTTATAATTCAAGTGTATATGCCAACAACTAATGCTGGCGACGACGAAGTAGATGAAATCTATGAACAGATTATGGAGATATTGGAGGAGGAGGAAAAAGGAAGGATCACCACCATATTAATGGGAGATTGGAACAGTGTAGTCGGAGAGGGACAGGAAGATAACATAGTGGGAAAATATGGACTAGGGAAGAGAAATGAAAGAGGGGAGAAACTTGTGGAATTCTGATTACATACTAGTCAATGAAAGATTTAGAAATAGCATTAAAAATGTGAAAACACTACCAGGGGCAGATATCAATTCCGACCACAACCTTTTGGTGGCAAATACACAATGTAGACTGAAGAGCGTTAAGAGAAACATAAGAGTTAACAAGAAATGGAACTTAGAGGAACTCCTTAAAAACAAGGAGGCTATCATGACTGAGCTGGAGGAAAGGTTGGGGTAGAGAGCTGAAGAAAATAGGAAAAATGTAGATGAGGAGTGGAGATACATCCATAGCAACATTAAAGATGTAATGGAAAAGAAGGTAGGAAAGATAATGGGTGAAAAAAACAAAAAACTCTGGATCACAGCAGCCATGCTGCAAAAAATGGAAGAGCGGAGAAAGTGGAAGAACATAAACACTGAAGAAGGCCAAAGAAAGTACAATGAGTTAAATAATGCTTTAAGAAGGGAAACGGATAAAGCCAGAGAACAGTGGATAAATGAGAAATGTTAGGAGATTGTCGAATGTGAAAGAATTTGTAGAACAGACCTCATGTATAGCAAAGCAAGGGAACTATTCAAGAAAAAGGCAAGAAAGATAGGACGTAAAGGAATCATGAACAAAAGTGGTAAAATAGTATCGGAGCCAGACAATGTAAAGAATGTCTGGAAAGAATACATTGAGGTTCTGTATGACAAAGAAGGAAAGCCAAGAAATATTGAATTAAATAAAAAAGAGGATGTGGAAAAAGATCAGCTAGGACCAATTATTCTCGAGTCTGAAGTTAAAAGAGCAATTGATGACATGAAAAGAAGGAAGGCTGTTGGGAGTGATGATATACCCATGGACGTTCTTAAGGTTTTGGGGTCTAAAGCAGTTAAGCAACTCACAAAATTTTTTAACCAAGTATATGATACTGGCATATGGCCTGAAGATTTTTTAGATGTTGTGATGGTACCACTGGAGAAAATGCACAATGTTGTAAGGATTACAGAATTATTAGTTTAATTTCTCATACAGCTAAAGTTCTAACCAGAATAATAACCAAAAGAATTGAATGTAAAATAGAAAAGGAGCTGCAAGATAATCAGTTTGGTTTCAGAAGAGGAAGGGGGACTAGAGATGCTATAGGATGTATGAGGATGATGATAGAAAGAGCGCTAGAAGTCAATAAAAGTGTGTATTTTTGTTTTGTAGATTGGGAGAAAGCTTTTGACTGAGTGAAATGGGATAAAATGCTGGGTATTTTAAACAAAATAGGAATAGATGGGAAAGATAAAAGACTGCTTAAAAACCTTTACTTTGATCAAAAGATTAGAGTCAGGGTTGAAGGAGAAGAAACAGAAAGTACTTCAATAGGGAGGGGAGTGAGGCAGGGTTGTCCTATTTCACCAGCGATATTTAATATTTATGCAGAAACAATAACAGAAGAAGCGTTGATGGAAGAGAAAGGATTTAAGATAGGAGGTGAAAGTATTACCACCATTAAATACGCAGATGATCAGGGCTTAATAGCAGAAGGCAAGAAAGAGCTTCAGAGGATGACAGACAGACTAGTGGAGGTTGGCCTACAATATGGAATGAAGATCAATGCTGAAAAAACGAAAGTCATGGTGGTTTCCAAGGAACATAAAGAATTAAATATAATGGTAAATGGACAAAAATTGGAACAAGTATGTAGTTTCAAATATCTTGGCAGTATTTTAGCGCAGGATGGAAGTAGTACACAGGACATCAGAAGTAGGATTGCAATGGCAAAAGCAGCATTTAACAAGAAGAAGGAGCTTCTCACAAGCAAGAAAATAAATTTAGAAACAAGGAAGAAATTAGCAAAATGCTACATATGGACCATTGCTCTTTATGATGCAGAGACATGGATGGTAAGGAGAAAGGAAGAAAAATATTTAGAAAGTTCTGAGATGTGAGGATGGAGGAGGATGATGAAAGTTAAATGGATAGAGAGGATGAGAAACGAAGAAGTACACCACATTTTTGAACTTCGTGAATAATTGATTCCAGAAAACTGATGTGAAAATGCAAATTTCCGAAGTGCAAGTCCTATTTTCCCATAAGACGGCATGCTATTATGAGAGAGAGGTTCCCAGCCAAGCTAAAAAATTCACTTTTTTATCATAAATAATGCAGTGTAATAGAAAATAAAAGAAAAAGTAAACGCAAATGAAAACCCAGCATAACAAAGCGATTACACTTCTTTCTGCACTTTTCAAATTTACCTCCACAAAATTCTGCATATGATTTTCGATCTTCCTTTGTTCATTCTAAGGGAATGGATTCATTTAAATTGAACTACTGAAATGGAATATTCAGTACATCATGCACAAATGTTTTTCTGGATTCTGCAACAAACATTTCCAAGCCACAAAAAAAAAGGCATTAAAGTGGTTCCATTTCTTTTACTAATTACATTATAAATGCATAACAGAAAATCAAAACCTAGCATAATAAAGTTAAAACATTTCTTTTAGTAATTGCATTCAAAATATGTGGCAGAATATTTTACATTTCAAGATGATAGGAATATTTAGATTTACATTAAAATTCGTAATAAATAATGAGAACCTAACAAAACAACAGTTGCTTAAATTACATTCAAAATACAAAGTTAGTAGCATTAAATCATTAAATATTTCGGTCAAAAACCAGCAACCTCATATGCAAAGAATGAATATTTGCAATGCCATACTCGTAAAAGTTGTGAAAACTAAACATGCAGGATGCTTTTCCATTAGTCAATAATTTCTAATTTGGCCACTAGATGCCAGCAACTTAGACTGTTATCGAAAATAGCGCCGTTGGCATTTAGTTTTAAAGTGAGCTACAAAACAATTAAGTCAATGGTTATCATGTTTGTTTACTTTGAAAACTGTTAATAATGATCATTATAAATATAATATATTAATAATGTCCTTATGTATATTCCCTAGTCAAAGCCAATTAATTAGTTAATTGGTAGGACCTGTCGTAAGACAGAACACAAATGAATGAATGAATGTCCTTTTCTAAGGTGCTAATGTTTAAAATGAACTTAGAAACAAAAAAGTAGATTGAGTTCATGTAAACGCATGACGCAAAATGCAAGTAATATGCACAAAACACAATGGTCAAAAAGAATTTTGTTGCAAAGTCCAAATTCGCAAATTGCAAGCACACAAAGTTCAAAAAGGTGGTGTATTAGAAGTGGTTGGAGGGGAAAGGACGCTAATAAAAACAATCAGGAAATGAAAAGCAAATTGGATAGGGCTCATATTGAGAAGACAGTGTTCACAAAGGACTATCTTAGAAGGCAAAATTAGGAAGAGAGAGAAAAAGGATCAGAATATTAGAGAATTTAATGCAGGAATATAGTACTTATAGAGGCTTCTGGGGAGAGAGAGAGATGGATGCAGGGATTCAGCTGAAACCTGTCTTTGGACAGCAGCATGATGATGGTGAGTCATATTCCTATTAAGTTTGAAATTAGAATGGAGAATGGTGCATATTAAAAATACAATTTCTTTAGTTAACATTCATTATTTACATGTTAATGATCCCTCTTTTATCATTTTTCGTCTCAAGTTTTGTACATATATTAGGTTTAAAAAATCTGGAATTCACAAAAATCTGGCGAATGCTAGTTCCCAAGATGTATTTATGAAGTTTTACTTTCATTTCATTGTAGTGTTGTCAATACCATCTTTACCCTAAGTTCTCAGCTCAAAGTGCCTGTGGGCCAAATGAGTAAGTTTTATATAGATGGCATGCTGCATGTCGTAATAATGAACCTAAGCATTTTGTTGAAACTTAATAAACCCAATGCCGGATTTACGCATAGGCAATATAGGCAACTGCCGAGGGTGCCAAATTATGAAAGGCACCTAACACTAGGTGTGAAAACACCAAATTATGAAATATATCAAATTATGAAATGCGACTAATCATAAAAGGCGCAAAATATCTAAGGGACACCAGAATTTAAATACAATGGAAAAGTTGTTCGCGACTGTTTTCAGTATCGTGTATTATTTGTATATTTTTAAAGAGAAAAGATGCACCGGAAAACAATGCCTATGAGTGCCATCAACTTAAATCCAGCCCTGAATATACCCCAATTCAAAATGGTATATATTTTAATTAAGAATAAATTTTCATACAATTCCAAATTATTAAAACTAACATACTGTTTTGGATTTCCTTTTTATCCAGTTGTTATCTTTTCTCTTCCACCTACCTCTGGCAGAATTAAAGTAATGAAGGCCACATGTTTAAAATCTCTGCCCTTAGTGAAACACTGAAAGCTTTCTATAATTTGTATGAGTGAGATGTGAACATATTTTGTATTAGAGGTATGCCCCGACAATCCCATAATGAGGATGCATGTGAATGTGTTAAAAGTCACCTGTTGTTTTCTAACATATTAAATAGCAATTAAGATATTGTTAAATCTACATAATAGATAGATAGCAATGTCCATTTATTTCAGTAGTAACATCTGTATTTACGTTATGAAAGCAGTTAGTTGATTCAGTGAATTTGCTTTAACTAATTTAACTTTTGTCTTCATCGTTTTTTTCATATATTCTTAAAGTATCTGTTTTCTCATTTTAAAGCTCCATCTTTGTCTCAGCTAATAAGAATTTTTCATTTCTTTTTAATTATGAAAGGTTTATGGAATTTGCTGCAAATTCGGAAACTGTTTTAATGGAAACTACTGTTCTGTTTCTGGAAATTGATGCATTTGGAATAAAGGCTGCCATTTCTGCACATTGCATGGATTGGAAAAATAGGTTTTTTGGGTGTCTCACTAAAATGACTTATAAAAGATTAAAAGAAGTAGATGAGAGTTTGGATAATTTAGGCCAAAAGTAAGTATTGTCATAGATTTATTTATCGATTATTATAAATCTGCAAGAGCATGTAAATTATATTTTTTATACCAGTGAAAATAAAATAACCCTTTTTCAATGAAAAATTCCAGATTTTTTCTAAGTGTATACTTCACCATCCTTTTGAACTTTTTATGCTTGCAGTTCGTGAATTTGCACTAAATGAAGATTTTTTATGACCATTACTTCTGTTTTGTGCCAATTACCATATATACTCGTGTATAGTTTGAGTTTTTAAGACCAAATTTTTGTGCAAAAAATTGGAGGTCAAACTATACACGAGTAATACTTTTGAGGGTTTAAAATCTCAGATCTAAAAAATTATCTTTTTAAAGATATCCTAATAAAAATCAAGATATTTTTTTTGATCACCCACCTCGCTGACTTAACTTCTATGATATAGCTCCAAAACTTCCTATTTACCTTTAATTTTATCGATTTTCATTAGAACTATGTTGTGTTTTTCATTTTTTCTTTTTCAAAAACTTATATACCTGTCCTGTATTATCTCGAAATTCTGATTTGATTGCGACCCAGTAGTATTTTTCATTATTTTTTTATACGTTCTGTGGTGGGTTATAGTGCATTTTAACCAAAATTCGTAATGTAACCATTATACTGGCCTTTTGCTGTCATAATGTTGTTATGTGAATACTAAAGCCTGTCTCATATTTACCGATTGTTTTCTTGTTTTCTATGCATATCTTTCTTGCATCTTATAACAACAGATGAGTTGGAATGAATTATATTAAAATGAGTTTATTTCATCTTGTTCAACTATCATTCATAACTTTTATTAAAGGTTTTACGAGTAATATGCATCTATTAATTTTCGTTATATAAGCTTAATTTTCGTCCATTTGCTAGAAATTCTGCCACCATTTGTATGTCACATCTCGTAGTTAAAAAGTAATGAATATTTTTCTTCTCAAGATCGTGCAATAGGTTTACGATGCTTACAGTTGATTATTAGTATAGTATTATTATGATACTAAAAGCTGTTGAAAACCAAGATTGTTCTATATACCTCGATTGTGAGCTTCGAGATATCGAAACGAAAAATGTCGATGCTGACGGAAATCTAGGGTAAAAGTGTAAGTAGGAAGCTAGGGTCGAATTATACACGAGATATATGAAAAAATGTAATTTTTTTGCCAAGAAACCGGAGGTCAAACTATACACAAGTAAATACAGTATTTGCATTTCGCGTCATACGTTTGTGATGCCCACAAGCGTGAACTCCATCTACTTTTTTGTTTTGAAGTTGTTTAAATTTTGGCACCCTAGAAAAAGACATTATTATATTATATTACATTACATTAATAATGCTCATTATTAGTAGGCTGTGAAGTAAACAAACATGATAACTTTCGTCTTAATTATTTTGTAGCTCAGTTTGAACTTCGATGGTGAAACTTTAGTTTAAAATCTAAAGAAACACCATCATTTTGGAATTTAAGGTTTTCATTTGCTATTATCTTTGTATATATTTTGAATGTAATTTTGGGAAATGTTATTTTGTTTTGTTAGGTTTTCATTTTTTATTACGAATTTTTAATGGAAATCTAGGAATTGCTATCATCTTGTAAAGTAAGATTTTCTGCAGCATATTTTGAACATGATTACGAAAAGAAATGTTACCACTTTAATACTTTGTTTTAATTTATGTGACATATTTCGGACAATTACAAGAAATATTCTCACTTTCTTATGCTAGATTTTGATTTACTGTTGTGCACTTTGAATATAATTAATAAAAGAAATGTTACTACTTTATAATACTAGTTTTTTTATGGCTTGGAAATATTGGTGGTAGAACCCAAGAAAACACCTGTGCATCATGTACTCAACATTCCATTTCAGTAGTTCATCAATTAAAATTAATGCATTTCCTTGGAATGAACAAAAGAAGATCGAAAATCGCATGTAAAAATCTGCCGGAGGTAAACTGCACAATTGCCAAAAGAAGTGTAATTGCTTTGTAATGCTGGGTTTTCATTTGCTTTTACATGTGTTGAAAGTAAATGTAAATTCCGGACTTGTTCAAATTCTCCGTTCTGTCCTTGGTGCTATCCGGAATTTATAAAATACAATGTTCACATTGCAATTTAATGTACATAGGACAAACTAGACGAAAACTAATAACACGATTTAAAGAACACTTAGCCCATTACAAACACAATCGTTTTGAAAAAACAAGCGTAGCCACTCATATCCTCGAAACTGGACACAGTATACACATAGAGGACTTAACATTGTTAACTTCAGCCAACCATTCACTTAACTCGTTAGAAAATCTGCATATCTATAAAAACAAAAACAATCTTATGAACACAGATACTGATTTTAACAAAACTTTATATAAATTGACCGAACTTGACGCACAAAATTCTTTTCGATCCTCAAATGTTTTTCGGTCTTCGTTATAAACTTTTCCTCTAACTTCGTCGCAGTTGAACTCTGTTCACTGCCAAGGCAGGTTCTCCCCTGAAGATGCCCACTTAGTGGGCGAAATGCATAGGGCTTACCCTACAATTTTTTGGCTGAAGGAGTTTTATACAACTGTTCACATAGCCCTTAACCCAGTTGATTTTTACTCTTCAAAAATTTTACTATCTTTCTTGCAACTTATGTTATAATAGGCCATTTTTATATACTAATTTAAAGTCAAGTAAACAAAGTAGCATATTTACTCGTGTAATATCTGCACTTTTTCCACACAAGTTCCCATCAAAAAAGGGGGTGTGGACATTACACAATATTTTCCCCTTCATCTTTTGGGGGTAGGTCACCTGCGAAACTCCTAATAGTACTGCATGCCTGGTGTGAGATAACAATTAGGCATTTTCTTCGGTAGGCGCAATATGCTGTGCATTTTATTTCCCTGATTTTTAACCAAGGTATTTTTTAAAATGTGGATGATAATATAATAAGCACAATATTTATCAGGTATTTTTAAAAATTCCCTGCCAGCTGTCAATAGTAAACCTAAGTCACGTAGACATTCTATGTACAGTAAACTCTCGATAATCTGGCACCCGTTGATCCGGCACTCTCATTATTATGGCACTTTTTTGTAACGACAATGCGAAGTTCCGCATTTCATAGCAAGATGGAAATACTTCTTCTTCTTCATCTAAAGGCTAAGCCTTGTCGCTGCAACCATGAACTCCTGTCCTCTGCCATTCTCTTCAACATCTCGTATTTCTCAACTCCCATCACTGACTCCACGTCATCTAGGTATTTCTTTCTTGGTCTGCCTCTTCCTTTCTTCCCTAAAAGTTTCCCCTCCAAGATGTTCACAATTAATCCATTATGTCTAATCACATGGCCTAAAAATTTTGCCTTCCTTTCTTCCATTCCTCTGATCAGTTTCCTTTCTTCTTTTACTTCTTCCAAAACTTCAAGGTTTGTCTTTCTCTCTGTCCAACTTGTCTTTATCAATCTTCTCCATATCCACATTTCTGTCGCTTCCAGACGGGACCTCTCCCTCTTTCCTAACGTCCAACTTTCACTACCATAAAGTAAGGTACTCCAGACAAAAGCTTTTGCAAAGGATTTTCTTACTTCCAAATTCATATGACTGCTTGTCAGTAGGTTCCTTTTGCATTGAAAAGCTTGCTTTGCAAGTGCTATTCTTCTTTTCACTTCCTGTACGCATCTATTATCTTCAGTAATTGTACTACCTAGGTAGCAAAACTGCTTCACCTGCTCAATTTCCTGATTGTCTATTTTGATCTTTGATATTGTCCCTGCATTACTTTTGCCTATAACCATCAATTTGGTTTTCTTGATATTTATCTTTAATTCCCACTGTTTTAACGTGTCCGATAATACTTTCATATTCATTTCTCTTTTTGAATCGCTGAATATTACAATTTCATCTGCAAATCTAATGCAGTGTATTCTAACTCCATTTATTTTTATGCCTTTTGTCTTTTCCTTCATAACTTCTATACTTTCTTCAATGAACATATTAAACAAATATGGAGATAGCGGACATCCTTGTCTTACTCCTTTCCTTATCTTTGCTTCACTCTCTAATCCATTTATATTTATTCTTGTAGTTTGATTTTGATAAAGCTTAAAAATTAACCTTCTGTCCCTCCAATCAATACCTATTTTTTTCATAGTCTTAAACAACAGTTCCCAATTAACTGTATCAAAGACCTTCTCCAAATCAATAAACGTTAAATATAATGTCCTGTTCATTTCTAAACATCTTTCCATTATCACCCTGAGGGCTAATATAGCTTCTCTCGATCCTCTCCCACTTCTAAATCCAAATTAATCTTCACTAATATAATGTTCTATTTTCCTTTTTATTCTGTTTTTCACGATATAAATTAAAACTTTTGAGGCGTGCGAAAGTAGTGAAATTGTTCTGTAGTTACTACACTCCACTGCATTCCCCTTCTTTGGTAAACTTATAGTTTTACTTTTTATAAAGTCATCAGGTAATTTTCCTTTTTCGTAACAATCTTTTATAATTTTAAAGAAATGTTCTTTTGCTTCCTCCCCTAAGTTCTTCAAAAGTTCTGCAGGTATACCATCGACACCTGTTGCCTTGCCTGAATTAAGATTATTAATAGCTTTATAAAACTCTTCTTTGGTTATTGTTGGGCCTAGCTCGTCATTTCTTATTTCTTCTTCATTTTCAATAAATCTACATCCATCTCCAACATCTCTTCCACTATATAATTCTTCTATGTATTCTTTCCACCGAGCACATACTTTTTCATTTTCCCATAACATATTTCCTTCCTTATCCTTAACTATTGCCGATTTAGTTCTTGGTTTGTACTGGAGAGTTTTAATTTTGAAGTATGCTTTGTCTTGCCTTCCTCCCTTTGTATCTTCCTCAATTTCCTTCACTATCTCTTTGGTCCATCTCTCTTTTTCTTCTCTGCATTTGTTAATGATCTCATTCTTAACTTTTTTATAAGTTTCATCATTTCCATTCTTCCTCAACTTGTTCCTTTCTTCAATTAAAATCAGTATCTCCTCAGTCATCCAAGGTTTTCTAGGCTCCAATTTTCTCTTTCCAATAACTTCCTCTGTAGCTTTAATAACCCCTTTTTTAAATTCCTCCCAACTAAGTTGTCCTTCATAATTTCTCATCAACTCATTTGTTTTTTCTTGGTAATTCTTAGCCGTTGGTAACTCTTTCAGTCCCTGTAGATGCCAGTTCTTTTTAACTGTTCTCTTTATTTTCTTAAACCTAATATTGCATTTTGCCATGACTAGCTTGTGGTCACTGTCTACATCTGGACCTGGGTAACTATAACACGATTTTACCTGGTTCTTATATCTTCTTTTTACTAAAATATAATTTATTTGAAACCTTCTTCTGTCTGGCGCCTCCCATGTGTATCTTCTTCTTTTGGGAACTTCAAAGAAAGTGTTTGATACCATCATCTCATTCTGTTCACAAAACTCAATCTTTCTCCCCTTTCATTTGTTTCACCTAAACCAAATTTTCCTACCATTCTACTATTTCGACTAGATCCAATCACAGCATTAAAGTCTCCCATTATTATTACATTATCTTTATCTTTTGTCATCTTTATAAGTTCTTCTATTTCTTCATACACCTTTTCTACTTCTCCTTCTTCTGCACTACTTGTTGGGAAATACGCTTGTATTATAACTGTATCCGTTGGCACGGTGCTCATTCTTACCATCAACAACCTATCATTTATGTGATATGTATTGCAAACACTGTTTGCCCATTTCTTACTAATAATGACTGCTATTCCATTCCATCCTCTCTTTTCACCTCCACTATGAATTATTCTAAATTTATCACTGTAAAAATCTCCTTTCTCTTGCCACCTTGTTTCACATAAACCTAAGATATCAATCTCATTTTTCTCCATTTCTTTCTTTATTTCTTCTAATTTACCTATTTTTAGTAATGTTCTGACGTTCCAAGTACCTATTTTGACGTTTTGACAGGGATTTCGTTGGATAACGACCTGGGAAGCCCTGCTACATCCCCTGCCGGATCTTGGGTTCCGAATACCATGATCAGTAACAAATTCCTTTCTAAAACCTTCCATGGTTGCTACCCTCGGGATATCCAATAGGATCTTTAATGGAGTGGTTTCCTGTTGCCTTCTCCATCCTATGCCGTTGACTATCAAAATAGTTCCTCCGCCTTTAGGGGCAGTTTCCCACCCCAAGGGCAAGAGGGTGCCCTACCCCTCCACCTTCTCATCCGCCCCTAAATAGGCTGTTGGCATTTGGTAGAGGGGGGACTCCTTATCCCGGGAGTCACTCGGACGCCAGAGTCTCATCTGTGAAGCAGGGTGCACCACGTGCAGGTGAGGTTGACATTTGAGTGGGAGAGGCTATATAATCGCATCCCACCCCAAAACACTGTTGCATTGAATTAGAACTGAGGGCATTGGACCAAGATTGAAGTACACAGGCCATGTAAATTTCTTTTACGTAATGGAAAAATTAAACTAATTTTTAAAAATTATTATTTACGTTTAACTAATCATTGAGAACCGCAGTGTAGAGGACTCTAGTAGGGAGCAGGAATGAAGGCAGGTGTCAAATGGATGCACAGAAGATCAGGAAGGTCACGTGGTTTCTCTCACTCCTTCACTTGGCCAATCAGCATCAGTCAGTTACAGCGGCTCTTGGGGTGCGATTCGTACATTTGCGGCGTGATTTTCATGTTTATTAGCATGTTTTATGATTGAAATTTAAACTACAAATGGCATGGAGAAATTTGTGGCCTAAAGTCAGCTCCTTGGACATTTAGTCTTCATCCGATGATGAATTTAGAGGTTTTGATGATGAAGAAATCAGCAATGTCTGAATTTCTTGAATTCCTGCAAAATTCACAAAACCCCTTTGTGAAGCTTAGTGAAGATGGCTCATGTTCTTAATGGGAAATACATATGAAACAGTATCAAAAGATTAAGCTATTCTTGAATGGAAATAGGCTTATAGTTTTGTCGTTATGTCTGCCTGTCTGTCTGTCCATCCCCCCTATTAACTTTTGAACCAATAGACCGATTTTCATGAAACTTGGTGGAAATCTCTTGCTACATGGGCCGAGCTCCTGAGGATAGTTTTTGTTGGAAAGATTGAAGTCCTGAGTTCGATTCCAGGAACTATCCTTCCCATTTGATTTACATGGGAAATCTGAAATCCATCGTGCAGAGTAATTTTCTCTTGCACATTAAAATATCTTAGAATTGTAATATCAGAGTGAGTTTTGTACTATTCACTGAGGAAAGGAATGAAGATTCTAATTTTTATCTTATAATTTTGCTTATCGATTGTATTTCTTAGAATTTCACCTAAATACTGGTGATTTTGCAGTTTTTATCGGTCATTACGAGAGTGTTGCCATAGCAACAACTATTGTTGGACTCAGATTTGCTATATTCTAATAGGTACATGAGTTATTTTTTCCGCACAAATATGCATGATCAAATTAATATTCCGTTCTAATGTATTTGTAGTATTTTATAACTGTAAATTATGAAATTTGGAAACACAAAGAGCTACATATCCATGATGACTTTAAAGCTATTAAAGCCAATATAAGTATTAAATAAATGACTAAATGGAGAGTAGGCATCATAAGTTCTGTTTTGATCATCTTGTTTATCTCCGAACTTATAAGTCGTAATTATATTGAAAGATCTGATGCTTTCCTGGCGAATCGATGAGGTGAAGAGTTCCCGGGTTTCCAGCCAGGTGAATACGTTGTCTACCGACGTTTCGGCACCTTCCTCAAGTGCCATCTTCAGGGGTCTCCTGAGTGCCATACCATTCTTTCGTCCATGTATATATACTACTCCGGTATTGGAGGCTCGTTCCCCATTGGCTGTTGGGTCGGCCTATGGCGTTCCGTGATTTTGGGGAGTATGGGATTCCACACCTTGCTGAGTGGGAATCCCGTGTCCCTGTTAATGTTGTTTTTCTCAATTCTGATTTCAATGGCTTCTTTCACTAGCCTATCCCAAAAACCGTTGGCCTTGGCAATTACTTTGGCCTCCGTGAAGTTAATTCGATGGGCTGTGGATATGCTGTGCTCTGTGATTGCCGACTTTTCTGGCTGATTTAGGCAGATGCACCTTGAATGCTCTTTGATTCGCGTTTCTATTGTCCGTCCCATTTGGCCGATGTACTGCTTGCCGCACGAGCAAGGGAATTAATAAACTCCGGCTGTTTTAAGGCCTAGTTGGTCCTTGTTCTGCGGTAGGAAGCTCTGGATTTTTGGCGGCGGTTTATGTGCCACCCTGATGCCTTGTCTGCCTAGAATCCTCGAGATCCTCCCAGAAATCGTTGACAGGAAGGGTATACATGCCGTGGCTACTGGTTTTTCTTCCGGCTTCTTCTTCGCTTTCCCGGAAACGGCCCTTTTCAGGGCCCTGCCGATTTCCCGTTCTCCGTGGCCGTTCTGTCGGAACGAGAGGCGTAGGTTCCTGATTTCTGCCCCTAAACTATCTTCGTCAGCAATGGCTCTTGCCCGGTCGATCAGAGTGGTCAACACTCCTTGTCGTTGGGAGGGGTGGTGGTGGCTAATCCCATTTAAGTATAGGTTGGTGTGGGTAGGTTTGCGATACACACTGTGTCCCAATGTGCCATTGGGTTTCCGGCTCACCAGGATGTCCAAGAAGGGAAGGGATCCCTCTTTCTCCTTCTCCATTGTGAAGCGGATGTTGGGATGTATGTTGTTTAGGTGATCTTGAAACTCCATTAGGGCCTCAGGTCCGTGAGGCCAAATCACGAATGTGTCGTCCACGTATCGGAAAAAACATTTTGGCTGTAGTGGTGCCGAGTTGAGTGCCTTTTCCTCGAAGTACTCCATAAAGAGGTTGGCTACTGCTGGAGAGAGCGGGGAACCCATGGCCACACCGTCCGTTTGTTCGTACGTCTCCCCCTTGTAACGGAAATACGTTGATGTTAATGTGTGGTGGAATAGCTTCAGGATGCCAGGCTCAAAATGTTGTTTTAGTAGTTCCAAGGTGTCCTCAAGTGGAACTCGTGTGAAGAGAGACACCACATCGAAGCTGACGAGGATATCCTCCGGTTCGGTCTTCAGGTTCGAGAGGGTCTTGACAAATTCGGCGGAATTCTTCACGTGGTGCTCGCCCTTCCCCGTTAAGGGGGATAACAGTTTGGCAAGATATTTTGCCAAGAAATAAGTGGGGGACCCTATAGCACTCACTATGGGTCGTAGTGGCACTCCCTCCTTATGGATTTTTGGGAGGCCGTATAGCCTCGGTGGAACTGCTGCTTGGGATAAGAGTGATTTATGTAACTCTTGAGGCAGGCCGGACTTCTTAATTAATGAGGCTGTTTTTCTTGCTACCGACTCTGTGGGGTCACGTGGTAGGCGCCTATATGCCGGGTCCTGCAGCAGACTCAATACCTTCTGATGGTAATCTTCTGCACTCAAGATTACAGTGGCGTTGCCTTTATCCGCCGGTAGTATTCTGACGGTTAAGTCCTCTAGGAGTCTTTTGAGGGCAGTTCTCTCTTCCCTAGAGATGTTAGATTTGGGTAAGGTGGCCTTCTTTAGGGTGGCCGCAATTTCTCCTCTGACTTCCTCTGCTGCCTCCGGTGTTAGATTCCTTAAGGCCTGCTCCACACCTCCAATGATTTCTTTGTATGGGATGGTCCTGTGGACCGGCGCAAAATTGAGGCCCTTTGCCAGAACGGATTTGGTGGCATCATCTAATGCTTTGTCAGCATTTTTGATACCAATTTTTAAACGTTTTTCTAAAATGAAGTCTATTATTTTTTGTTGGAAAATATAAAAGTACATTTATTAGTGTCAGTTCCTCCAATGACCTCTTTTACTAAAGTTGTGGTAATTGTAGTGTAATTTATTATTAGAAAACTACATGGTGAAATTAAGATAAACACAATGTAATTAAACTGATATATAATTCACAAAACAAAGACATGATAATTGTCCTTTAGTATTCAAACTGTATTATATTTTGTAATTTTTGTTAATAGCAACATTGTTTACATTTGTTGCTATGAAAATGACATCAGCTATTATCGTAAATTAACTTGGAAATCAACTATATAAAACTCGTATTTTACTTTCCCTAACCCTTTTATGATTTGTAAGGTATTGATTAAAAAATGTATTCAGGTAGAGAGCAATATTTGCTACAAAAAATTCTGTGACAGCATGAAACTACAACTTATAGTTTCCAAGATAAAAAATTTGATAATGTCCCGACAAATCTCTTCAATGCATTTCTTATGAGGAGTAGTAATTGTGTGGAGATGTAGATAAAACCTCATACAAAATTAAGTACAGTGTGACCTAGCAATTCGTGGCTTTGCCATTCACTGCTTCATTTATTCACGGTTAAATTTTTGAGACACTGCTTTGTAGATCGCAGCTATTGCTTTGACTATTTGCGGTTAGCATGCAAGAATCCGGGCTGAGTTGGAATGATGCGTAGGAATATGGCCACTATCTTTTCTCTCACATATAACCTCCTCAGTCTAAAGTCTACAGCAGTCTAGGCATCATTCATGACTCTAGCTGTTAACTTTCATTTGCCAATTTTTTATTTTTGTGTGCCCTTTTGGTAATTACTAAATTTATGCTAAAAGGATGTCAAGTGGCAGTGAATCTAGAGAGAAGAAGCAAAAAAGATTGATGTCTTTGACTGATAAAGTTAAGTTATTAGATCGATTATAGGCCGGTGAATGTTATGCTTCAGTTGGCCATCATTACAGTGTCAATGAGTCTATCATTCATTTTATTAAGAAAAATGAAGAAATATTAAGTTCAAGTGTTACTTTTAGTGCACCTTCAGGTGCTAAATTGGCTTTTTTGATTTGCCGTGATCCTCTTCTAGAAAACATGTTATAACATCTAAACATTTGGATCGAGGATCAATCTTGCCTTTTAGCAGGCCTATCTGAGAAAAGGCTGTACACATCTATAATATTCTTGCGGAGGCCAAGGGTATAGAGAAAGGAGATTTTTTGGCCAGCAGAGGATGGTTTGACAATTTTAAGAAGTGCTTTAGCCTACACAATGTGAACATGATGGAGGAATCTGCATCGAATATAAGCCAGAACATGTTATTAACTGTGACAAAACTTGTCTACTAACCTGCACATTTATCTCCATGTGCGAAAGAACAGCACCAGGATTTAAAGTTCAAAAGGAAGACTGTCACTGCTGCTATATTCCAATGCCTTGGGAGACTTCATGGTCAAGCCGATGTTAATTTTCCTTGCCTTAAACCCTCATTTATTTAAAGGAATAAATTAGAATCATTTGACTGTGTACTGGAAAGCAAATAAAAAGTCTTGAGTCACCAGACAAGTATTCATGGATTGGTTCCACAACTGTTTTGTGTGTAATGTCAAGTGCTGCTTATGTTCAAAGAATTTGGCCTTCAAAGTTCCATTAATCCTAGACATTGCTCTAGGACACCCGGCCCAGCATCCAAATATTGAAGTGGTTTTTCTGCCACCAAACAACACCTCACTTTTGCGGCCACTTGATCAAGGGATCATTGTCACTTTCAAAACGTACTACATTCAGCATACATTTAGCTGCATTTTGGATGCCACTGAGAAAGCAACATTTTCCAGCATCAGTGAATACTGGAAACAGTATGACATTGCTGACACTATTGCCAATATCAAAGAATCTTTGGATGAGATAAAGTCTTCCACTCTTAATGCATGCTGGAAATAAACTGTGGCCTAAGGTGGATTATGATTTCAAATAATTTCCTGACATCTCTGATGAAGTTAAATGAATTGTGAAATTACCTAAAGATGTTGGAGAGGAAGATTTTGAAGAGATTATGTACATTATGCAGACAAAAATACTAAAATAAAAAAATTCTTTTTCATTCTGTTTTTCTTAATCTGATCTGAAAAGTCTCATTTTCCTCAATCAGGAAAATCTGACAACTGCATTGATTGACAACCAAGGCAGTTGAGCAGAGCATCCCATTGTCATGTAGACGTATCAAAGTAGCTTGGCCTTAATAAATAAAACGCTGTATTTTTTGGATGAATTAAACAAAGCATTGCATCATCCTCGTGGTTACAAATGGATGCCTATGATTATATATTTATTTTTGTACAGGAACGTGTATGTATTTATAATAGTGGAAGTTTCTAGAGTTTTTTAAATTAAAAATTATTATATAACTCCATTTTTTCCATGTTCCTTTATTTGCACATTTTGGATTTGTCCATCACGGGGATTTTCAGGAATGTAAGCCATACAAACGGGAAAGTTCTATGGCAGGGCTGGTGAACCTTATCTAGCTCGCATGCCAAAATTAACTTAATAAGAGAAGATTTGCCTCTTCGCATGCCAGTATCATAAAAAAATGTTATCTGAGTCTATTCTTACAATGCAGCATATAGTATGTCTTTTCCCACACTGGAAGAAATTTATATTATTTGATTCAAATGATATATTGATAACAAGGTATGAAATATAGTTTTTTATTGAATTATTAGAGCGATCCACATCTTCTAGACTAGACAAATAATATTAAACACTAATGGAAAATAAGGTCCATTAATGGATAATGTTATTTTTAGTGGAGGTGGTACTCTCTAAAAATATTAGGTATCTCATGAAAAATCATTGTACGTGAAAACAATTTAATAAATGACATGAATGAAGTAATGAAGAAGATGTATGACATGAATTGACTTGTTTTATTTTCAAACTCAAAAGATATTAGATTTTCACATGCGTCTGCATGTAGGTAATTTCAGCATCACCACACAAAACACACAATTCTTCATCGTTCTTTTCAATTGCACCATACCTTTCAGTCCACCAATCCTTAAAAATCCTTTCGCTTTCTTCACCAGAAAATTTTGCTTTTTTATTCCCCGACTTCGCCATTATTCAAAGATAAAAATTTAAAGCGATATAAACCGCTATTCACAAAAACAAAAATTATCTAAATTCCTTTGAAAACCTGAAGCTCCAACAACTAATAAAGTAAAAAGGAGCGTAAAGTGTTTACAATACTCGCCGATAGGTGGTGTAGCTGTGACAGCTAAAAAATTTAGTTTTAAAAATATCTCTTCAACAATGCATTATATGAGAAAAAATCATAATATAACTGATGGTACCTCTTGTAAACAAAGCTTCTCTTTCACATCGTTTCAATATGTACATTTATTAGATTTCCGGAATCACTTTTGCCATGTCGCTGTATTAGTGAGTGGCACATTTCATTTTTTATTTCATTTTGTGGCATCCCAACCAAAATTGTTCCACATGCCATAGGTTCATCAGCCCTGTCCTAGGGATATAAAATGGGTGGCCAAACCTTCTTATCATAAGAGCTGCATATGATTATCTTCGTAAGTTCGAGAGCAGCAAGATGCACATTTTGTGCACAAAAGTATAAGAACAGTAAACATAACTTGTATTCAAAGCAATACAGAGAGAATGTATGTCCCTTAAGCATCCCCGAAATGTCTTACAAAGAGAGGACACGGTAGTGGGATCACGGATTTTTATAAAACATGGTAGATGTATAGCTCTGGATTCCAGGATCACTGCAAACCACCCTTTTGGGCATATATGGCCAATAGTTTTTCCGAAAATCGTGATTAAATATTGCAATTTCTAGTCAACTGGTATAAATAGCTTAATACACACCAAGTTCATCAAGTAATTGTTGGCATTAAGCATATGGTGGTTGCGTCCGAATCATGGGTGCAAGTTTTGGTAGTGATTCAGATTTTTTTCTCAAGTAATTCAATGCACGATTGTCTCCACCATGTTTACATTATTAAATTGCATATTCTTCATTGATCTCTGCACACACTACATGCTTATGACATGGAAAGGATCCCTGAAATCATTTTCGCGAAGACTTCACCCGAATACTTATAATATAGGTGGAAGAATACCAGGCAAAAGATCGTTGAAAGTATAATAAAACACGAACTGGTGAGAAGTCTGTTAAATGTACAGTAATATAAATAAATAAAAATATTTATTTTATGAATACCTCAGAAAGTATGTTGATTGATTAAAAGCATTAATAATCTACAACCGCCAATCATCATTGGGACCATAGCTCGAAATGGAAAATTTCATGAACCGGAACACCACTTCAAAATTATTGTGCGGCTAAAAAAACCAATATGACAAGAAAATGCTTTTTTAAAATTCTTATAAACAAATTTATTTTCAATCAAACAAAAACAATAAAATAACAAAATACATTCCAGATTCTGGAAGAAAACAAAGAAGATTATGAACAATAAAAAAGTTACGAAGAGCCATAATATATATATATATATATATATATATATATATATATATATATATATATATATATATATATATATATATATATACTACTAGAAGATGCTTGCATGCTGCAAGCATTTCATTTCACCTTGAAAAAACATTCATTTTTCAGACAGACATTTCATCATTACAAATATTCTTTTAATTCTAAAGATTTCACCTCCGCAGCGATTTTCGTTTTTCCCACATGTAAAAATAATAGTTTAAAACAATCCCCAAATGTTGCAATTAAAATAATTTTACACTTCCTCCATTATGGGGTACTAATGCTACACAATTTAGCCAAATTTTAAAGTTGTAGCACTTCTAGAAGTCAAATAATATTTTTCTAATTGTTTGAATTTAAATAATTTTTAACGGCCGCCGAAATTCATGTATGGTAAAATTGAAATGTTTTTTTGCGCAAGTTCACTACTTTGTATATAACTTGATAATTTCAGCTTCCTAGCTCATCCCGTAGTACCTAAACAGTTATCTATTTGTTTCAATTTTAAGAATTACTGCCAAACAAATTAAAATATCAAAATTTGTATAATCCCTATTTAGTTTTTTTTTAAATTCTACTTATAAAAAAAATTTCAACTCCGTAGCACATTCGGAAATACATAAACCATGAAAATTTGTTTAAACAATTGCGAATTTTTAGCGGCCGCATTGTTGCACTTTTACATGATTTTCGTTTTTTCTAGTCGGTTATGCACAAAATCCTACCTAAGAAAAAAATTGCGAATCTCCAGCACATCGGGAAGTGCCTAAACATTAGTATCCTCCTGTTATCATCATCATAGGTAGTCTGTCCGTAGACAGGTCCGTGATTATTCATGGTTAAACCTGGTTCTCCATATACTCCTATTTTCCGCTGTCCTCTTTATATCTTGATAACTCTCTTTCCCTTTCAAATCGTCTATCAGCTGAAACCTTTTCCTACCTCTTTCCCTTTTCCCATCTAGTTTTCCTTCTAACACGTCTTTAATCATACTCTCTCTCCTCAGGTAATGTCCAACCCAGTTAGCCTTCCTCTTTCTGATAGTCTGTATAATCATTCGCTTCTCTCCTATTCTTCGTAGCACTTCATCGTTTTTCATCTTATCTGTCCATTTTATCTTCAGCATTCTCCTCCAAGTCCACATTTCAAAGCTTTCCAAGTATTTGATGTCATTTTTCCTTAGCCTCCATGTTTCTGCCCCATACAATGCTATACTCCATTCGTAGCATTTTATCAACTTCTTGCGGATATCTTCCCTTATATTCCCTGTAAGTAGTTGTTTCTTTCTCCTGAAAGCCGCTTTTGCTTTTCCTATTCTAGTTTTGATCTCATCCGTACATTTTGCCTCTCGTGTTATGATACTTCCAAGGTATTTATATTCTGAAACTTGTTCTAATGGCTTTCCCCCAATAGTTATGTTCAGATTCTCTTCTTTACCCGATATTCGAATGACCTTGGATTTTTCTGTATTTATTTCCATACCGTATTTTCTACCTGTTATCACTAGTCTATTTATCATTTTTTGTAGCTCCTCTTCCTTTCTTGCTAGAAGTACTTGATCATCTGCGTATTTTACTGTTCTTATAATCCTTCCTCCAATTTTGAAATCCCCTGTGCCTTCTAAAGCTTCTTGCATTAGACTTTCTCCATATATATTGAATAGGGTTGGCGATAGGCAGCAGCCTTGTCTTACTCCTCTACCGATATTTATTCCGCAGGTGTCCACATTCTCAAACCTGACCTTTACAACTTGATTCTCATATAGATTCCTAGTCAGTCTCCTGTCTTTCCAGTCTACACCTATATCCTTTAATATCTTCATCAACTTTACCCAATTTACTCTATCAAAGGCCTTCTGCCAGTCTACGAAACATGCGCAGATATCTTGACTGTATTCTATTGCCCTTTCTGATATGATTCTAACTACTCCTATAGCATCTCTAGTTCCTCGTCCTTTTCTGAAACCGAATTGATCTTCCCCTATTATTTCTTCTGCCTTTTTCTCCAGCCTTTTATTAAGAATCCTCATGATGATCTTCGATGTGTGTGACAGAAGGCTTATAGTTCTGTAATCTTTACACTGCATTGCCTTTGGCTTCTTCTTTAGAGGGATCATTGTTACTTCTAGGAAATCCTGAGGCCACTCTCCCATGTCGTAAATCTTATTAATTAATTTCGTGATCGCTTTTAGTCCTTCTGATCCTATGACTTTAAGTATCTCAGCCGGTATTCCATCGCTGCCCGTGGCTTTCCCCTTCTTAAGTTCCACTATCGCTTTTTCTACTTCGCTCTCCATAATACTTGGTCCTAAGTTGTCTTCTTCAATGTTTTCCTCATTTTCCAGTTCTATTTTTGCCGCTCCTGCCTGTTTGCTGTATAATTCCTTAATGTATTCTTCCCATACCTGTGCTACATCCTTTGTTTCTGAGACTATCTTCCCATCCGTATTCATAATTCCTTTACCACAAATTCCATTAGACTTCTTATCTTCTAATTCCAGTGCCCTAGCGTACATCATATCGTACCGTCCTAATTTCTCCATTTGTTCTATTTCATCACATTTTCCTTTTAGCCAATTTTCTCTAGCTTTATCTGTTACCCTTCTCAACTCATTGTTTATACGCCTATAGTTGGCTCTACCTTCTTCACTGTTAACGTTTTTCCATTTTCGTCTCTCATCCATTTTCTCCAGCATTTCCTTCATGATCCATGGTTTTCTGATTTTCTTCTCTTGTTTTCCAATCTCTTTATCCAAGGTATCCTTGATACTGGTTTTAATTTCATCCCATTCTATATCAACGGTCTTCGGTTTGTTTTCCAACTTTCTTAGGTTATCTTCCAACTTCATGCTGACTACATCCTGCCTTTCTTTCAGTTTTTCTAGGTCCCAGGTCTGTCTTTCTCTTCTCGTTTTTCTTATTTGTTTGAGCTTTGTACTCACGTCAAGTATTAGAAGGCTGTGATCTGAATCAATGTCTGCTCCTTGCAATGCCTTGGCGTTCTTTATGCTGTTCCTAAATCTCTGTTTTACAAGGATGTAATCTATTTGGCATCTCATTCTATCTCCTGGGCTTTTCCATGTGTATAACCTTCGTTTATGGTTTTTGAACCATGTATTAGTCACTACAAGGTCATTATTGATGCAGAATTCTACGAGTTTCTCCCCTCCTCGATTTCTCTTCCCAAGTCCGTATTGCCCGACAACATTTTCTTCCTGTCCTTCTCCGACTATGCTGTTCCAATCTCCCATTATTATGCAGTTTACCTTTCCTCTTCCGTCTTCTTCGTAAATTTCATTAATTTGCTCATAGATCTCATCTATTTCTTCATCGTCATGAGCTGACGTTGGCATATATACCTAGATTATCAGCATGTCCACTGGGACTGCTTTTAGCTTTATTGCCATCAGTCTATCGTTCGTTGCTATTATCTTTGTCACGCTTTTCATCATATCTTTCCTAAGTACCAGAGCTACTCCCCTTTCCCCACTATTTCCTCCAGAATAAACTACCGTGAATTCTTCCGAGTCGAACTGTCCTTCTCTCTCCCATCTAGTTTCGCTTAGCCCTATAATGTCAACTCTATTTCTTCCATTTCTTCTTTCAAGTTCTCTAGCTTTCCTGCCTTTCTCATAGTTCTTACGTTCCAAGTCCCTATTCGTAAATTACTTTCGACAAATATTTCCCTCAAGGCAGTCCCCGCCCGGAGATCCGATTGGGGGACTATTTTACCTCCGGATTGTTTTACCTCGAGAGAACTCATATTGTCCAACCATATAATCTTTACTAGGGATTGTAATGTGGTAGTTTCCCTCTTGCTTTCCACATCGCAGTACTGTAGCCGTTCAAATCGTCCTGATCACGCCTACAGCTGTGTTAGATATAGACCCAACCAACATCATTTGTTTTTGGCTCTATACCATACTGACAGTACTGCTGCCTACTGCCAGGCACTGATGATAGTTTTTTTTTTTTATAAATAAAACCTCCATTCGAGGGGTTTGAACCCCCGAACTTTGCAATAGAAAGCCGACACGCTAACCACTACACCACCAGTGCATATATATGTTATATGTTATATATATGTTATATGTTATCATTATATATCGACGACTCTTACAGAGGAGGATATAACATCATTATATATAGACGTTCCTTACAGAGGAGGAGGATATATATAACATATAGGAGGATACTAATGTTCAGCCCAAACTACAAGAGCTTGAGAGCTGAAAGTTTTAGGTTTTGTAGATATGATGGAGAAACCTTCAGATAAAATGAAACTTCTTACCTAAGTGACATGAGCTCAACTCCAGAAATTTCGAAAGTTGCGTTGTTTCCCATAAGTAAAGCATTGTGCCATTTTTGTAAATTAATTATGGGCACTTGCCGGTAAGATAGAAAGATGAAATTTTCAGTGTTGCTAGATGGCCGCAATATCTATTAGGAATTATTGTTACTTTTTCTTGCAGTGTCTTGGGTTCGACTCCAGAGACCCCGGAATATCTCCCATAAGTTAGCATGGGAAAACGTAATCTAGTGTGTAGACCAATCTAATAAGTTTAGGAAGCTGAAATTTTGCAAGATTATAGAACTTTTTTCATAACCAACTATAAAAATCTAAAATTTTAAAATTGAAAATTTTAGGGGTTTTTTAACCCCATTTGAACATTAAAGTTTAATAATTTTTTAGGTACTACGGGTAGAGCTAGGAAGCTGCAATTTTCAAATTCTTTACAGAACAGTGCATTTGCACAAATAAACATTTCAATCTCTCCATATATATATATTGTGGCTACCGTTAAAAATGTTTAAATTTTAAACAATTAGAAAATATTATTTTACTTCTAGGAGTGCTACAACTTTAAAATTTGGCTGAAATGTGTAGCATTAGTACGCCATAATGGAGAAAATGTAAAATGTTTAAAATTGCAACATTTGGGCATTGTTTTAAACTATTATTTTTACGTGGGCAAAACGAAAATTGTTGCAGAGGTGAAATCTTTAGAGTTAATAGAATATTTTTAATGATGAATATATAAATGTGATATAAATATACTCTCAATGTATGTCTACATAATATTTCGGTTGATATATTATAAAGTATAAAGTTATACAAAAATAATTCGTTCAATTACAATATCACAAGAAAAAAATTATCACTAATTTATTAATTAAAGAAGTTACCAAATATACTCAAAGGTCGTATCCTTTTTTAATTCCCTTTTTCTGCTATTTGTGTTATCCGCTACATGGCGACCTTTTGCCAACCAGGAACGAATATAATTTTCTGGTTTAAGTTGATGTAATGGTGGTCCATCAGAATTAATAAATAGCAGAGCTGCCACAGTATTAATGGACAGGGAACATCTCAATGGAGTCATTATTTCATTCATCAAACTAAAATTTCTTTCACATTCACTGGTTGAAACTGGAATTGTTGCCACAGCTTTGAAGAGAGGTTTCTAATCTTCTGGAACCTCATTTCCATCATCCATTTTAAAATATCTAAATCCACGAATGATGTATTTTTCATCCAATTTGAATAGCTTGCACAATGCGCGAACATTTTCTTCCCCATATTTTATATCTACTTCTTCATCATCATTCTTTGGCCATGTTTTGGGATCAAGAATTTTCAAATATTCCAAGTAATTGTTGTGTGTGTTCACGTTTTCTATATGTTCTTTCTCATTTCGTGTGACATGTGAAGACCTAGTAGTCATCATTCTATTCTGAAGATTATGATGATGATGATCTAAAATACTGGCTAACATTAATAGTTTTAATATTAGCGCCATGAAGAGAAACTCCTTTAAAATTTTTCAAATTTAGATCAGTAATCACGTTTGATAGCCGAGGACCATAATCATTTGCCATAGAATCTAAAACTCGCATTGTTGTTTTCACTGCTTTATCAGCTTCGATGAGTATGATATTTCTTCTTTGTAAATACATTGAGAGATCTGCTAGTTCATCCAAAGCATCAGCCATTATATTAAGATTTCTTACAAATTCTGTTTTTCAAATTTTTTTAAATCCTTTATATTTAAATTTTTCTCTTTTTTCTCTTGTTAAGTCATTTGATGCTTGGGTAAAATGCTCACAGAGAGCAACATAATTATTTATCACAGCATTTACTGTTCTTTTACTCGATGATACCCAATGCACAGAGAAGATCTTACCAATTTTTAATACAGTAAAACCCCGATTTAATGTTCCCGCATTTAGTGAATCCCGATTTAGTGAAAAACCCGCATTTAGTGAAAAAATATTATGTACTCGTACTTCAATTTTTATTTGACGCTTCCCGCATTTAGTAAACTTTTTTATGTGCAAAAAGAAATCAGAAAAGAAGCATATTGTACGTAAAAATTACGATATAAGCACAAAACATTGTGAATGGCTCATCACGCGCAAGCGGCTACATTGTCTGCTAAGACGGTAGCAGCCGCGAGGAAACCGTAAATCCTACAATGTAATGAATCCTGCTCGTATGTTCCTCATTTCTGGTATCACGCTCAGTTACCTGTTGTCATAGTGTGTTATATACTCGACGTCGTTTACGAGAAAATGCCCTTTGAAAATCACGATCCGAGAGTCATCGAAATAAGAACGTTAAAAGTCCTTTCCTAATTTTCTTGGGCTGTTGGTCCAGGGGAAATGAGTTGGATTTCAAATATTTTTGCCGGGGTTCGATTCCGAAGGGACCAATATTTTTTTCTCCGGTTTTTTAAATTTGTTCGCAATTTCCAGCATATCATCGATAAAACATGCAAACCATTTAAAAAAATGTATTCAATGCATTATAACCAGTATTTTCTTCATTGTAATTCTTCACCGTAATTCTTAACGAACATAATTTTACGGATCACCCATTCGCTTTACCATCTCGTCATGTATTGATCATGATTTAAAGTTCTTATCTCGATGACTCTCGGTTTGGAACAACAGAACATTTTTGCCGTACTTTAGAAAGTCGTAAATTTTTGTCAGAAAATATTCCTAAATCTTTCACTTTTCTGCAGACTAAACACCCTAATGCTTCATTTTCTACAATTAACCAATTATTATTACTTTTTAAACGTTTTAGTTGTTATTTAGTAAAAAAAATATGGCAATTCGTCGTTGTCTTCAATTTTGTTACTCGAATGTTGTATTACCGAATTTTCTTCTGAATCTATTTTGGGTTTCTTACTTGGTGGAGTAGCTTCAGTTCGAAGATCATTTTTGCTGCTTCCTGCAGTTTTCAACCAGTTTTTTTAAATAGTTGTTCATTTTCGTCGGCCTGTTTAGGTTATATTTTAGAAAAATATAACTACAAAACAAAGAAAATTAATTCTATTACAATTACAAACTTTAGTAACATCTCACCGAACAAAAATACGAGATATTGTTAAATGTAACAATTACAAAATACAAAACATCTGATTCCACCTGAAAGAAGTGAAGAACTCGTTATGTTTAAATCACTTACATCATTTATAAATCATGCTCATTAGCTAAAATAAAACAAAAATTAATTTAATTACAATTTATTACAAACTTCAGTGGAAAACTTACCACAAAACTTATCACGTTCAAATTGCTTTATGCAAAACTAAGGAATCATCAAACTTTAGTGAAAACTGAAAAGTCGCCAAAAAAATACAACATAGCAGAAAGAACCACAAAACTTCTCACATTCAAGTTGCTTAATGCAAAACTAACAAATCATTTTTTATGATCACATACGTCGTCTATGATCACATATCCATTAGTTAACCTGACCGGGCAGTCTCTTGTTGCTAGTATCACATGACCATGCTTGACTGCGCAATGGTAAATGACAGTGGTGAGGGTAAGCAGTCGTAGTTTTCAAATGAAAATTGTATATTTTTAAATATTATTTTTTCGGATGAACTAGAATGGAAATCTTAATGTTTTTCAGGAACCAGAACAATATTTTTTAAAATTTCACGAACCGGAATGATATTTACCATAATTTCACGAACCGGAACAACATTCCGGTTTGCTCCGGTACATTCCGAGCCCTGCCTGGGACTAATGATGGGGAGAGTTAGAAGGGAAACTTTAATTTTTGTTTTATGTTAGCAAATTTCTTCTCAGTTTCCTGGATGATAAGAGTCATAGTAACATTGGAAACAAAAATTTTCTGCACCAAGACCATTTTGCAAAATTCTGCTCCTCGCAAATGCATTTTCCATTTAATACATCATCTGGAAAATTTACTTCAATAACGTTAAAAAAGACCTCTTTTATTGGTGAGTTTAGATGCAAACCACACATACCTAATCATTTCATGGAATATCAGAGCTGAACGCTGGTTATGAATTAACGGGTATATTTTAATTACATCCAAATGGCTGGTGATTTCCCTCTTTTGCTGGAGCAACTGTCCAGCATTTTGCAGCCACTAAATGATAATTTTAACCTGATGATAAAAGTATACATCAAGAGGCTGACACACCGAGGTACACTTTTGGAGAATAACTTTGACACCACAATTTGGCTCATTGTTAACATCCATGAATCGTTCGTCGTACAAGGCCTGGCTTGTCTGTCCTGACCATGAATCTATAAGAAGCAGAACCTTTTTTTCCGTCACATACAGCTTCAATTCCTCATCCAAATACATATTACACATAACACATTCTTATAGCATCTGGTAGCATCACCAATGCCCTGCTACACTTAAGGCCCAAATCGCCCCATAGGTTCTTGCAGGCAAATGAAAACTTTTGACAAAAGCTTTCCCGAAAGTGCGATACTGTATTGGGCCATATACGAATGCGTCATTTTGTTCAGTTGACTGATATAAATTTTGGTTGCTTTTTCACCCTGATGGGATAGAGTACGCTTGATCTGTGCACGATACTTGCTAGCAGTTTGATCGGTATTGATTACCAAATTAGGGGCATTCAGAGGAATCAGCTTTTGGAGTTGCTCTTGAAAAAGCATGGCAGCCTTCATTGTCTCTTCAGGGCATATTTTTTCTCTGTGACTAACATATCTCAAGACCTGTCTTTGGTGGATCTTGTGCCTTTTTTAAATATTTTCACCCAGGATTGTGACGCCTCAAATTTAAATCCGCCGGAAATATGTTGAAGAGCAGCTGCCATCCCCCACTGCCGCAGAATTCTTGTTGTAACGTGGTCTCTGTTTATTCAGGCTTCACAAAACCTATCATAAACCCACCTGTCAATGGCATTCTGCTTATCCCTAAAACTTCCTCCTGCAGCATTTTTGCCTTTTTGACAATTTATCGAGTTCCCCATCAGTTTTTTGTGTTCGCCAGAAGTTTTTGTATTCGAACTCTATCAAACGACAAACTCCAGCAAACGACACACCCCTGCATACGCATGCACCCCTGCATATGCATGCACCCCTGCATACGCACGCACCCCTGCATACACACCCACTTCGGCATACGCTCGTACTTCGGCAAATGCGAGTACTTCGGCTTTGCGCATACGTACAGCGTTCTGCCTTTTATAACAACAGACATTAGCCCAGAAGAGATCGCCACAATCGACAGGCCACGGCCAATAATCATTCGCAAGTGCAGTGCCCTCTACTCTCGATTCACGGCGAACTAAGGGACTTCCGATCCAACAACTTCGCCATGAGCAAGAGAGAGAGAGAGATGGAGTAAGAGAGAGAACAAGAAAGTACTCAGAGACGGGCACACTTGAGCCACGTCCTGCGGAACATTACCCTGCGAGTCAAATTCTTTTTATTGTAGTTGCAAAGTGCTTATATAATAGGTTGATAAGTTGATTCATTAATTCACAAACAAATTGTGAGCCTTTTTCACGATCAACTTTGTAACGTGACTTTACTACACTTTCGAGAGCTACTAAGCAATATATAAGTTATAATATGACATAGGAAACCGAGGTAGAGAATTGATGCATTACAAAATTTCAGTAAGGTTTCATTGAATAAATTTAATGCTCATCAACATGTGCAACCATCGGTTCCGCAATACTTTCAAAATATTTAGCTACTAAATGTTCAGTATTCAATAAATATTCAATATTCTTCCTAATATAAAGTGGCTAAATATTTAGCCACCATGCATCTATGAAGAAGTATCCTCAGGAAATGTGAGCATTAAAGGGTTAATATAAATATATACTTAAGGTAAGGATACAAAATCCAGAATACTCCCAAAATCCAGCTTGCTGGGTAAGGGATCCTATACTTAAAAACTTTTTTTTTAATGTGGTGGGGGACTCTTTAACATCCTGCTAATCTTTGAAAGGGTGCTGCACATCTAAATCATTTGGAAAGCAATTTTTTAGGATGTAGCTTTCCATAGTTCATTATTTAAAGCTTAAATATTTCATTACAGCTTGGAGTTTAAAGCTGATAGCTTGGAAAAAGTTGAAAAAGTTCGAGAAGTATTAAGAGAAATTCAGAGAAATGTTGCATCACTAGAAAACAAATTTCCAGTAATATTTGAGCATTTCATTACAATGGGTAAGTCCACTGTTTGTTTTTATGATAAACTTAAAAAATGTTGTCTTAAACCTGTAGGATTCTAAATACTAGTAAACCTTTGGAATTCTTTGCACAAAAACTAAAAGTAATTGCTGGAGTTGTACTCCAAATTTTTGTTTTGATTCTTTTATATTTCTGTCAAAAGAGAGTGCTTGTTCAAAATAAAGTAGGGATTAATGCATCAGGGAAGAAAGTTTTCTTTGGAAAGCATGAGTTACTTAGTTATATACTTATATGTCGACTATATTTCTATGGCTAAAATTTGCTTGAACAATATTGACCTAACATCATTATGAAAGCATTTTGTCATAAGATAACTACCATATTTTCAAAAGTCGCAACATTTTATTTTTGCCACATGTTTCGTGTTAAACAAAAGTTACAAAGTAACCTATTACCTAATGTAACAGGTTTTCCTACTCAGATGCAGAGAGCAGTATTTTTTACCATCTAACGAATTTCTAGCAACCAACAAGTAATGATCTAGTGACCAGTAAGTAGGTAGTGATCTAATGACTTACTGAAAAAATAATTGGCAACACTGTTTGTATTAGAGCCCTGCATACCCACAGTTTACCCGACCCGCGGGTACCCGCAGAAAAGTTGCGGGTTGGGTCGGGTATATAGTGCTTCCATGCGGGTACAGGTCGGGTTCGGACACAAAACGCACCGGTGCGGGTAAAGAGCGGGTACGAAAACTAGTTTTAATTCCAATTCAATTTGCCTCGCCAATGTAGGCACAGGAACTTTTCACACGCCTTTTACTCCTAGTAAAGCCCACCCTCGCGGTCAGAAGTAGCGTTATATAGGGAGATACAAATTTGCAATTTATGCAGGTCGGCAGATCGCAGACTTTGTGTATCATATGTCAAGAAAAATGTCTGACGAAAAAACGATTCCTTTTATTATATAAATAAATACAAAGTTGCAATTGACAAAGGATTGTCGATTACGTTTAGTAGAAGAGAATGTGTGTAGGGGGGTAAGAACGAGTTAAGAGGGGAATTATGTAGTACAATGTAATTGTAACGGATTGGTTTGTGCGAGAATTCTCCCCTTTAACCAGTTGGTTTTGCTCATTCACGCAAGTAACATATATCTTTGTGAATTCGCTTTTGAAGAGACGTGGTTATATATAAGAGTGCCTATCAGCATTCATTATATGTTATTTAACGTTGAAATATATACTATTTTTTCGTCAAATAATCGCGTGTGAGTTGTATTATTTTATACTTTGTTTGTAAGAGAAAGGAACAACAGTTATTTTATAAAATTACATTGGTCAGTTATATGTGATCTCGGCTTTTGTGACATAATATCAATATACCACATCCTTAAAAGGAACCAATACCAGCTGATTGAATGGTATGTAAAATTGTCAGTTATAAGTTAATGCATCTTTCAATTATAAATCTTAATTTTAATCGAAATATTACTTTTATCTGCACTTCAGATTTGAACAATGAATACTGACCAGATAAGGAGGAAGCTTTTGAAGTTAGTGTACACTCTAAGAAGAAAAGAAAATACCAAATCCAAAATTTGGGAAAGGTTCTGTGAAATTTTAGATGAAAAGGGCGAACTGATTTCGAAGACAATCGCTTGCAGTATTTGTAAAAATGTTTACCATTATGATAATAGGAAGCTGGGAACATCAAGTTTATTGCGACACAAGTGTGAAAATAACAATGAAGGCGTGCCTAAAATTACAAATTTTCTTGTGCCGAAAAAATGCGATTTACCAAAATTATCAGCTGAAAAGAAAAAAAAAGGTTTAAGATGGCTGTGTCGAACTTGTAGTTAGAGATTCAAGACCTTTTGAGATACTGTCAGGAGATGGGTTTAAAAATTTATTAAAATAATAATGAAAATGAGTGCAAATGAAAAATGTTATTTTGACTTAGAAGATGCGCTACCACATCCAACAACTATTTCGAGAAATCTTAATTCAGTGGCTCAGAAAGCTCGAGAAGCGTTAATTCAAGAAATAAAACCTACATAGGTACAATGGGGGGTGGGATCACGCTGGACTTGTGGACAGATAACTACAAAAATGTCAGTTATTTAGGGATCACATTACACTACGAAAAGAATGCCATGTTATGCAATCGTGTTCTGTGCACTAAACATCTTGATCCTCACGAAAAGAAAACTGGCGAGTATATAAGGAATGAATTGTTGCTAATTTTAAAACAATACGGTGTCTATTGTAACTTGAAGAATTTTACTTTAGTCAGTGACCGTGGAGCAAATATTAAAGCTGCTTTGAAATTTTTCAATAAAATCAATTGTGCTGCACACTTAATAAATAATGTTGTAGATTTTTCTATTTCTTCTAATGAAACATCATTTGCTTTAATTCAGAAGTGTAGAAAAATTGTGAAATACTTTAAAAAATCAGGACTACAAGATGAGCTGAAATCAACTTTGAAAGGAGACGTCAAGACACGTTGGAATTCAATTCTTCGTATGATCTCTTCAATACCTAAAAATTGGGAGGTTATTTACAATATTTTAATTGAAAAAAAGATGAGTGATATGACTTGTGAGGTTGAAAAAAAAGATTTATTAGATTTAGTAATATACCTAAATCCATTCCAGAAAGCATTGATTGAATTGGAAGGAGAAAAATATCCAACAATATTTTTGGTTTACTTGTGGCATTTGAAAATAAACGATCATTTAGAAATAGGTTCAACAGAATCTAACATCATGAAACTTTTAAAAACTTCAGGTAAAACTTATTATTTAGTAAATGTGGAAATTCAGCACATTCATAAAATTTCTGTTTTTCTTCACCCGCTTCTAAAGAGTATGAAAATGTTAAAAGCTGAAGAAAAGTATGAAATCTATGAAATAGTTAAAGTATGTATTGATGACATTAAAAAGGAGAAGGGGTATGAAATCTAATCCGTTATTCGCGAAAGGTCAATCGCGGGTTGTGCTAAGGCGGCCATTTTGGCGCCAAAACGGCCGACGCGTACACGTCAGCCATGTTAACTTTTGATATGTTAGTTAGGTTGCCCTAACAGACAAATATACCAAGTTTCAAGACTTGATGAATTACTTCCCCAAAAATGTGTAATTTGACTGGTCTAAAGATGGAAGGAAAGGAAACTGATTTTCAGCAAAGAACATTTGTTGCGTTATTTACGAGAAGGATCACCTAAAGAGCTGAAATACTATTCAAAAAGATTAAAAATCATAACAATGAGCTAATTTCAATATTAATGAAATAGAAACGATATGATAATCTGAGGAATGTGCTGGAAGTTTTAATAAACAAACCGAGCATGTAAAAAATATATAAAGTGTAGGATTGGGCGATAGGTTATGGGAGTAGAAGAATGGAGATCTTGAGGGCAGTTTTGGAAATATGGAGAGAATGAGAGGTTTAAAAGAATTAAAGAATCACAAAAATAATAATAAAAGGCTATGTTGTCCGTCCATTGGTCTGAGTTGAAATTTATTAAAACGTGAATAACTCAGTCAAGGATGTAGATAGAAAATTGAAATTTGGCAGAAATTTATGAGGCAATCAGAATTCGTTTATTTAGGGTTGACATGGTAATTAAAGAAATTAATGTACATTTGTGGCGCTATTTAGAGGGGGGATATATTGCGCTTCCTTCGAATATAACTAATACATTTTAATTTAATGAAACAATATTTTATGTTAACTTAAATTTAAAAAAATATATAATTCACATTATAGTATGTTCCAGAGAGTTGATTTCTATTCTTGGCTTCATATTCATGCTTAATAAATGCAGTTTTAGTGCATTAATTTGCCTCAGACTTTTATACACTGGTATAGCACATATACTGAATCTATTATTTTCTATGTATATATTTCTGACGTGTCCTATACCTACATTTTTGACAATTGTATGGTCTTTGGAAATAAAGAATTATTATTATTATGTCAGGGGTGAGCTGCCAATCTGGTAACAAGGTGATCGCTATATACAGGGGTATGATGGCAATCTGTTAACAATTGGCTTGTTACATTTTAACTGTCAAGGAATTAATTAGAAATAAACTTAAATAAGAATATGTTTTAATTGTCAATTTATATTTACAATTATTTATTGAAATTATAAATAAATAAACTAACATTTGGGTGTTTATCTCAAATATTGTACAAGGTCTATTCGTGCAAGAACTAGGAAAGTGGTATAGTTACCAGAAATAAGTTGATTGTACTATTGCAAAGTTCAAATTTTCCTGTATTTTTAGTACAATACTGATATATGAACTTATTGTATAAACAATATCACAATGCCCCACTTAACCGACGCTGTTATCATCTGGAGTGAATGATCGTAATGAAAGGAGGAAGCTATTAATGGGATCATTAAAGGAAGACCAGACTTGAAAGATAATAATTGGATAGAATCTAATGATCGCCACTAGAATGATTAATTATTTATAGCTTAAATGGATTTAAATGTAACCTATTTTCTTGAAGATTTACAATATTTTGTGTGATAATTAGAAGAGTAATGATAAGTGCAGTATGATCGGAGGTTAGTCGAAAGTGAATATAGTGGTGCGAGTTCGGCAGAAGTATGAAGGAAGAGGTAGAATGACAGTTTAGTAATTTAAAGTACCATATCTTGCCGAATATAAGCCAATATTTTTTGTCAAAATTGATCATGAAAAAATCATCCCTCATGCTCACCCATAGATGGCAGCACATCTCTCATTGCCATCGCGTTCAACTGATAGTACTATATTTTTCGTAAAGTAAATATTTTACCTACAATGAATATTAATGAATAAATAATAAAGTTAGTATATTGAATTTAGCAGTGCCTATGTTTTGTTGCCTTTGTTACCTGTTCTTTCATTTCTAAATGCTATTGGATATTTTCTTTTGTTTCTCACGCCTATGCATATGTATCATTAAGAATAGTTAGCAATTTGTATTATTTTTCATTATCCATTAAAAGAACTTCCTAATGGTTTTACTATTGTAGTTATTGCTATAGCCAATGTAATGTTTATATGCATGTTAAAACCTCATTCATGGAATCTATTAAAATTATGTACATTGACTACGCAGACTATTACACAAAATGTGATGGCGGCTTTTGTTGCTCAACTGTTTAAATTACGGTCAAACTTATATATGTGAAGTTATATACAATATACCATATATGATATATCGATATGAACATGTATAATTATAAAATGCAATTTCTTAAGGCAATGTAAATGCTAATTTCATTGGAAATAGATTTAGATTAAAAATTATCTTTGCGAGGTCGCTATTGCTGTATTTGACCTTGTGTGAAAATGAAGATGACTGAAATTATCGTAACTGAATGTGGAACTTTATTCAACAATGCAAAATTATTAATTGGAGTGATATTTCAAATGTCAACAACTAAATCATTTCCCAATCTATTCTTCAATCTCCAATAATGTATTCTAGGCTGTACATGCAGGCCTGGCATACTTCATCATAAAATTTACTTTTTTGTCAAAAAATGGAAATTTTGGGGTGGGGGGTCGGCTTATATTCAGGCACATTCGGTAAATATTGAACCCAAAACATTACATCACGCAACTTGAGTGAAATTAATTATGTGGATCAGCCTGCACTCTCCATTTGAGAATTAGTGCACAAATTTGAAAATCCATTCTGTAGAAAAAGTATTACTGTATAAGTATAATGCTGTCAACCCAGACAGCACAATACATCCCATGGATATCCATATAGTATCCCATTGGGAGATTTGGGATATCTGGAAATATCCTATAATGCCCTGTGGATATGAAATGAATATCTCCGGACATCCAAATGTCCGCCAGGATATTCAAACATGACATCCTATGGATAACCACAGACAAGGGCGAATTGGGCCGCTGGGACACTGGGCAAAATCCCGGTGGGCCGACGGTCTGTAAGCCGAGGCCGCCTAATGGTTGCTACGTCAGCCTCAGTTGCTTTTTTGTTTTCTAAAGGTATATGAGTTATGCACGTGCGGCGGCAGCCTCCCAGTGTCATAGGCAAGATGCCTGGACTGTTTGGTCATAAAATATTTTCCATGGGGCCATTCGCAGTTGTTTTGGTGTTTTCCAACTGTCTTATATTTGCCCTCTCCTCTGTTTTCTCCAGCCCTCTCACCCTTCCTCCCCTTGCAATACCGAGGTAAGGAAGGCTGAGTGAGGAATATGCTCCCTCCTACGGTTTCTTTTAGCTTCTCTGCGTTCCCTGGCATGCTCAAAATTTTCGGTTTAGTGGTAGCGGCTACTATTTGAGATTGGGTTTCTTTTAGCACTTATTAATAATTACCACCCTGTAGGTCGCTTTGAGAGTGGAGCACATATTCCCACACAACCATTTTCAACCCCCTCTCATTCCCTCGTATTTTGCATCTGTGACAAAGTACAAGAATCTGCATCAGTTGTAATTCGTCTAGTGTTGTGAAAACATCAGTAGAGTGATCTGAGTCCTTCAGTGCCTGAACAGTGTTTTTACCCATTTTTGCAGGTTAGCTTTCCTTGGAAGTAATTGATTCATTCTTGCCTTTGCTCAAGAAGTGGCATCAAAATTTAGTATAAATATTATTCGTTTCCTAGCGATAAAAGGAAGTTTTTCAAGCTAAGAGTTTCCCAGTCTATGATCAACGAGGCTCATCAACTCAGAAAGTGAATATATATTTTTTTTCGATTGATTTAATTACTGTAACTCATTGTCTGGTAAAATTCTTTTTTAGTTTTATTCAAATCATTTTGTACCGATCACAATTTTTTAAACAAACCTTGACTAACAAAGTAGTTTAGTGAAGTATTTTCCTTACTGAACATTTTGCTTCTCTGTAAAATTTTGTTGTGATGGTCATTTAAATATTTAAATAGCTGAAAATCTCTACTACTTTAGCATATTTTAGGGATACTAATCTTGAGAAAAAATACCAATAGATATTTTATTTATTCTAATAAATTAGTCTGCCGGAGTTGGTAAGAAATTTTTGTCCGACCTGAGGGAAACAAAAAGCACCCAGGGGAAAGATAGTCTCATTTTTATTTAAATTTTAAGATCATTTCAATAATCATTTTTACGATAACCTTTTATGTAGTTATTGAAAATCCGATGTTGAATGTGCAGGATAATATTTGTTTGAGTCAAATGAAAACTTGCTTCGCAATTTTTTAAAATAATATGTATAAAATATTTGCAGAAATGATCGGTTCATAAATAAAAATGCTGTAGATCATAAATTTTTTTTGCTTCTTATATGCATATGCGTGTATACATTGGCTCAATAAGATGTAATATATATGTTCTGATCGCTCAATTCTTTGACTTGTGGACTGTATAAATCGTCTTTTATTTTACCCAAGGTGGTACAATCACTGAATCTATGTTTACATACAAATACACCCGAGCGGGCAGGCACGTCCTAGTGTCACCATGTTCATGTCTCCACTCCCATATACCGTCAAAAGGCAATGTTGCCACACTTCATCTTTCCACCACACGGTGCCCGTCAGGGTGTCCCTGCCCGTCGACAAACACACAAACTAAAACAAATACATACAATGTCCCAACATGTATATTTTCATGAAAATTTTGGCATTACAAACAAAACATATTTTATATTTAATCTGTCGTGTATTAAAGAGACTATAGATATAACCTTGAATTTAATTAAAAAACAAAATAAGCAAAGACAAATAAAGTTAGGAAAGAGAAAGTTAATTTGCTTGAAACGTTCGACAGTACTTATGACGGCGGTAAAACTATTCCGGTGTTTCTCGGGTATATTCGTACATTTAAAATTATACAAAATATTTTTTTGTATCAGTTTCTAAGTGATTCAGTATAAGCTCATACACAAACATTCTTAAGAACATCAGTATCTCTCCAACAGTGTGACCGATTCCAATTTTCTAATTTTTCTGCAAATCTGCCACTCAAGAAGTTTAATTTTATGCATCACAAGCTAAGATAACTGTAATCTTGGTTTTAAACCTCACATTTTTTACGCCATTAATATATAGATAAGTTTAAATGTATTCTCGTATAAATATGTAGTGTGTAAACTTGATTCATTTTGAAAAGGTCAAGATTTTATTAACCTTCCATTCTAAGGCTAAAATAAAGGCTAAATGTAAAGGATATAAAACTGTTAATTTCGAAATTAGTGAAAATATGGGTTTCCGAAACTACAAACGCAGGGGAAATAACTAAATCTCGTGCACTTCGTAATTGTTTTAAAATTGTACTCAATGCATAAGAAGAAGAATAGCTCATTTGAATACTCAACAATGTTTTCAGTCGTTATGTAAATCATGAAGAATGGTTATTGACGGGGTCGGTTCGATACGTGTAGCGGTGAGGCGAGCGACTCACGCTTTGAAAGGGGGTTGAATATTTTAGGAATATATTTGTACGCAATATTATGTTAAGTCTTGCTAATAATATTTATTTGAAGAAAAATTTGTTTTCACATATTTCTATTTGCATTCATGCAAAACATAGAGTTAAAATATGGTGCATAATATTTTGCCTCTGGCGGCAGAATCTCTGTACTCGCTCCTACTTGTTGAAGTTTAACATAAATGCCATAAATAAAGAACATTCAAATTTGTAATTGCTGATAATAACTCAAGTATAACCTACCCTTTAATATGTGCTTCAATGCAATTTAAGTACTTTCTTAATCACCTATGTAGTGCTGATTTACCAATCGAATGATATATTAATCAGTGAATCCTCATTGACGACAGCTGCTTTGCAGCTGAAGTGCGCATCTGTTTTCATCAACCATTTTATGGCTAAAAGAGAAAACCGTATATTAATTAACATGTGTGATAATTACAAAAATATATTTAATTTCTTTTCTTGGTTAGCTTGCTTGCCTGCCCATGTTGAGGTCGGGGGTTCGATAGTCGCTCAGGGCATGGAGGTTTGTGCTTGTCAATTTGTGTGGATTTGGGTTGTTAAAGTTGGGAAATGACCTTTGATGTTGAAGCACCCAAATAATTTCCAGTATTAATACTTAGAAGTTGATGGAATTAAACGATCTAATGATCCTATGCAGACAGGCATAAGCTGTAATGTTGGGAATAATTTCGGTGTATCTCTTCGAGGACATCTGTTGGGGCAGTTTGATACTAGCTTGGCTAGTTATGTCCCAACCAAGAAAACATCCGCGTTAAGAAACGAGAAAATTGATCTGCTACGATAGTTCAGTGGTAGAATATCCGCCCGACAAGTGGAAGACCCGGGTTCGATTCCTGGTCATAGCAGACTTTTTTCTTGTTTCAAAATTATTCCCAACATTACTAAGAAGAGTGAGAAAAAAAGAAGTGCCGGAGATAAAGGGAAACTGAGGGGGAGAATATGAGGATAAAGTTAGGAAGAGAAAAGGAAATAACACAGTGGTATTTATTAAAGGGGAAGCAGAGAAAAAAATATATATAAACATAACTCTATCCCCATTCATTTTGATAGGCATTTATACTACTATGAATACTATTATATTTGTTTCTATGAAGTTCAAAACGAGCATTATACTTTTGTAGCACAAAGTGAAAGACGGTTTCTTTTAGAGAAAGGTAAAATACTCCTTTAGCCAAACAATTAAAGGGTTACAACACCCAATGCATTTCGCCCACAAGGTGGGCATCATCAGGGGTAAAACCTGTTTCAACAGTGACTGAAAGCCAACTAAACGATGCCCACCTTGTGGGCGAAATGCATTGGGTGTTATAACCCTCTAATTGATTAGCTAAAGGAGTATTTTACCTTTATTAATCTTAGCCAAAGTTATTGAGCTACTATCAATTTTCTTTTAGAGAGGTTACTCTTTCAATAAAAATGCATTCAACAAGAAGTATTCTGTCCAGCCAGTTTTATTAACTTCTGTTGATTTTTTTCGTAGGTCCAATATTTTGCATATATTTACAGAAAGTCCATTTATTATTTACAGTGAAGTGAGATCATTGATTGTGTTATGTCTATAATTTATGTAATTTTTATTATTGAATTTTACAAGAATTCCTTATAAAAATTTCCCTGATTGATATTTAAATGAACTTAATACGAAATTCACTAAGATTAAATCTTTAGGGTAAGTTTTGGGAAGAATTTTTAAATTTTATCCTTTATTTAAGACATTGTTTTAAGCAAATTAAATTAAAATCTGCAATTTCATACTTTTATGTACTGTTTATCATTAAATACATATTTTGTCATTGCAATATCATTATATATCAACGTTTCTTACAGAGGAGGATATAACATCATTATATATAGACGTTTCTTAAAGAGGAGGAGGAGGAGGATATAACATACTAGTCTTTTGGTGCTTGCATTCTGCAAGCATATCATCTCAAAATAAGAAAGCATATATTTTTCATATTTCATCATAATAAATATTTTTTAAATTCTAAATATTTCACCTCCGGAGCGATTTTTGTTTTTCCCTTATGTAAAAATAATAGATTAAAACAATCCCAAAACTTTGCAATTTTAAGAATTTTATACTTTCTCCATTATGTGTTGCTAATGCTACACATTTCTGCCAAATTTTAAAGTTGTAGTACTTCTAGAAGTGAAATAATATTTTTCCAATTGCTTAAATTTATACATTTTTAACGGCCGCCGCAATATGTTTATGGATAGATTCGAATGTTTATTTGTGCAATTGCACTATTCTGTACAAAACTTGAAAATTTCAGCTTCCTAGCTCATCCCGTAAAGTCTAAACAGTTATGTATTTGAAATTGATGGAATGATATGATCCGAAGATCCTATGCAGACAGGCATAAGCTGTGAAAGTTGGAACAATTTTTGAAACGAGAAAAAAGTCTGCTATGACTGGGAATTGAACCCGGGTCTTCCACTTGCCGGGCGGATATTCTACCCCTGAACTATCGTAGCAGAACATTTTCTCTCGTTTCTGAACACGGATGTTTTCCTTTGTGGGACGGGAACTAGCCAAGCTAATATCAAACTGCCCCGACAGATGTCCTCAAAGAGGATCGTCGAAAGAAACTCCTTCCTCTCAAATGGTGAGATTGCCAAACATGAAATTGATGGAATGATATGATCCGAAGATCCTATGCAGACAGGCATAAGCTGTGAAAGTTGGAACAATTTTTGAAACGAGAAAAAAGTCTGCTATGACCGGGAATTGAACCCGGGTCTTCCACTTGCCGGGCGGATATTCTACCCCTGAACTATCGTAGCAGAACATTTTCTCTCGTTTCTGAACACGGATGTTTTCCTTTGTGGGACGGGAACTAGCCAAGCTAATATCAATTTTCGTTTTTTCTATTCGGTTTTGCACAAAATCCTACCCAAGAAAAAAATTTCAAATCTCCAGCACATCTGGAAGTGCCTAAACATTAGTATCCTCCTGTTATCATTCTATATAGACGTTCCTTACAGAGGAGGAGGATATAACTTACTAGTAGTTGGTGCTTGCATACTGCATGCATTTCATATCACCTTCAAAAAACATTCATTTTTCAGACACATTTCATCATTACAAATGTTCTTTTAATTCTAAAGATTTCACCTCCGCAGCGATTTCCGTTTTCCCCAAATGTAAAAATAATAGTTTTAAACAATCCCCAAATGTTGCAATTTAAAAGTTTTTACACATTCTTCACTATGGGGTACTAATGCTACACAATTTAGCCAAATTTTAAAGTTGTAGCACTTCTAGAAGTGAAATAATATTTTCTAATTGTCTAAATTTAAATAATTTTTAACGGCCGCTGAAATTCATGTATGGTAAAATTGAATTTTTTTTGTGCTAGTCTACTACTTTGTACATAACTTGAAAATTTCAGCATCCCGTAATGTCTAAACATTTATCTATTTGTTTAAACTTTAAGAATTTTTAACTGCCAAACAAACTAAAATATCAAAATTTGTATAATCTCGATTTCGTGTTTTAATAATTTCTACTTTTAAAAAAAATTTAAACTCTGTAGCACATGCAGAAATACATAATCCATGAAAATTTGTTTAAACAATTGCCAATTTTTAGCGGCCGCATTGTTCAAATTTTTCAAGATTTTCGTTTTTGCTAGTCGGTTTTGCACAAAATCATATCTATGAAAAAAATTTCGAATCTCCAGCACATCTGGAAGTGCCTAAACATTAGTATCCTCCTATATGTTATATCATTATATACTAGTAGTTGGTGCTTGCATACTGCAAGCATTTCATCTCACCTTGAAAAAACATTCATTTTTCAGACAGACATTTCATAATTACAAATATTCTTTTAATTCTAAAAATTTCAACTCCGCAGCGATTTTCATTTTTCCCACATGTAAAATAAATAGTTTTAAAAAATCCCCAAATGTTGCAATTTTAAAAATTTTATACTATCTTCATTATGGGGTACTAGTGCTACACATTTTAGCCAAATTTTAAAGTTGTAGCATTTATAGAAGTATAAAATTATTTTTCTAATTGTTTAAATTTAAATAATTTTTAACGGCCGCCACATTTCATATATAGTAAAATTGAAATGTTTATTTGTGCAAATTCACTACTCTGTAAATAATTTGAAAATTTCAGCTTCCTAGCTCAACCCGTAGTACCTAAACAGTTATCCAATTGTTTAAACTTTAAGAATTTTTAACTGCCAAACAAACTAAAATATCAAAATTTGTATAATCCCTATTTCGTTTTTTTAAGAATTCTACTTACAAAAAAAATTCCAACTCCGTAGCACATGCGGAAATGCATAAACCGTGAAAATTTGTTTAAACAATTGCGAATCTTTAGCGGCCACATTGTTGCACTTTTTCAAGATTTTCGTCTTTTCTAGTCGGTTTTGTACAAAATGCGACCTAATAAAAAAATTTCGGATCTCCAGCACATCTGGAAGTGCCTAAACATTAGTATCCTCCTGTTATATGTTATATATACTAGTAGAAGGTGCTTGCATGCTGCAAGCATTCCATCTTACCTTGAAAAATCATTAATTTTTCAGACAGATATTTCACTATTAAAATTATTCTATTAATTCTAAAGATTTCACCTCTGCAGCGATTTTCGTTTTTCCTACATGTAAAAATAATAGTTTAAAACAATCCCCAAATGTTGCAATTTTAAACATTTTACATTTTCTCCATTGTAGGGTACTAATGCTACACATTTGAGCCAAATTTTAAAGTTGTAGCACTTCTAGAAGTAAAATAATATTTTTCTAATTGTTTAAAATTTAAACATTTTTAACGGTTGCCACAATATATATATATATATGGAGAGCTTGAAATGTTTATTTGTGCAAATGCACTGTTCTGTAAATAATTTGAAAATTGCAGCTTCCTAGCTCATCCCGTAGAACCTAAAAAATTATTAAACTTTAATGTTCAAATGGGGTTAAAACAACCCCTAAAAATTAACAATTTTAAAATTTTCCATTTTTATAGTTGGTTATGAGAAAAGTTCTATAATCTTGCAAAATTTCAGCTTCCTAAACTTATTAGATTGGTCTACACACTAGATTACGTTTTCCCATGCTAACTTATGGGAGATATTCCGGGGTCTCTGGAGTCGAACCCAAGACACTGCAAGAAAAAGTAACAATAATTCCTAATAGATATTGCGGCCATCTAGCAACACTGATAATTTCATTTTTCTAGTTTACCGGTAAGTGCCCATAATTAATTTACAAAAATGGCGCAATGCTTTTCTTTTGGGAAAAAACGCAACTTTCGGAATTTCTGGAGTCGAACTCATGTCACTTAGGTAAGAAGTCTCATTTTATCTGTTGGTTTCTCCATCATATCTACAAAAACTGAAACTTTGAGCTCTCTAGCTCTTGTAGTTTGGGCTGGACATTAGTATCCTCCTGTTATATCCTCCTCTGTAAGAGTCGTCGATATATAATGATATGTTATATCCTCCTCTGTAAGAGTCGTCGATATATAATAGATATATAACATACTAGTAGTTGGTGCTTGCATACTGCAAGCATTTCATCTCACATTAAAAGAACATTCATTTTTCAGACAGAAATTTCAACATTACAAATAGTCTTTTAATTCTAAAGATTTCACCTCTGCAGCGATTTTCGTTTTTCCCACATGTAAAAATAATAGTTTAAAACAATCTCCAAATGTCGCAATTTTAAAAATTTTACACTTTCTTCATTATAAGGTTCTAATGCTACACATTTGAGCCAAATTTTAAAGTTGTAGCACTTCTAGAAGTAAAATAATATTTTTCTAATTCTTTAAAATTTAAACATTTTTAACGGTTGCCGCAATATATATATGGAGAGATTGAAATGTTTATTTGTGCAAATGCACTGTTCTGTAAATAATTTGAAAATTTCAGCTTCCTAGCTCATCCCGTAGAACCTAAAAAATTATTAAACTTTAATGTTCAAATGGGGTTAAAACAACCCCTAAAAATTAACAATTTTAAAATTTTCCATTTTTATAGTTGGTTATGAGAAAAGTTCTATAATCTTGCAAAATTTCAGCTTCCTAAACTTATTAGATTGGTCTACACACTAGATTACGTTTTCCCATGCTAACTTATGGGAGATATTCCGGGGTCTCTGGAGTCGAACCCAAGACACTGCAAGAAAAAGTAACAATAATTCCTAATAGATATTGCGGCCATCTAGCAACACTGATAATTTCATTTTTCTAGTTTACCGGTAAGTGCCCATAATTAATTTACAAAAATGGCACAATGCTTTTCTTTTGGGAAAAAACGCAACTTTCGGAATTTCTGGAGTCGAACTCATGTCACTTAGGTAAGAAGTCTCATTTTATCTGTTGGTTTCTCCATCATATCTACAAAAACTGAAACTTTGAGCTCTCTAGCTCTTGTAGTTTAGGCTGGACATTAGTATCCTCCTGTAAGAGTCGTCGATATATAATAGATATATAACATACTAGTAGTTGGTGCTTGCATACTGCAAGCATTTCATCTCACATTAAAAGAACATTCATTTTTCATACAGAAATTTCAACATTACAAATAGTCTTTTAATTCTAAAGATTTCATTTCTGCAGCGATTTTCGTTTTTCCCACATGTAAGAATAATAGTTTAAAACAATCTCCAAATGTCGCAATTTTAAAAATTTTACACTTTCTTCATTATAAGGTTCTAATGCTACACATTTTAGCCAAATTTTAAAGTTGTAGCACTTCTAGAAATAAAATAATATTTTCTAATTGTTTAAATTTAAATAATTTTTAACGGCCGCCGCAATACATATATGGTAAAATTGAAATGTTTATTTGTGCAAATTTACTATACTGTAAATAATTTGAAAATTTCAGCTGCCTAGCTCATCCCATAGTACCTAAACAGCTATCTATTTGTTTAAACTTTAAGAATTTTTAACTGCCAAACAAATTAAAATATCAAAATTTTTGTATTCCCTATTTCGTTATTTTAGGAATTCTACTTAAAAAAAAATTTCAACTCCGTAGCACATTCGGAAATACATAAACCATGAAAATTTGTTTAAACAATTGCGAATTTTTAGCGGCCGCATTGCTGCACTTTTTCAAATTTTTCGTTTTTTCTAGTCGGTTTTGACAAAATCCTACCTATGAAAAAAATTTCGAATCTCCAGCTCATCTGGAAGTGCCTAAACATTAGTATCCTCCTGTTATATGTTATATGTAGACCGCGGATCTTTAGGTAAAAACCTATTTTTTTCCTGAGTAGATATCTCAGTATACAACTGTATATATACGTTTCATGAATAATTAACCCCGAAAACGTATATTTTATAGTGCCTAAAAATGCCTATTTTGACATTGATGTCTAAAAATGCCTATTTCGACGTTAATGCTTATTTTTGTCTTTTTCATCCAAAAAAAGCCTAAAAAGGGCTAATTTTCTAAAATAATCGACTATAGAAGCAGATTTTGGTAGTATTCATATTTTTTAAACTGACTGTACAATGTTCAGTCATGGGTTGGAAATGTCCTTCACACCACGGTCACGTTCAAGTGGCGAACAGCAGCTCGGACCTGTCTCGCGTTCGGCGGGGTTATTCTGTTTCCCAGTGTCACGTGATACGACAATGTAACAATGCCTTTAATCTGATGTTGCGTTTATTTGTCGTTGTTACATTGTCATATCGTGCGACACGGGAAAACGAGAATAACCCCGAAGTCCATCTCCAGACTGCAGAGGGTGAAGGTGAGAAGTGTGAACGTGAAAATTGTGAAAGTGCAATGCCTAAAGTATCAAGTTCGAAAGCTTATTTAATACGTCAGTGGTTACAAGAGTTCCCGTACTTCACAACGGATGGAAAAATTATCTTCTGTCAAGCATGCAACAAGGAGGTAAGTACATTATAATGCTGGTTTGCAACGAATTATTGGCCGTGAATTGCTTGTCATCTTTGAGGCAAAAACCATCCACATCTTTTGTTTATACGAGCCATTTTATGGTAACTATAGAAGAGGTTATTGAAAATGTCCAGCAATCCAGCTGCGGATCATCGTAGCTGTCAAGTAATTTTTTTATTTTTGTCCGATTTCCATATTTATTAGATTATTTCCGTATTTTTAAGGTTAATTATTTCTTCATAATTTTTCTTTATAGGTTTCAAGTGATAAAAAAATCCCACCTAACTCAGCACATCCAAGGAGTGCTACATAAGGCAAATGTTGAACGCAAATCGAAGATGAAACAAATGCTTTTAACAAAAACTTCTGAGGGATCCAGCAAGAAGAATCAGTTTTATGCAGATTTGTGTCACGCAATTGTGGCAGCCAACATTCCATTCAGAACACTGGAAAATCCAACATTCAAGGAGTTCCTAGAACGATACTGCCATCAGTCGGTACCTTCCGAGTCAACGCAACGCAAGAATTACGTGCAACCCACGTACGATGACGCAATGCGCAGGATACGGGAGGACATTGGAGATTCACATATTTGGATATCGGTCGATGAAACCACTGATGCTCTTGGCAGATACATGGCCAACTTGGTTGTTGGGAAATTGGACCCAGATGCGCCATCCAGAGCCTACCTCATCTGCACGAAGCAACTTGCCAAAACAAACCAGGAAATAATAGAACACTTCGTGAGCAACGGACTGAAAGTGCTGTATCCCAAAAATCTAGACGAAGAGAAAGTGCTGCTCCTATACACAGATGCTGCATCGTACATGGTTGCTGCCATGCAGTTGCTCAAGGTGTTCTATCCCTCCCTTGTGCATGTGACATGCCTTGCCCATGGTTTGAACCGCGTAGCAGAGCAAATAAGACTGGGATTCCCCAAGGTGAGCAAATTGATCTCCACCGTGAAGAAGGTCTTCGTCAAGGCACCAACAAGAATACAGGCTTTTCGAGAAAAACTGGCCGATGTCCCTCTGCCACCTGAGCCTGTGCTCACCCGCTGGGGCACATGGCTGAAAGCAGCTGAATATTACAGCGAGCATATCCTTCATCTCAAGGAAGTTGTGACAAATCTAGCCGAGGATGCTGCCTGCGTCACTTCGGCAAAAATGTTGCTAGATGATCCCTCCATTCCGTAGGATTTGGCGTATATTAGATCCCACTATACATCCCTTGTGCAGATTATTGAATTAGAGGGCTCAGGAAAACCCATCTACGAAAAAACTGCTATGCTGAATGAAGTGAAACAAAAAATAAAGGAAGCTCCAGGTGAAGTGGGGGAAAAAGTAAAAGCAAAACTAGAAAAGTTGCTACAAAAGAACTCAGGACTGCAGAGCCTATGTACAGCAGCAGATATACTGGCAGGAAAATCCAGTGAAGTTGAGTGCAAAATTCCATTTCAACATGTACCCAAGTTGAAGTTCGCCCCCGTCACGTCAGTTGATGTCGAACGTTCTTTTTCTGCTTACAAAATGATATTAACTGACAAACGCCATAGTTTTGTGGTAGAAAACTTAGAAAAGGTGCTTGTTATTTATTGTGAGGCCAATTACGAAAAATTTGTGAAATAAACACAAAGAGGTGACAAATTCATTATGGGAATTTCGAATGAAACAGTTTGTCAAACACTCTGCGTAGTACTTAAATATATACTTGAATAGTGTTTTCAGTCAGTATTACTATATGTAATGTAGATAGTATTTTCTCGGTAACGCATGGGATATTAACCATAAGAATAAGTTTCAATGCATAGTAGTAAAACATTTTTGTTCTTTGAAAACACAAATCAATAATGTTTCATTGACTGGCAGTTTTTGCGTGCGTGCATGTTTCAGTCTTTTTTCGTGAATTAAAGTTGATAGTTGACAGAAATGATGTTGTTTTTTACTGGACAGTTTTTGGAAGTAGTTTTTAGAGCCTATTTTAAGTTTTATAAAGCCTAATTAAGGTACTTAAAGAGCCAATTTTAGTCGCCTAAAACTTAATTTTTAGAACCTAAAAATCCGCGGTCTAGTTATATGTTATCATTATATATCGACGACTCTTACAGAGGAGGAGGATATAACATACGATATATAATAGATAACAGGAGGATACTAATGTTTAGGCACTTCCAGATGTGCTGGAGATTCGAAATTTTTTTCTTAGGTAGGATTTTGTGCAAAACCGACTAGAAAAAAAGAAAATCTTGAAAAAGTGCAGCAATGCGGCCGCTAAAAATTCCCCATTGTTTAAACAAATTTTCAAAGATTTATGTATTTCCGAATGTGCCACGGAGTTTAAATTTTTTAAGTAGAATTCCTTAAAAAACGAAATACAGATTATACAAATTTTGATAATTTAATTTGTTTGGCAGTTATAAATTCTTAAAGTTTAAACAAATAGATAACTGTGTAGGTACTACGGTATGAGCTAGGAAGCTGAAATTTTCAAATTATTTACAGAGTAGTAAATTTGCACAAATAAACATTTCAATTTTACAATAAATGAATTTCGGCGGCCGTTATAAATTATTTAAATTTAAACAATTAGAAAAATATTATTTTATTTCTAGAAGTGCTACAACTTTAAAATTTGGCTAAAATGTGTAGTATTAGTACCCCATAATGGAGAAAGTGTAAAATTTTTAAAATTGCAACATTTGGGGATTGTTTTAAACTATTATTTTTACATGTGGGAAAAACGAAAATCGCTGCGAAGGTGAAATATTTAGAATTAAAAATATATGTGTAATGATGAAAGATGAATAATGAATGTTTTTTTATGTTGAGATGAAATGCATGCAGTATGCAAGCACCAACTACTAGTATGTTATATCCTCCTCTGTAAGAGTCGTCGATATATAATGATGATAACAGGAGGATAATGTTTAGGCACTTCCAGATGTGCTGGAGATTCGAAATTTTTTTCATAGATATGATTTTGTGCAAAACCGACTAGAAAAAACGAAAATCTTGAAAAAGTGCAACAATGCGACCGCTAATAATTCGCAATTCTTTAAACAAATTTTCATGGTTTATGTATTTCCGCATGTGCTACGGAGTTTAAATTTTTTTAAAAAGTAGAATTCTTAAAAAAACGAAATACGGATTATACAAATTTTGATATTTTAATTTGTTTGGCAGTTAAAAATTCTTAAAGTATAAACAAATGGATTACTGTTTAGGTACTACGGGATGAGCTAGGAAGCTGAAATTTTCAAATTCTTTACAGAGTAGTAAACTTGCACAAATAAACATTTCAATTTTACCATATATGATTTGCGGCGGCCGTTAAAAATTATTTAAATTTAAACAATTAGAAAAATATTATTTTACTTCTTGAAGTGCTACAACTTTAAAATTTTGCTAAAAAGGGTAGCATTAGTACCTTATAATGAAGAAAGGTTAAATTTTTTTTAATTGCAACATTTGGGGATTGTTTATACTATTAATTTTACATGTGTGAAAAAAGGAAACCGCTGCGGAGGTGAAATCTTTAGAATTGAAAGAATATTTGTAAAGATGAAATGAATGTCTGAAAAATGAATGTTTTTTCAAGGTGATATGAAATGCTTGCAGTATGCAAGCACCAACTACTAGTATTTTATATCCTCCTCTGTAAGAGTCGTCGATATATAATGATAACAAAAGGATACTAATGTTTAGGCACTTTCGGATGCGCTGGAGATTCGAAATTTTTTTCATTGGTAGAATTTTGTGCAAAACCGTCTAGAAAAAACGAAAATCTTGAAAAAGTGCAACAATGCAGCCGCTAAAAATTCGCAATTGTTTAAACAAATTTTCAAGGTTTATGTATTTCCGAATCTGCCATGGAGTTGAAATTTTTTTTATAAGTAGAATTCTTTAAAAAATTAATTAAGGATTATACAAATTTTGATATTTTAATTATTTTGGCAGTTAAAAATTCCTAAAATTTAAACAAGTATATAACTGTTTAGGTACTACGGGATGAGCTAGGAAGCTGAAATTTTCAAATTATTTACAAAGTAGGAAGTTTGCACAAATAAACATTTCAAATTTACCACATGAATTTCGGCGGCCGTTAAAAATTATTTAAATTTAAACAAAAAAAAATATTTTTTTTAATTATGGAAGTGCTACAACTTTAAAATTTGGCTAAAATGTGTAGCATAAGTACCCCCATATATATGTTATCATTCTATATAGACATTCCTTACAGAGGAGGAGGAGGATATAACATACTAGTAGAAGGTGCTTGCATACTGCAAGCATTTCATATCACCTTGAAAAAACATTCATTTTTCAGACAGACATTTCATAATTACAAATTTTCTTTTAATTCTAAAGATTTCACCTACGCAGCGATTTCCGTTTTCCCCAAACGTAAAAATAATAGTTTTAAACAATCCCCTAATGTTGCAATTTAAAATTTTTCACACTTTCTCCATTATGGGGTACTAATGCTACACAATTTAGCAAAATTTTAAAGTTGTAGCGCTTCTAGAAGTCAGATAATATTTTCTAATTGTTTAATTTTAAATTAATTTTTAACGGCCGCCGAAATTCATGTTTGGTAAAATTGAAATGTTTTTTTGTGCTAGTATATTACTTTGTACATAACTTGAAAATTTCAGCTTCATACCTTATCCCGTAATGTCTAAACAGGTATCTATTTGTTTAAACTTTAAGAATTTTTAACTGCCAAACAAATTAAAATATCAAAATTTGTATAATCTCGATTTCGTTTTTTTATGAATTCTACTTATTAAAAAAATTTTTACTCCATAGCACATGCGGAAATACATAATCCATGAAAATTAGTTTAAACAATTGCGAATTTTTAGCGGCAGCATTGTTGCACTTTTTCAAGATTTTCGTTTTTCTAGTCGGTTTTGCACAAAATCATATCTATGAAAAAAATTGCGAATCTCCAGCGCATCCGAAAGTGCCTAAACTTTATTATCCTCCTACATCATCCTCCTCCTCCTCCTTTGTAAGAGTTGTCGATATATAATGATAACAGGAGGATACTAATGTTTAGGCACTCTCAGCTGAGCTGGAGATACTAGTATACCAAACGCAAAGCACCATGTTTAAATTTTAGTAGATACATTTAAATTGTATCAGTCTTGTTTACATTGCATTACTGGACACCTTAATTGGTGCCTACATGACTTTGTGTTTCATATTTCGCACGGAACCACCCAGCTGTAGTCATTTTTTCAACTTGTTACCTACCCAGCTCTAAACACTTCCCTACCGCCGAAGTGGAACCATTGGTCTGTAGGAGCAATTTTTATAAATTTGACCTTGCATTTTTTAAGTATTGTAGTAATTAATTAAATACAATGTATTACTTTATGCAGTAATAAATATGTTAACGGACATATACTTGACATCTGGGTGTTTCATGGTGCATTTAAAATAGGGGTGTGTTCTCACCTTAAATCCTCATACTCCATTCTAAGATGATACCTAATATTTTTAATGTCATTTTTGTAAAAAAACCTTGTCTTCCTTTCGGGTAAATACTGTATTTCCTCAAAGCTCCAGGAGGTTGGTTACAACAAATCAAAGTGTGCTAAGAGGTATTCGTATTGCTTATGATTACATATTTGAAAAAAGTGATTTGCTGATAAAGTCTGGCTGTCAAATTATCAATTACACTTTGAATTAGTTGACCTCTCTGATGAGTTTGTTATCATGGATGTACTGCTTTGAAATGATGTGCATTAATAAGTATCAGATTTAATTAGCTGAAAAACTTCTTCGTGTTTACCAATATTTTCCTTAAAGATTGCATTGCTCTTATTGTGCATCTTATAAGTTTGTCAGCTTTTTGTGAAGTTGTTGACTGTGATTGTAAAACATTTGATAATCTCTTCTAAAATATCTATCATCAGAGCTTAATCACTGAGGAAATTTACATTAGACATTCTTTTGCCATTCCTTCAAATGTTGTGTTAGGTATGTCTGTAAGTCTCTAAATCATACCTACATTCATTAACAGAAGAAGAGTAAAAATCAATATTCATGTAAAATGAGGAAAAAAATTTGTTACTAAATTTCTGTAAATAGGGCACCAATTTATCTACTTGCAGTTCACTAAAATGACTGTGAGACCCACGCTGATGGACGAGAAAATATAAATATTCACTTTCGGAATTGGAAGTTTGGAGAGGTAAAGCACTAAGAAAAAGCCCTTATTAGTACTGCAATACTCTTGCAATCTCAAGTACTATTTTTAATTTCAAAATTTCACTCTTTGTGATTGACTCTTACTCCAAACTTGTGGATGAAAATCAGTGCTGCACGTTGACACCCAAGGTTTGCGGCAAAATTCACCAAAGACAATTCATCAAAAGATAATTCATTGAAAACAATTCACCGAATACAATTCATTGAAAGACAATACATCAATAACAATTCATCAAAAGAACAATTCACCGAAAGGATAAATCACCGAATATCAATCCATCGAATGAAAAATTCATCAAAATATGAGAAAAATAATTTTTAATTTTTGTGAATTGTTTTTTGGTATATTGTTCTTTTAATAAATTGTTGATGTATGTACATCCAAATCCTAAGTGAATCATGTAAATTTACTTGGAGAAAAGAAAAGGCTAAAGGGACAAAACTTTATATGTCAAATCCACATTTTCCTCGAATCCGAATCTCGAATCGAATCTAAAAGGGATTTGATTCGAATCTTGTATCGAATCTACCTTTACCAACTTCATTTTAATTATGCATTTTTCTTATCTGTGTTTAATGAAAATAATTGATTTATTCAACATCAAAATTAAAAGGTAAATATTCGGAAAGCCTCCATTGGAAACAACCGAAAATGTTGCATGTCAAAAGAAAATCTGGGTCATGAAATAAATTGGGTACATGTCTCTTATTGAATGACATCCAAATTTTTATTCAGGAAAATTAACATTCTCATGCGTTCTGGGTCTAATCGACTACGTTTTTGGTCACACACCAGCCCAGCAGTACTAAATAGTCTTTCTGATGATACAGTTGCAGCAGGGATACAAAGAAATTCACTACTTAACATCCTCAGGGTTGTATATGCTGTATTATTTCTCCAGTATGTTAGAGGCTCAATTTGAGGAGAAAGAACTTCTTCTCTCAAATACGAATTCAGCTGTTGCTCTTCATCAAAATATTCAACTATTTCAGACTGGGGCTTCATGATTTTTGAATAATGAGCCCACATGCCATGCTTACTGGCAGTTGGTTTGTGCTCAACTTCAACACTTGTCTTCTGAAACAAAAAATAAGAAAAAATATCATGGAATGGAAGATTTTAAGGGAAATTAAATTTGCTCAATTTACAAACAACACTCAAGACTGTGTGAATTTTAAAAACAATATGCATTTTTTTGGAAGGCATGAGAGTATAAAATTAAGATACCTATATCTAGAACAGAAATTCTTTAAAAATAAAAAGTCAGTTGATGCATGTATGTATTTCTAAAAAAGAAAACTTGTAATATATAAAATTATAAATGATTTATTTTTAGTCAAATTATTCACATTTTGATACACCTACCTTGCTTTTATCTTTCAATGTGATTTGCTTCATTCTCTCCAGTAGCTTAGATTTGGCCTGGATCAAATTATCTGCAGACGTAAAACAGCTACCCTTGAGTCGTTGATCCAGGAGGGTGGAAGTGGTATAAACCTCATTTGTTTCCAAGTCATTGTACCTCAGTTTCAAGGAAGACACAAGTTCATTCTTCAGCCCTGCTGCTCGTACGAAGCTTCCATTCTTTATTGCTTCAATGGTACTATTCACTATCGGAATAATTTCAGAAGCTGTCACATGTTCACTGCTGACAGTCTTCGTGGCCTCCTGAAATATTTTCATCAGTGATGCCACATCATCCATCAAATCCCACTGAAACATTGAATGCTCTCTCGGAAGTTTAGTATCTGCTGCAGCTAGAGATATGGCATTTCTTTGTTCTAGTAATCTGTTGAACATTAAATATGTAGAATCCCACCTAGTAGGTTCATCTTGTATAACTCTGTGAACTTTCATTCCCAGTTGTTTTTGGCATTTTTAGCACACTTGTTGCCTGGCACGAGTGTTTGAAATGCCCTACCATCCGCCGAGATAAACCTGCCAGAATGTTGACTGCCTTTTGATTTAATAGTCCATCTTTTACAGTTAGCTGAAATGTATGGGCTAAACAAGGAACTCCCTCATAAGGGGAAGAATTGACAGCAGCCACAATATTTGTCACAGACAACATAAGAGACTTTGTCTGCTATCTTCCACTCTTCCAGACACTAAACCAAAAAGTTCTTAATGTTATCCCTACTATGCGAAACCTCCGGGAATGGAACAACATCAAGGCAAAGATGTTTCAATGCATGAATGTCACTCACAAAATGTGCTGTTATGCTCATGTAGCTGTCGTTTTCCGTTGAAGTCCACATGTCTGTAGTGATTGACACGTGGTGGGTGAAGTTCAATAAGTTCATAACTTCACTTCTTGCTTGGTCATAAAGATTGGGAATCACAAAAGCAGATAAGTGTTTTCTAGTTGGAATGGTATATCGAGACTCTAGATGCGAAATTAAAGCACAGAAGCCTTTATCTTCCACTAAACTGAATGGCTGATTGTCTACACATATCATCTGTGCAATTAATTTTGTAATCATCTCACTCCTTCGGTCGCCAGGTTTAAACTTCTGGTAACGATAGAATGCTTCCTTCAATGTTTGCTGTTTGGCATCACTTTTCAATTTCTTTGGTTCCTTAAAAAACGTGCCGTCATTGTTTGGGGAAATTAATGGAGTGACGAAAGCACTCGAAGTGGAAGGAGTTGAAGCACTTGAATAAGGATCATCAACTTCCTCTGCATTCAGTTCTTCCCTGACATCAATTTGTAAGGGTTGACCACACTCCCTCACTTTCTGCCTTTCAATCAAACCGGCATGTTGCTTCAAATGTCTCTTTAAAGCTGTGGTGGTCATGCTTTTCCCACCTCTTGAAATGCGCAAGCCACAATACATGCATTTCACGTATCTTCTAACGTCTTCACAGATGGTATAGTGTCCCCAAACTTCCGACATAATTCTGATTGAATTAAAACATTCGAAACTAAAGTCCAGAATCACGAAACCAATATAATAAGAACCTGTACATCAATGACGTGATTTCACTTGTAATGAGCTTCTAGGGACGCCGAGAATGTGTCAAATTCAGTGTTACCAACCCGTGGTAACACAGCCTCTATAGCTAACATAAAAGAATCTGTTTATGCTGAATCATAAGTAAAAATATGTTTCAACTCTTACTAATTGTTCCTTAAATTAATCCAGAAATTCATACTATGCAACATCACATGTTATAACATACGTAATGTTTTTTTGCCAGCCGGTAAGAAAAAATGAACTTGTTTTGACGAAAAATCCGTAAATTGGCAATAACTCCTAACCTATGAGCTATCCATGGAATTAATATCAAAAATGTTTTACTACGGCTACGGAACACGTATGATTATCCGCGTGAGAGTGACCCCATTGTGAGTTTGTTTCACCTATTTTTTGTGAAATACAACGAAACTGGTTGAATATAGATCGGTGATTTAGCAAAGTGCAACAAAAAAATGGTGGCGCGATCTTGAACTACATTAATCCGCGTTTTTCGAATCCAGTCGAATCCACATCGAATTTTCGAATCTTCTAATCCATTGAGATTCGGTGGATTCGGGGGGGTAAGTGGATTCGAGGACTCATCTCTAGTTATATCTCATTATTTCAATTTTACTCTTATTTTGATAAGAATTGGACCTCTCTGATAATAATTTTTAAACAATATAACAAAGATAACTTTCATAAACACTGATTTGATTGTGCATGAAAGCCAAACCAGATCATAGCAAATTTTACTGATTTTTATAACGAAATCAAATATCGTTGGAATAATTTTATGATGCTTTAATATTAGTGAGAGAGAGGAAGAAAGAAAGGAGAGAGAGAGAGATAGGAAGTGAGAGACAAAAATTAATGTTCCATAAATTAAAAATAGGTAGTTTTGGGCATATATGAATTCTATTGCATAATGTATTTCTTAGTCATAAAATTTCTATTAGCCCAAAACTATTTTTACTCTCTGGAATACCCAATTATGCAAATTTTATATCCATTGAATGATTTTTAGTGCATATCAAAGTTAGTTTCATTAATATTTTATTTAAATTTAATTTTTAGTTAATACTTAATTCACACATACCCATCATATTTGATGGGCAATTGCGTTACTGTTAATAATAATGATTTTGTTTATTTATATATGTTCTGATACAATTCTTATCATATGTAGTACCATAAAGCTCCATAAAACACGTCCTTTGTGTTTCAAGTGGTTTTGAATCCAATTATATTGTATAACATGGGTTATAATGGGAAATATTGTTTCACTTAACCAGTGCTTTTTTTCTAGAAAAAAAGTGGGGATACTGTGGTCTTCAAACAGTCTTCTGTGGGGTGGGGGAATTTGAGAAAGTGGCCCAAGCGCATGTAAAACATAGATTTTAATATAATTTTATTTTCTAGAAAGTTAAAATAAAAGACAAATTATATATTATAAAACATTAACAAAATCACTTTCAAACAAGTTTTAACAGGCTCTAAATCTGAGTCATGCCTTCTGGAGGTTCAATATGTTGATTTTGATTGATGTTTTCAGGTTTTCATAAAATGAATTTTACAGATTGGTGGCTCCTCTTTTCTACCTTTTTAGTAAAGAGGTATCTCCTGAAAAATTAGGTAATTGGCGGCAGTGATGGAATGTTAGTAATATTGTCCATAATATACTCATCTCTCTTCAAATACTTGAACAAGATGTTTAATTTTATTGTTAGCTCTGTACAAATTTATGTTACGTGTTTGTAATTCTAAGCTTGTCTCAGACAGTTTTTGAAGTGCTATGCATGTCTATCCTAGATCTAAAACAAACTCCACTGTTGTAATTTTTCATAACGATCCTTTGTACATACTTCTATCTTTCTTGTCTCTGGTGCAATCATCCTTAGCATTTTCAAAATGAAGCACCAATGCTTAATAATCCTGCCATACTGCAGAATCTGAATGAAAGCTGGATGCTACCCAACAAGTGCATATTATTCATCCAATTTTCAAAAGTTGCATTTCCAATGAATTTGTACAGACTTGTAATTCTTTACTATTTTTGGTGATGCATGGTACAGCACATAACTTATCAATAAATGATTTGAATCTGTTGATTCCTGGAACTGATTTGACAGCATCATAGACTGCTAATTCTAATCAATGATTGGCACAGTCCCATACATTAATTGAAGGAAATTTTTGTTTTAATAATTTTTTAACACCTTCACTAGATCCAAATATTACAGCTGCACCATCACGAGCAACAGAAACTAAGTACAGTGGAACCTCGCTTAACAAGCATAATTTGTTCCAGAATCTTACTCGTAACGCGAAACACTCGTTAAGCGAAACAGATTTTCCCTTACAAATTAATGTAAAATTCGATAATGCGTTCCATGCCGAAAAAATACTCAAAATATTTTATGTATAACGTTTATTCAAAGAAAATTATATATACATTGTTAAGGAGCGTGATTCATCTTCCTCTTTTCTTCTATCGCGGAATGAACGAACCTGGAATGAGAATTCGATTTGTAGAAAACAAAAAAAAATCGAAATAATTAATTTACTATTTATGATACATACCTAATTCTTTTTTACTAGAAAGCTGTCTAGAGACATTTGTTTTTGCAGACGCTTCAGAATTTGGTGGAAATGTGACACAGCATTATCATTAAATAAATTAGTAGCGCGCATAGCCACTGCCTTATTAGGGTGATGCTTCTCAATGTACGATGCAACAGTTTCCCATGCTTTCAGCATTTCTCTTATTGCGCCAGAAGATTGTTGGTTTGCTGTTACCTCCTCCTCGGACAAACTCTTCTCCACAACTTCTTGCTGTGAAGCACAATGTAACTCCATAAGCTCTTCGGTGGTCAGCTCTTGGCTGTGCTCTTCCACAAGCTCATCGATATCTTTGTTATCCACCTCCAGTCCCATGATCTTTGCCAAAGACACAATCTCGTTGACTACAGGCTCCACAGGTACTGTCTCAAACCCCTCAAAGTCACATTCGACAACGCTCTCCGGCCAAAGCTTCTTCCAAGCAGAAGTGAGGGTTCTCTTGGTAACCCCTTCCCACGTCTTTTCGATCATCTTGAGGCAGGCAACGATGTGGAAGTGATATTTCCAAAACTCTCTGAGAGTGAGATAGGTCCCTTCAGTCACCTCAAAACAACGCTCGAAGAGCGCTTTAGTGTAGAGCTTCTTAAAGTTAGAAATAACCTGCTGGTCTATAGGCTGGAGTAACGGAGTGGTGTTGGGAGGCAGAAACTGGATCTTGATGAATTTAAATTCTTCAAGGAAGTCATCTTGTAGTCGTGGAGGATGGGCAGGAGCGTTGTCCATAACAAGCAAGATTTGGAGTGGTAGATTCATCTCAAGCAAATATTTTTTCACAGAAGGACCAAACACTTCATTGATCCAATCAGTAAAAAGGTCACATGTCACCCAAGCCTTGTTGTTGGAACTCCACATCACATTTAGCCTGCTCTTCTGGACTTTACACTTCTTGAAGGCTCGTGGAGTTTCTGAATGGTAAACAAGTAGCGGTTTAATTTTCAAATCGCCGCTTGCATTGGCACAAAATAGCAGCGTGAGACGGTCTTTCATTGGCTTGTGGCCGGGTAATGCATTCTCATCTGCTGTTATATAAGTTCGCTTCGGCATCTTTTTCCAGAAGAGACCCGTTTCGTCACAATTAAAAACCTGTTGCGGCAGGTAACCCTCAGAATCTACGAGCTTCTTGAAGTCGCCGATGAAGTTCTCTGCTGCCTTTGCTTCGGAGCTTGCTGCTTCACCGTGCCTCACAACGCTGTGGATGCCGGTTCTTCTCTTAAACTTCTCCATGACTTCCCTTAAATACTTCTTCTTCGGCCGTTAATGATCCTGGAGCCTTCTTAACGAGGTCGGCGAAAATCACTTTCGCCTTCTCACAAATGATGTTCTCATTAATAGTGTCGCCTTGCAGTTGCTTTTCATTTATCCATATAAGAAGCAACCTTTCAACATCATCTAAAATACGTTACTGTTGGGTAGATATTCTTGTCACTCCCTTTGAAGCATCTATCTCCTTAATCTGGTCCTTGTTCTTGAGGATAGTGCAAATCGTTGATGTAGACCGATTGTGTGTGCGTGCTAGATCAGCCACGCTCACACCTCGTTCTCGCTTTTCAATGATTTTACGTTTCATTTCTACGGTTATTTTTATTTTCTTATAGCTGTCTCCTTGCGGCTTTTTCTTCGGGGACATTTTTGCAAGGGTTATTAAACTTTGCACAAAAAAATCACAAATAATATGTCTGAACACAAGTTTGGAAAAATGTGTGATCACAAGCGACATTAAGATCTTAGCGGAACGAGTGCTAAACACAGACTGATATAACAGGCATGGACGGTTGACTAAGAGGGAGGGGGGACGGACAGAGCGGAGATCCAAGCACCCTGTCAGCAGCAGGCTTGCAGCTAACGCATCCGTTCCTCGGATTGGCTGATTTCGAGACGTCAGGCGACTGCAGCGCTCTGCGATGCTGGCCCTATATAGAGCCCCTGCACCGCTCTGTCCGACCCTCCTTGCCTTCCGACCCTCGCTGTTGCAGGCGCACAATCCGGGACTTCCCCTCCCCTCGTCACTCGTTATGCAAAATGTCCCTCGTTCAGCGAATCATTTTTTTACAATTTATTTTGCTCGTTATGCGAATTACTCATTATGAGAGGTGCTCGTTAAGCGAGGTTCCACTGTTATCGTTCAGGTATTCTTCTGTGGTATCGATAGACTGAAGTTGGCAAATCTAAGAGGATAAAATCCCTTTCACTGTTTCATTATGTAACTCAAGTCAGTAAATAAATTTACTGGTGCAGTCATTTCACAACTTGAAATTAATACACAGATATACAAAATTAATGTAGACTTTTGGCCAATGACTATTGCTTCATCAGTAATTAATTATATTTTAGATTTGGAATTTACAATTTTCTGGACCAAGTTATTTTTCATTTTTTTGCTAATGTGATTAATAATGTTAATTCAAGCATTTGAAGAGTGAAGTATTCATCTCATATCAACACTATTAAGTTCTTGTAAGTCAATTTTGACTTCAAAATTATTCAATGATTTATTACTCTTAGCAACTGTATAGGCCGTGCAAAATATTTTTCTAGTTACCTCTTTTTAGCAAGAGAGTGACCTCATGCACACCTTCTCTAGCATCCCTTTCTTGGCCTCTTCCAGTATTTTCAAGGCAGCTTTATGACTGCAACTTTCTTTGTGTTTAAGTAATTTGTTTCATAAAGATGTTAACTGCTGTTCTCGTGGTATACCAAAATGAGTAATTTCTTTATTTGCCCATTCTTTTGATATCTTCATACCCATTTTTGTCTCGCTTCCAAGAGTTCCAACTTCATGGCAGGCACTACAACCAGGTTTCTTGTTTTGTATACATAGCCAGTCATATTTTTCACAGGATTCAGTTTTTTGTTCCAAAGTCTAACAGGAAGGCCATGTCTTTGCAGGTTGTTCTTCAGCCCTAGAAGATGATGATGCTGAAATTGAAACAATTGATTCAAATGTATTAATTTCTTCTCCCGTATCATCAGATTTCTTCCTTTTCAGCAAGGGGTGAAAGAAATTATGATTTTATTCATTTTATAAAAATATAAAAATGCTCTACTTTACACTATAATATGTCAAATGACACAACTTCTTTCATAAAAATGATCCACTAACAGCCATATATAATTTTCTTCACACACAACCAACACAGCCGGCGCAGCGGTTGGAGTACTGTTAGCTGAGAGCAGGCAGCTTCCCAGCTACTAACCGTGCTATGCTTGAATCGACACTAGCGCCTCTAGTGCTGACATAGTGAAACAGTTTCAGCAATGATTATAGTTTCTCTGTGATTATAATCATTGCAACACTTGAATCAACACTGTGGAATTATAATCCTATGCAGTGGCATACCGGAAAATGTGGGAGGGCCCCGGAGTAAATGATACGGGGTCCTCCTTTGGATATTTAAAATATTTTCCAAGCTGAATTACTTATCATTGCCTGTATGTTAATGAAAAATTCTCCCTCCATCATGCAAGCATTACTGATATTTTGAAAAGTATGAAATTATCAAAACTTATAGTGATGTTTGTTTATTTTATTAACTTTAATCCATTTTGAGAAATAAGAATAATTTTGAAATGAGAAATGGGTTCAAAATATTATGAATAACAATTCTTTAAAGGGGAGAGGGGATCTAGGAAAAGCTGACATTTGCTGACTTGGGAGAGGGGGTATGACCAATGCTTCTCTAAGGTTTTTTATTTAAGAATTTTTTACTATTTACGTGCGATTTATGTGTCATGACAGTTCATCCACAGGAAGCTTCCACCTGTTCGTTACCCATGTTTTGTCCTACGTTAGAATTATTTTCGCCATATTTAACTCATTTTTCAGAAAATACAACTTTACCTTGTTTGATCTGATAAAATTTCCTCATTGTGCTTTAAAGACCATTAACCTTTAAACTCTGGTCGTACCCGTATGGGAATGCAAAATGTGACCTGCTCGCTGCCGGCCATACCCGTATAGGAACACTTTGTTTGGAAGTCGCTTACAGATCTCATTTTCATCATAGAGGCGTGAAATTTTGAAGGGTTCATCCTTGAGCCATGCTTTCAAGAATCATTGAGGCAACCATGCCACCGATTCATCACTGGAGGCGGGGAAGACCTCCCACCAACTGTAAACAGAGATAAGGAAGAGTGCAGCGTCCCTGCCCTTCTCATTTCATGTGGACAAGGGGAATAGGATGGCGACTAGCTATGAGGTCAGCCACCTTAGTTGGAAGTGGACCCAGAAGCTCTTCTTCCACCTCCTCAACATCATGGTCCTTTATAGTTATGTTCTCCTGACATCATCTGGTAGGCAGATGACGCATCGAGAGTTTCATCTTGCTCTCGTGCCAAATCTGATCCAGGAAGGGGCAACAGATCTTCCAGCTGTTAATTCCCAAAGTGGAAGACCAAGCAGCACTCAATTGCATTGCTTGGAGGACAAAGAAAACAAACATTCGTAAAGCAAAATCCCCTTCGCTGCCGTGTATGCTCTGAGAGGGGAAAATATACTAGAGCAGTGGTGAAGTGCAAAAAATGCAATGTAGGGCTCTATATTTTTATGCTTTGAGGAGTACCACACCAAAACAATATTTTAAAGTTGTTCAATATATGAAAAAGTAGTGTTAGTTATGTTTTATTAAGATTTTTTATACTTTATATAATAGATTTACTCGGAATTTGGGTTGTTTTCTTTTCTTTTAGTATAAAGGACATATACTCGCTATTACCCAAACAATTTTGCTAAATATTACTTTTTGTTTGACTAATTTATCTCTTACAGTTCAGGAAATACAAGGTTTTATCTGATCGAAAGTAAGAAAAATTTTAATGGCCAAAAATAAGTCCAGCAGCGAGATTCACCATAGGGACATTTAAATCCGGCATTTAAAGATTAAAATAAATAGTAACACTATAAGAAGTTGTTAGAATGTATTGTTATGCATAAGAATGCATTTTATTATTTTTATTGAAAAGGGTGTACAATGAAATCTTACATTAGACGATGGAAGGGGGTCACCCAAATGTTAACGGTTGCTGACATGTGGAGACAGGAGGTCAAAAATAGCTAAACATTTGCTTTCATAACACTTGAAGTGCTCTCTAGTGAATAAATAGGTTCTGTAAAATCTTATGTCTCATCAGGGGCAGTTCGTGGTGTCAAATAGAAAGGGGGCTGCATGTCATCTAAAATCTTCCTATCTACCTATATGAAAACAAAAACTTACTTCATGATGACATTGGAGGCCTAAAGTAGTGACTATCCGACCGACCAGTAATTGAAGTCAAGTCATCATTAAGAGTTTTGGAACTAGGAATTCCCATTCCCGGTTCCCGGGAATTTACTCAATATTTCTTATTTTCGATTCCCGGGAAATTTTTAAATAATTCCTGGGAATTGTTCGTTTGAATTTTTTGCTGAGTCATACTTTTTCAGAATTGCCTTCATAGCTGGTTTTTTAGATATCCAAATTTCAGCCCCAAATGTAAAACTATCAAAATTAGTTTTGATTTTTTTGATTTTATGCATATTGTACCAACAGAATTTCTGATGAATACTAAATATTTTTTCAGTGAATATTATTTAGTAACTGAGTTATTAGGAATTTGAGATGAAGGATCAGGTTGCATTTATCACTATTAATTCAATTTTAATGGAACTTTAATACAATGTCAAAATGGCTTCTTCTTGCACCTGTGAATGTTGTTAGTAAAAAAAAGGTCTAAAGGTAATCATTGCATGTTGTATGAATCTGAAACGGGGCACTTAAGTGAACTACCTTCCCCTCCTATTCTTCTTCTTACCCCCATCCCTCCTCCCCTAATCGACCAAATTAGCTACTCTGACCCAGTATATTATATATAAATTAGGGAGATGCCCGTAGAAATTAAACAGGAAAGTTTTTTGTGAAAATTCGTGAAAAGATACTATTATCCAAATCAATGGTACTCAATTACATGAAACCAGCAACAATGCAAATCACTAAGAATTCATCAAATTCTCACATTAAAAATTGATCTGTTGATCGATTTGATGCATATTCAAAAGTCAATGTCAGACAAACTTTTGTTCTTTTAGGCATTTGTTGTTCCAAGTCTCGAACTCCTACGATGATTCTAAGTGATTTTAATATGTGATTGATTAATGTTCTATTAACATTTAAATATATTCCTTCTTGCATATAACGCAATGAATATTTTATTACATTGGTTGCTATGAAAATCATTTCCATCTCCTTCCTTCTCTCTATTATTTATTTTTATATTATTTATTTATATTATTTATTTTTTCTCCTCTATTTTTTGTTTAACAGTGTTATTATCTATTCATTTTGTCATCTGTGGGCTTGTACAAAGTCTGAATGGTAAACTACTATACTGCTAAATACCAAAGGGGGTGGATACGGATGAGAATGAATTGGGGTAGAATCAGACAATTCGATTTCGTATTCCACTAAAGTAGTGAGCCCAAGGTTCGGGGTGATGACGTCTGGATATCGCGTGAACAGGGAAGCGATTTCGCAACGGCCCTCCTTATAAGGGGGAGGGGGTACACACACATTGCCGTTACATGAGTCATCCTTAGCCTTGTCGAAAAAATGCACGTTGGAAGAGGAACTTTCTCCAACGGCATCCGAGGGGGGGGGGGGGGGGGGGAGGTTACAAAGGGCATAGAAAATTGAGAATTGAAGGGAAAAAAATGCCGTATGGGTACGGCTATCAATTATGATAGAGGATTTCAATATAAAATCGTGGCCCAAAATGTACGGAAAGGGCAAGTCGGCCAAATAAAACCACTGCTTCCACGAAAAGTTGTGAATTTAAACTTTTAAATGAACCCTAGATCGAAACAGGAAAGGGTTAGCCGAAATACCATTGCATTTAACGAAGCAGGTTTGAAGCGCTCGTTTTTTGCTACGAGTTTTTAAGGCGGCCCACTCCTTGCAATCTATTAGGGAAATGGACGAACCGGTATCGAGTAGAGCATGGCATGGTTGCGAATTAATGGACACATCAATTAGTGGTGTGTCGGAATGATCCGACCAATTAACAAACGAATGACCCGGGGGGTTACGGGGATCACGCCGAAAACGGCGGTTTGGACTAGGCTGGAATGTAGCCTTTGGCGAAGTTCGAGATGCTGTGGGTGGCGAAACACCCGAGGATAATGGATTCTTGCGAGAATATTCTCTTCTGGTCATGAGGAGCTTATCGGATTGCGTGAGTAAGTCGTCCAACTCTGCTAGATTATTAGGCCTCACGACGAAAAGAAATGTAGACTGGGTCAGGGGATTAATACCATCGAGTACGAGTTCCACAATCTCTAACTCCGAATAATTCAGACATAATACCGCGATTGCCACCTTGATGGACTGGAAAAACATCAGCGGTGACTCGTCTGGAATCTTTTGACTTTAAGCGAGACGAGGCACTCGAATTCTCTCTTCGAGAAAAAGGTCTCCCAGACTTTCAAAGTGACCTGCTCCCAAGAAAGATTCCGTGAAATAGCATTAAATCGGAAATCCCTTAGCGTAACCGGGATTTTAGTAAGGGCGAGAATGAGGAAATAATTATCCGCGACGAACTTAAGTTCGCGAACGTAACGTAATTCAGATAAAAATGCGAAGGTGGCTTCGGCTGAAAGCTTTACAAAGGGAGGAAGCTTACACAAGAGACCATTAACCACTTGAGTAAGATCAGACGACGAAGGGGAGGAAATTGGAGGGGCTGGATTTTGATTCGACCCGTTCCCTGTGCAAGAGCGCATTTTTTCAGACCTATCCGATGCAGTGGTAGAATACTGTTTTTCGTAAGCACCCTTAGACGTTTCCATAGTGGAAATGGAACAGCACCAAACCCAAGAACAAAGTGAAATATACAAGACAAGTTTATAATAATGGACTTTAGATTACAAGAGTACGAAATACACGAATAAACAATAACGAACCAATGTTCGGATCTCGGTGGGACCTCCAATAATGAGACGAAACTGTCTCATTATACATTATTCTCTCGTAATACTAAAAGTACTTGAAAATAGTTAAACGATACGATACCCTTGGTGACACTGCTGCTGCCAACCACAAATCAAATAGCATACACTGGATAAATGTCACAAAATGTACTAACAATTATATTGCAGTGACATAATACAAAGCACAAATATAGTACAATACTTAGTAGAAATGTCCACTTGAGGAATCACAAATGATATGGAAAAGGGTTTGACTCGCAGATAACCTTTCAGCAGGTGCGTTCCGCTCAGCTGTCTTCGCTCTGCCACTCTCCCCATCCTATCTCGTTCTCCCCCTCTCCATCTCTCACTCTCACTGCCTCTGCTCGTGGTGACGTTATCGGGTGGGAACTACTTCAGTTTGCAGTGAAGTTGCACTGCACTCGCGAATGCTAATTGGTTCTACCCTCGATCTACTAGCATCCTCTTCTGGGCTAATGTCTGTTGCTATAAAAGAAGGCTTTCCACGAAAAAAGGGTATAGCTTATTGGGTACTTGCGTCCCTATAGCCTACTTCCTTGCACTACGTCTTGCCATGCTTTACCTCATCATCCTGTTCACCCTGATCTTGACCTTGCTTTTCTCGGACGTTGATTTGATTTGAATAGGGGGAGGCTAACAGAGTTCCTCCTTCTCACCTATTTCACTTCTCCCTCACTGCGGAAGCTGGGCCCTGAAAAGGACCTGATTTTTCCGCTCTTGTGCATTGGCCCTGAAAAGGGCCCTTACTTTCCTCCCTCTCCCCATTTTGCCTTGTAAAGGGCTTCGGTTTTTCCTGCTTTCTGCAGGGTCTGTGGCTCCATTGCTTCTGTCGTTGTCGTGAACCGGGGGGAGGCTAATGCAGTCCCTCCTTCTCACCCGATTCGCCTCGGATCCGGTCATGGACCCCGCTGGGGGCCTCTCATTCCTGCTGCGCAGTTTGATCCCTTGTGGTCGTTGCCTGAATGGATCCATCTGACTTTCTTCCGCCACTTGCAATGTCGTCCTCGCCTCCTGGAAATGCGCCTGTCAGCATGATTCTCCGCGGGCAGCACAGGCGGAGTATGTCATGCGATGGCTTAATAGCCTTCAAAACCCCTGATGGAGCGACAAAGTATGGCTCTCAGGACCGCCTGAGGACGATGCAAATCGCCTCCATCCTTCGGTTGGAGAATACTGTGAATCCCCGCAATACACGCCGCCCCTTTCGAAAGGACTGCTTGGTGACTGACACGGCTGCCTGTTCCACCATTCAGTCACCCACCGCAGGACAGGGCGCTGCCAAATCCAAGGGGGGGAAAAACTCGAAGAAAAAGAAGGGTGCTCCTTCCATGGGGGCTCAAAACCCAAATGCCCCTACCACATCGACGACTTAGGCCCCATCGCACGTGGCGGTGGTTCTACCTGAGCCCATATTGGGGCAGCCAGCACCCCTCCCTTCTCCAATTGATACTCACACTATGGAGACAGAAAACCTGGATGCTCCATTGCAAAAGAGGAAGCTCTCTAAATCTCTGGCAATGCATGCACCCTAGGAGTCCGCCACCCAGGGTGCTCAGGCAAATGCTGGAAAATCCGCCCCAGTGACGCCTGATTCCTCCCTACCTCTCTCTGAGTGTACCATGCTCGTTCCTGCATCACTCACTGTGAATTTCGAGGATATGGAGACCGAAACTTCTTGCTCCACACTGAAGTGGAAGCTTTCGGACTCACTGGGGGTAGTACCCTCACGGCAATCGCATCACCCCCCGGAGCCTGCTACCCAGGGAACGGAGGCCGCAGCCGATGATCCTTTCGAGGTCGTGACTAAGAAGAGGAGGAAGAGAACCTCCAGAAAGAAGGTTGAAAATCCCTCCACTAACGCCACCCAACCCAGTAGACCTAAGGTGAAGCCGATTAACATCTATGGTATACGGAACCACCCCGACCTCATTGACACGCTCCAAGAGAGATGTGGCAATGAATTCGAGCTTGCAATCAGAGATGTCTCCACCAGGGTCATCGTTACCTCGCCGGAACAGCAGGAGAAAGTCCTGCAGATCCTCGACGAGAAAAAGCTCGAGTACTTCTCGCACCCGACAGAGCCTATCAAAACAGCTAGACTGCTCATTAAGGGACTGGCCAGTGATTTCTCTCCAGCTAGAGTGGCCGCGGGGTTGGTGGCGTTGGGAATCACGGTTAAATCCGTAAAGCACATGGTGCAAATGGCAGAGGGGAGGACACAACCTGACAAGACCAGGAAGTTCATCGCCGTGGTGGACAAAACTCCGGGCATCCCTCCCCTTCACAAGATCACCCACATTCAAAACTGTCAGGTGCAGGTGGAGTACTTCAAGGGAGGAGTTGCGCCGCAGACCTGCTTTAACTGCCAGAGGTTCGGGCACTCCTCCCTTGGGTGTAGGATGATGGCCCACTGCTACAAGTGCGTGGGAAATCATCGGTCCCGCGACTGCCCCAACCCACCCACGGCACCCAGGAAGTGCTGTAACTGCGGTGGTGACCATCCCTCTACATACAGGCAATGTCCTGTTTACCTTGAAGCTTTGGACAAGGCACTGGCGGCAAATGAGCGCAATGATGCGCTACAGCGCAAGGCCAACAAAGGCAGGACAGTGACTCCGACGGCGGTTGCCAAGCGATCCTCCACTGTCGTCCCAGGCAGAAACTTTGCGGACATGGTGGCCAGTGCCAGCACGACCCCTGATCTCAAACTCCTGAGGAGGGCTGAGCCTGCTATTCCAAGCTGTGCCAGCACAAAAGCGGCGTCCGAGCCTCAGAGGGATCTTCCGCCTACGGCAAAACTACAGGCATCAACACCCTCCGCGGGTCAGCTAGTGCCACCTGCACCGCGTGGTGCCCCTCCTGCCACTCGAAGCCAACCTGTTCCCTCTGACGATGAGGAGCTATGGGATATCATAGTTTCTATAACGAGAATCCTGAAGAAGCACATTTCCAGCCGCCAAGGGCTCCTTCTCCTGGTCTTGCTGGAGGAAATTGCCCTTTCTAAGTCCGGAAATGGAGATATGCCATAAAAGGGGGTGTTTTTTGATAGTGGGTTGGAACGCCAACGGGATTCGCCACCCTACCGACGAACTCCTCCCACTCCTTCATGACCTTGGTGCCTTGGTCACTGCCATCGGCGATACGCGGTTAACGCCCAACATCCCCCTGAACCTGCGAGGGTGGGCTGTGCTCAGAAAGGACAGGAATGGCCGCCCTGGAGGGGGCTTCACCCTCCTGATCCACACGTCCCTAAGGTTCTATGAGTACCAGCTCTTGGAGATGAACCAGCTCGAGGCAGTGGCCGCGGTCATTCGCATGACCAAAGGGAGGTTGCGAGTGGTGGCTGCGTATTACCCTCCTGGACAAGATCTTGATGAGGATGATATGTATGCTCTTTTTCCCCCTGATGGAGTCCCGATTTTTGTGCTTGGCGACATTAATGCCAAGCACAGAGCCTGGCACTCCAGGCTGTCTAACCCCAGGGGCGGAAGCTCTATCGCCTCATCGAGGATGCGGGGTTATCTGTCTTGGGGCCCAGAACCCCAACCTCCCTTCCTACTTCTGACGTTCTGGACATTGTCATTTCCTGCAATGCTCAGTCATCTCTAAACGTGTCCACCCTGAACGAACTATCGTCAGACCATCTGCCGATACTCCTTCATTGTGGCAACCTCCCGGTCAGGCTCTCCCCCCTTCAATGGTGTGACTTCGCCAAGGCGAATTGGGTAGCCTTCCGTGTCCAAGTAGCTTCTGCCCTCCCGGCTAATGCTGAGGAGCCACAATTCCCTGAGCAAGCTGATGCCATGGAAACTTTTGTGTCTGGTGTCATCCGAGAAGCAATGGAGGGGAATATTCCCTGGAAATTCGCTCCCAGGCTGATCTCCCGACGGCTCCCTGAGCCAGTCCGGCAGATCATCACCCACAGTAACAGCGTGCGGCGGAGGTGGCAGCGCCACCGCACGCCGGATTTGTGCAACCTGCTCGACCGCCTTATCAGGGAGGTCCAAGAAGTGATCCGGGAGATTAAAACCTACGCCTGGGAGGAACAGTTGGCGGAGGTGTCCCTTGCTGATCACTCCATCTGGCGGGTTTGTCGTGGTTTAAAATCCACCCAGCGGAGGGACCCTTCCCTCTCAACTCCTACAGGACTTGCCTGCTCCCTCAGGGAAAAGGCGGAAGTGTTTGTAGAACACCTTGCTAGCACCTTCCGGCCTAACCCTTCCACTGCTGACTCGGCGGATTCTGAGGCGGCTGTGGAAACAGCCATGAATGCTATTCAGAATTCTGCTGATGACGATCGGGACTTCTTTTCTCGGATTGGCACCGCGGAAGTAGTTGCTGTCATGAGGAACCTATCCTTGCACCGCTCTCCAGGTGATGATGAAATTAGCGGGTTGGTGATTAAGCAGCTCCCTGTTGCAGCTGTACAGTTCCTTACAGCACTGTACAATGGCTGCTTATGCATCTGGCACTTCCCTGAGGAGTGGAAACGGGCAAAGATAATTGGGATTCCCAAAGCTAATAAGGCTGCGGGTGTTGCCAAGAATTATCGCCCCATTTCCCTCCTCAATAACTTTGGGAAGACGTTCGAGAAGCTGATCCTCCCAACCCTGCGGAGACACCTCTCCGATAGGAATGTCATCCCTGGAGAGCAGTTCGGCTTCCACCAGCAGCATTCCACCTTGCATCAGCTTGCCAGGGTCGTCAGCTTCATCACCGATGGCTTTAATGTCCGGCATAGGACGGCGGCGGTTTTCTTGGACATTAGCCAGGCATTTGACCGAGTCTGGCAGGAGGCACTGATGGCCTAAATGCTTTGGGCTGGTATGCCTCTACCCCTAATTCTTCTTCTGAGGTCCTACCTGGAGAACAGAAAATTCTGGGTGTGCTGGGAGGGAGAGCAATCCGGGACTCACCTGATTCAGGTGGGCGTCCCCCAGGGATCCGTCCTAGGTCCAGTGTTATTCATCACCTTCACCCATGACTTCCCTAGGGACCACAGGCCTCAGGTCATAGTTGGCCTTTATGCTGACGATGCAGCCATCCTTGCTAGATCTACGAATGAGGCACAGGCAGTCAAATACCAGCAGCGAGCTCTGGATAAGGTCAACGCCTGGTACTGCAAGTGGAAAGTTGCAGTAAATCCATCTAAAACCGTCGCCGTCATGTTCCGTGCCCTCCCTCGGGTGCAACCGGCAGCCACGCTCACCCTGCAGGGGCATGCTTTCCCATGGTCCTCTGAGGCTAAATACCTCGGAGTGACCATGGATAGAGGGCTAACCTGGAAGTCACACTGGAAACCAAGGTTAGGCTATATAGGGCCTGCGCACTGCCGATCCTCACCTATGCCTCGCCGATATGGTCTGGCGCGGCAGCCACCCACATCAAGAAGATTGCCGTAGTGCAAAACAATGCGCTACGAATGATCTTAGGGGTGAGCTGGAGGAGCTTCGTCCGAGTGACGGAGCTCCAAGCCACAACAGGGGTTGAGCCTGTAGAACGTGTCCTGGAAAAGATGGCCAAAGCATTCTACCGGAAGACCGCTGGCTCACAGCATGCCCTCATACGGCAGCTCTCAGGGATCCGCGTGATGCCCTGGGACTGGTTCAGGCGCCCGATAGCGTCGATGGGGGTGGAATCCTCTCCTCTGCCCAAGCTGCTGAGGCGCAGCATTTTCTGCCGCCACAACATAGCCTGTAATATCACAACCTGCAGAAACCTTCTCAAAACCTGGCAGGCTTATAGCTTAGCTGGCAGCCTGGAATGGGGAATAGGCCACTGCCTTTTCTCTAACACCCACTCTGCAGGAAAAAGGGTGCATCGCACTCAGGGTGCGTCGCAGGCAGGGGTCGTCATTTGCTGGAGTTCGCCATTGGATCGAGTTCGAACACGAAAAACTGATAGGGAACACGAAAAACTGTCAAAAGTAGGAAAATGCTGCAGTATTGTGCCAAATTTTTCCTGATGCATAGCTTTAAGTTTTTTATGCATTCATCTTTTGTTCTAAATATTTAGTTATTAATGTCTTTAGTGAATCTCAGTAGATTTCGCAGGTTTTTCACACCCCCCTTCTTGTGTGGGTGTTTTCCTGCTGTGGGTTTTTTGCATGGATTTCATTATTTCAGCAGTCCTTATTTTTTCCCACAAAATTACATCTTTTCTTTTCCAATTCTTGTATTTTTATTGTTACTTGTATTTACATAAAGTGCTATGTATTATTATATATGTTTCATGACGAGGGGTTAGGTGGAAGATGGGACTTCTTAGTCTCAATATCACCCCAAATAAAGACCATATCAATCAATCTCTCATATTAAAAACATTCAAAGCACGCTTTCACCCATAAGGAATTAAATGACAATAGGATTTTGAGGTTTAACAATGTAATTGGTTGGCAAGGCAACATCCCATTAAAATGGCAAGATTTTCCCAAAATATGTGAATTCAACATTTAACATGAGAAATTTTGAACTGTAGTCAGAAAAAGATGAACAGAATAGGAAATATTATATTTTTCTTTAAAATGGTGTAAATTGAAGATCGTAGGTTAATTCTTTCTAACTTAAATCTCAAAAAGATTAAAGACTGCGTATGGTAAAGTCAATATTTATGTTTTATTTTATGGGAACTGGAAATGTCTTCCTTGGAGTCGAACTCAGGATTTGTTTGAGTTTTATCATCATCACCTTAAAATATGTAAATTGAGCATCCATGCCAAATTTTGAAAATGTATCTCGATCTTTTATCGAGTTATTTGCATTTTTATAGCGTGACAGAAGGAGCCACATAGGGACAGAAAAAGGCTCTTATAGATTTTAGATTGTTTTTACACCTCTTTAATTCATTTTCTACCCTCAATTTTAACTTTGAGGGAATTGCAATTAGTAGTGGGTCTCTTGTTATTTCCACATCATCAACTTCAAGGAAAGATCGGTGGTGCAAGTGAAAGTGAGTCTGAATATTGAATCTACTAACAATTTGTCGTAAATAATGTATTACATGTCAATGGGATTTATTAAAGACTTATGTATTTATGTTGTATCAATAATAAAAAATCTAGTCGTCATCCTTTAGAGCCCGAACAGTGTTTGCAAAATTCATGCTTTACTTAACATTGACTATAATTGTAGCCTATATCTTACACGTTTTCTTGCCATGAAATGCATCTTCTCAACATTATAAAGCCATATTATAGAAATCGCAATTCCCTTGTTCAGGTTCTTAATGCGTGTGTCAGATGCCTTTGTCAGTATGGTTTGAATAATTGGGAGCCCCCTAAATCTTGCCCCCCCCCCCCGCCTGTATTGCAGGGATTGTGGGGGCTATCAATATACCCCTGATCCTATGTCTAAAAGGAGTTTTTAAAAATATCACCAACTTCATACCATATATACTTGTATTTAATGCACAGTTTGAAGACCAAATTTTTAGATCATAAAGTAAGGGTGTGCTTTATATATGGATAACTCTTTTGTGCTCGTGTTAACCGGGAGTTACCTGTATTTATCTTCAAGTGTTTCTTGACCGTCATCAATTATCCTAAATAAATTTAAAAATACAGTGGAATAAACTAATCTTTTCCAAAAAATGCAGCTACAAAAATACGTTTTCAATTGTTTTCCAATATAATAATTTAGGAATGTTGTTTACTTTAGTTGCTATAAAAATCATTTCTCTATCCTTCCTTCTCTCTCTCTCTCTCACACACACACATTAAAAGCATTCAAAGCAAGCTTACACAAGGATTAAAATAGCAATAGGATTTTGAGGTGTAATAATATAATTGGTAGGCATGGCAACATTAAAATGGCAAAATTTACCCAAAATATGTGAAGAAAACGTTTAAGATGAGTGATTTTGAATTGCAGGCAAAAAAGATGAACAGAATAAGAAACTTTATAATTTATTCATCAAAATGGTTTAGATCCAAAGATTGTAGGTTAAATTGAGCATTCATGCCAAATCTCAAAATTATACTTAATCAGCAAGTTTATTAAAAAATGTTAAAAAATGCCACCATAGTTGATGTCAGAAAGGCTTCAGACCGAGGGACAGAAATTGACAATTTATTAGTAGATGTAAGAAAGATGGGCTCTTGGAACCGAACCCATGAGTTCAGTGTAGATGGTAAGCATTTTAAAAGTTAAAGGTCACATTGGCAAGTAATATCTGAAAGTTTGATAGAAAAAATAGATAGTTTTTGAGTTATAAGCATTTTTCATATTCTCCCATTTAATCCCATATAAGGCTTCATCAAACAGACATAGCATTTTTAATATAATAGATAAATTTACAGTGAGGAGAAAACTAAATTTTAACTACATTTACCACCCAACTTGGACACAAAAATTGTAATTATATTGTTTGTTGCTTTTTAGTTCATTTAAATGTTCAGAAAAGTTGGCAAGTTAAACAGTAATTTTTATATAATTTTATATTCTTTGTAGTATATTGACCATCAAAAATGATGCCTTCAAATTAATAAAAACAGAATTAAAATTTTTAACTTTATATTAACTATTTTAATTATCACTATTTACCATATATGCCAGTCTCTAAGACATCCTGGTGTCTAAGTAGACCACAATTACCATAAATACCCGCATAGAATGTGCACCCTCGTATAACGCACAGGGGGGTTTTCAGCCTCGTAATGTATGATTTTTCTATATAACCGCATATATCACGAACAGATTTTTTTAGCATTACCATTCCAGAATAAAGTAGATGATGTAACATGATCTAAAGCAATGATTGAATTATTGGTATTATATATTGGTAACATAACGGAAGTGTGAAATGAAATTTTCGAATAACGTTCCAAAAGAACGTCAGCTAACTCAATCATTACATACTCTGTTTACTTACAAGGTGATATTAGGATATACATAATATTCTAATTATATTAATTTCGTATTTCTTTTATAACATGATTGCATAAATTGTAAAGAACGCCTGTCTCGCATGTATGCGCGTATGATTTGTGCATCTTTCCTCTATTGTTCTTTCGGAAAAAGAACTTTTTGGCATTAAAAAGGTATTCATTTGTTCTTGACATGATTACAAAATTCATAATGAATGCCTCTGTTGTGCTTATATACACACATGCAGTATTGTTCCTTTCTTTTTTATATAGATAACCAGATGCACATAATTTTCCTATCTATAGAGTTGTTCAAACTCTTTCAAATGATGCATTTATTAAAGTGATAAAAACCAACCTTTTAATGAAATTCGTGTGAAAAATTTCTCATTTTTTTATTATAAATGATGGGAAATGTCCGTTTTCATCTTGCTGGAATATGGTAACCCTATTCATAACTCACTATGAGAAAGAGAGACTAGATAGATTAGAAAATATGAGAGACAATAAAAATGATAATATAAAAATCACATTGAAGTTATACTTTTTTCTAAGAAAATATCTCTTAAATGATTTAGTGTAACCTGTTGTTTTATGTCTTATTCATTTAATTTTAGTTTTGGATTTATGCGTGTTTTTGTGTTAAACAAGTAACCTTTTCCCTTTGGTAATCAAGCATGTGTTTGGGTGCATGTATTCATAAGGCTCCATTTTTTAACTAATTTATTTTTTAAATAACAAAGGAAGAATAACCCAGTAAAAAACACAACTTTATTGAGCAGTAATACAACCCAGGTTTCATGGATTAAATGCCATCTTCAGATACAAAATATCTGTGACTTGGGTTATATACAAAACAAGTGGGGAGAAACTACTTAAGGGAGCATACAAGAAATATTTGTGAATTATAACCTACAAACAATTGGAGAAAGAAGGAATTAGTCAATTCAAATTAGTTAATCTCTTGTATTTGTTAGATGATGGAGGTTTGAGAGGGTTTGGAGAAAGGAAAAAAGGAATCAGTTACTCCATACAAAGCATTTAATCTGTTGTATCTCTGAAGGAAATAGAGGTTTGAGGGGGATTAGGGGAATTGAAGAAACAATTTTACAAAGCTATTTTTCCTTTCTTTCATTTTAAGAAATGATGGAAATACAAAAATTTATTGCTATCGAAATAAATTTTAATTCATATTTCTTTAAGAACCTCCAAATTTTACTATACTTATTTCTCTTCATTTAGTATTTAAACCAAATAATGTGTAAATGTTCCTTTCTATTGACTACAACTTGCAACTTTTTTGAAAGATAAATACAAACTGCCTGTGGATTCAGAGATGAAAAACAGCTTAGATGGCTTGGCTGAAAAATCAAGAAGGATATTTAAAGTTATAGCTGATGCAGAAGATTCATTGGATAAAAAAACAGTTAAGTTATATTATTAGATACTTAATTTCATAGTGAGAAGAATTCTATGGTCAATTTTTACATAAACAGTCAATCCTCTTGTAACTCATTACATATGATGAAGTTCTGCGATTGCACAATTTGTATTGTAGGTTAAATCCACAAATAACATGATGTCCCAAATAAGTATGGGATTAAATAAAACTGTTTTACAAATGCTCCACAAATGAGTGGAGATTTTAAAGTTGTCTACAAATCAAGTATGAGATTATGTACAGCAAAATATAAATGATTTATAGTAGTTATTCTTTCCTCCCATTTGAAATTTGTGAAAAATACTGGCATAAAGTAAAACATTTCTGTATGAATTTTCTGACTTAGTACAGTAAAACTTCATGCAATGTGCATTCTAGTAGCACATTTTCAGTATTGTGTGGATTTTATTTGTACACCAATTTTCTTGTAAAGCATCACATTTACAACCAATGTGGCAGGGCATTTGAAATTAATCTGAAAACTTTGCTACATTTTAATTTTGCATACTATCTCAGGTGCCACAAATGTCCACTCAGTGACAAAATAATAAAGAAGCAACCACAGTCACATTGTGTCCAGATCCAGCTCGAGGTACCAGCTGACTGGGTGATTGCCCAGGAAGTCATTTGCCAACAAGTGCCAAATGCCCAAATACATATAAAATATACATAAATTTTGTTTTCATTTTTACATTCTGTTATTGATGATTGATATTGTTTGACCTTCTTCAGTCATTAGAAAACAATATATATCCACAAAACAGTGTATTAACCATTGATTTTAAGAAATTTCTTTAAGTTTTTAATTTCTTAAATGAATGCTTTAAACTTTTTATCATTTTAAATTTTATTTTATTTTAAATTTTTTACAAAAAAATAGTATATAACTTCTAAAATTCTGAGAATGTAACCCTATTTTGTCCCATAAGTAAGAGGTGTTTTAAAAACAAATCCAAACTGCTTTTGGTTTGTTATTAATTGTTGCAGACAAGAGAGAAAAATTCCCAATGGCATATCCATTAACAGTGACATTCTTGGAAGCTGAAGGGTATGCTGCCTTCAATGACTATTTCTCTTTCAATTTCTCTCCCTCCATTTCATCCCTACCCTCTTCCCAGTCCTTCGATACCAAGTGTCCTTTTTGTCTGTATACTCTCTCTACTTCTCCAATCGAGGTGCTCAAAATCCTTTCCTCCCTTCCCTTCAATGTTATTGGCCCAATTACATTAGAACAGAATTTTTCAAGTTAGCTTCCCACCAACTCTCCATCCTTCTCTCCATTCTGTTTATTGACTGTTTCTCTGCTGGAGTCTTTCCTCCTCAATGGAAATGAGCCAATGTCATCCCCATCTATAAAAGTAATGATAAAAATCTCATTAAAAATTAAACCTATTGCTTTACATCCAACGCTTTTTATAGTTTGCGAAAGAATTATCCACAAACATCTCCCTTCCTTCACCTTTCCCTATATTTCTATGCAACAATATGGCTTTCTTCCTGTATTGTCCTGTCTTTGTTCTTCTTCATCACATCACTTTTGAAGTATCCTTCCAACTCAATGTGTGCTATATAGATCTTGCCAAAGCCTCTGACACTGTTAATCATAAGATCCTTCATAAACTTTTAGCCAGCTTTAATATTCTCGGCCCCCTTCTCTTTAGTCTTTACATCAATGATCTTTTTGATGTAATCTCTCCAACCCTTTATGTAATTCTCCTATATGCAGATGACTGGAATATCTTCAAGCAGATTGACTGCTCTGATGATGATGCTGCTTTCCAAAATGCTCTTGATCTTCTTTCTGACTGGACTAACAATTGGTGCCTGCGAACCAATCTATCCAAATATTCTTCCCTAACCATCACCCTTTGCAAATCTCTCTACAGTCCCATTATTAGCTATTTGACCAAGTAGTCCTTTTTGTGAACAAGCAAAAGGATCTTGTTGTGATTTCTGACTGGAAATTACTATTCGTTGACCCTGTTAAAAAGATTTCATTGTGGGCTATGTCAAATCTTTTGATATTGTATATGGCCAGGAAGCTCCAACAATTAAGAAATTAAAAATAAGTGTTACTAAGACGTAACTAAACGTAAAGTGTTTACAATAGTCACCGGTAGGTAGTGTGGTGGTGGCAGCTAAAAAGTTAGTTTTTAAAATATTTCAAACAATGTATTATATAGGAAAATGTTTCCTTTTATTTTTTATGCTACATATTATTTTTTCTATATTTGTGACGACATCTATTGTGGCTCTGCCATCTAATGATGAATAAAGCATTATTATTATTATTATTGTAGAAAATTTTATTTCCGACAACATTTATTCCTACATTTTTTATATTAATCAAATATTAAAGCAAATATTAAAAAATGGATGTGACAGAAGTAAACACCCACTTCCGGTTGAATAACACACACAGACAGACATCATTGAGAAAATGGTCAAAATATCTTCAGGAGACCTCAAAACGTGTATTTCCATTGAAATCTTGAAATCGGTTTTTTTCATGAAAACAATACTTTCCCTGTACTACATATGAAGAAAGTAAAAATAATACCAAACTGGTAAAAAATCACTTGTTTTTATTTTCCCTTTTGTAATTACAATAATTTTTTGTGTGCCAGTCTCTAAGTCTCTATTTTCAGCAAAGTTATGTTTTCTATACTGAAACATTGTGGTTGTTGCTTCTCTATCCCATTCATTTCATATGTTACAAGGGGGTAACTAAAGAGGCAAATATAAACATGACATTTTATAGACAATCCCTTAGAATTGCTTGGTGTAAGAAATGCTTTATAAGAAGATGAGTAAAACAAACCTTTCTTTTTTTCTAGAACTTCTGCAGGAAAAAAGCACAAAAATTAAAAAATAGTATACATACACATTACTTTCTCCACATATGATTTCCATTGACATCTCAATATCGATATCTTGCATTAAAACAATACTTTCCCCTATACTATGTATAGAGAAAGTAACAAGATGGATTATGTGATCTTGCAGACTATCTTGCAGTAAATGCTGTTCTCAATCTAAGTTTTTAATGTATACCTTATAGATCATATAAGAGCATAGAAGAGAAATATGTGGAATTTTAGTTGTTGTTTGCTGAGAGAATTGTCTTAACAATTGATGCAAACAAAATATGTGATGTTTCGCTCAGGATTTTCTCGAATGTTTATCTCCAAAACTATAACTTGTAATTATGTGGTCTTGCGGACTTTCTTGTAGTGAATGTTGTTCTCTATCCGAATAAATTTTTTAATCTCTACCTTTTAGATCATAAGAGCTAGGGAAGGAAATGTATGGTATTTCATTGTTGCTTGATGGATGCATTTAACCAGATACGAGTATAAGTTTAATAAAGTAATTATGTAAAGTGGAAGTTTTAATCGATGGATTCAGTTCAAAATCAAAATTGAGCAATAAATTTTAATAACAGTTTATTAAAATCCATCCAGCAGTTCAGGAGATGAAAGTTACGACAGATGGACGAGACATGCCCATAAGGCATTCTGCTGCCACTGCTTTGCTGGTAAAGAATACCTAAAAAGGAGTCACCTGTTTTGGGCACCATATGTATTTTGTGTGCGAGAATAAATTCGTGATATGATGGTGCATGCGCAAACCTTCCACTTACATACAAAATAGAGGTAGAGGTTTAGAATTAAAGTATCTGTTCGTGACTCACCGGACCAGATCATGACTTTGAATTAAAAGGTATGCAAAATCCTTTGGTGTTGGCTGGGGACTGATATTAGCTTCAAATTACACCATGCTTTGAATTATCTGGGATTGAAATAATGGGGTTTTACTGGATAATAAGCTTAGGACCCAAAATTCAATAAATGTCCAAATACGGCAAACTTCTGGTCCTGATCTTGCCGAATATGGATTCCTGCACTCTATTAACATTTTTGTTGGTGAACATAAATAGCTCAACACTTTGGCTTGTAATTAATAAATAAAAGAACTCCTCATTTATTAACCCTTGTTTTTTGGCTTAAGGAGTTCTTTTATTTATTATTTTTGTTGGTATTTTTATTTAAAATGTTTAAGTAATGTTTGAAATAATTACTATCTTTGATTTAGGATGAACTAAGATCAGCTATTGTTAAAGAAGTCGATAGTTTAAGAACTGAGGCAGCTGGTCTTGTATTCGAGTTTTTGAATAACGGTCCATATACCTCAGATTGGGAAGCCACAGGTACTGTGTATATTTTTATCTGATTTTATTTTTTTACTAGTTTAAACTATTTAAAGATGAGTGTATCTGTGATTCAATAGGGTTCAAATGGATTTTAAGGCAGTTAAAAGCACTTTCTAGCAAGTCTTGGGTAAAATTTAAAATTCCTCCTATTTAAGATTTGTGGTCTTATTAGAGCTAAAAATGCAGGAGAAATTATATTTCCGTTCATGCATAAGAACTATTTTTTGTATTTGCGTGAGCTTAACCTTCTTTCCATATTTTAGCATTTCAGTGTGTGCTAACTAAACTTCTTCTAGCCATATCTGAATTTTCTCAGCTTGATTCATGGTAAGGCTTACAGAATTTTCCTGCTCTAGAGTTGGTCTCACTGACTTGTACTGTTCTTCTTGATGTGATAATCCTTTCATGGCCATCTCCATTCATATCTTGATAACATTGATATGCTAACGCATCAGTGTCCTAAATTGATTCGATCTGCACTTGTATCAAGTGTAGATGAAGCTCCCTGCATGCAATTTAATTATTAGCTAAAGTAAAGTAATGCACATATTTTTATTTAGATACCTTTTCAGTGCTATTCTTTTTAAATGTGTTCACTATTTTAAGAGGTAATGGTACCTTTCATAAGCTCCTACTTTAATTTCAAAAGTTGATGACATAAATTATTGAAGCAACAATGAATCTGTGACTAAAGTACCAAAATTATTCTATTATAAATGATTTACATATTAATAAAAATAAAAATATGTAAAAGAAGTATATTATAAAAATATTTCTTCCATAGTAATTTCAGATTAATTATGATTAGCAAGTATATCCAATACTAGAATTGAATTCACAACTTTATATAATGAGCCATTGATGATTGATGATGCACATTAATATATTACATCGTTGTAACATGTGTTTTTCTTTTTTCAGATGCCCTTAATTATCTCAAAGATATTAAATTAAAATGTATGCATATTAGAGAAAAGGAAATAAACATTCAAAAAGATTTGAACACTTTCAGTATTACACCACCAATGTTATTAGAACTAGATGAAATTGAGAAGGTATTTTGATTATTTTCCAATCTAATTAAAAATGAATAATTTCCTAATATATACAAATTTACTGTGACATTGACTGAATGATTTGAAGGTGGCTGAATATATCATGTCTTCTTGTTATTTAATTTTTGTATTTTCCAGAAAACAACTGCAATAGAGTTAGTTTGGGAGGTTACAGATGAAATAGATAAGAGCTGGAGAAAACAAACTTCCAAACCATTCAGAAATGTAAAAGGGGATGAGCTTGAAACAAAGGTTGTACAAAACTTTTCTTTTTATGATAAGTTTAATTTATCTAAGTTTTTCTTCTTCTAAGTATTACCTTTATGTCAAATAACAGGTTAACATATCGTACAGAAAAATAGTAAGGCTACATCATGAACTGAAAGAAAAGAAATGGGAAATTCTTGATTATATGAAGGCAAAGGTCAGCAAGATGAGACATAGTCTACCTGTAATACATGCCCTCCTTAATCCCTGTTTACGTGATCGGCACTGGAACAAAATAAAGGCAATTGTGCAAATGTAGGTTTATTTTTAAAAGGAAGTATTCATATATTTATGTTGTATAGTTTAAATAATATCTTGCATGAATTAATGGTTATATCAAGTCCTCATTGTCCCTATTACTACCAGCCATTTTTTAGTGTTGCTAATCATTCAAATCCACTGGATCTATTGGCTAATACTTCACTTTTTTATAGTTTTTACTGTAATTTTTACTATAATAATTAAATTAAATTAAAATGTTGTTTGAAAGCCCGCCTTTGGTTTGTATCGATAGATTGGATTGTTCTATCGCTATCGAAGCGTGTGAAGGTCACATGCCTCTCTCTCTGTAACTTTCTCTCTAGCCGTGCTTACGGCAGTGTGTAACTCGGGAGTTTTGAGAGGCGATCGCACGCTGCCCGCGGGTACTATTTAAGAATAAATTATTGGTACAGAACCACCCGAAGTGTCTTGCAGTAATTTCTTACAGCCTTTCCGCCGCTTGGCGTCCCAACGCAGCCCCTATCTTTTTTCTCTCAAACAAATATTTTGCATGAATTAATGGTTATATCAAGGCCTCATTGTCCCTATTACTACCAGCCATTTTTTAGTGTTACTAATCATTAAAGTCCACTGGATCTATCGGCTAATACTTCACTTTTTTAGGGTTTTTACTGTAATTTTTACAATAATAGGAGTTATGTTTATTAATTGATTGTGTTTAACATGTACAGTGTGTCTTTGATTAACATCATTACTGTACTTAGCTGTATTGACCTAAATCCAAGAAGACTTCAAATCTAAGACTGTCAAAACAGAAAAAAGATTTTATGACCTAATTTCTCTCTGAATGTATTTGGTGTATATTTCAAATTTATTTGATACTAGTTTTATTCACTCTATTTTAAGGAAATTGTGAGAATAATCTGAGTAAATATGGTAGTTCATTTACAATTTAATGCATTCATAAAAACAATAAATAAATAATGACTCATACCTTTAATAATGGTGTTGATGTTCCTTTAATGACAATGATAATTGTAACATTGGAAATGTTAGTTGGACAAGGTTCCCTCTTGTGAATTTCCATTGGCGATCCAGCAGATGAATTAGGAGAACTTCGAGCATTGGCAGTGCTACTTTTGGAGACAGCATTTGAGCTTCCTTAAAGTTGCTTGTGATTGGCACCTGCTTTGACTTTTTTTAAAGGTCTTTGGAAACCTCTCTATAGTGATTTAGTAAATCTTCCATACCTCTCTTAAATTGAATGCTTTGTTCCATGACTGGGTCAACATCAAACACTTATCCATATGTTCAGATGCCTGTTTCATTATCCCTGCCAATGTTTTCAAATTCAACTTAGACTTTATCATCACATCCTCCTCCACATCATCATTTTCATAATTAAACTGTATCAGTTCATCAAGGTCCTCTTCAGTTAACTCTCCACTGTGGGAGTCTATATGTTCTACTATCTCTTCTGGTTGCAAATTCTCAAACCCTTCCCCTACTATGTCATGAACCATCCTTGCAATCATCTTCTCTTCTACATAAAGTGAAGGAAATCCATCGAAGTTTATGAGAGATTCCTTCTACAATTTTCCCCAACATTCGTTTATAATCAAAGGTTTCACTTCTTCAATTGACTCTTTAATAATATCCACTTGGGAAGGCTCAACATTGTGGAAAGATTCCATAATGTAAATGAAAGAAAATTGTATTTTACCACTAACAAATTTAAGTTTCAAGAAGAGGATTGAGCATTGAGTTGCAAAGCACATCATCACACTTTGCTAAACACATGTTTGAGAACGGCCATTCCAGTTCGTTCATTCCTGAGTTTCTTCACTTCGAATCAAAGGACAACAGGCTGGACCTCTTAGAGCAGTTGGAAATTGTAATCCATGATGTTACAGACAATGTGGAACTCACTAATGAATATGTTTTTTCCAATGACTCTCCATTGTTCTCTTTACTGCCTTCCACTACTAATTAAATTAATGCCTTTTTTACTTTGCACTTTTAACACCTTTTTGTAACTTCTGTTAATTGCTTCCATTTTATAATTACAAATTTTGCTCACTTTACTGTTATACATAACGGTTTGAATTAATGTCATTCACATTGTAATTTCTATATTTTTTATTATTTACAAATTACAGTAAAACCCCGTATTTACATTACCGGAATGTATGTTTTCCCACTATTTACAACATTTTTTTATGGGTCCCATCAATTTTCCTATAATTCCAATGTAAGTAAAACCCTGTATTTACATTATTTCATTTTTAGTTTTCCTGCTATTCGCATCTTTTTACGTTAGAATTTCCAATTTTTTAAAAAGAATTTATCATGCGATTCCCAACTGTTTGAAACATTTTTCAACTTAGCTTTGCAAAAGAATCTGAACTCTTTTTGGTGAAGATTTCAAAATTGGTGGCAGAGTAGGAACAGCGCCCCTAGAGACAGAAATATGAACTTTCTTTTCAAAACAGCACTTGCTTTAACAGATGTTAACAGATGTTACTCAGGAACAGCGTACTTATAGAAGGAAATACATATGAATTCTTTTGGTTGAAAACTTCAGAACCTCATTCGTAAATCACACTAGCAGAGCATAAATAGTGAACCTAAATATGGAAATACTATTTATGCTATTTACTCTTTGAACCAAGTATGAATGCTATTGAAAAGATGTTAAAGTTTGGCGCTATCATGTTTTAACCCTTTCTACTCAAATTGTGCCCCTTGGCTCGCATGGTTTGTAATTAAATTTAAGTTAATTTGTAATTTGTTGTAATTTAAATTACCATTGCCCTGAATATAACGCGATGTTTTTTCCAAAAAATGAAATTTTAAAAGTAAACTCCTGCATTATATTCAAGTACTAGTGATTTTAAAAGATCGTAAAAAGATGTTTCGAAAAATCACCATACATTCTGCATGTCTGTTAAGTGATACAAGATACTTGTTACATTGTAGACACATTAGGATTACATGTTCCAATGTATTTGAAAAGTGTCTGAGGTGAGAATAGATCGAGTTCAATCGGCGGCTGAACTCATTAATCATTGAATTGAAGCAACAGTGCATCGGCATATTCTTTTTGCTTATCTTAGCGAGTTTTAAGCAAACGATTAAATAGATATACTCTTTATAAGCTTAGCTCTTTTAACACTGATTTTATTGTTAGTCTTACTGTAACAAATGAGTGAGTTTAAAAGTAAAATCAGTTTTGCTATTTTTCCTTTTTCCTGAATTTGCACTTTCCCGCAATTTACGCTTTCCCGCAATTTACACTTTTTTCCCAGGTCCATAGAAAAGTTTAAATAAGGGGTTTTACTGTATCACATTACTGATTGTATGTTCTCCCTCCTGCCTATTATCTTTCATTTAGCCCCCTTACCTTATCTCCTCCTTCTTTCTCCGTATATATAGAACCCTTGGCCAAGTTTTCATCACCTGATGATGCTGTAGAAAGCGAAACCGGTCAGAATAAATTTGTTAGTGAAAAAATACATTTTTCTTTCATTATGTGACTCTTTAATGTTTTGTATGCAGTGTGCAATGGTATCATTTTTCCAGCATTTGGTGACAGTCTTAGTGGGGTCATGTTCCATTTCATTTAAGATGCACTGGAATATGCGACAGGTATAGTAGCTCTTGAATGCAGCAATCACTCCTTGGCCTAAGGGGTGGAGAAGTGAAGTTGTATTTGGGGCCAGATAACTTTCATGTTTGAATTTGCAAATTGAATACTCTGCAGATGACCAGGTGCATTATTTTAAATAAGAAGTTTAAATACCAAATGTTTTGAAGCTAAATATATTTCATCTTCATGAACAAAACAATTATGAAACTAATCCATAAAAATTGTTTCGGTGACCTATGCCTTCTTGTTTGAATGCCAGTAAACAAGTAGTTTATGCTTATTTTTCCCTTTCAATGCACGAGGATTCAGTGAACCATAAATCAGCATGAGCAATACAATCCCTGGGCACATTGGCACAGAGAAGGAGGGTTAACCTGTCTTGAGCTGCTTTAAATCTTGGTGCCAAACCTTCTTCCAAAACAGGCCCACCGCGTCAGCATTAAAAACTTATTCATGTTTGTACCCCTTCTCCTCGATGAGCTTTTTAAGATGAACTGGAAAAGCTTCAGCTGCCACAGTATCCACCGATGCCGATATCCCACTTATTTTAATATTCGGTAAAGCATATCTTCTTGTAAATTTCTCCAATCATTCCTTACTAGGTGTAAATGATTTCATGTTGCTTCCTTCTGTGGCTGTATCCTTAGGTTCTCATATAAGCAAAGCTATTTTTCATGTACCAATTTAACATTTTTTGAATTTGGTTTTTGATCCGAATATTTAAGGTATTTTCCATCCTCTCGATGACATGATCATGAACATAGCAGGACACTTTGGCACTTTTAGGCACACTTCCACTTACACTAGCCCATATACTTGCCTCATTTTTCTTTATGTATCTCCCAGTGTATTTGTTGATGTTATATGCCCTACCAATGGACGCTACACTTTTGCCTTTTGACAGCTTTTCTAACAATTCAACCTTTTCACTTAATGGCATAACTTCTCTTGCTCTTCTCACTCTTCTATCGGCATTTATTTTCCTTCCTTTGAGTTTTGGGGCTATGATATAAAATACTCTAGCAGAAAAAGATTTTTGAAACTACAGATCCTTTAAAGGCTGGCATTAAACAACAGTGCACCCAGGCATTTAAAAGTGTGTCATTCAACGGTAATAATTGTATTAGAGAAAATGTTAGGTTGCTAAGAAAACAACTCACAGCTCCGAACTGAATGCTGAAGTTCTTTACAAAATGGGAACCCCCAGGGCGAATGACCACAGATAATCTAGGGTTATCTACCATTCCTACTTATAAATAAAACCCAGGGTCTTGCCTTTTGTTAAGCAGGACAGCAAATATCCCAGTTTTTTTCATTTCACTTTTACACTGTGTGACGTTCGATATCTTTTGTGTAATCTATTGGAAAATTCCCTTCCCTTTCTCTTCCTCCCATTCTAACCTACCTAATACCATTTCAAGTGGGTAAAAACTAAGCTTGCTTCATAATCACTTAGGTTTGATAAAAATGCTCTTAGTCACCTGAATTACAGATAGCCAAGCAGAGAACAGCTGAGTCAACACTACATAAAATCTTGATCATAACATGTCATTTTATTTCCTGTTTGCAAATTATTTCAACAGAAAGATGTATTTCCAATACCTAGAGAGCATTTGGATGAAGTAACTAGTGAACAAATGCGTAGATGGGTGTAGAATATTACTGCATCACCTTTTATGCAGTATGTGTACCGCATGACATTCTATCGCACTGTTTTAAGGTAGGTGACCACAAATAAGTGAAGTTTACCTCCCACAAATATTGAAAGTTCTACAATAATTTCTGCACAAATATCCAAAACTGAAAATATGAAACCCGTGAATTTGGATGGATTACTGTATTTCATTTGTTTCAAAAACATTGATTAAATGCATAATCATACTTCCTATAATAATTCATCGCGATCAGTTCGTCACGCATCAAATCGTTGCATGAAAAATTCATGGTGCATCTAACTATTCGCTCATCAACTCATCGCGAGACAAATTGGAAAGCAAGACACCATGACTGGTGAATGGCATAGGGAGCCACGTTTTCACAAAAAAGTTTCTTTATATTTTTATAATACCAGAATAAATCACAATTCTCTTTGCCAATTTTGCGAGACACATTGGATGATGTATGGCAGAGGGTGACTCCCAACCTAACAAGTGTATTCCCCTGCCCGACACCAGTCATGGTGTATCCCCTTCCAATTTGTCTCATTATGAATATGTCCCTTGAAGAATTTGTCTCATGATGAAATTGATGCATGATGAGTTTATCGTGCAATATATTCATGCACAATGAGTTTGCTGTGTGACTAATTGACATGCCATGAATTGAAGTGCAATGAATTGATGTGCGATCAATTGGCCACGATGTATTGAGGATTCATGACTTAAACTCAAATTTAAGTGGACCCTCGATTTTTGCAAGTTGAAATTTGGAAAAGAACCTCGTCTTTGTTTCGGGTAAATATGGTAATTTCTTCCAGAAAATCACAACATTAAATGAAACAATGTTAAATGAATCAGTGTTTCTCATATAAACCCATGTTATCTATACTATATAGCTGCTTCTTATGATATGTAGGGGGTGCTGGTGGTAAAGTGGTTAGGAGGCTGACTGCTACTCACCTGCTGCTCAAAAGGGCAGTGGGCACGAATACTGCAAAAGTAGGATTATTTCCGAGGTGGCCCAGCCCCGTTTGTGTGGTTTGAGGAGATTGTGCAAAGTCCTTCAAAAAGGACATTAAGCTGTTGGTCCCCTAGTTGCTCTTTGTTAAGAGTAGGCTAATTTTGGCACCAGGTTTCCCTCCTCTCTTGTGAGTGTGTTAAGTGTGGAAGAAGCTATGGCTATAATAATCCAAGAGGCTGATTGGCCAGAAATACACACACAATTATGATATGTCATGATTAACATATATATATATATGTATGTATGTATGTATGTATGTATGTATATGTATATATATATATATATATATATATATATATATATATATATATATATATATATATATATATGTATATAAATAACATAAAAGTAGAAGGTGCTTGCATTCTGCTAACATTTCAGATCACTTTGTTTATTTTAGATTTTAGAAATCTTAAGCAAAATTAGGATTGAGAACCTCCTCCATGAAAAAATTACATTTAGAATCTTTAGAACGAAGTCATTATATGCGCATTAAGAAGCACAGCTGGTGATGTATGCTTGTTTTCTGCAACTACGTGCTATCTCACCAAGCATCTGCAAAATTGTATTTTGCTTTTCTTAGCTCATATAATCTGAGCACAGTCATATATCATCGTTGTCGTCGTCGTATGTGCAGTAAGAAGCTCGCACCTATGCAGCGATGCTATCTTGCCTTTATTAGTTGTGATCTTCGTATTGTATTTTTGTTTCCCTTGCCATTATATGAGCTGTAAGGTATAAATTGAAAACTAATTCAGGTAGAGGACAAAATTAGCTACAATAAAGTCTTCAATGGAATATATTTATGATATCTATACTATATAGCTTCTTCTTATTTATGATAACACAAACACATATGTGTGTATATATATATATATATATATATATATATCGTATGTTCACGTGTACCACACACACGAGTATTTCATCTTAGGCATTGAAACGCGATGTATTATACAAACTTAGCTGAAATCGTGTTTCGGTATGACAGTGATGCAGTTGGTGTTGATTACTACTAAAAATATCGGAGAAAAGGTACCAATGAAATAGCTACAAAATTCTGACTTCATCGATTTCATTGAAACAGAGTACGTAAAAGCTGGGTTGAGTAGGTTATACAATAGGTTGAAAGCCCGTACCTACATAGTAGTTATCTTTTGAATGTTTGGCACTGCCAGATCAAATTTCTAAACGATAATGCCTATCCTCTGAAACAGTATACGTATCAGTTACAGTCTTTTCTAAGAAGATACAAAATCTCTGTTCCTGATTCCTTTGTACCCCTCACTCCTTTTACTCAGTACGTCGTATTTTGTTTGTGCATGCGCGTACCATTTGCTTTTCCTGGTGGCCACAAATTCAGGTTATCTCCTCTTTCCTTAAAGCCCCTAAAATGAATAGTAATAAAAGATTGTGATCTTTTACTGCAAGCGAAAAGCTGAAAGTGATCAGAGATGCAAAAGATATAGGAAACCGTGTTGCAGGACGAAAGTATGATGTGTCAGAATCATGCATAAGGGATTGGAGAAAAAAAATGGATCAACTTCTCACTACAAACATGGGACAGAAGAGCCTTGAGGGGAAAATCTGCCAGATATCTTGTCATAGAAGAACAGCTAGCAGAGTACATAAGGGATAGACGGAAATTTGGCTATGCAGTGTCAACAGAAATGTGTGTCATAAAAGCGCTACAGATAGCCAGAGAGTTAGGTGTTAGTCAAGCTGAGTTTAAAGCTAGCAAGGGATGGGCGCATAAGTTTTTTTGTTGGAATGTCCTTTCGATAAGGAGAAGGACAACGATTTCTCAACGCCTCCCTGAAACTTATGAGGAGAAACTGTTAAGTTTTCAGCGATATATTATACGCCTGCGAGAAAAGTGCTCATACTTATTAGGCCAAATAGGAAATGCTGATCAAACGCCTGTGTACTTCAAAATGCCTTATGATACGACAGTTGCTGATATGTGTACAAAAACGGTTCAAGTGATCACTGGTGGAGAAGAAAAACAATGATGCACTGTCATGCTTGCAGTGTTGGCGGACAGAAATAAACTACCACCATACGTCATATTCAAAAGAAAAACTTCCGAAAAATGACAAGTTCCCAGCAGGAATTTTAGTAAGGGCACATGAAAAGAGTTGGATGAACAGTGATCTAGTTTTAGTCTGGATAAAGCGTATGTGGGAATGTCGTCCAGGTGCCCTTCTCAATCTCCCCAATATGTTGTTGCTGGACAGTTTTCGTGGCCACCTGACTGAAGACGTGAAGGAATGCCTTAAAAAGAGAAAAATTGACCAGGTGATCATTACAGCAGGAATGACGTCCGTGCTTCAGCCACTGAATGTTTGCATCAATCGTCCTTTCAAAAATCATATGAAGAGGCAATACATGGAATGGATGGCGAGTACTGTTCATGAAACTAAGGAATCCAGGATTGAAGCAGATATGCGAATGGATCATCACATCTTGGAACCTAATTGAAGAGGACGTGATAGTTAAAAGCTTCAAGAAATGTTGCGTTACCAATAAATTGGACGGTAGCGAAGACAGCATTGTTTGGGAAACTCGAGGAGGAATGCCCGAGTTCCGCCAAAAAGGTTGATAGCATGAGTGACGAAGATTAAAAGTCAGTATAAAAAGCTTTCTTAAATATATTTATATATCCTTCTGCGTTTATATTTATTTGTTTCATTTCTGAATCGCATATAATTTCTTCTACCACAGGGGAAATCTCGAAATTGACCAGACAGTGACAGCTAATTTTGCTATTCACCGGACGTTTTTAGTGTCAAAAAATTGAAGCAATCGTAAATATTTTAATTTCATCGGAAAATTTGTTGTTCCTTTCCAAAGATTCTTAAATAATAAATGCTTTTGGTTTGTTATAAAGTTTTTTAATTCTTTGCCGATTTTTTTGCAAATTATTTTTTCCCTATATCTTGATGCTCAAAAACGGGGTGCGCATCTTACAAGAGTGTGCGTGGTACACGTGAAGATACGTTATATCATTGTATATAGACGTTCCTTACAGAGGAGGATGTAACATATAGGAGGATACTAATGTTTAGTCACTTTCAGATGAGCTGGAGATTTGAAATTTTTTTCTTAGGTAGTATTTTGTGCAAATTCGTTTAGAAAAAACGAAAATCTTGAAAAAGTGCAACAATGCGTCCGCTAAAAATTCGCAATTGTTTAAACAATTTTTCAAGGTTTATGTATTTCAGAATGTGCTACGGAGCTGAAATTTGTTTTAGAGGTAGGATTTGTAAAAAAACGAAATAGGGATTATAGAAGTATTGATATCCTATTCTGCAAGCATTTCATCTTACCTTGAATAAACATTTAATCAAAAGATTTTTCTTCTGCACAGATTTTAGGGATTGTTTCAACCCCATTTTTACAATAAAGTTTAATAATTTTTGTCTTGGAGACTATAAGTTGTAGGTACGATTTTTTTGAAAAAATTTTGTTTCAACATATATATGAAAAAATAGTAAATTTTTATAAAGTTCAATAATGCCACCGTTAAAACTTCGCATTGTTTAAAACATTTTTTTTAAGGTTTATGTATTTCCGAATGTGATATGAAGTTGAAATTTTTTAAAATGTAGAATTTGTAAAAAAAAATGGAATAGGGATAAAAGAAATTTTGATTTTTAATTTTTTTGCCTGTTAAAAATTCTTCAAATTAAGCAAATAGGTAAATGTTTAGGTAATAAGGTGTGAGCTAGGTAGCTGAAATTTTTGTTATTTAAAGCATAGTCCATATGCACAAATAAACATTTGATAACCATCATGAAGTTGTTATAACAGCCATTAAAAATATTAAATATTTAAACAATTAGAAAAATATTATTTCATATGTGCGGCATTGGTGCACCATAATGGAAAAATTATAATATGCTTAAAATTTCTAATTTTATGTATTGTTTTAATCAAGTATTGTTCCATAAGGAAAGAATAAAAATTGATGCAGAGATGAAATCTTTGGAATTAAAAAAATATTTCAAATAAAGAAATAACTTTATTAAAAAGTAATTAATTTTTCAAGGCCAGATGAAATGCTTGCAGAATGCAAGCACCAACTACTTGTATGTTATGTTACTCCTCTGTAAGGAACGTGTCTATATGATAGAATATATATATGAGGATACTAATGTCCAGCCCAAAGTACAAGAACTAGAGAGCTGAAATTTTCAGTATTTGTAGAGATGTTAGACAAACTTACAAAATAAATAAGATCTCTCACCTAAGTGACATGGGTTCGACTCCAGAAATTCCGAAAGTTGCATTTTTTCCCATAAGGAAAGCATTACGCCATGTTTGTACATTAATTTCAGGCACTTGCCCATAAGCTAGAAAAATGAAATTATCAGCATTGCTAGGTGGCCACAATATCTATTAGGAATTATTGTTACTTTTGCTTACACTGTCCTGGGTTCAACTCCAGATGTCCCGTAAAATATCCAATAAATTAGCATGGGAAAAAGTTATTCCAGTGTGTAGACCAATCTAATTAGTTTAAGAAGCTGAAATTTTGCAGGATTATAGAATTTTTCTCATAACCAACTATAAAAATCAAAAATTCCAAAATTGTTAATTTTTAGGGGTTGTTTTAACTCCATTCGAACATTAAAGTTTAATAATTTTTATCTTGGAAACTATATGCTTTAGGCTCGAGTTTTTTAAATCAGTTTGTAGCAAATTATACATAGAAAAAAAGAAAGAAAATTTTGAAAAAGTTAAAAAATCAAACCGCTAAAAATTCGGAATTGTTTAAACATATTTTTGAGGTTTATGCATTACTGAATGTGCTATGAAGCTGAAATATTTTTTACAGGTAGAATTTGGAAAAAAATGAGAGAAAAAATTATAGAAATTTTGATATTTTAATTTCTTTTGCTGTTAAAGGTTCTTCAAGTTTAAACTAATAGATAAATGTTTTGCTCATAACCAACTGTAAAAATCGAAAATATCAAAATTGTTAATTTTTAGAGGTTGTTTTAATCACATTTGAACATTGACTTTTAATAATTTTTATCTTGGAAACTATAAGTTGTAGGTTCGAGTTTTTGAAAACATTTTGTAGAAAATTACACAGAAAAAATGAAATTTTTAAAAATTAAAAAATGTGACCGCTAAAAATTTGCCATTGTTTAAACATATTTTTAAGGTTTATGTATTGAGATGCAAATGTCTCATTTAACATTAATCTCTCATAATTCACAAAGTACTTCGAGTAGAAAAATGATACGATACCTCTGAGGTGACACTGCTGCTGGAAACAGAAAATCAAATATAACACAATGGTAAAGTGATATGGAAATGTTTACAACTATATTGCAGTGATTTTATACAAAGCAGAAATATACTCAGTAGAATTGTCCACTTGGAGGGATAGCAAACGATATGACAAGTAGTGGAATAACAGGGAAATCTTCCTCCCGATTTAAGGCTGCTCTCTCACTGCTTGCTTGCTGTGTCTCCTTTCTCCTTCTCAGGTTCGACACTCATGACTGATTGCAAGGTCTGCTCGTTCTATCTGTTCTCAAGAAGGGGGCGCACCACTAGCGAAAGGCTATTGGCTAAATTGCACAACGGTAGCGTTCTCTTCTGGGCTATTGCCTGTTGCTTATAAAAGTAAGGACTATGTACGTATCCGAAAAGCCGAAGTACTCGCATATCCGAGGCACAAGCATATGCTGAAGTGTGTGCATATGCTGGGATGCATGCATTTGCAGGGGTGCATCATTTGCTGGAATTTGTCGTTCGATTGAATTCGAACAAAAAAACATCTCACGGACACGAAAACCTGACGGGGAACTCGATAAACAGTCGGAGAGTAAAATGCTGCAGTATTTCCGAATGTTCTACGAAGCTGAAATTTTTCTTACTGGTAGACTGTAAAAAATCAAAATAAGGATTATAGAAATTTTGATATTTTAATTTTTTGGCTGTTAAAAATTCTTAAAGTTTAAACAAATAGGCAAAGGTATAAGTACCTTGGGAAAAAAATTATAATATTTCTAAAATTGCAAAAATTATTGTTCCATAAGGAAAAAGCGAAAATCGGTCCAGAGGAGAAATCTTGTGAATTAAAGAAATATTTTCCATGATGAAATATCTCTGAAAAATTAATATTTTTCAAGGTGAGATGAAATGCTTGCAGTATGCAAGCATCTTCTACTAGTCATTATATATAGACATTCCTTACAGAGGAAGTGTAACATACTTCCAGAAATGTGGCAGAGTCAAAATTTTTTTTATAGGCAGAGTTATGTGCAAAACCGACTAGAAGAAATGACAATCTTGAAAAAGTTCTACGATGCGGATGCTAAAAATTCTAAATTGTTTAAACAAATTTTCAAGGTTTATATTTTTCCGAATGTGCTATGGAACTGTAAAAAAACGAAATAGGGATTTTTACAAATTTTGATATTTTAATTTGTTTGGCAGATAAAAATTCTTAAAGTTGAAACAAATAGGTAAATGTTTAGATGATACGAAGGAAATTAGAGAGCTGAAATTTTAACAATATTTAGAGTTTAGTGTATATAAACGAATAAATATTTCAATGAATCCATGAAATTGTTATTGCGGCCGTTAAAAATTATTTAAATTTTAACAATTAGATAAATGTTATATCACTTCTAATCGTGCCACAAATTTAAAATTTGTCATAAAGTTGCAGCTTTATTAACCCAATGTGTGAAAAGTATAATATACCTTAAATTGCAAAAATTACTGATTGTTTTACACCATTATTTTTTGATAAGGAAAAAGTGAAAATCAGTCCAAAGGAGAGACCTTTTGAATTAAAGAATTATTTCCTATGGTGAAATATCTTTTGAAAAATTAATGATTTTTCAAGATGAGATAAAATGCATGCAGTATGCAAGCACCTTCTACTAGTATAACATATATATAGGAGGATACTAATGTTTAGGAACTTCCAAAAATGCGCCAGACTCATAATTTTAGGGAGCTGAAATTTTTTTATAGGTAGAATTTGATATAAACGAAAGAGTGATTTTACAAATTTTTATATTTTAATTTTTTTGGCTGTTAATAATTCTTAAAGTGTAAACAAATAGGTAAATGTTTAGATACTATGGTGCATTATTGGGAACTGAAAATTTTAAGTTATTTTGTGATTAGTCTATACAAACAAATAAACATTTCAGTGTATCCATGAAATTGTTATTGCAGCCGTTAAAAATTAATTAATTTTAAAGAATTAGAAAATGTTATTTCACTTCTAAATTTGCTACAAATTTAAAATTTGGCTGATAAATATGTGGCATTATTAACCCAATGTGGAAAAATTAAAATAAATTTAAAATTGCAAAAATTTGTGATTGTTCATGGTGACTATCAAATGATTATTTGTGCATATGGACTAAGTTCCAAATTACGTAAAACTTTCCGCTCCCTATCTTGACCCGTAGTACATAAACATTTACCTATTGCCTCATAGTCATGAGAGAAATATTGAGCCATTTTTATAAATTGTATAAAATCCCGTTTTTATGCAGTAAATATCGAATAATTGGACTAATTCGGCATGGATTCGTGTTCTACTTTCAGGAAAAATAATCTTCGTTCTTTTTCCTATCTTCTAATTCAGGTCCAATGTTTTTACATTAATTAAAAGTAAATTAAAAATGCAAGTATAAAAAGGCTTGTACAGATTTATATGGTTTTCTAATGGGACTTGAAAATGAACGGTTTGGGGTGTAATAGACCCCATTGTAAGGGGAAATTTTGGAATTTTCGATTTTTCCTGATGGTTTTGGACCAACACCCAGGTTCCCTCCAAATTTAAGCTCTGTGGAATATGTAGAAGTACCTTAGGTTTTATCATTCATCATTCTATATATATCATATATACATACATACATATATATATATATATATATATATATATATATATATATATATATATATATATATATATGGATGTCAACAAGGTGTTGGGATGAGGAAACCCAGTGAGCACTCACCAATCAGACGACTTCAGGTTGGCGAGGCCCCGGGGATGTCGAAGCGACACACGTAAAATAACACAAAAACACAGAAACATCACAAACGTAAAGCTTTCGGAACTACTCCTTCTTCAGCTACAGAGAGAGAGAGAGAGTTCTCTCTCGATCGTTTTAAAAATCGGCATAACATTGTTTATGCGAAAGTCAGTGGAGAGGCCCTGTCAGCAGATTCAAAAACGGCAAGTGAATGGGTGGAAAGTGTTTGGGAGGAGTGTCGAAAAGGTTACAGAGAAGAAGACATCTACAATGCCGACGAAACTGGACTGTTTTACAACATGATGCCTGATGCAACGTTTAAATTCAAAGGTGACAAATGTGTTGGTGGCAAAAGACCTAAGAATCGTTTAACAGTTTTAATGTGCGCAAACATGAATGGGAGTGACAAAAAAAAACTTTTTGTTATTGGTAAGTCACAAAAGCCGCGTTGCTTCAATAATGTAAAGAAGCTTCCCGTTGAATATGCAGCTAATAAAAAGGCATGGATGACTTCCAATATTTTTCAGCAATATGTAAGACAGTGGAACAACGAGTTACGGAGGAAAAATAGAAACATTTTACTCCTTGTCGATAACTGTCCTGCGCACCCACATATGCAGGAGTTATCCAATGTAAAACTGGTGTTTTTGCCTACAAATGCGACTTCTATTTTGCAGCCAATGGACATGGGGATAATTGAAAGTTTTAAAGGCCATTTCAAGCGATTTTTTGTTCTACAGTTGATTGAAAGGAGGGAAAGAGGTTTAGATGGCAACGTCTCTGTATTGGATGCAATTCATTTGATGACAGATGCATGGGACAATGTTTCACCTACAACGATCATAAACTGTTTTCGGAAGTCTGGTTTAATATCTGGAGAATTTTCGATTGATAACCATAACGTTGATGAAGATGATCTACCTCTGTCAGAATGGCTTAAAGAAAATGGAATTGCGAATTTTGACCATGTAAATGACATTGACAATTTTGTTCATGTTGATGATGATTTGATTACCAGTGGAATTCCTACGGAGAGTGAAATAATAGAGACAGTACAAAACACAGCAGACAGTGATGAAGACATTGTTGAATGTGTCGAAGACACAATCCCGACGAAACTTACTCTCAAGCTCAGGAGGCTGTGGAAACATTAAATGATTTTTTTGAAAACATTGACATTTCCGATGGTGTTTTAAGTGCAATAAGTGTAATAAGAGGAAACTTAAGAGACTTCAAAGCGAAATCTATGAAACAGGCTACCATTCAAAGTTATTTTTCATAAAAGGGGAGTGATTAAGGATGCAGCTGTGAGTAAATTTTATATGTAGAAATGTTTATTTTAAATTTTCTAGTTTATTCTCATTTTTATGTTTTTCCATATATTTACTAAATAAACTTTCTGTTTATATATTCACTTTTACTTCTTATGTCTTATTTCACCATACGCATGCATGCTTTTGCCTTCACGGATATTTAGTTTAACGGCTATATCGAGCAAAACTAGACGGTCCCGTGGCGCTCGTTATATCCGAGTTTGACTGTATATATATACATATACACTAGTAGTTGGTGCTTGCATACTGCAAGCATTTCATCTCAAGATAAAAAAAACATTCATTATTCATATTTCATCATTACACATATTTTTTATTCCTTACAGAGGAGGAGGAGGATATAACATACTAGTAGAAGGTGCTTGCATACTGCAAGCAATTCATCTCACCTTGAAAAAACATTCATTTTTCAGATAGACATTTCATCATTACAAATATTCTTTCAATTCTAAAGATTTCACCTCCGCAGTGATTTTCGTTTTTCCCACATGTAAAAATAATAATTTAAAACAATCCCCAAATGTTGCAATTTTAAAAATTTTACACTTTCTTCATTATGGGGTACTGATGCTACACATTTTAGCGAAATTTTAAAGTTGTAGCACTTCTGCAAGTAAAATAATATTTTTCTAATTGTTTAAATTTAAATAATTTTTAACGGCCGCCGCAATTCATATATGGTAAAATTGACATGTTTATTAATACAAGTTTACTACTGTGTAAATAATTTGAAAATTTCAGCTTCCTAGCTCATTCCATAGTACCTAAACAGTTATCCATTTGTTTAAACTTTAAGAATTTTTAACTGTCAAACAAATTAAAATATCAAAATTTGTATAAACCCTATTTCTTTTTTTTAAGAATTCTACTTACAAAAAAAATTTCAACTCCGTAGGACATGCGGAAATACATAAACCATGAAAATTTGTTTAAACAATTGCGAATTTTTAGCGGCCGCATTGTTGCACTTTCTGAAGATTTTCGCTCTTTCAAGTCGATATTGCACAAGATTCCACTTAAGAAAAAAATTTCGAATCTCCAGCACATCTGGAAGTGCCTAAACATTAGTATCCTCCTGTTATCATTATATATCGATGACACTTAGATAGGAGGAGGATATAACATACTAGTAGTTGGTGCTTGCATATTGCAAGCATTTCATATCACCTTGAAAAAACATTCATTTTTCGGACAGACATTTCATCATACAAATATTCTATTAATTCTAATGATTTCACCTCCGCAGCGATTTCCGTTTTTCCCACATGTAAAAATAATAGTTTAAACAATCCCCAAATGTCGCAATTTTAATAATTTTACACTTTCTTCATTATAAGGTACTAATGCTACACATTTTAGCCAAATTTTAAAGTTGTAGCACTTATAGAAGTAAAATAATATTTTTCTAATTGTTTAAAATTTAAACATTCTTAACGGTTACCGCAATATATATATGGAGATATTGGAATGTTTATTTGTGCAAATGCACTGTTCTGTAAATAATTTGGAAATTGCAGCTTCCTAGTTCATCCCGTAGTACCTAAACAGTTATCTATTTGTTTAAACTTTAAGAATTTTGAACTGCCAAACAAATTAAAATATCGAAATTTGTCTAATCCCTATTTCGTTATTTTAGGAATTCTACCTATAAAAAAAATTTCAACTCCGTAGCACATGCGAAAATACATAAACCTTGAAAATTCGTTTAAACAATTGCGAATTTTTAGCGGCCGCATTGTTTCACTTTTTCATGATTTTCGTTTTTTCGAGACAGTTTTTTACAAAATCCTACCTATGAAAAAAATTGCGAATCTCCAGCTCATCTAGAAGTGCCTAAACATTAGTATCCTCCTGTTATATGTTATCTATTATACATCGACGACTCTTACAGAGGAGGATATAACATATACGTATATAACATACTATTAGTTGTTGCTTGCATACTGCAAGCATTTCATCTCACCTGAAAAAAACATTCATTTTTCAGACAGGCATTTCATCATTACAAATATTCTTTCAATTCTAAAGATTTCAACTCCGCAGCGATTTCCGTTTTTCCTACACGTAAAAATAATAGTTTAAACAATCCCCAAATGTTGCAATTTTAAAAATTTTACACTTTCTCCATTATAGAGTACTAATGCTACACATTTTAGCCAAATTTAAAAGTTGTAGCACTTCTAGAAGTAAAATAATATTTTTCTAATTGTTTAAATTTAAATAATTTTTAACGGCCGTCGCAATTCATATATGGTAAAATTGAAATGTAAATATGTGAAAATTCTCTAATCTGTAGTAATTCGAAAATTTCAGCTACCTAGCTCATCTCGTATTACCTAAACAGTTATCTATTTGTTTAAACTTTAAGAATATTTAACTGCCAAACAAATTAAAAGATCAAAATTTGTATAATCCCTATTTCGTTTTTTTAAGAATTCTAATTATAAAAAATGTTTCAGCTCCGGAGCACATTTGGAAATGCCTAAACCCTGAAAATTCGAATAAACAATTGCGAATTTTTAGCGGCCGCATTGTTGCACTTTTTAAAGATTTTCGTTTTTTCTAGTCGGTTTTGCACAAGATCCTACCTATGAAAAAAATTTCGAATCTCCAGCACATCTGAAAGTCCCTAAACATTAGTATCCTCCTGTTATATGTTATATCCTCCTCTGTAAGAGTCGTCGATATACAATGATAACATATAACAGGAGGATACTAATGTTTAGGCACTTCCAGATGTGCTGGAGATACGAAATTTTTTCATAGGTAGGATTTTGTGCAAAACCGACTAGAAAAAAGAAAAATTTTGAAAAAGTGCAGCAATGCGGCCGCTAAAAATTCGCAATTTGTTTAAACAAATTTTCATGGTTTATGTATTTCCGAATGTGGCACGGAGTTGAAATTTTTGTTGTAAGTAGAATTCCTAAAATAACGAAATAGGGAATATACAAATTTTGATATTTTAATTTGTTTGGCAGTTAAAGTTTCTTAAAGTTTAAACAAATGGATAACTGTTTAGGTACTACGGGATGAGCTAGGAAGCTGAAATTTTCAAATTATTTAGAGAATAGTAAATTTGCACAAATAAACATTACAATTTTACCATATATGAATTGTGGCGGCCGTTAAAAATGATTTAAATTTAAACAATTAGAAAAATATTATTATACTTCTAGAAATGCTACAACTTTAAAATTTGGCTAAAATGTGTAGCATTAGTATCCCATAATGGAGTGAGTGTAAAATGTTAAAAATTGCAACATTTGGGGATTGTTTTAAACTATTATTTTTACATGTGGGAAAAACGAAAATCGCTGCGGAGGTTAAATATTTAGAATTAAAAGAATATTTGTAATGATGAAATATCTGTCGGAAAAATGAGTGTTTTTTCAAGGTGAGATGAAATGCTTGCAGTATGCAAGCACCAACTACTAGTATGTTATATCCTCCTCTGTAAGAGTCGTCGATATATAATGATAACAGGAGGATACTAATGTTTAGGCACTTCCAGATAAGCTGGAGATTCGAAATGTTTTTCTTAGGTAGAATTTTGTGCAAAACCGACTAGAAAAAGCGAAAATCTTTAAAAAGTGCAACAATGCGGCCGCTAAAAATTCGCAATTGCTTAAACAAATTTTAAAGGTTTATATATTTCCGAATGTGCCAAGGAGTTGAAATGTTTTTTAAAAGTTGAATTCTTAAAAAAACGAAATTGGGATTATACAAATTTTGATATTTTAATTTGTTTGGCAGTTACAAATTCTTAAAGTTTAAACAAATACATAGCTGTTTAGGTACTACGGGATTAGCTAGGAAGATGAAATTTTCAAATTATTTACAGAGTAGTGAGATTGCACAAACAAACATTTCAAATTTACCATATATGAATTACGGCGGCCGTTAAAAATTATTTAAATTAAAACAATTAGAAAAATATTATTTTATTTCTTGAAGTGCTACAACTTAAAAATTTGGCTAAAATGTGTAGCATTAGTACCTCATAATGGAGAAAGTGTAATATTTTTAAAATTGCAACATTTGGGGATTGTTTTAAAATATTATTTTTACATGTGGGAAAAACGAAAATCGCTGCTGAGGTGAAATCTTTAGAATTGAAAGAATATTTGTAATGATGAAATATGAATAATTAATGTTTTTTTATGTTGAGATGAAATGCTTGCAGTATGCAAGCACCAACTACTAGTATGTTATATCCTCCTCCTCTGTAAGAGTCGTCGATATATAATGATAACATATAACAGGAGGATCCTAATGTTTAGGCACTTCCAGATAAGCTGGAGATTCGAAATTTGTTTCATAGGTAGAATTTTGTGCAAAACCGACTAGAAAAACGAAAATCTTTAAAAAGTGCAACAATGCGGCCGATATAAATTCGCAATTGTTTAAACAAATTTTCAAGGTTTATATATTTCCGAATGTGCCACGGAGTTGAAATTTTTTTTATAATTAGAATTCTTAAAAAAACGAAATTGGGATTATACAAATTTTGATATTTTAATTTGTTTTGTAGTTAAAAATTCTTAAAATTTAAACAAATAGATAGCTGTTTAGGTACTATGGGATGAGTTAGGAAGCTGAAATTTTAAAATTATTTACAGATTAGTGAATTTGCATAAATAAGCATTTCAATTATACCATATATTAAATGCGGCGGCCGTTAAAAATTATTTAAATTTAAACATAAAAAAAATATTATTTTACTTCTATAAGTGCTACAACTTTAAAATTTGGCTAAAATGTGTAGCATTAGTATCTTATAATTAAGAAAGTGTAAAATTATTAAATTGCAACATTTGGGGATTGTTTTAAACTATTATTTTTACATGTGGGAAAAAACGGAAATCGCTGCGGAGGTGAAATTTTTAGAATTAAAAGAATATTTGTAATGATGAAATGTCTGTCTGAAAATGAATGTTTTTTCAAAGTGAGATGAAATGCTTGCAGTATGCAAGCACCAACTACTAGTATGTTATATCCTCCTCCTCCTCCTCTGTAAGGAACGTCTATATAGAATGATGTTATATCCTCCTCTGTAAGGAACGTCTATATAGAATGATAGGAGGATAGTAATGTTTAGGCACTTCCAGATGAGCTGGGGATTCGAAATTTTTTTCTTAGGTAGGATTTTGTTCAAAACCGACTAGAAAAAACGAAAATCTTCAAAAAGTGCAACAATGCGGCCGCTATAAATTCGCAATTGTTTTAACATTTTTTCATCGTTTATGTATTTCCCCATGTGGTATGGTGTTGAAATTTTTTTTTAAGTATAATTCTTAAAAAAACGAAATTGGGATTATACAAATTTTGATATTTTAATATGTTTGGCAGTTAAAAATTCTTAAAATTTAAACAATTGGTTAACTGTTTAGGTACTACGGGTTGAGGTATGAAGCTGAAATGTTCAAATTATTTACAGAGTAGTGAATTTACACAAATAAACATTTTAATTTCACCGTATATGACATGTGGCTGCCGTTAAAAATTATTTAAATTTAATCAATTAGAAAAATAATTTTTTACTTGTAGAAATGCTACAACTTTCAAATTTGGCTAAAATGTGTAGCATTAGTACCCCATAATGGAGAAAGTATAAAATTTTTAAAATTGCAACTTTTGGGGATTTTTTAAACTATTATTTTTACGTGTGGGAAAAACGAAAATCGCTGCAGAGGTGGAATATTTACAGTTAGAAATATAGGTGTAATGATGAAAGATGAATATTGAATGTTTTTTATGTTGAGATGAAATGCTTGCAGTATGCAAGCTCCGACTACTTATATGTTATATCCTCCTCCTCCTCCGTTAGGAACGTCTATATAGAATGATAATGATACTTGTAGAAGGTGCTTTCATACTGCAAGCATTTCATCTCACCTTAAAAAACATTAATTTTTTAGAGAAATATTTCATCATGGGAAATATTTCTTTAATTCAAATGATTTCTCCTAGGGACCGAATTTCTTTTTTTCCTAATGGAACAATAATGAAATAAAACAATTTCAAACTTTTGCAATCTTATGAATTTTATACGTTTTCCACATAGAGTTAATAATGCCACACATTTATGACAAATTTTAAAATTTAGCACATTTAGAAGTGAAATAACTTTTATCTAATTTTTAAAATTAAATAATTTTTAACGGCCGCAATAAGACTTATATAGATACAATGAAATGTTTATTTGTTCAAATAGACTAAACTCTAAATAACTTAAAAATTTCAGCTCTCTAACTCACCCCGTAGTATCTAAACAGTTATCTATTTGTTTAAACTTTAAGAATTTTTAACTGCCAAACAAATTAAAATATCAATTTTTGTATAATCCCGATTTCGTTTTTTTAGGAATTCTACTTATAAAAAAATTTCAACTCCATAGCACATGCGAAAATACATACTCCATGAAAATTTGTTTAAATAATTGCGAATTTTTAGCGGCCGCATTGTTGCACCTTTTCAAGATTTTCGTTTTTTCTAGTTGGTTTTGCAAAAAATACCACCTAAGAAAATATTTCGAATCTCCATCTCATCTGGAAGTGCCTAAACATTAGTATCCTCCTATATCCTCCTCCTCCTCCTCCTCTCTAAGAAACGTCGATATATAATGATAAACTTAAGGAAATGAAAAGGTAGTGATGAGGGTGGCAACAAGGTGTTGAAGGAAGTCCAGCGGACACTTACCAAGTCGGGGACCAAGTTGGCAGGCTGCTGGGGGCGTCGAAGAGACACGTTAAACATATGAACACAAAAAACACAAGAAAAACACGCAAGCTTATCGGGCCTATGGCCTTCTTCAGCGATAGAATAACTGAGAGTCATATATATAACAACAACAGCAACACACCTTGATGCTTTCCCTTGCGAGGTAAGCCATGCCATACGTCTGCCAATTACCAACCCACCACCTTCCTCCACACACTTCTATCCTTGCATACTTGTTTTGCTTCACTTTCACTCATACACTGAGTCACACATTTCCTTTTATTCCTCATACTTTTCACGTCCCTTTTTCTCAGAGTCTCACCAACCACATCCAACCAAGTCTTGCATGGTCTGCCTCTCCCTCTCTCGCCATTCACTCTTCCTTCATATATTTGTTTGGTGATTCTACTCTCCTCCATTCTTTCTACATGCCCGAACCACCTCAGCAGACCTCTCTCATACAGATCTGTCACACTAGCTTTCATACCACATTCGTTCATCACCCAATTATTCCTTACTTTGTCCCTCCTAGATTTTCCACAAACTGTTCTCATGTATCCCATCCCAACCGCATTCAAACTACTTTTATGCTTCTCCTGACACACCCATGTTTCACTACCATACAGCAAGGTAGGCATTAAAACACTTGTATACAGACATTTTCGCTTCTTTTGACAGCCATTCATTCTTTGCTATCGACCACACACTCCCTGCCACCTTTCTACCAGCATTCACTCTCCTTTTGATTTCCCCATCTACTCTACCATTTTTACTGAACATTCTACCAAGGTATACAAATTCATCCACTACCTCAATCGTTCCACCATTTATGCTAAATTGACACTCGTTCACCTCATTCTCCCAATCGAACACAACTACCTTGGTTTTGGCCACATTTGTCCTCAAGTCCATTCTCACTGTCATATCATGCAGGCTATCTAACATTCTGTGCATTTTCCCTGGGTTCTCAGCCATTAACACAGCATCATCAGCATACAGAAGTACACGATTGTTCTCTCCACCAGCCATAACACCCACCATATCCATACATGCCTGTCTCACACATTTATCCATGAACACATTAAATAACCAATAACCAACCATTCACTCCATACTCACTTACAACATTCCACAGTTCATTACGATTCACTCTGTCATATGCTTTCTCTAGATCAATAAATGCACAGTACACTTTCTTTCTTACATCCATGCACTTCTCAACCACTTGCTGTAGTGCAAATATTTGGTTTGTGCAACCCTTTCTGGGCATGAAGCCACATTGCATTCCCCACATTTTTTCCGTAGTTACCTTTTGTACTCTTTCAATCAAAACTTTCCCGTATACCTTTCCAGGTATACTCAGCAAACTAATCGCTCTATAATTCTTACATTCATTCCAATCTCCCTTACTCTTGTAGAACGGTACAATTACACCGTCCTTCCATTCAGCAGGCACTCTCGAACTCCTTGCACACAGATTGCACAGATCACACATCCAACACATAAGCAAATCACCTCCATACTTCAACCTATCTCCCGTTATGCCATCCGCACCTGCAGCTTTTCTATTTTTTTAACATATTCACTGCTTTGACTACCTTGTTCTTACTAATCCCCTCATATTCATTAATATCCAATCCAACAGATTCACTCGGATTTTTAGACCCATTCACAACATTTCCATACAACTCTTCAAAATACTTTTTCCAATACTCCCTTACATCACTCTCATTCCACACCATATCACCATTCTTTCCTTGTATTCCGCTCACACCCTTACTCACTCCTTGCCTTGCTCTCTTCACCCATTTCCAGAACAACATCTTATTCCCCTCAAAATCATTCTGCATTTTTTCAGCTTCATTCATCTGCAATTGTTCTTTACTCTCTTTCACAATATTTTTTTCAGCTCTCCTTTTCTCTTTATACATTTGATGCAGTGCATTTCCCTCATTTTCATTCTTAGCAGCAATCTTTCCCGCATATGCCTCCTTTTTCTCATATGTGTGTATATATATATATATATATATATATATATATATATATATATATATATATATATATATATATATATATATATATATAGGTAGGTAGGTAGGTAGGTATTCGATTTTAGGGGCTTCGACAGCTAGGGTCATTTTGCACCTTTCTCGTTGCCTGTCTAGAGACATTGCAAACGATTCCCTACAATGTATTAAATAGTAAAATCATAAATAATAAAATGCATTAAAAGTAAATGTTCAAAATTCTATAAAAGGTGGATAAGTCCAGCTTCTCTTAAAAACCTTAAAATATTATCCATTTCCATGGAGTCATCAGATAAAATATCAGCAAGTTCCTCCGTAATGTGGAACTTGCTTCGTAGCACGTTATATTTCCGGCATTCTGTCAGGAGGTGTCTTACAGTTAGAAGGGAGTCGCAGTCGGTGCATCGTGGTGGTTCCTTCTCGATGGTAAAGAGGAACGAGTGGGTCAGGGCTGAATGCCCTATTCTCAAACGCGTGACCACGACTTCTTCCCTTCTACTATTCCTTACAGAGGAAGCCCATGGAGAAATATCCCTTTTTATTTCATGTAGCTTATTTTGCGACCATATAATCATATAACCATATAACCGAAGACCGTTGATATAGAATGGGATGAAATTAAAACCAGTATCAAGGATACCTTGGATAAAGAGATTGGAAAACAAGAGAAGAAAATCAGAAAACCATGGATCACGAAGGAAATGCTGGAGAAAATGGATGAGAGACGAAAATGGAAAAACGTTAACAGTGAAGAAGGTAGAGCCAACTATAGGCGTATAAACAATGAGTTGAGAAGGGTAACAGATAAAGCTAGAGAAAATTGGATAAAAGGAAAATGTGATGAAATAGAAAAGATGGAGAAGTTAGGACGGTACGATATGATGTACGCTAGAGCACTCGAGTTAGAAGATAAGAAATCTAATGGAATTAATGGTATGGGAATTATGAATACAGATGGGAAGATAGTCTCAGAAACAAAGGATGTAGCACAGGTATGGGAAGAATACATTAAGGAATTATACAGCAAACAGGCAGGAGCGGCAAAAATAGAACTGGAAAATGAGGAAAACATTGAAGAAGACAACTTGGGACCAAGTATTATGGAGAGCGAAGTAGAAAAGGCGATAGTGGAACTAAAGAAGGGGAAAGCCACTGGCAGCGATGGAATACCGGCTGAGATACTTAAAGTCATAGGATCAGAAGGACTAAAAGCGATCACGAAATTAATTAATAAGATTTACGACATGGGAGAGTGGCCTCAGGATTTCCTAGAAGTAACAATGATCCCTCTAAAGAAGAAGCCAAAGGCAATGCAGTGTAAAGATTACAGAACTATAAGCCTTCTGTCACACACATCGAAGATCATCACGAGGATTCTTAATAAAAGGCTGGAGAAAAAGGCAGAAGAAATAATAGGGGAAGATCAATTCGGTTTCAGAAAAGGACGAGGAACTAGAGATGCTATAGGAGTAGTTAGAATCATATCAGAAAGGGCAATAGAATACAGTCAAGATATCTGCGCATGTTTCGTAGACTGGCAGAAGGCCTTTGATAGAGTAAATTGGGTCAAGTTGATGAAGATATTAAAGGATATAGGTGTAGACTGGAAAGACAGGAGACTGATTAGGAATCTATATGAGAATCAAGTTGTAAAGGTCAGGTTTGAGAATGTGGACACCTGCGGAATAAATATCGGTAGAGGAGTAAGACAAGGCTGCTGCCTATCGCCAACCCTATTCAATATATATGGAGAAAGTCTAATGCAAGAAGCTTTAGAAGGCACAGGGGATTTCAAAATTGGAGGAAGGATTTTAAGAACAGTAAAATACGCAGATGATCAAGTACTTCTAGCAAGAAAGGAAGAGGAGCTACAAAAAATGATAAATAGACTAGTGATAACAGGTAGAAAATACGGTATGGAAATAAATACAGAAAAATCCAAGGTCATTCGAATATCGGGTAAAGAAGAGAATCTGAACATAACTATTGGGGGAAAGCCATTAGAACAAGTTTCAGAATATAAATACCTTGGAAGTATCATAACACGAGAGGCAAAATGTACGGATGAGATCAAAACTAGAATAGGAAAAGCAAAAGCGGCTTTCAGGAGAAAGAAACAACTACTTACAGGGAATATAAGGGAAGATATCTGCAAGAAGTTGATAAAATGCTACGTATGGAGTATAGCATTGTATGGGGCAGAAACATGGACGCTAAGGAAAAATGACATCAAATACTTGGAAAGCTTTGAAATGTGGACTTGGAGGAGAATGCTGAAGATAAAATGGACAGATAGGATGAAAAACGATGAAGTGCTACGAAGAATAGGAGAGAAGCGAATGATTATACAGACTATTAGAAAGAGGAAGGCTAACTGGGTTGGACATTACCTGAGGAGATAGAGTATGATTAAAGACGTGTTAGAAGGAAAACTAGATGGGAAAAGGGAAAGAGGCGGGAAAAGGTTTCAGCTGATAGACGATTTGAAAGGGAAAGAGAGTTATCAAGATATGAAGAGGACAGCGGAAAATAGAAGTATATGGAGAACCAGGTTTAACCATGAATAATCACGGACCTGTCTACGGACAGACTACCTATGATGATGATTTTGCGACATCTCTTGCCACAAAGTTTGCCACTTATTAAGCCCTGCTGTCCTAAACATACCCTTTAGGTCTTGTTGGAGGACAGAGTCGCCATTTGTGACAGGGAGGTTCAAATCCTCCTTCGCAAGTGCGTCTGCCCTCTCATTACCTGCTAAGCCAACATGTCCAGGAATCCAGAGGAAAATGATGTCAACTCCTCTGGAGTTTAAACGGTAAAGGGCTTCCTGTACATTCTGAACTATTGGGTGGACAGGGGAGAAGCAGGTAATGGACTGAAGAGCACTCTTGGAGTCCAAACAAATCATATATGGTCTGTTCGAGACACCAATGCTCTCCAAGGCCATTCTTATGGCCGTCAACTCCGCCTTGTAAATACTACTCAGCGGGTTGAGCCCTCCCTTAGAAGAGAGATTTTTGCAAGTGAAGGCCCACGCACAGGAGGAAGAGGATCTAGAGCCATCTGTGAAGATCAGTTCACAACCCGGATGATCATTAAGTACATCAAAAAATAGCGACCTGTACTCACAAGAGAGGGTATTATGTTTTGTAGAGAGGGCAAGGTCCAACAAGACCTTAGGGCATGGGATCTGCCATGGCGGATATTTAAGAGAGCCGGTAGGAACAATCTTGGGAAGCTGCAATCCAATATCGTCCATATAAGACTTAAAACGTATTCCAAGCGGTTTTGTGGCCCTTGGGTGTCGGTTAAAAATTTCAGTAAAACGGGATTTAAAAATTACATCAAAACACGGGTGTCCTTTCAAAGATAAAATTTTTGTGACATAGTTACACATGAGGATATTTCTCCGGATCTCCAATGGCGGCTCCCCAGCATCGCAATAAATACTAGGATATATATATATATATATATATATATATATATATATATATATATATATATATATATATATATAATTATATATATATATATATATATATATATATATATGTATGTTCCTCCTCTGTAAGAAGAGTCTATATATAATCGATAGATGATGTATGTAGTAGATATAGGAGGATGCTAATGTCCAGCCCAAACTAAAAAATCTAGAGTGCTGAAAGTTTCTTTTTGTAGATATCATGGAGGAACCTCCAGAAAAATTGTGACTTCTCATCTAAGTGACATGCGTTCGACTCCAGAAATTTTGAAATTTGCATATTTCCCCATAAGAAATCATTTTGCCATTTTTGTAAATTAATTTCATTCGCTTTCTGATAAGCCAGAAAAAGGAAATTTTGACCATTGTTAGATGGCCGCAATATCTATTAGGAATTATTATTTTTGCTTGCTGTCCTGGGTCGACTTCTGATGCCCCGGAATATCTCTCATAACTTTGCATGGGAAAAAGTTTTTCCAGTCTGTAATCTAATCTAAAAGGAATAGGGAGATGAAATTTTTCATGATTATAGGATTTGGTCACAACCAACTAGAAAAATCAAAATTTTCAAAATTGTTAAATTTTAGGGATTGTTTTTACTCCATTGGTACACAGTGCCGGCGACAGAAGTGGAAGCAGGTACAAATTACCTGGACCCGGAAGGGCCCTGGAGGCCCCGACTCAGTTGAACAGGGCTTTTTTTTGATGATGGTAGCTTAGTTCAAAATTATGGCTAGTTAAATGTAATGTAAAACTCCTTCAGACATAAATATTGTAGAATCCCGATGCATTTCCCCCACTAAGTGGGCATTTTCAAGGGTGACTTGATTGGACAGTGACTAAAAGTCGACAGGGTATAATACCAAATGCACATTTCAGCTACAAATCAGCCATCTTCAGTGGTAATTCACCAAAAATCGATTCTAAAAGAATCTTTAGCTGAAATGCGCATATGGCTTTTTAAACCTTGTGGATATTGGAGATACCTGAGGGAAGTGTATTTTTTAAAATTGCTTGTTCTTGAGTCATGACTACATATAGAAAGCATATTTTCATTACATTGCCTTACTCCGATCTCCGTTTTAGGATTTATAGCCTTATTCAGTATTTAAATATGAAATAGTGACAAAAATCATGAAAAAAGCAAAATTGATGACTAGTAAAATTGCTGCAAAACTACAACCAGTGAGGAACACCTGTATTACATTATATAAGAAATATAAACCCCATTAATCATTTGCACCTTTAGGCTTTACCTACCTCTGCCTTAAGATAAATCCTGTATTGGGTAAGTTCTGCTAAGTATTTTAAACTAATGGTATTTTAAGAAAATCTTTTCCTCCATATAATTTTTTCAGAGACTTTGACCAGCTGTCTGATTCCTTCACTTTGGATTCAATTGAAGAGTACAAATTGGTGAAATTTTGTGATCAAATAAGTGACATATCCAATTCTGCAACAATGGAACTAAATATTGAGCAGGTTAGTGGAAATTTTTATCTTCATATGAACTCTTTTGGGTTATTTTAACAACTAGAATTTTAATGTAATAAGTGTCAAACTTTACCCTGGAGCCAAATGGCGAGCTCTGACAGACCCCACCTCCATTTTAGATTGATGCTACATGTGTGTAATGAACTGTAGTTGAACTCAGTTAAGTGAGTGCATCAGCTGTGTTTCATGTCTTTAAATGCAAATTATATTATAAGAATTTGCTTTTACCTGTACATTACGTCAATATTTTCCCATGTTTTCCTGTAAAAATATCATGGGGTACATCAGACCCCAAGACCTGGGAGATTCAATAAAAGTTTAACCCCTCAACACTGTCTGACGCGTCATTACGTTGAGCAAAAACTTCAAATGCTGCCATTGGATGTGTTAGTATGTCAATCGTCATTGCTAGCTTTATTTATTTTTTGCTGCACTGGAAATTATTTAATCTTAAAAACCTTCGTATATTTTAAAAGAGAAAATTTTGACCTTAATAATTATATTTTATTAATCAATTTTTACTGCATTTTCTATTTTTTTTAAAGAGTTGAAATTTTGTGAATACTTTTTCTTCTGTAGTCACACAATTCCTTGTGATTACACATACAAAGTCATATCTCAGCTTCTATGGAATAAAAAGGAACAGTATTTATGCAACTTCTGTAATGATTCTGAATAATGACCAAGTAGCTCAAGAATAAATAAAAATTATGAACTGCTTTTTAAAAAAATAACAATAGTATCATTCATCTAAAATTTTCAGTCGAGACATGAAGAAGTTTACTTGCGGGAAACTTTTTCCCTAATTAGTTTAGAGCGGTACATACAGTAAACAAAATGAACAGAATAGTTAAAATTTATCTTTAAGTAGGTTGCATGCCAATAATGTCTATAGTTTTTATGATATTGATTATTATATGAAAGTGTGGTATCATCAGGTGATGATGCTACGATCGTAGTGAAACCAGTCGTTTTTAAATTAAAAATTTGTGGAAATAACAAAGTTCTTTTTTCAATATGAGTAAATTCCACCAAGATGAGCCTGACCTCATTACTGATAGTGTTAAGGTAATTTCTGGCAATGAGACTAAAATGGTCCGGGGCACCATCATGCATGAACCACATGTTTTATTGACTATTCAATGGGACATTTTCCAACAACTTGGGCAAAGTGTGCTCCAAAAAATAAGGGTAAGCAGCACCATTGAGTCTGTGAGGCAAAACATAAGGTCCTATCAAACAGACTCCAACAATTCTATCCCAGAACGCATCTCCGCCTTCGTTGACTCCCACCTACAACCTCTCATTCGTCAATTCCCTTCCTTCATCCAAGACACTAACCACTTTCTCAAACGTCTCAAACACCTCCCCTTTCCTCTCCCACCCAATACCATTTTGACCACTATCGATGTCTGTTCCCTCTACACAAACATCCCCCACGATGATGGACTCTCTGCCCTTAGTAAACTCCTGGACTCAAGACCACCTGACGCAAGACCTTCCTCTCATTTCTTATTAGACTTGGCAGCAATGGTGCTCAAATTGAACAACTTCTCTTTCGATGGTCGTCACTACCTTCAAATTAGAGGCACTGCGATGGGCACCCGAATGGCGCCTTCATACGCCAATTGCTACCTTGGAGAATGGGAAAGACTCTTCCTCAACGTTCCACTCAGACCACTTTTGTGGCTGAGATACATCAACGATGTCTTCCTCATTTGGACGCATGGATCTGACTCTCTCATTTCCTTTCTCTCGCGTCTCTCCTCCCATCCTTCACTGTCCTTCACCCACCAATCCTCTACCTCCCACATCACATTCCTGGCTGTCGATCTTTACCTTCAAGACAGCCAAATCCGCACCTGTGTTCACATCACACCCACCAACAGCCTCCAATACCTCCACTTTGATAGCTGCCATCCCCTTCATACCAAAACCTCTATCCCCTATGCCCTTGCTCGTCGAGGATGGAGGCTTTGTTCCGATAGAGCATCCCTTCTAGAGTATTACTCTGTCCTCGAGAATGCTCTTCTCAAACGTGGTTACCCTCCAGTCTTGGTCCGCCAACAGATTCATAGAGCGATGACGCCAACCCACAATGGATCCCATCCTCACACACCCACTATTCCTGCATCTACCCCATCTACCTCCTTAGCTGCACCCTTTGTCCCGCATAGGCCTCACCAGCAATCCTTTAAACATCTGAATTAACGGTCACCGGAATAGCGTTTCTCTCAGACGCCCCCTCCCAGTTGCATTACACGCCAACACCCACAATGTCCCCTTCAATAGTTGCTACAATGTTAGGATTATTCGCGTTTTACCCTATGACACTCCTGCCCCCCTTCTCCAACACTGGGAACTAGCACATATCCATCTTCTCGACTCTTTCTCTCCGCCTGGCCTCAACCTCCGCTAACCCTATTAGCCCCCTTGCATTGTCTCCTTGTTACATTGTAGTTATTCGCACTTTCCCTTACCACACTCCCTCTTTATTGGCTATCCACCCCTCCTACTCCCCACCTCCTCCAATCATCTATCTTCCCACATCACCCTGTCATTCCCTGCCCAGTGTGTCACTTGCAGATACTCTTTCGCTGAAGAAGGGCATAGGCCCGATAAGCTTGCGTGTGTTTTTTTGTCTTTTTGTGTTTGTGTGTTTCACGTGTCTCTTCGACGCCCCCAGCAGCCTGCCAGCTTGGTCCTCAACTTGGTAAGTGTCCGCTCGGCTTCCCTCAACACCTTGTTGCCACCCTCATCACTACCTTTTCTTTTCCTTTAGTTAATATATATATATATATTTATGTATATAACAACTTACGGAAAAGGAAAGGTAAAATGAATATATGGATGTCAACAAGGTGTTGGGATGAGGAAACCCAGTGAGCACTCAACAATCAGACGACTTCAGGTTGGCGAGGCCCCGGGGATGTCAAAGCGACACACGTAAAATAACACAAAAACACAGAAACATCACAAACGTAAAGCTTTCGGAGTTCTCTCTCTGTAGCTGAAGAAGGAGTAGTTCCGAAAGCTTTACGTTTGTGATGTTTCTGTGTTTTTGTGTTATTTTACGTGTGTCGCTTCGACATCCCCGGGGCCTCGCCAACCTGAAGTCGTCTGATTGTTGAGTGCTCACTGGGTTTCCTCATCCGAACACCTTGTTGACATCCATATATATGTATGTATATATATATATATATATATATATATATATATATATATATATATATACACACACACACACACAGTAAAACCCCATATTTATGTTATCAGAATGTACGTATTCCTGCTATTTGAAAATTTTTTTTAAAGTCCCGTCAATTTTCCTATAATTCCAATATAAGTAAAACCCTGTATTTACACTATTTCATTTTTTCCCACTATTCGTGCCATTTTACTTTAGAATTTCCGATTTTTTAAAAGAAATTAGCATGCACTCCCAACAGTTTTTAACGTTTTTCGGCTTAGCTTTGCAAATAAATCAGAACACTATTTGACAAAGATTTTGAAAATTTCAGCAGAGTAGGAACAGCACCCCTAGAGACAGAAATATGAACTCCTTCTTTTCAAAACAGTAGTGATGGGAAAGATCATTCATCCCCGAGATTTGACTCACGAGTCATGACTCGTATCCATGATTTGTTCACGATGATTCATTCATATGAACTGTCCCCGAGCACAACTCATCTCTAGATGAATCTTTCATTAAATGATCGCGGTGAACGAATCTCGGGAATCGCTCTCATACGGCATGGATAAGGGGAATTCACGTTTCATCTTACCTCAAACTCATCAGAATGATTCTCTGAAGGATTGTACTTATTTTATTTCTTTAGTCCTTCATCCTTTATTCCTAGGAAGGAACCTTTATTCCTTCAGCCCACTTTTTAATGTTTGTCTGAATCTCTGTCTGTCTGCTTCATAACTCAGCTCCCGTAAGTGTTAGAGAGATCAAATTCCCAAAAAAAGACCAGGGTTAGACTCCAGGGTATAATTTCTATTCCTCATAAGATAACATAAAAATTGATTTCTTGACGCGCATGCTTTTATTTTTATGCAAATTTAAATTACTTAATATAAAGATACAATCTTGGAATAAACATGTAACTAGCTGAAAGAAACAACTTTATATTTTTAAAGACACAATTTGAATCCAAGCTGAATTATAGTAAAATTTATTTTTCAATGATAAAAAATGCTAAATACCATGGCATCGAGGTAAAAATGTAAAAGCCTAGTTTGAAAGCTGGCGTGCCATGAAATTCTGTTCATCTTTAATAGAGTGCCGTGCTTACAAAAAGGTTGGGAACCACTGCCCTAAACACTATGGTCCCTAGGCCTTTTTAATATTTATATGTGTATATACGTATGTACAGGTTGAGGAATAAATCAGGAAACATATGGGGAAAAATTATTATCGTTTTCTCAAAAACATTTATTCTAGTAAATATTTACATAGGTACCTCTTTTGTTTGAAATCTGCATAGGTCCCTTTTTTCGTAGGCTCGAGGCACAGTTCCTATAGTGGAGATATTACACACCTAAAGTAGCCAAATTTGAGCACGAAGCCATGTTTAACGGCTTCTAAAAAATTTAAGAATTGAATATCAAGCTTAAAACTTTATGAGCATACTCTCTGAGTAGTCTACAATAGAGTGTGAAAATTTGAGTTTTGATACTCTTCCCCGTCATACATATTTTTTAGGTCAAAAATGGAATTTTTCAACAAACATAACCTTAAATTTGAAGTGTAAGGAAGTGAAAAGGGTTAACAATGTATATAACACAAAATGTAGCCTGTTTTATGAGGAACATAATACTTCTTTACCCAAGTCTCTAGCTCAAATAGGCTTTGCGATATTGACGATTATGTAAATGTCAAAATTAGCAAAAAACGACGTGCGCCATATTGGAAAAATGGCTGTACCAGGAAAACCAGGTTGAATAAAAATTAAAAGAACTTCATTTTGAAATGCCAATATATGTAGGAATGTGTGTGCAAAAAATCAATTTTTTTAAAAATAGTCATGCAACCATCATTGGGTGATATCAGATGGAATGACCCGTATGAGAAAATTTGTGCAATGTATTTTGTACCTATACCCAGTGTTGAATCCAGATCTCAATCGTCGGAAGCGACTGCCAAAAATTGAGAAATTTCAAATCAACAGAATAGGATTAATTTGGTATATATCGACTTTTGACTGGTTCCATGTGTATTAACACTTTGTATAACCCTTAAATTTTAATTTTAGACGAATCTATCGTTAACCCTTTAGTGTGCTAGAAAGTAAATATATGGCTTAACTTGGATGCATATGCTCGTTTTCGTGGTAGGACTTTTTTTTACGTCCTGCGCACTGTTTCAAACTCATTTTGCCATCTCTTAGCTCAGGGGTTGGCAACCTGCGGCTCCAGAGCCACATATGGATACCTGAGTACATACCTGTGGCTTTTTAGAAGTAATCTTAGCTCCCTAACCTTTATTAGTCATGAAACATGCTTATTGTAAACACTTGAATCTCTAAAAAGAAAACGGTCCTGCAGAATGTTACTGTGCAGTTTTTAAGTTATTTGGAATGAGACAAAAAAAAAACAAAAAACAATGGCTCTTTAACTTTGAAAGGTTACCGACCCCTGTCTTAGCTCTACATTTACCAGATGAATGTTTCTTCCCCCTTGGTTTCCTAAAGGCCCATCCAGACCGAAGAAACATTGTCAGAAACATGTGTCGGCGACAAATGCTACCAAATTTTTATGAAAATGTTGCTGACAAAATTTGCGTTTCCATTGGGAGTTGGTAAAGATCAAAGAATGTCAGAAACATTTGTCATCGACAATGTCACTGACAAAGTTTCTTTGGTCTTCATGGGCCTTATGCCCCAACCGCTTCCTAAACATAGGAGCACGAAGAAAGACATGAAACACTTGGGAATCCCGTTTAGACTTCGTAATAGATGGACCAAGTGGTATTGCGTATTGCTCAGAAAAAATCATTCTGAGATGTTGGTAGCCTTTTTTCGCCAGAGGATTTTCTGTATACCAAGGGAGACTTTCCTTCGAGGCCCATGCTGGCTCTCAATGCCTCTGCTGAAGTACAGTCGCTATTATGTCCCTTTGGTTTGAGGTGTTTATGCATTAGTTTTGTGTACGAAATCACATCATTTGTGAGCCTATTCACTTGTATTAAGTGTCTTCTCTAAACATTGGAAGAAGTTTATATTTTTGTGTCGAAAATTAGCCATGTCAAAGCAGTCAAAAAACCCTATCAATTAAAGGTGGTACTATGTTCAGCGTAATCCGCCACTTGTGCCTAATGCATCTGTGATACTAACTTCAGCTAGAAGTTCAACAACATCAACCTGCTCCACCGTCTTCACTGATAATGAAGAGGATCATCCACAAGAAATAGCCATTGTCCAAGCTTGCAGTAGTGTTTCTAGTGAAGCCCCAAATAGTGCTACTGAAAATCAACAAGCCCAAATACCTCTCCCAATACGTCCTCCAAAAGTCATTAGTAAGCCGAGCCCAATCAGTCACTTTTTACATAAACCATTAACAGGGGAAAAAATCAAGACCTGAACTTTAGTCTAGTGGGAAAAATAGTGAAAACTATAATCCTTTTCAAATTGTCGAAAGCCCTCACTTCAAAAAATTTATTTCCAAATTAAATAACTCTTACCAGTTGCCATGCCGAAAAACAATTTCAACTGCTTTAATTCCTCAACTGTTTAATTCGACAAAAGAAAAAGTGAGTAGTTAATTGGAAAATGCTTCAGCATTTGCAATTACCTATGATGGTTGGACCTCTATCGCAAACGAAAGCTATATTTAAATTACGGCTCACTACATTAGTAGCAAAATGCAGCTAAAATCTAGCCTTCTTGACTACTTCAAATACGAAGAAAAACACTGCAAAAAATCTGGCCGATGATTTACAAAGAGTCACCCAGGAGTGGAGCTTTGGCAGCAAAATCGTTGCTGTTGTGAGCGACAACGCCGCAAATATCGTAGCAGCCATAAGGCTGATTGGCTGTAGGCGTGTCCCTTGCTTCGCCCATAATTTTAAACCTCATAGTGCAGTATGGGCTTCAGGAAATAAAAGAGCTCCAAAATAAGGTAAAGTCTTTGTTAGAATTTTTCGAGAGCAGCCCTCAGTCTTACTGCAAACTAAGAGCTAAGCAGGTGCAATTGGGAGAAGAGCCATTAAAATTAAAACAGGCTATAGTGACCCGCTGGAACTCGACTTACATGTTAAGCTGAATCTTAGAGGTTAAGGATTCCATTATGTCAACCATTGCATTAATTATCCTAATCTAGACAACTTAACCAATGACAATATTTTGCTAGTTATTGACATTTGTGAACGTTTGAGACCATTTAAGGACGTTACTGTAGCAGTGAAAAAGAAATTACCTACTGCATCAAAAATAATATTGCTCAGCCAGGCACTGAAGAAGTGCTGTATGAAGTTTTTGAATAAAACCACAATTTCAGAAAAAGTACAAAGACTGGGAAACAAAATACTGGAGGTACTCAACAAAAGATTTAGATCCATAGAGGAGAACAAATTATTTGCTGAAGCAACTTTTTACGATCCTATATTCAAGCAGTATGGCTTCAATGAAGGTGATAATTTTTAAAGAGTCAAGCAGTCGCTCAAATCTCAAGCCACTAATGAGGCATCCCCTATCACTGTAACAGCTTTGATGATGGATATGGGCAATGTTTCAAGTGTTAGGGAAGAATTCGACTTAAATGTATCCAATTTGTCGAGGAAACCTAGCCCCGCAGCTGCAGGTATAATAGAAGTGAATCAATATTTGGAGGAGCCATTACTGCCTAGGAATGGTGATCTTGGTGGCAGGAGCGGAAATAAATTTATCCTAGACTTTTTGAAATAGCAAAAAGAAGTCTGTGTATTGTCAGGACCTCGTTACCTTGTGAAAGGGTTTTTTCTATGGCAGGGCAAACTATTACTGGTAGGTGTAACCATCTCAATGATAACCAAGTTGCCCAGATTTTGTTTTTGAATGAGAATTTATAAATTGTTTATAAGCAGGTGAAGTTATGTAAAGAGCAACGTTAGTGGCATCAAGTGCTCCTAGTTTTATTTTTTATGTAATTTTTATCGAATTTTATGTTTTTGTGAATTTTGTATAGTAATGGAGATAGGTACTTTTATTTGCTTTTTATGTGCGTGTGATTAGTTCACTACTGCTAATGTTTTACAGTTCTTTTATTTTAATTGAAATATGTATCATTAGGAAAATCATGAATTGTTATGGTGGGTAATGTTATGGGGAATGTATAACCAATCATGGACTCGAACTCTGGACGTTTTTCTTCGTCAGAGCATTTTTACTTATGAGCAGACCATTTCCGCCAAATTAAATTTTTATATGCACATATTTGATCAAGTTATTTGTCTTTTAATGTATTTTTACTGCCAGTTACACACAAACGAACCTGGGATTTTATTATATTTAGATGACTTTCTTCACAGACTGCTGTGAGAGCTAAAGTGAGCGAAAAAGGAACTAAGTGAATGGCTGCGAGGCTGCAAGAGGGGAAATATAGTGTGTGAGAGTCATCTTGAGAGTGAATGATTCATGAACGACTTGTATTCATAGCGCGATAGTGCTGATGGTGGCGTGAAAAATTCGTTCACAAAGTGAGAGTTACTTTTTCACATATCTTGTAAGTGATTCGTTCATCATGAACGAATCATTCATGAATGACCCATCACTACGAAACAGCACTGACTTAACAGGTGTTACGGTGTGACAATGCTAATCATGAGCAGCATACTTAGAGATGGAAATACATACATATGAATTCTTTTGGGTGAAAACTTCAAAACCTCATATGTAAATCACACTAACAGAGCATAAACAGCATACCTAGATATGGAAATACTATTTAGGTGGGCTATTTACCCTTTGAACCAAGTATAAATGCTATTAAAAAGATGTTCAAGTTTGGCACTATGGCACTATCATGTTTTTACCATTTCCATAAGACCATGCTTTCCACTCAAACTCTGCCTCTTGGCTCCCACATTTTGTAATTAAATTTAAGTTAATTTGTAGTAATTTAAATTACTGTATTCTCCCGAATATAACATGATGTTTTTTCCAAAAAATGAAATTTTAAAAGTAGCCCCTGCATTATATTTGAGTAATAGTAATTTTAAAAGATCGTAAAATCCTGTTTCGAAAAATCACTGTACATTCCGCATGTCTGTTAAGTGATACAAGAAACTTGTTACATAGTAAACACATTAGGCGTACATATTACAACGTACTTAAAAAGCATATGAGGCAAAAATAGATCGAGTTCAGTTGGCGGCTGAACTCCTTATTAGTCATTGAAGTGAAGCTATCAATGCATCGGTGTATTCTTTGTACTTACCTTAGCGAGTTTTTATCAATCCATTATTTTAACAATTGGTGACAAAAAGGACGTTGATAATGTTGAGAAAAAAGGTTCTTCCAAATCCCAGATTAACATAGGAATCCGATGAAGTTATAACATGAATTTTAAAATAGTCATAGCTCAAGAGGTAGAAAAAACAAACAATATCCAAGCTTCAATAAAGTATGTTCCTGAAGTAAATATACCTATGTCTATGTACAATTTTCCAGACAATTGTTATGTGGGAAATGTAATGGAAACCCAAGCATATCATACATACTAGCATTCTAATTCGGCACATTTTATTATTATTATTATTAAAAAAGTGTTCTGGTTAAGTAATTGAATAAATACATATACTCTTTATAAACATAGCTCTTTTTACTCTGATTTTATTGTTAGTATTAATGTAACAAATGAGCAAGTTTAAAAGTAAATGAGTTTAGCTATTTTTCCTTTTCCTCAATTTGCACTTTCCCGCAATTTGCACATTCCCAAAATGTAAATAAGGGGTTTTACCGTATATATACAGGGTGTCTCAAAAAGATGTATACACATTTTAATGCTGAAAAAATAATCCTTTTAAAAAAAACAATATTTGCTGTGTGTGAAGCAATAAGCTTTTATTAAGAGTTTAATTATCGCAGATGTTCAAAATGACCTCCATTAGCTTCAATGCATTGTTGGCAACGGGAAGCTACCGACTGACAAACGTCCACCAAGATATCCGCTGGGATGGCTGCACATGACTGTTCAATTTTTTGCTTGAGTTCCTGAAGCATTGCTGGTTTCATTGAGTACACTCTATCCTTCAGGTAATCCCATAAGTAAAAGTCAAGTGGAGTTAAATCAGGTGAACATGGTGGGTACTCAACACTTCCTCTCTGACCTAACCACCAGTCTGAGAAATTGTTATCAAGAAAGAACCTAACATCACAATGGTTATATGGAGGTGCCCCATCTTGTTGAAAAAAAATTCCTCTCCTTCATAAAGTCGTTGAATTTTGGGCATAATGGATACTGTAATGAGGTTAAGGTACTGAGCATCAATAACAGTCCCCTCAAAAAGTATGGCTCTACAATACCCTTGGACGACAACCAAACCAAACTGTAAGACCTGGTAAATTCAGTCTTGTCTAATTGAATTTGTGGATTTTCTGATGACCAGTATACGCAGTTATGCTGGTTAATAGTACCATTGAGTTTAAATGTTGCTTCACCAGACCAAACATTCTTGTGAACAAAATTTGCATCCTCAGTCACTTTCATTTAAAACCATTCACAGAACTTATACTTAGCAGTTTTGAGAATCCGATGTTCACTCGTTTTACTGATTTCAGTCTCATTAGCACATCATCATTACAGACGTTTTTGGTGATCGTTCAAATTGCTTTAAAACCATAGCAGAATTTTCTGCATTCGTTGAAGTTTGACGTCTCTCAGATCGTTCTTTGCATACATCTTCAACAGTATCGTAAGCAGTGGCGGCTCGTGTATAGGCACTGCAGAACTGCAGCACCCCCTATTTCCACTTGATATTATCGATAACATTTAATATAATGAGTCCTTTTTTCTTTAATTCTTTCTTTATTTTTGTAGTACAATATATATTCCTTAAGCTTAATGTCAGTACTTCAGTAGCCATCCCCCAGTTTATGAAAAAGATACAAAAATCTTTGTATGGAACTGTGCGCTTCACAGTGCCAGCGACGTGGTGTTTGACTGTTGTGCGCATGCGCACATAGGAGGGGGGGTGGGGAGGAAGGCGGGACTGCCAGGTAGAGAGAGCACTGTTGCTCTCACAGTGCCGGCTCTGGCGTGATGGTGGAAGGAAGTTTTTGACAAAGAAAAGCTTGAAACTGAGCTAAAAGTATTCTATTGTAGGACTGATATTCATGAATATTGCAAATTAATTGAGCTGCTGAAATTTATCTTGGAAAATAATCTAGATGATGTTTTTAGTGAAATTACGAAACTGATAAAAATCCTCTTGACAATTCCCATGACTACATCAGAGGCAGAGCGCTGCTTTTCAACATTGAAAAGAATAAAAACTTTTTTAAGAAGCACTATGAATTCGGAAAGACTAAATGCGCTTGCAGTACTTTCAATGGAGAAAAATTTCCTCAATTGTCATCCATAGATCAAGGAGAAAATTATTGAACTTTTTGCGCAAATTAAAACAAGAAGAATGGATTTCATTTTTAAATGAATAGATCAAACTTGAACTGTAACAATTTAAGTTAAAGTAAGTAAAAAATGTTTGTTTTTTTTGTTAAGATTTTATCAAGTTCCTGAATAAATTTGCTTTTTATACATATTTTTTTCCTTTTACACAATTTTAAAACAAAGGCTAAAAATTTTCTGGAGCAGAACCCCCACTAATTTTAGCTACGAGCCGCCACTGATCGTAAGTCTCGAATTTATCATGAATTCTTGAAATTGTGTTTTGTGGTGGTAACTGTCTTGAAATCATGTCTCCACTGCCTTTGAACCTCACACACATTCTCAAATTTCTATTACCACTTCAAAATTGCTTTTCTTTGCTCAAAAGTCAAATGATGATCCGCCATTTTTATTATGTTGTGAATTATGGGTATTGAATTGTTGCTTTTCATTATGACTGAAGTCATCATTTAATTACATGTCATGCAACAATGAGTCGCTATAATTTTCATCCAAACAATACAATATATACTAGTAGAAGGTGCTTGCATACTGCATCTCACCTTGAAAAAACATTCATTTTTCAGACAGATATTTCATCATTACAAATATTTTTTTAATTCTAAAGATTTCACCTCTGCATCGATTTTTGTTTTCCCTTATATAAAAATAATAGATTAAAACAATCCCCCAACTTTGCAATTTTAAGAATTTTATACTTTCTCCATTATGGGGTACTAATGCTACACATTTCTGCCAAATTTTAAAGTTGTAGTTCTTCTAGAATTAAAAATATATTTTTCCAATATTTTAAATTTTAAACATTTTTAACGTCCGCCGCAATATGTTTATGGAAAGATTCAAATGTTTATTTGTGCAAATGCACTACTCTGTAAATAACCTGAAAATTTCAGCTTCCTAGCTCATCCCGTAATACCTAAACAGTTATCTATTTGTTTAAATTTTAGAATTTTTAACAGCAACACAAATTAAAATATCAAAATTTCTATAATCCTTATTTCGTTTTTTTACAAATCTTACCTCTAAAAAAAATTTCAGCTCCGTAGCACATTCGGAAATACATAAACCTTGAAAATGTATTTATTAAGTTTCTCTAAAATATTATATTTAACTGTTACCATGCCATAGTATGTTCTTTAAATGTTGCAAGATATGGACTTAATCATGGCAATTGCATTCTTTAAGACATTTGAATTAATTATTAGAATTGCAATACTACTTTTATATATTCCATATCTCTATTAACACTCCAGTGGCCAAGACCAGGTCACAAAGGAGCCGGATAAAATGGCACCAAATGAAGGGTAAGAAAGAAATATGATAAGTTTTCAAAGAAAAATTCAAATCAGTCATAATGCAGCGCGAGATGTAGGGTCAGGCTGTAGATGGTGGGGGTTCAAAGTCTTCGGGTTATGACAAACAATGGAGATGCAACATTCCTTTTTGTTGAAAATTTTTTGAATTATAAATCATCAACATATTGGTATTGTCACGCTATGTGCGTCTTATAAGTGATGTTTTGTGTTTAGTATTAAGAAAAATGGAATATATCGAAATTATTACCAACTTTATTAAATTAAACTTGAAATTATTTTTTATATTATTAATATTTACTCCTTTCTATCATAAAAATTATTTTTATTACATTTACTCATTCGTTTCAATTTGGATAAAAATAATTAAAAATACTTATGGGTTACTTTTGACCCAGTCTTGGGCATTTATGTTAAAAAAATCATCTTGGCATCTTAGTTTTAATTCAATAATTTAATTTCAACTCTTGTTGGCATAATTTCTGGAATAATTCCATAATATGAAATAAAAACGATATAATTACCACTATTAAAATTAAAAAAATATTAGAAAATTACATTTTTTATTTCATATTTAACAATTTAAATAATTTATTTTTCATTTCACTTTTATAAACGTTAACTAAAATACTTTTTTATTTTAGTTATATTTTTTTCATTTCTGTGAATTCCATATATGTATCAATAAAACAATTTAATAAATTTTCATTTTTTCACTTTTTGCGCACTTTATAAAAGTTATTTACTTAAAAATTTTATTTTTATTTATTTTTTTATTTTCTTATTAAAACATTTTAATGCCAATTTTGCACGGTTTGTAATTTAGTCTTTAATATCAATAAACCACATTCTTTCTGCTCTAGACCTGTTGTTGTTTTAAGTTTCTACTTCAGTTTTAACTAATGTAAAAGTACTATTTTATAAAACCCTGCACAGGTTTCTATGCTTTTCTTATGGAGTTTTGAAATAGGGTGAAAAATAGCCCACTATTAATGATAATTTTTGGAATTTTCAATTTTTCCCATTAGTTGTTCTCAATGACTTATCATCCTAGCAAATTTCAGGACCATAATATTTCTAGAAGTACCTTAGGTTTTCTGTCATTTATCCTATATCCCACATAAGAAGTGGTTATTTATAATAGATATTTATATTTTACCATAAATACATTTTATTCCAAAATATCCATAAACTGTTAACCTCATCATTTGTGGAGATTCTCCAGAATGTAACTTCTGCAAACGGCAAGGTATATGAAAACTTTAGAAAATTTAAATTATCCATTAAAACATTTTCAGTTTCTGATTAAAATGGCAAAAAAATATATTGTTAATAGAATGTATCTCTCATAACCTTGTGAGTCAAATGCAAAAGTATTAATGATATTGATTTTTTTAATATCAACAAAACTATGAAATATGACTACAATTTAAGCATTTGAAGGTAATCTATGTTAAAATTAAGAAATTCTCATGGAAATGTAATATTTAATTATAATCCAAATACTATGTTACATGCTTATTACAATTTTAATTGAATTTTTTCCTGTCATTTAGGAACTACTAAACATAAGAACACTGTGGGAAAATATCAATCTTGACTTTGTTACTCATCAAGTAAAAGGAGTATATAGACTTAAAGCAGTTGATGATATATTTACCTCTATAGAAGAAAATCAAGTTGCACTGGCAGCAATGCAATCAACAGGGTATTGTTAAATATATTTCTGTATAAAATAATTTAATTTTGAATTTTTATTATTATTATGTTATCCAATGATCTGTTAAACAATGGTCTGCTTATTTCACACTTATGGCATTCATATGCCATCCTTAAGAGATCTAATTATTTATACTTGTACACATGAATGGATCCGTTAAAATCAGTAGAAGAAGACATTTCACTGTAATATTAATACAGGCAATGTCCGCATTATGTTGTTCCATTTAACGTTAATCTGCCATTACATGGATTTCATTATCTCATGTATTATCCACATTATGCTTGCTTTGCCTGCTGTTACAAGCATCGCAGAACTTGGTGGCACTTGTGCAGAAGACCCTTTTCAGTGGAAGGGTTCATTGTCTAAAAACTTCCTTGATGCAGGGGAGAAAGGCAGTCTCCGCGTGTGTCCACCATGGTACCTGCGGTCGCATTCCTTCATTGCCAACTTTAAAATGCTTTCTCTCACTCACTTCACTTGAAAAGACTGCGCGCCCTCTCCAGAGTTAATGCGAGTATTTTGGCAGCTCTGTCTGCCATGCGCTCTCCTCTCCCCTCCGCTCCCTCTGCCTACCCCTTCTATGCACGCTTTCCCCTCCGTGACGTCACGCTTCATGCAGGCGAGTGCTACCAAGTTCTACGATGCCTGTACATTGATGCACATAGGTGCAAAGTCAGACGAGGCTCGGTGTTCGTTTTTGTTTTCCCATCTTTTCAGGTCTCTTGCTTATAGAATTGCCAACTCTTCGTGACACTTAAGTAGGACATTTACAAATCTTAAGTAGGACCCATATGTTTATTAAATTCTATATACCATATTAGTCCAAATATAGGCTCTCCCTGAATATAGTCCCCCCCCCTATTTCTGAAGCCTCACATTTGGAAAAAAGGTTTGAACCCCATTACAGACCTCACCATTTAGCCTACTCTCCAGAATGGAAATAGGCTTATAGTTTTGCCATTGTGTCTGTCTGTTTGAACCAATAGACCGATTTTCATGAAACTTGGTGGAAATCTCGTGCTACATGGGCCGAGCTGCCGAGGATAGCTTTTTTTGCGAAAATTGAAGTCCCGGGTTCGATCCCAGGAACTATCCTTTCTATTTGATTTACATGGGAAATCTGAAATCCTTCATGCAAGTTAATTTTCTCTTGCACATTAAAATATCTTATAATTGTAATATCGGTGCAGGATTTGTACTATTCTCTGAGGAAAGGAATGAAGATTTTAATTTTGATTATCGATTGTATTTATCAGAATTTCGCGCAAATACTAGGATACAGGCAAATTTGCGGTTTTTCTGACTCATTACGAGTTTGCCGTATCAACTATTGTTGGACTCAGATTCGGTATATTCTAATACGTACACGCGTTATTTTTGCCGCACAAATATGCATGATCAATTTAATATTCCGTTCGAATGTATTTGTAGTATTTTATAAAGCTAAATTATGAAATTTGGGAACAGAGCTACATATCCGCTATGACTATAAATCTATTAAAGCCAATATAAGTATTAAATAAACTAGCATCGCTCGGGAAAGTTCTCTTTTAAGTAGCAAATGATTTTTATTATTTTTAATGATATATCATTTTTGATGTCATATTACAATGAAACTAATACAATAAATTCTGAAATTTACTTAATTACCCGCCTCGGTGGTGGCAGGGTAACGTCCTCGCCTGCCAATCCGAAGGTCGCGGGTTCGAATCCCGCCTAGGTGGGTTTTTCTTCACCTAGGGCATGGATGTTTGTGATAGTCCTTGTTATTATGTTAATGAGCCCCTTGTAAAAGGCCGATTACGGCTGTTTAGGGGCCGCATGGAAATAAATAAATAAAAATAAAAAATTTTGCTGTTGGGTAGGTACTCCAAGTTTATCAAACGTTCTCCATTCCTTAATTACGCAAGCGATGTTTACATTAACATTTACTATTGTGATGGCTGAGTTGGCAACCCTGTTTGGCCACCTGGCAAACAAATACGAATATTAGAGACAAAAGAAGGGTTGGCGGCAGTGCGCGCGGTGAAGTGAAAGTGTAAACAAGGGTGAAAGGACTCGGGCATCGCTTGTGGCGCGACATTTTGGTGTCAGAAGTGGGATCGCGAGGTATATCACGCCCATCGAATGCGGCCGGACTTTTGGGGCGTGTTTTTCTATTTCTGTTGGTTTTATTTTTTTGGGTTTGTTTGTATTTTTTGTTTCCGTGATCTTTTGCGCCGCGTGTTTGTGTTGTGCGCGTCGCGTGATTTTGGAGTGTTGAACTGCATCTCCCGGCAATTCTTCCTTATTCCGTTGCTGGGGTGACTTTGTTTCGCGGGTTGAATTCTTTTTTTTTCGAGGGTTTTTTCGGACTTATTGCAAGGGGTAGTCGGAAAATTCGTCCCTTTCCTGCTTCCTAGCTCCACGTGGTTTGTCGTGGCGTGTGCAAGGCATGTGCTTCCCTTGATTCGGCGTGTGGGCCCTCCTCCGGCGACGACAGCGCCACCGTCATTCTGCGGGCCAGCGCCGTATGAGGTTGAGAAGTGGGCGAGCGGGCACGGGGAGCGTGCGAGGATCTGGGGTTATAAACCCTCCAGCGAGGATGGAAGCCATCGGGGAGACGCTCCGTGATTTGGCCGCGGAGATGCGTGGACAACGAGAAACCTTCCTTGAGCTCCCAAGCAGCAACGGCGGCGGTGGATGGCATCCTGCCTTCCCCTCATGCCTTGAGCATCTCGAGCCTGGCAGCGATTCCAGCTTTTGCGAACGAGGACGTGAGCGGTTGGCTGAAAACAATCGCCCAAGTGGGACAGCTGGAAGGATTGGAGCCGAGGGACCACTTGCGAGCTGCGCTGGACAAAATCTCGAGGGCTGCTTACAGCTGGCATGTGGCGCTAGGGGATAGTGTGACTGGGTGGGATGGATGGGCGAGTTCCATCAGCGCCGCCTTCGGCCGAAAGCTCACGCTGGAAGACTGGGCCAAGTTGTTCGAGGCCCGGAGGCAACTACCGGGCGAGGAAACACGGCATTATGTGTATGAAAAATTAGAATTGTGTCATCGATGCTCGGTACATCTACCAGACACCGAAATCGTCGATAGGTTGGAGTGGAGCTTGCTACGACTCAAGGTCGCCGCCGCTGTGATGTCTGGTAAGCCCGCAACGATGAAAGGATTCCTGGAGCAGCTGGAGGCCGTGGAGTGTGGTTTAGGAGGCGCCGCTCTTTTGCCGCATAGTTCGGTAGCCGCCGCACAGCGTGTATCTCCTCCCGCCGCTATATCTGGCCCTGCCCTATATGTGGAACCTCGCTGTGAAAGTGTTTCGGTAGAACAGTTGGCCTAACTGATGGAGCAATTCTCGCTACGCTTGCACACGCGTTGGAGAGTCAGCCGGGGCTAGGACGACGGAGGCGATCCGGGGGCCGTGCATCCAGGGAGTGTTATACGTGTGGCTGAGCCGGCCATCTGGCCCGGGACTGCCCGGACTCAACTCGGCGCCAACCCACGTGCTTTAGGCGCGGTCGGGAGGGCCACTTAGCGCGTGATTGCCGCGAGAGCACTAGTGCGGGAAACGGGGATGCCGGCCCTGCAACGTGGGGCCGGCGCAAGTGGTAAATTTGGACACGCAGCTGTGCAAACTACCGATGGTCCAAGTGAAATTTTCCCTGTCGAAGACTACTAGCATTAGTGGACAGTGGTGCATGCGTCAGAGTGATAGCAACTGGTCTGGCTTGGTCGCTTGGCCTGGCTGTGACGTCACCTGATGGGCAGATGCTAAAGGGGCTAGATGGTCAGGTGGTGAAGACTCATGACCACGTGAATGTTAGAGTGCTCATCAAGAATTCACTAATGACACTGAAGGAGGTGCAGGTGATGGAGTCTCCCTCTTTCCCCATCATTCTAGGGATAGATTGGATTATGAGTGCAGCCAGACTTGTCGGTAGTGCAGATGGAGTACCTGTTGATGTGGGCGAGGGTGCGTCAAAACCATTTGATGAGTCTGACGAGGCAGCAGGACCCGAGAGCAAAGTGACGATGGGCATGCTGGAGTTGGCAATAAAGGACTTGTGTGCCATTGATGTGTTTGTGTCAAAGAACAGCACTAGCTGCACTTCTGGAGGGCTATGCTACTTGTTTTAGTTCATCAGGCAGCAGACTTAAAAGGACTGATCTAGCCCAGCATCTGATCAACATGCTGTATGAAAAGCCGCAACACCAACCACCCTGGAGAGTTTCGCCAGGAAAATGGGAAGTAATCTCCAATCAGGTCCGGCAGATGCTACAGGATGAGATAATTTCACCGTCAACCAGCCCCTGGTCATCCCATGTCATTCTTTGCAGAAGTCAGGTGAGATGCAGTTTTGCATTGACTACCGATGGTTAAACATGGTTACAAAATGGGATGTGTACCCGCTGTCTTGGACGGATGATGTTCTCACAGCCTACTTTTCTGGTCTCTACCTTGCCAGTGGGTACTGGCAAGTCGGTATCCACCTAGAAAACCATCAGAGGACTGCTTTTATAATGCCCAATGGACTTTTTGAATTTAGAAGGATGCCGTTTGGCCTTTCCAATGCCTCGGTGATGTTCCAGCACCTGATGGATCAAGTACACAGAGGCCTGAAGTAGCACCAATGTCTGGTCTACTTAGATGGCATCCTGGTGTTTGGGAGCATCTTTGAGGAGCATCAGCGATGCCTCAGTGCAGTGTTGGATGCAATTGCCAGTTCTGGGTTAACCCTTCATCATGAAGAGTGCCATTTTGTGGTCACCAGCCTGAGCTTTTTGGGTCAACACATTGATTGCAAAGGTGTTAAACCTGACCCAGCAAAGGTGCAGGGGGTAAGAGGCTTTTTAACTCCCAGTTACATTCGCAGCCTCAGAGAGTTTCTAGGCATGGCCAGCTATTACCGGAGGTTCATCCCCAGATTTGTAGCTATCGCAAAGCCTCTGCATGTGCTATTGAATAAGGGGCGGATCTGGGCATGAGGGTCATCGGAAGAACGGGCCTTTGTAGAGCTTAAGGAAAAGCTCAATCGACAAATCAAGTGCTTGTACTTGCGGAAGTATGTTATTAAGCAAATGTATCTCATCATACAGTTTATCTTCATCCAGTTGAAATTTGGCAGAATTTACGGCATTTAAAAGGTCTTGGTATTCAAGTTTTTAATTTTTTAAATTAATAACGGAAAAATGTTGAAAAGGATTGTTTTCAAAATTATACCACTTCTTAAGATAGTTAATAGCTCTAGACTAGACTTGTGTTGCTTAACAAATTTTTGTTTTTCATAGACATAAAGATAACTTAAACTTGAGTTCACTTCCACAGAATTGATCAGTTACCATCAATACCCGCATATAATGCGCACTTTTATTTCGAAATATTTGAGTTAAAAATTAGGATGTGTGTTATGCGAGGGTATATAATCTTCCTATTTTCATTTGACCCCATATTTCCACAATTTCAGCACATTAATTACTGCCCGGGTATCCTCATAATTTTATTGGTGAATTTTACGAAAAGTAAGACAGATAATAGTTAAAATTTATTAACTAATTCTATAAACATACATTAATTAGATATGAAAAGAATGAATTTAGTATTTATTCATTTTAAAAGCCAAGAAATACTTTGTCACTGGACCATTCTTCTTCGATGTTGTTATCGGAATTGGCATCTTACGCATGACGTCACCCTGCACTGGTGAGGTACTGGTTCTACTTACAATAAGAAACAATGGCAGCTGATACCTTTGAGTATGCTGGGAGTTGATGCTTCTTGTAGAACTAAATCAAGTTACCGTTCCCTACTTTTCTCTCAGCATTCATAAGTGATTTATTCTTGATTCTTAGAGTCTGTAGTTAATTATGGTTATTTGCTATCATTTTTACGTGCTCCAGAGTGTGCTAATAAGGGTAAAACCGAAGGTTGGGCAAACCTGTCCATCTCAAGCGTGACTAAAACGTATGTAAAATACTTCGACATAGGATTATCGTCATTCCTTCATTTTATTAGCTCAAACAATGTCATATTCCATACTATGAAATTAATATAATTGGATTTATTGTGTATATCCTAATAACACAGAATATGTAATGATTGAGTTAGCTGACGTTATTTTGGAACGTTATTCGAAAATTTCATTTCTCACTTTCATTATGTTACCAATACATAATACCAATAATTCAATCATTGCTTTAGACCACGTTACACCATCTACTTAATTCTGGGACGGTAATGCTAAAAAAATCTGTTTGCGCTTAATGCGGGTATATAGAAAAATCATAGATTACGAGGCTGAAATCCTCCCCTGCACATTATACGAGGGTGCGCATTATACGCGGGTATTTAGGGTAGCCCAAATTGTCTTATTGGTTTCTTCCTCTCCTTGCTGCATAAAGTACATTTTTACTGCCGGCCAAGAACTTTAAATCTGCTCAAGAGCTCTGTAAAACGATAACCACCATGTTACAAAATGTCGTAGTATGTCCTCATATTCCATTTCTAAGAATTCGAAACATTGTTTCACTATTTCTGATTTTTTTTGCACTGCTAGAAAATTCCGCAAATATTTTTAAAATTAAATTTTCAACATCAATTGATAATGAAACATTTAGCAGCATTAACTTCCTTGGCTATTTTACGCTTAATTATGAAATCACATGGTTCAATAATTTTGTTTTGAATCGGCCAGCTGGTATAAGTTGCATTATGACCACATGACTCTAAATGTGTTTTTAGAATATGATCACCAGTGTCAATCCGGGCACGTAATAAAGCTCGGAAATTGCATACCACATAATATAACTGTTTTTATGATAGGAGTTACTTTCTCCCAATTTTCTGCTGCCTGATTCATTTTGGCTTGATCAAGAAACTTGTCAATACACACAGCTTTTCCAGACATGACGTACAGAAAATTATTAGAACACAACACAGATTCTTTGTGGTATTCTAATGTTTCGTGATTGTCAAAGCGCTCGGTAGCCCTCTTCCAATGTCTAAATGCTACGTTCACAAGTTGGCCTGTTAACTGGAAAATGGTCATTCCCACTTCTTTGGCAGCAAATAAAACACAAATTTTGCAGAAAGCCCTGTCTTCCGCTTTTGAATATGCAAGCCATTTGTATTTTGAAAGCCACGAGTAACAAAATTTCCTGTTTTGTTTACCACAATTCATCACTGGAAAATGAAAGTTAACATCTGGGACCCATGCATTTAACAATACTTCCATTTTCTCTTTTTCACATAAAGATTTATTCTTAAATAACGAAATGTCCATGTGATTTACAGTTTCACAATCCACTGGTGCAGACGTCAGGTTTACAGTTGTAGATGTCATGGATGTGGTTGGCAGAATTGTAGTTGAACTACCTTCACTTATACTGACTTGTGTATTCGTAATGACATCATCAGTTTTTTTCTTCCATGAAACGAAGACGTAGTCCTGAAGAGTTCTTTTTTGAGTGCCACTCATTTTTAGGGTTGTAGTTTTAGATTCTTGTAAAAGAGAAACAATGTACTCCTAATAATGCATTTATACTAAGCTGTGCCATCCGCTGGTGATACATCTACATCTACATCTACAGTTTACCCTGCAAGCCACCGCAAGGGTGTGTGGCAGGGGGTGTATTAACACCAAGGGGAAAACTCCAAAATTAGGCCTTGGTTTACGCCCCTACGCGAGGTTACTTTTGAGCGCAAGTTTTATTCTGCTCAGCTATCGTTCTAGGGAAAAATGAGCCTTTGTATCTCTCTGTCCTACAGGCTATCTCTCTTATTTTACGAGGATGGTCCATTCTACCGATATAGGTGGGAGTTCTTATTATTTCTTTGACGTCGCTGGAGAAAGTACTCGTTCTAAATCTTTCAAGAAGTTTTAACCTAGCACGTGATCGACGCTCAGCTAGTGATTCCCATCCTAAATCCTGTATCAAGCCTGTAACGCTTATATTTCTATCATAACAATTTTTGACGAATCTAGCAGCTTTACGCTGCACTTTCTCTAACTCGGTGATTAAACCTTTCTCGTACGGATCCCATATGCTCGACGCATACTCTAGCAGCGGTCTAACTAAAGAAAAGTAACATGTCTCTTTGACTTTTTCTTCGCTTTTACCTACTATCCGTTTGATGAATCCTAGTTTTTGCTTAGCTTTCCCGGATATATTTCGTATGTGTGTGTCCCACGAGAGGTTACTTGTTAAAATGACACCTAAGTATTTGACGGATTCGGATAATTTTAGATGTACGCCTTCTATACTGTAATTCATCGCCTCAATTTCTTTGTTTCTCCAGAATCTCATGACGGAACACTTACCTAAGTTCAGCTCTAATTGCCACTCTTTACACCACTCGAGAATTGCGTGTAGGTCGTTAGAAAGTAATGCTTGATCAGCAGGACTGTTAATCTCTCTGTAAACTACCGTATCATCCACGAATAACTTGATTTTACTTGTAATAACATTATCTAAGTCATTTATGTATATAAGGAATAATAGGGGACCGATGACACTTCCCTGTGGAACGCCGGAGGACACGCTGACCGAATCTGATTTAAATCCATTTATGACTACTATTTGTTCCCGATCATTGAGAAAGTCCCTGATCCACTCGATTATCTTTCGATTTATTCCACAGGCTTGTAATTTTTTCAATAACTTAATATGAGGGACTTTATCGAATGCCTTCTTGAAGTCAAGAAAAACCGCGTCTAGCTGGGTCTTTCGATCACCGGATCGTAGTATATCATGTGCAAACAGAGCGAGCTGTGTTTCACAAGATCTTGCCTTCCTAAAACCGTGCTGATATTTACTGAGCAAGTCCTGGCTATCTAAGAAGTCCATCACAGAACTAACGATGATGTGCTCTAGAATCTTGCAAGATATTGAGGTTAGGATAGGATAGGATCGCAGTTTTTGGACATGCGCAGTGGGATGCTCGTTTATATGAATCTGATGGCCTGATGCATTTTAAATCGTTACTGGATTTCCATTACAATGGGAAATGAATAACAAATCAATAAACAATCAACTCTTAAATTATATTAAAATATTGTATGTGAAATTTCTTAAACTATCATGCTTTCGTGGTCATTGGTCAATATAATACTGTGAAAATTAGCCATTAATTGAAAAAAATTTGCATCTGGGGGGGGGGGGGTTAGCTCCATTAGCTGCGCCACTGCTTGAGATTGTTTTTACTGTAAAATTATAATCTAAAGATGTAAAGTTGTACTATTTGCTACAGTTAATATCAATTGTCCCCTTCACTGATAAAGCAAAAAAAACATTTCTCTTTGGATGATCAGCGGAACTTTAAAGGGAAAATATTCTGGGGAAGATTGAGTAAATTGTAATAGACAAGGAGATCCTCATTCTTAATCAAGTCTCAGGAATTTAGGATGCCTTAAAAATACATCATACATTTCCTGACACAGGATAGATTTATCATGAATGAGTTTTCAAATTATCAGAGAATTTTAAAAATTTCACATTATATATAGAAGACCGATTATTTTGAGGCTAAACATGTCACACTGAGTGTAATCCCCAGTCTTATTTAAATGAGGGATGTAATTCAGAAACCTAAGTGTCAAATAAGCAGATAGTATAATAAAAATGTGAAATAATGAATGGTGAAATAACAGTGTATTCCTCATTAGATAAGTGATGTAATTAATTTTTTATAATGAATCATTATTAAAATAATTGCTAATTTTGTTCATTTTTCAGATTTGTGGAACCCTTTATTAAAGATGTTAAGCATTGGGAAAAGGCCCTGGCTTTGATGGTGAATGTGCTTGAAATGTTTTTAATAGTTCAAAGGCAGTATCTTTATTTAGAGGTAATTTTATAGAAAATAGTAGTATATGTATTTTAATTTTTAAATTTAAAATTAGAAAAATTTTAAAATCTCAAAAATTTCTTTAGAGATAAAGTAAAAAATATGAAATTTACGGAAAATTAATTCCTGCCAGGGACTTGATATCGCCAACAAATTTCTGATGGTTTATGCATCTCCTGGCAATGACAACGACCAGACAGACTAAGACCAAACACATACTCAATCTCAATCGCACAGACCTCTAAAAAAAAATTTTAAAATAAAGTAAGAAAGGGAAAGAAATTTTTTTAAATCTTTGAGGAGACCACAAGTTGGCACTCCATCCTTTGGAAGGGACATTAAGCAGTTGGCCCCCTTGGTGCTCTTCGTTAAGAGTAGGCTATTGCTGGCACCAGGTTTCCCTCCTCTCTTGTGAGTGTGTCTGGTGTGTAAGTAGTTATGGCTGTATTAATCCAAGATGTTGATTAGCCATAAATACACACAAACAAACAGGCTATTTGCAAATTATTGCACACTTCTTTAAATTAAGCCATTAATGCATAAATTAATTTTTAAAAATTTAATTTCATCTTTTTAACAAAAACATTGTATTTGGACTTTATATAACTCATATTATATATATAATATAATTTTACCATTATTTATTACCATTATTTATGTGGATGACAATATAACACTTTTAGGACCACCTCTAAAACACATGACAATCCCATCGGCCTGCTTTGAAATTTTTTGTTATATGCAGATATACACATGCATAATATGTAAAATTTCATTATTATACGGTATTAGGTATTTTACATATTTAAATACCAGTCAAAACGATATTCTAAAAAATTGTTTAGAATGTGAGATCCAAGAACCTAAACTCCCTATTTCCTATTAACATAATGCTTCATATAATGCAATTTCACAAGATGCGATGATTTCAAGGAGCTTAAAATGAAGTACTGAAGAGAAAAAAATCAATCGAAAAAAAGATTTGGGACCAATGCTACCGCAATAAAGGTTGAGCCGAAACTGGGCCCCACTGCCCTTACCAGCTCATTCCCAGCTCCTCGCAAGGGTGGGGATGCTGTTAGAAATTGTGAGACCTTGAATGCATATACAGCATTGGTGGGTAGGCGCACACACTTCCTCGCATATGCATCAGCAGTCCCGAAAGTGTTGAGTTCATCATTTCCTCAACTACTATGGTCAAATACAGGATTGTTTCTCCTTCTCAAATGTCAAATTTCAGTTTAAGGTTCATGTGCACATGCATAAGACATAATTTCCTCAACTTTCCATCTTGTTATTTGAAGTACCGTATTTGACCGCATATAAGAGGCACTTTTTTTTCAAAATAATGGCTCAAAAATCACCCCGGGTCTTATATGCGAAGGCGAGACCTTCCGCAGCCTAAAGTCATCCCCCACGCTCACCGCTGTAGGCTAATTTTACCCCAGATGGTCAGTACTACCTAGCCCTACTCCAAAATATTATTATTTACTTAAACGATGTTGTTGTTGTTATTATTATTATTATTATTACTACTGGTTTTATTTTTATGACCGGTACTAGGGTCGATATATATCGTTTTGTTTGCTTCTGCAATATCAAAGGATGTAAGAGCAATATATCAAATGACCTTGACTGGTACAAGTTCATGATCATAACAGAACAGCGTGGGTTCTTCTTGCTTGGTGGTGCTGGTTGTTTACAAAATTTTTCCCCTAAGAATATGACAACAGGAGGTAAGAGATTAAGCTACACTATTCACTACAAACTAAAAGTGATAGACTACGCTAAGGAGCATGGTAACAGAGCAGCAGCAAGGGTTTTTGGTCCACCACCTACTGAAAAAATGATATGTACCAGGCGACGGCAAGAAGATCAACTCAAGACAGCTAAAAAAGATAAACATAACCTTCGATGCCCCGCCCAACGTTGGCCTGAACTTGAGGATGACATAAAGAAGTGGGTGGTAGATGAGAGAAATTCGGGGAGAAGTGTTTCTACCAAAATGATAATTAATGAGGCCAGATGATTAGCAGAAAAACGAGGAATTCAGAACTTTGCAGGAACAGAAGTTTGGTGTTATAGGTTTATGAAACGGCATGGTTTATCAATGCGCAGAAAAACATTCATTGCACAGAAAATGCCAGCTGATTATGAAGAAAAATATTAGAATTTCATAGATTTGTTATAAATGCACGAAAGAAAACTTGTTTTGAACTGAGACAAATGGGGAACATGGACGAAGTTCCACTAACATTTGATGTACCATCCAATAAGACTGTGGATGTCAAAGGATCTAGAACAATTTCAATAAAAACCACTGGACATGAAAAGACCCACTATACAGTAGTTCTGGCGTGTTGTGCTGATGGTACAAAACTGCCACCGTATTTGATATTTAAAAGAAAAACTCAACCTAAAGAAGAAATTCCACAAGATGTATTTGTTCATGTCCATCCAAAAGGCTGGATGGATGAAGCTGGAATGAAAATGTGGTTACAAATTGTATGGGCAAGGCGTCCTGGTGGACTCTTAAGAAAACCTTCTCTTCTGGTTTGGGATCAGTTTAGAGCACATAGAACTGAAGCCATTAAAAAGAAGGTGGGAGAATTGAAAACCCAGTTAGCTGTCATTCCTGGTGGACTGACATGCCAATTGCAGCCTTTAGATGTGTCTGTGAATAAGCCATTTAAGCAAAACATGCGAGAACATTGGAACAAGTGGATTAGAGATCCAGTTCATGACCTCACACCCACAGGAAGAATGATGCGACCTACCATCACACAAGTGTGTGAGTGAGTCTTTTAAGAAGTATGGTATTAGCAATGCCCTTCCTCACCATAAATACTCCAATTCGAGAATGGAGAATCATATTGGCTTGATAGCTCAGTTGGTTAAAGAATCTACCTGGCAAGTGAGAGAAGTGGGTTCGATACCCGGTCAAGTAAAGGATTTCTCTCCTTCTCAAATGTAAAATTTCAGTCTAAGCCTTATGGACATATGCATAAGACATAATTTCCTCAACTTTCCATCTTGTAAGTGATGTGGTGGAGTCAACTTAAGTTGCCAGTAGGATATCAACAAGATATAAATAGCACATAAATAATTATTACTTAATTATACTAATCATGCAAACTTTGTACAACATTGAAGAAGATAAAAATGTGAAAACAATTTTAAAATACACATTTTCTGAGACTGTACTTACATCTTTTCCAAGCAAGGTGTGAGGGGCAGCTAATCACGCTCCACCTCATACAGATGTTTCCTTATTTTTACCTAATAGGATCATAGGAGAAGAAATCTACCCATCTTATCTTATTTTTAGAATTGTAATACAACCTAGTCAACTTTCACTCCAAAACAGAGATAATATTTGTGGGAAAATTTTTAAACATGGCGGCAAGTAAAGTGGGCTTGTATGGGATAATACAATTTTCAGGGTTTCTTCTATATTTCTTATATAACGATTTCAAATTTCTTTCAGAATATTTTCCTCGGAGAAGATATTCGTAAGCAACTTCCTGAAGAATCTGGTTGTTTTGATCTCATTTCTAAAGAATGGAAACTAATAACCTCGAAATTATATCTTGAAAAAAATGCATTACGTTGTTCTTCATTTCCAGGTAAGAGCTTATTCTTGCAAAATTAATATATTTCAAGCATTCTAATATAATTATATAACTCCCAAAGTTTTACTTATTCATAAAATTCATAAGTAATTCATTATTGGAGTAGAATCATTATTGTTCAAATGCTTCTACTCTTAATTAAAAGTGACTAATTTCTTTTTATGCTGCTTTTCTATGGCAAATATGTGAGTTCACCATACTTCAGAAAGAAGTATTTTTCAGGCCTTTTGAAGACTCTAAGTTCCTTGAATGATGATTTGGAGGCTATACAAAAGTCACTGGAAGAATATTTAGAAATCAAAAGACAACGCTTTCCAAGATTTTATTTCATCTCTAATGATGACTTGCTTGAAATACTAGGACATTCAAAAAATCCAGAAGCTGTTCAACCACATTTAAAGAAATGTTTTGATAACATATGTAAATTAAAGGTGATTATTTTCAAAACATATTCTATCAGATTAACTTTAACAGTATTATATAAAATTTTAATTTTTCTTTATAATAGTTTATAAAAATGTGTGAGGGAAATCATTCTGTATAATTGTCACAATTCATCAGATAATAATAGTAATAATTATAATCATTATCTTCATTAGCATAATTTTTCAATTTATATTTTTGTTTTTGCCTTTTAATGCATTTTAAGAGTTGATTTTAAAAAAATATTTTTATACTGCATGCAACTCCACCATAAGAATAACTACAATAAACTCACCCAAGTACATGAAGGAAAACTTTTATTTTGTGGAATGTTATATAATATAAGGATGACCTTAATTATTTATAAGTTATGTGTTCAGACCATATACCTGTGTGCTCAATATGAACACCTGTGAATTTGTATTAGATGTTGGGTTGATTCTTATCCTTTATAGTGATTTCATAGTGTAGATGTTTGAGTCACACACCAAGGTTAGCAGGAGGAAAGTATGTACATTCTTATGGTATCTATCAAATGGGCCAGAGTTTGGTACTGTTTTGTAAATCTTTACAAGGTTAAGGACAACAAAGCAATCCTTTTTCTCAAAAGTACCTGGCATTGAATACAGTAACCTATCTTTTCTTCATTTGATTATCATTGGAGCAAGTTTAGGGTGCTTTTTAATTTGCATTTCAAAATAAGTTACAATCATGATACAAACTCAAGATTAAAAACTTTTAGAGAAGAATATATTTAAGTTCATTATTCTTGCTGAGAGAATTCAAACCTGTTCCTAATTAGCCCAAGAACTACTTTGGAATCCAAAAAATGTAAATTATTTGGGTTATCAATGACCACTGCCATGGTGACCCATTATTTGCAAGTTCATTTCTTTTATGTGACAAATGTTCACCATCATTCCATTTACCAGGTGTTGCACACAATTTATGTAGTTTTTGTTCTGTTTACATATCAACCAATGGGTTTTATCACTTTCTCCATGCGTAGTGTAGGGGAAAGTATTATTTTCATGAAAAATTCGACTTCGAGATTTCAATGGATATACACATTTTGAGGTCCCCTGAACACGTATTCGATGATGTCTGTGTGAGTGTGTGTGTATGTGACAGCTTTTTTGTGGGTGCTCTATCTCAAAAACCATTAATCAGATAAAGGCAAAATTTTATATTTAACATTTTTATGAAAATCACAAGAAATCATTAGTTTTTGGTAAAAATCGGTCAACCGGAAGTGGGTGTTTACTCGTCACATCCGTTATTTTGAAATATTTGCTTTAATATTTGATAAATGTATTTGAATAAAAGTTGTAGGAAATATAATGTTCTACATCCTTTGTTTGAAACATTTTTCCATTTTCTCTTAAACATTTATAATGCATTGTTTAAGAGATATCTTATATTTTTAGCTGCCACCACCACGCCACCTACCAATGACTATTGTTAACAACTGACGCTTACTTATGTCTTAGTTAATGCTCCTTTATCTTTTCTTAATTGTTGGAGTTTTGTAGCTATATTTATAATAATTACTAAATGATATCTACTATATTACATTATACTATACTTAAATTTGTTGTTAAATAATTGGAATGATATAGTATAGCATGAAGCAGGCCTGCGCCTATCGGGTGTTCAAAAAACAAAGACGGCCTACACTTTAAGCGACCTAACCATAAAACTCTATATGTACATAAGTGTATTATAAATTTCACTTTTTACAGGGTTGTGGATTTTAGTCAAATCATCTATGGATCCCCTTTTAGGGTCAAAATATGATTCTATAAAAGAAACCTCCAGGACAGCATACCATTTCTATTATTCGATCAATGTTTATTTTGGAGATATTATTGCTAAAACAGGTGACTTTCCGAATAAAACTTACTTGCTGATTTATTTAGGGTTTCAATCATACAGGAAATATTTGCACTCTTCTTTAAATATGATGACTTTTTTTGCAGGGGGATAGTCCTAAACAAGTAGGGATGTACACAGATTTACCATGCATTATTTTTTTCTTATATTGTGGTAGCCCTGCTTTTTAGATCTGTTCTAAACATGTTCATTTAGTTTTGCCATTCTATACTCGCCATACAAACTAAATTACTTTTTTAAATCGGTTCAGACAATACCTTCCAAAGTCATAGCTACAGAATAATTCTAACATACTAACCTTGATTGTGTGGTAGCTCTGCTTAGTTGACCCAGTTGGAATATGCTATTTTGGTTAGTTATCTGAAGATTACATATACTATATTTGGTTAATATCCTTGATATCAGTTCTCTAGAAATACATGTAGAAGAAATATTATTTTACTTTTTATTGTGGTAGACCAGCTCTTTAGCTCTCCTTTAAACATTAGTATGTTGTACAAATCATATATAGAAAGTTTAGTTGAAATCTGTTCTGCCAATTTCTTCCAAATTCATAATTACTGAAAGATTTTAATTTGCAATTGTGGCACCCCTGTTTGGTTGATCCAGTCCAAATATGCTATTATGGTTTTGTATATACAGGGTGTCCGGTGACTTTATGTCATAACTTCGGGATCTTATTCCTTAAGTGATTTTGAGTAAAAAATGTCATATGAACATGGGTCCGATTCTCATTTGTTACAGAGCTACGGGCAATTGAAATTATCTCATACTTTGATTTGTACAACTTAATGGCTGAAAAATGCATTGTTTAAATAATTATTCGTATACCCGGCATTTCATTTTCCAAAATATCAGCATAAATGGCACCTGTCAGATGTGGCGGGAAGAACCAGCTGGTTCCCAATGACATCACACCACATGTTCACAGAAAAATGGAGTTGGGAGTAGCTTTCAACTGTTCAGTGAGGATTTTCGTGAGCCCATAAATGGTAGTTTCTCGTGTTGTTTATTCCATCACGAGTAAACTGTGCCTCATCCATCAACAAGATGTAACGGTTCAGGCAGGGTTGTACATTTAACCAACGGCAGAATTTCAACCGACTAGCCATATCCCCGGGTTGAAGATCCCGAACTTGCTGGATATGATATGTTATGGACAAAGTCCCTCATCATGTAATGTTTGCCAGACTCTCATTCGTGGAACATTGAGGCGGGCGGACATTCCTCGTGTACTAAGATGTGGACTTCGCTGAACTATTTGAATAATGTTTTCCTCCTCATCCACATTACCTTGTACTGGACGTTCAGCTCTCAAATACACACACAGAGATGAGCCATTTTCTTGTAAATGTCGGTGAACTTGAATAAAATTACATCGGCCTGGTGTTCTACTTAGTGGAAATCGTCGTCAATATTCGTAAACGGCAGAAACAGAGTTTCCATCGCAAAACCCGTACACAAAGTACATATCCGCATACTCTTAATTTGAAAATGTATACGGCATTATTAAAGCTAATGATATCACACATGTCACAGGGCACTACACTGAATGCTGCCTGCGAGCTTGCAAATTACGTCCATGTCTGTTGTGCAAGCATCATGCTTCTCATTGATTAAGTATCAATGTAAATGGATGATTATTTAAATAGTACATTTTTCAACAATTAAAAATGTATATGAATAATTATTTAAACAATGCATTTTTTCAGCCATTGAGTTGTAGAAATCAAAGGACGAGATATTTTCAATTTCCTGTAGCTCTGTAACAAATGAGAATCGGACCCATGTTCATGTGACTTTTTTACTCAAAATCACTTAAGGAATAAGATCCTGAGGTTATGACATAAAGTCACCGGACGCCCTGTATGTGTACATTGAAAATATTATATTTAGTTAAAATTGATCTGCACTTCTTTTTTTACTTGAATTGTGGCAGCCCTGCATTCTATATCGATATTAAAAAATCTTGATTTTGTATTTTTATGTTGCATTCCTTCATAATACAAAATTTCGTTAAAATAGGTTTTGCCAATTCCTTCCAAATTCATAATTACCGAGAAGTTAACTTTGCAATTGTGGCACTCCTGCTCAGTCGATCAATTCAAAATATATCATTTAGATCCTGTATTTATGTGAAGATCCTATGTGCCAATTTTGGTTGAAATTGGTTCAGCCAATTCTTCCCTGATATATGCGTACGGACAGATGGACATCACGAAGATAATAATGCTTTTCAGCAGTGACGAAAAGCACTAAAAAAAAGTACCAGGGCGCTAAGATTTTATGCAGGGCATACCATTTAAAATGCAACCCACAGGAAGAAAGTATCATTTTTTAAAAGTTTCATTAAATATATACTATATACCGTAAATACCCACATATAATGCTCACCCTCATATTACGCGCAGGGGGATTTTCAGCCTCGTAATGTATGAATTTTCTATATACCCGCGTATCGCACAAACAGATTTTTTTTAGCGTTACCGTTTCAGAATAAAGTAGATGGTGTAACATGGTCTAAAGCAATGATTGAATTATTGGTATTATGTATTGGTAACATAATGAAAATGCAAAATGAAATTTTCGAATAACGTTCAAAAAGAATGTCAGCTAACTCAATCATTACATACTCTGTGTACTTACAAGGTGATATTAGGATATATGCAATAATCCAATTATATTAATTTCATAGTATGGCATATGACATTGTTTGAGCTAATAAATTGAAGGAATGACGATAATCCTATGTCGAAGTTTTTTACATAGGTTTGAGTCACGCCTGAGGTGGACGGGATCACCCAATCTTCAGTTTTAACCTTATTAGAACACTCTGCAGCATGCAAAAACAATAGCAAATAACCATAATTAACTACAGACTAAGACTAACTTTGAAACAGAAAAAATTCTGCTATGACCGGGAATCGAACCCGGGTCTTCCATTTGCCGGGCGTTATTCCCAAAAATTTATTATGTAATATTATATAATAATAAATAAAATTATTAATGTGCCGAAATTGTGGAAATATGGGGTCATATGAAAATAGGAAGATTATGTACCCTCGCATAACACGCATCCTAATTTTTAACTCAAATATTTCGAAAAAAAAGTGCGCATTATATGCAGGTATTTACGGTATTATTTATTTGTTATAAATAGTGTCAACCACTTTACAGAAGATTGCTGAAAATGCCCACCTCCTTCTCGATGACAGGCTTCAACCCTTTTCACCATGTTCCTTTTTCATGAAATTTTTTTATTAGATGGTATATTGATCTCTTGTCCAGTACTTCCTTTGCTGGATATGCATTCCTGAATGCCTCACAAATTGCAGTAAAAGATATCAAAGAAATATAATGCTCAACAATAAACACATGTTCTCCTTGAGTAAAAACCATGTATACACCTTGAACGCTATTCAGCAACTGAGGATGCAAGGTATGAAATAGTCAATGTCATCTTGACATGCACGTGTGCAGTAGTATAGGAAAAATTTTACTTAGTTTTAATTATGTTGATTGTTTACGAGGAAATATCACTGAGTTTAATACAATAAACTGAGCTTACATTCATTTACCTTCTATAGAAAGGTGCTCTTATAATAAACAAATGGTTCTGGAAAGAACTAATTTGCCTGCTTTCCTTTCAATATATAAATACCACCATCAAAATTAACCAATTTTTGTGTTAGAAGTATCAGTAATTTTTATTTTTAGGTGCATCAATGGCTAAGATCATTTTGCGCTGTTGAATATTCTATTTAGAAAATCCTTAGACAATCACGACATCCATGCCCTAGGCACAAGTCGAGACTGTGACCTTTGGGTTAGCCGGCAGGCATTCTATCAATCTTGCTAACAAAAGGGAACAAACCAATTCAAGACCAACAAAAACCAAAAACAAAATTCTATATATATATATATATTTATTTATTTATTTATATATATAATATAGAAAGTATAAAATACTTAAAATTGCAAAGTTGAGGGATTTTTTTAATCTATTACTTTTAAATAAGGGAAAAATTAAAATCGCTGCTCAGGTGAAATTTTTAGAATTAAGAAAATATTTGTAATGATTAAAATATCTATCTGAAAAATGAATGGTTTTTCAAGGTGAGATGATATGCTTGCAGAATGCAAGCACCTTCTACTAGTATGTTATATCCTTCTCCTCTGTAAGAAACGTCTATCTATAAAGATAACAGGAGGATAATAATGTTTAGGCACTTCCAGATGAGTTGGAGATTCGAAATTTTTTTCTTAGGTAGGATTTTGTATATTTATACAATTTATTATATTTGTCATTTTAGTTAGGTGACTAATATATGAAATATTCAAGTTTCACTCCTAGTATCTAAAGCTGAATTACTCAGAACTAGCAATATATTTTTGTTAATTTTAAGCAATATGAATGGACAAGTCAGTATTTTCACAAATGAAACAAAAGATACTATCAAACTTCTTGCTACTTATATACCAAACATTCTTACATTTGTCACTGAGTTCTCTACTTCTGTCTACCATTCTCACAAATGTAAAAAGATTAAAGTTTAAATGGAGAGACCCCTACATCACTCAAGAGCTGGTAGACACTTTTTCAAATTTTTACGCCCATGCAAGCAAAAAGGTTATCATAATTATATTACAGAGTTGATTCATATTAAACTATATGAAAGTTGGTTATAAAAATTAATTTTTTTATCTTCACTTGTTTTTATGTTGCACACCTCCGTCCCAGCCAAGAAAACATCCGCATTCAGAAATGAGAAATATGATCTGCTACGATAGTTCAATGGTAGAATATCCGCTTGGCAAGTGGAAGACCCGGGTTCGATTCCTGGTCATAGCAGACTTTTTTCTCGTTTCAAAATTATTCCCAACACCTCCTTTATACAACACTTTGTTGAAATCGTTTCAGTCAATTCCTTCCAAATTTATATATACGGAAAAGTTTAATTTTGCAATTTTGGCACCCCTGCTTAGTCGATTTGGTGACGATATGTAATTTTGGTCATGTATTTATATGAAAAATCTATATACCAAATTTGTTTGAAATAGGTTAAGCCAATTCTTCCCTGATACAGTCAAACTCATTTATAACGAGCACGGTTAAATGAGATATCCACTATTGCAAGCAAGCAGAGGAGAATTGGTTGGAAATAATATATTTTATAAGCAACATTTCATGGTTAAAATGATCATGGCAGTTGAGAGCTTCACGGGTATAATGAGCAAATCTCTCTTGCCGATAGCAATTTCAAACCCTTTTAATGATATTGACAGTCGACATTCATAGTGTGTTTGGTTCGATTTCTGTTCCTAGAATCTCATTTAGTGAGGCACACCACCCATGAAGAGCATAATCATCCTTCCAGTGTCCCCACAGACCCCACACAGCAGGGGTGCTGAGGGCCTACGTGGGCCTTCGAATCTGAATAGCACAGCCCATGGGTGCACCTGCACATTTTTTGAGTATTTTGTTTTCTCTCCCCAATCATCTAATCCTCTCTTTCATCTCTTCCCTAATGTTATGGATTCTCAGAAGACCTAGGGAGAGAAACTACCCAGCAAACTAACCAATGAAATGAAACATTCAGCTTTCAAATTCAGTTGAAATGAAAAATTCAATACAATTTGAAATCTTTGAGAGTGAACACGTCTTCTTAAAACTTGGGACAAAAATTTAAAAACAGTTTTAATTCTGTGGTTTAGGTTATGTTGTGCTGTGTTAAATTCAGTTCTTTTTTTACCCTGAAATGGCAGGGCAGAAAAGAAAAATTTTGACAATCAGCATCATTCACCTTAATTCTCTTCATAAGATGGACATCCTAGTACAACATCCAATCCACTTCATCTTACATAATGCCACTTCCCCAAATCTATACCAGCAACAGATAAAAAGACTAATCCAACAAGACAGTGTGCTAAGGGATACGAAGGGGAAAAAGTTGAGAAGGGAAAGTAGGTACTATTGCTCAAACTGTGATGTAGGACTTTATGTTTTGCTGTTTTTTAAAGTTTACCATCAAAATGCAGTTTTGTGAATTATTTAAATACATTAATCACTAATAGTTACAGCATTTGTATGTGCTAATTTTTATTTTCATTTCATGGGAACAAAGAAAAAATTATTTTGGAGTAATTATGCAAATGTAAAAATCCAACTTGAAAAAATTATATTTCGCATTTTTTGGATAATTATTGAAATTTTTCAAAAAAGATTTCTCTTTTTAGTGCTTTTCGTCAATGCTGAAAAGCACTATTATCTTCGTGATTTCCATCCGTCCGTCCATATGCATATACAGTGAAACTCGGTTATAACCAGATCCAAGGGACCGAAGAATATTGCTCATTATTTCCGTTACTCATTATATCCGTTATTATAAGTATGTACATGGTACTTTTGCTGTTACTCACTATTTGTATCACTTACATATATGCTTATGGAAAAGGAACTGAAACAACAATGAATCAAAATAGCTTACGATTACACGATTAACAATTTATTCGATGTAATTATACACTGCATAATTAATTCACTAGCAAAATAATTTCATTTTTTCTGCACGTCCTTAGAATTGGGTAGTGCAATAAATGCTGGTCAACTTTATCGACCCAACCCATGGTGTAATCAAGCACATTTTTTGGCTTCTTCTTCACCTCACCTCTTTTTTCAACTGCAACCATGTCACAACTATGCATAGTTGACAGAAGAACCACATCTTTTTTGTCCTTCCAGTGCATTACCATAACTTTTCCATGTCGTCACACCACAAATTCCCTTTTTTAGGCTGGTTTTCAAAGGAAACAGCCTTATGAAATTGTCCTATCTGTGTATGTGTCTCCCTTACTAACAACTTTTGCACCAATGGACCGATTTTCATAAAACTTAATATGAGGCTCATGCTGCCAGGGCGCACCTCCAGGCTATATTTTATTTGGCAAAGATTGAAGTCTTGAGTTCGATTCCAGGGACTTTTTTCCCTATTTGTTTTACCTAGGAAATTTGAAATCCATTGTGCAGAGATTTTTTCTTTGATACAGTAAAATATCTTATAATTGTGATATCAGAGAGAAGTTTGTACTGTTCTAAGGGGAAAAGAATGTAGATTTGAATTCTTATCACTGAATTTTGATAATTAATCATATTGTCTTTAATTTCTACGAAAACAGCATTTTTGCATTTTAAATCAGATTGTTGCCATGGCGACCATTATTACTGAACTCGAATCGAGCATAGATGAGTAAACAAATGGGTTATTTTCTTTTCTGCTTGACTACTCTTCAGGAATGGACAGTTGATCCATACATGTTAGTGTATAATTAGTAACATTTATTAAATTTGTTTATTAAAAACAAATACTTGCAAAATATAATGTCAGAAAGAGATTTTTGACATTGTTTTTAATATTTTAAACCTGATAATGCTCTATTAATTTGTTTTCCAATTTTTCTCTATCATAGATTAACTATGAATTACAAGTGGTATTTATGGTATGAGAATTCCTTGGAATGATTAACTCTTACTGAAATATTTCCTGTCAATTAAGTAATCAATTCAGGACCTAAACTTTGGGAAAGCAGCCCACATTAATCATGGTTTGGACTTCTGGTTTCAATTACTTGTTTTTCTTCAATTCTGAAGGCATTTATTTTTTTGACAATTTTACCATCCCTAATATGTCTGTGTTGTGTGAATCTAGAATATCTGCCAGTTGTGGTGAAGTGTAGAAATTTTCTGCGGTGAGACAATAGTCCTTGTTCAACAATGGCTTCAGTAAACTCATCACTATCTGTGACAACACAGAAAGATCTTTATTATCACCATCAATCACAGTTCCTTTCCCTGTATAAATCATGCTGACTTTGGTTTGCATAGCATAAAAGTCTTTATGCCGAATTTGGCACATTTTAGAGGAATATATTACACCCAACCAAGTCACCCTTTGAAAAGCATTAGGTTTTCATCTACTGGGATGTAGGCTTCCTTGAACTTTTTGCTCAGATATTCGTAGGCAGGCGAAATTTTATTCAGTTTTGGCATTGGATGAGTTTCAGGGCTATAACTCTCATTATCTGAAAAATGAAGATATTGTTTCAATAACAAATATCTTCGGAAAGACATTGTTTTGGCAAAAAATGGAGTGAATATAGGGGGAATCTTTGACCAATAAAGTTGGAGTTCAGGTTTAGTCACAATAATTTGTAATATCATATAAGGACAAAAAATGTTTGCATCTCATCAGTTGTGGGATGCCATTGCCCACTGCAAGATTGACGGGAACTACTTGGTCCTGCTACAAGACACTGATCTGCATAACAATTTGTTTCAGTCACTATCATATTCACTAACACATCATCAAAAAAATAAAAAAATTGCAAAATGTAGGTATTTGGTTCTATATTGACATTCAGTGAAGAAGCCCCATGGAATGGGAATCTAGAAGGAGAAGGTGGAAGTTGTCCAGTTCCATCTGTATTGCACCATACACGATATTCCGCCAAATCAATGTCTTCATGGTCACTTTGCTCAGATAGTGTAATATCACTTCCAGAAATACTGATTGCATTATCTTCCCAATCACTGTCACTTTCATACTCCATCATGTCAGCTAAAAGAAACTAAAAGTAAACAATTTACGTTAAACAAAAGCGTGGCATTCTCTAGAAAAATGTGCTTTCATGAAACTTAAGCATATAGTTCCAAATTTCTCCACATGTTAGTAGCTAAAATGGTACATAACTACCACCTAGTGATGTCAGGAAGTACTAGAACAGTATAGGTGAAAAACTCAAGCAAATAATGAAACACGAAAAAATTGCATTGCCCAAGATAACTCGGGCAAATAATTTTTGAAACATGATGGCCATCCGGGTTAACTCAGGCAAATACATTAAGGGGTTAAAGGGAAAATATCTACTAACATCAGCAGTGATGTCCCAAACTCTCATTGGCTCTCATGAACTCGGGCTTTCAAATGTATTTGCATTAAACTTACAATGAAACAAATGCATGTAAGACAAAAATGGCTTGAAAATTTGTGAAAAGTTTCATGTAAATATAAAACAATTGAAACATGTAGTGAAGACACTTGAAGTCAGAAACAACTCCATTGCATTGTAATAATGGACAACTGACATTAGAAATAGCAAGATACTTGATGCGTACATTGAAAATATCACTTTGTTTGACGTTGATCCACAGCCGGTGCATTTATAGTGATTACTTATTATTAAACAAACCACATAACATACAATTTGGTGTACCATCAGCAACAGTGAACAAAACAAAATATATTGTGTACCAGGAAGTGTTAGTCTAATTTGTGTGTTTTTTGTTGTGAAAATGTTGTGAGCTATATGGATATTTTGAGAGGGGCAATAAAAGTGGTTCAACGAAAAACACCCTGTGTGACAATTCTTTCTCATAAGCCCTATCGCATAGGGTCACTTCACACAAGGTTCCCGAATTGTTTGCAGGAAGTACTGCAATGGGCTCACAGTAAAAAATAAAAGCTTTGTTATCATAAATGACTGTATTGAAAAAACTTAAAATAATTTCCAGTTCTTTTTTTCTACATTAGACAAGTCATCATTTTTAACATGTCGTGACTTCTTGTCTTTAGGAGAACAATGATGCTCCAATCATGATTTTATGTATGGAACTGCATTACACTTAACAAGTGGAGGTCCATTTATTTTGATGAACATAAGTGATGATAAGTTTGTAAGCAAAAGTTTTGATCAAAGTTTTGATATGATGAGGTTCATCACACTAAAACCTCATGCATTCACTGCAGCTACAAGGTATTGTCATAAATGCATCTCTCAATGTAGTGAGATGTGGTGGAATATTTTGCCTGCCTCCATCGTAAAAATCCCTAAAACCATTTAATATTGAACGACTTCTCGAGGTGGAAATGACAGCATATGTTTTTAATTCTTTCTTCTGCATATCAAACATCCTTTTCCATTTCACAATCTATATTTTCTGGATTCAGAACCTCAAACTCTTTTACAATCTCTTTATATTTTTTGACTTTGAGCAGGGAGGTGGAAAAAAGTGAGTGTTTAATTACCGACAGCCTAGGTATACTGAGATTAAGGAGGTAGGAAAGAGGAGTAGATGTTTGGTACGCGTAAGTTAAACAGGGAGAGAAATACAGGACAGTCAATGTTTGCATTCAGTACATTGTTAAGTAATGAAAGATCACTTTTTTCTCTAAGAACAGCAGGAGACTTGAGGGAAAGTGAAGACAGAACATCATTATTGGAGGTGTTATGGAAAGAAGGAATTCAGACTCGGACAATTTGAAGAAAGAAATTAAGCACCCTATCAAGAGAAGAAAGATTTGATGAGGCTGACATTGCCCATATGGGAGAACAGTAAGAAATAGTTGGTAGGAAAATGCTGCAGAAATAGGTATGCAAGGCATGGGTGTCTATTATATCTGTGAATTTATAAAGCAGACCTAAAAGTGACATTTCCCTATTTTTTATTTTAGTAATATGAGAGGAGAAATTGAGCTTTGCATCAACAATAATGCCAAGATCTTTTTGACAATCAACCCTTGATAAATCACAGCCATTTAATTTGAAGTTGTCTATCAATGGATTTTTTCGAAGAGTAAAGGTTAGGGTCTTACACTTTGAAGGGTTTAATTTAAGATCCCAAGTAATGCACCAACTGGATATTGTATCCAAAGCCTTCTAAAATTTTTGATAATCAGACATTGAGTCAACTTGTTTAAAAATTTTGCAATCATTGGCATAAAGAAGGGTATGGGACCAGTCAGAAGGTATCAAATCAGGTAAGTCATCAATAAAAAAATTGAATAGATAGGGCCCAAGGACACTACCTTGAGGAAAACCAGAAGTAACTGATGCCCAGCAGGAAGCATTTTCAGAGAGCTACCCGTTGAGTTCTTTCAGACAGGAAGCTGGAAATTAGTGTTAGAAAGTTAGTGTATACCAAAATGGTGACTAAGTATTAAAAGTAAAAGCTCATGGTTTAGCAAGTTAAATGCTTTTGAAAAATCAAGAAAAATGGTGTTGAGCTGAGATTTTTCTCTAAAAGAGTTTATTATATGATTCTGAAAGACAGCAAGGTTAAACAGATGAGAGCATCCAGGGAAGAAGCCATGTTGAGTAGAAGAGATGTGCGGAGAGGTGAAATAGTATAATCTATTGAGAATAATTCTCTCACAAATTGATGAAATAATAGGGAGTAAAGATATTGGGCAGTAAGACATAACATCTGATTTATTACCAGACTTAAGTATTGGCACAATGTTAGCTGCATTCCATTGCCAGGGAAAGGTGCCTGTGGAGAAGCAACATTTAAAGATAAAAGTGAGTGGAAGAGATAATGATTCGGTATATTTGCGGAGAAATATAGGACTAATGCCATCCGGGCCAATGGCACGAGTGGAGAGATCTTCGAAAGGTATACATAGACTTCCTGCTATGAAGTTTGAAGATTGGAAAGAGAGAAATGACAAATGGGTTTAAGGGAAAGTGATTTACTACTGCTGATAGGACTTTTAGTTTTTGAGGAGGCAAGAATATTAGAGAAGAAATTAATAAACAGATCGGCCCTATGAGAACCAGAAGTGTTAGCATCATTATAAGTAATTTTGATAGGGTTTCTGCTAATTTGCACTGACTTTTAATAAGGGACCAGAACATTTTTGGGTTGGACAAGGTGGATGTTGAGAACTTGGATACATAATCATTATAGTCACACCTTAGAAGAGCCTTCGAGTGTTGCCTCAGGTCTGTGAAGGATTTCTTGAACACAGGGCTGGGGAAAGTCTTCCAGAGGTTCCATGCATGGCTCTTATTTTTCAGACAAAGTATGGTGTCTGGCTTATACCATGAAGGAAATTTTTTCATCCTAGGTTTAGTAAAAGGGACATGGTCTTTGATGACGGCAAATAGGACGTCATAGAAAAATTCCATAGTTTCAGAGGGATTCAAAGAATTGAGTATACAGCATGAAATGGAAAAGAGGGAGCAGTTAATGTCTGCCCAGTAGACTTTAGACCAAACTGGGAGAGATCGGGGGGGGGGGGGGTGGCCCCCATGAGGTGTTTCCCGGAGGCAGGTAGTTCAAGGGCAACGTCAAGACAGACAGACAAAGATTTAAAGATATTTTTGCTCAGAGTGATTGAGATCACTGTATTTGATGATAGAATGTTGAATTGATGTAGGCTAAGGCCCAAAATAAAATGTTCAATAATAATAATAATGAATATAAATGAAATTTGAAAAAATTAATAAAGATTGATGAAAAGTTTAGAAATAATTTCACAAGGTCGAAATAGCTTTAATACATCAAACTAGGTTTCAATATATTTTTATTTAAATGCATCTGAAAATTTTTGGTCATCCATGACAACATTTCAGTCACAAAAAGGGGTAGAGACACCTACGCTCGACCATGTGACAAGATCTCTTCTTATACAGAAAATGTCGCTTCCGATGGTTCCATAAGAATGAACAAGGTTAGAGGCAGGACTGACTGTGGAAATAAGCATCAGTGGCAGCAAAGAATCGCCATGACTTTTTACAGATGATGCGTATGCATTCAGCGAAACAAGACAGAGTTGACACACTTGTATATATACTTCTCACTTCTCATCAGAGAAGTCACTGCAACAGACTGACGGAGAGGTAGTGGAAAAGCTGTAGTGAAACAATAGAAAATCAGATGTTGTGAAAAGTGCTTATATTTTTTGTATCTTTATGTGACCATTTTCACAACAATATGTTGTGAATAATTTGTTTCACACCCTTTTCCCAATGTCATACCTTTTTCTTGTTTACTCCTCCCTCCACTTCTCTTAGATCCTTTTTATAAATGAGACCTTACTCCTTCAAAACCATCTCTCTCAGCATCCGCTTTATCAGAAAGTTATGTACATTTTCTCTTTCCCGTACCTCCCTCTTTTAGAATCAAGAGCATTTTCAGGAAAACTCAGTCTGACAACACTGCCCCTTGTATATGCCACCGGGCATTCAATTCCTTAGTAGAGGAAGCCTAAAGACCATCCCTTCATTAATGTCAATGCAATACATTAATAAATGTAGATATCTAAAACTACCATGTCATTTTTAATGACCCTGTATGTGCATTTGAATATATTACTTTTCTAATAGTTAATGTTAAATAATAATTAGAACCAATCAAACTCAGGGAGCGGCAAGTATATTGTTGCTCTAGATGTCTTAGGGCAGGGGTCGGCAACCTTTTCACCTACGAGGGCGCAATTTATATTACTGAGGACGTGAAGGGTGCATAAGCAAGATCAGTTGATATATCTCTGTATCAGTGGTCGGCAACCTATGAGGGTGCAACTTTTATTATTGTGGATGTGAAGTAAAGCAACAATAGTAGATGTGTTCCAATATTTATTAAAATGACATTTTTGTGTATATAAGAGAAAAACTATTAAAGAATTTATTATAAAAACATGAAAAATAAATCAATGTGAAACTTGGGAGTGCATATCTTCAGCCAACTTGCTATAATTTGGCACATAACTTGAGATACCTGATCTTAGGCAGTTGTCTAAATTGCAATCGGTGAGTCTCGATCGGTACTTGGATTTCAAGTGTTTCTTGCTTGAAAAAATGGACTCGCAAGTGTATGTTGAAGCACAGTAAGAATATATTTTTAGTGCACATTTTCTTAATAATGGATAGCGATTTTTGTCAACTAAATTCCAAAAGTTTTCATCATTTTTATGTGACTTTAAAATAATATCATTCTGCATATTTATTATTTCCATTTCTAAGTCCTCGGTGTTAACGATATTAAAGTAAGTTCCAATATTATCAGACATATCATTGTCCATAAAATTGAACGGATTAGCAAAGAATGTTATTATGGGTTCCACTTCAGAAAACTGATGAAACCTAAAATTAAATTCCTTCAGGAGAGTTTCAATGTGTTGTGAAAATGGTTCAGTGGTAACATTTTCATCAGTCAGACTCTCAATAATATATTTTAAATTTGGGAAATATGATAATGAATTTTTCTCTAGCTGAGACTTCCACAATGCCAATTTACATTTGAATGCATCTACTGCACTTATCATTTTTGCAATGTGTTGATTTTTCCCCTGCATCTCCATATTCAGTTGTTCAATTTTATAGTTATATCAACAGGACATCTGAAATCCATCAACAAAGCTTTGTCATCCAACTGTGTATAATATTCATTTCTTGGCATGAGAAATTCCTTTACCTCCTTTATGAGATTTATAAACCTCACAAGTATTTTGCCTCTGCTGAGCCATCTAACTTCGGTATGTAAAAGGAGATCATCGAATTTGGCATCTTCACATTGTAAAAGCAGTTTAAACAATCGGTGTTGCATTGGTATGGCTCTTATGGAATTTATTATTTTTGTTGCTGTTTTCATGACATGTTGAAAATGAAGAACTTTTGCGCATAACATTTCTTGGTGTATAATGCAGTGATATGAAATAAATTTTGGAAAGAGAGAGTCTTCTTTACATAGCGCAATAAATCAATTTTTACAACCTGTCATCGAAGGTGCATCATCTGTAGTAATTGCTGGTCAACTTCATTAATGGTATATTACTTTCTTGGGCATATTTTTTAAAAGCTGAAAAAATGTCTTCAACTCTTGTTCGTCCCTTTAATGGAAGAATTTTAAGAAATTCCTTCTTTCCAGAAAAATCATTAAACACCATCTTCACAACCATAGCCAATTGAGAAGTGTCTGATATGTCTGTTGACTCATCCAGTTGCAACAAGAAGAAAATACATTTTTGTAAATTATTTGCCAACTTTTTCTCCAAATTGGTTGCAATAACTTCAATTCTTCTTGTAACTTTTCTTGCTGATAACTGAATCGTGTTGATTGCTGAGGTAATTTCATTTTCATTTTTAAAATCTTCGAAAAGTGAATCAGCAGTTGCTAACATGGCTTCTTTTACAATCTCGCCATCTTCAAAAGGCTTTTTCCTCTTGGTCAACAAATGCGAAATTTTAAGTGATGCAATCGTTGCTCTTTTTGATTGCTGCACTGGTCTGGTAAAAATGCTCTGCTGTTTAGTTAAAATAGATTTCATATCAGAAACTTTCTTTTTCCTGATCTCAGAGTTTAACGGATAACTAGTATTAAAATTTCCATGGACCGGATTAAAATGTCTTTCAACATTATTTTTCTTTGAAAGTGTGACACAAACATTGCACAATAAACAAACACACTTTCCTTTCAAATCAATAAAACAGAATTGTTCTTCCCAATCAACATTGAAGTAATAGGTCCTTTGCCTCTTATTACTCATAATGGGGATGAAATTTTCTACAAATGAATTAATAAACACAACACACTGAATATCGGGAAATATCAGAAATATTGTGAACTGTTGGTCAATTTAAATTGATTTATGTTTAATCAATGAAGAGGGAAATGAGCTATCACTGACTGATATTGTAAGAGGCAAAGAAAAATCTCACAAACCCTGTACTTTGTATACTAAGCAAAGAACGGAACTCCGAAACCAACGACTCACAACAATAACTCGAGCCAAGTTATGCTACAAGACAGAGTACAGAACTCCGAAACCAATGACTTGCAACAATAACTTGAGACAAGTTATGCTACAAGACGGAGGACAGAACTCCGAAACCAACGACTTTTGACAAGAACTTGGGGGTTTTACGGGACATAGAGAAATAGTTTTCCCGTATCGAGCGCCTACCTCCAAATAGCCTTAACCGGCTAACGGAGCTATAGTACACGACAGGTTGAGAACAAGGATCTAAGTTAGCCTTGCACCCGTAATAGCGATTGAAGGCAACAGGACACCTTCACCTAGCATAAACTAGGGGCGGAGAATTCCCTATCTTGTCGTACAGTTCGTACGAGAACGTTTGTATGAATTGTCAGCACAGGCACGGCAATCACACAAACACGATAGCGGCTTCTCCTACTCTCGGCGAGTAATCTCCGAAAAACGCTGTGAAGGATGTGTTTATAATAGGGCAGGGCATGGAGAAGGGAAAGGGATGTGGATAAGCAAGAGAGGGGTAACGGAGGAGTCATTATGAAAAGAACTCTGTTAACGACAACAATGTCTTTATCCAACAATGTATGCCCCCATTCTTTTCGCTTATACGTCCTAACCTTGACGATATTATTTTGTAACAGACATACGATTCGGCTCGGTGTGTCCCAGTCCATGGGAAAACGGTCTGAAGGACCTATCGTTTGCCGTCTTATGTAAGATGTTGGTTAGAAAGTTCTATTCTTCATCTTGTTCCGCAACTTATTGGTCTTCTGAGAGTTTTCCATAATTGTTTAACTTGAGTTCTTATTTTTGGTTGGTGGGCGACACACAAATGTCTTGCGGGTGCCACGTTGCCGACCTCTGTCCTAGGGGCTTGCCTCCTCTTATCAATATTTAGTGTTATTTATTCTTTTAACACATTTTTCAGGTTAACTCAGTGGTGAATCATTAGATATTTTGATAAGCAATTAGTTATGAAAATCAGATCTTACCTTGTTATTGTAAATGCAGAGTAATTCTTTTGTCCTTCTTTGCTAATTCTGCAATGACGTCATCATAGAACACAGGTTTTTGAGAAAGTTCTTTGATGAGGTCTTTTTTGATTGATAGAATTCATAATTTAGTCTTTCATAATTTGTGGAATTCTGCATGAATGTTTTAATACAATTGAGAGCTGACAAACTTCGTTCAGTTGAGGCACTGGTCACAGGTATTGTCAATACTAATTCACATAATTTTACCACTTGAGAGTAAGCTTTGTCTAAACTGTTTTCTTTAATGAAATGGTATAAATCGCTAATGCTGTTTTTATCAATATCTTCTATTTGATATATAACCGAAACTTCAGAACACAAAGAAGCTATGTCAAAATAATTTCCGTAACTGTTCTTGTTCTTGTTTAATTTTTGCAGTGCAACTTGGGCAACACAAGACATTAAATCATTCTGTATTGTACTGACTGTGCCACAAAACACTGTGGAATATTCCAAATGGTTTCCCAAAGTTTCATTGTATTTAGCAACCAATTCGACCAAGTCCACGTAATTACCTTTATTTACAGTCACTGGATTCATCATGACTACGAAAGCCAAGTTCATTCTCTCCCAAAAAACAAACAATATGACTAAGCCTTTTTAACATTTCCTGATTTTTTCTTTACTCCTTCATTATGCTGGCGATGAGTAATTTCCAACTGCTTATCTAAAAAATGTTCTATTCAAGTTCTTCTAAATGTTTTTTCTTGAAGAATTGCCTGTTAATGTTCTTTACTTATCGAATGTCTCTTTATTACCTTATAAAAATTATTTAAATCAGAAACATTAGAATAGTTTTTTCATTTGAAAAAAGTATTCACGGTCAACAAAATAATTTTGCTTTGCACTCACATCCAGTCAAGCATTCGACACTGTTATAAATATCTATGTTAAAATGTCTTGTGCATGATTTAATTTTTATATTTAAATTTAGGTGAGGTTTTGGTCTACCTGTTTGGATAATTTTACTCTTTGCCTAAAAATTGTTCGACGAAAAACTTTTCATTAATAAATTACATACTGCACAACATGAAACCTCACCAGAGCTGCTTGAAAGCACAACAGAAGCATTTAAGACACTCAGTTCAGTCATGTTTGCAATTTTCAAATTGCCTCTACTCAGTATTTATTACGCGGAAAAAAACCACGAAATTCCTTCTATCTGAGCCAAAATCTTGGGAAATAATATCTGTTAATGCATTACTATAACACAAACATTTCTATAAACATGAAGGTTCTCATGAAATGTCAGAACTGCGACTGATTGAAATTAAAATAATTTGAGTATATGCCTAGTCTCTGACCGTGTACTACACCGAATGGCTCATCGATGTCTACACAATAATATTCTTGCTTCCTAGTATGTTAATAGCATTATTTTCAGCCATTGTGTGGCACCAGCTGTCAAGATGGATTTTTAAAAGCCGTGCAGTCGCATGGTTTTACTGAAGATGTGCTTCTACAATTGCGCTTGTGAATGAGTAATTTTTATTGTTATTACTCTTATTATTATTTTGATTTCTAATTTGGAAACAATGCTTCCCTTACTTCCATGGAGGATTCGCCCCTGGATTAACTTCATATTTTTATTAATATTACACTTTAGTTTTTGCTTCCACAGAACATATCCTCATTGACATAATTTATTTATGACCCTGTTTTGTGCGAATCTCGCTTAGCGGTATTTACACATTTTCTGCCTTTAACCTGGATTTAAAGTTACTGTTAAGCATTATGGGATTATTATGCATTCTTTGCATGAAGTGAATGCATATAGGGGAGGTCGATTCCATCCGTCCGTCTGCATGTTAAAACTCTGGAACCGCTTGATGTATTTTGATGAAATTTGATATTGAAGAGTTTTGCTAAAATTGGTCAACCGATTACAATTTTAGTTAAAATCGGACAACAATTACGACCACTTTACCTACATGTAGTTTACAATGTTCCTTCATTTCCACTCAGGAAACGCTTTTGAATTAGATCATGCAGCCTGCAGTGTGAATGTAAGTATTCTCTTCCTATTTATGGCAAAGGAGTTTTTGTTTATTTACTATTGTATTGTTTCACCATGTCTTGCAACCCCCCTTTTTCAAGTACTAGTGATTTTTAAAGATCGTAAAATCGTGCTTTGAAAAATCACCGTACATTCTACACGTCTGTTATGTGGTACAAGATACTTGTTACATTCTAGACACATTAGGTGTACATGTTACAATGTACTTGAAAAGTGTCTGAGGCAAGAATAGATCGAGTTCAGTCGGTGGCTGAACTCCTCATTAGTCATTGAATTTAAGCTGTCAGTGCGTTGTCGTATTCTTTGTGCCTACCTTAGCGAATTTTTACCCATCCATTATTTTAACATTGGGTGACAAAAAGTATGCTGATCATGTTGAGAAAAAAGGTTCTTCCAAATCCAAGGTTAATATAGGAATCAGACGAAGTTATGATATGAATTTTCATAGCTTAAGAGGCAGAAAAAACGAACAATATTCAAGCTTCGAAAAAGTATGATGTTCCTGAAATAAATATACCTATATATGTCTATGTACAATTTTTCAGGCATATGTAATGTGGGGAATGTAATGGAAACTCAAGCATACTATACTAGCATTTTAATTTGGCATATATTTTAATATTACTATTATTAAAAAGTGTGCTGGTTAAGTAAATGAATAAATAGATATACTCTTTATAAACTTAGCTCTGTTAACACTGATTTTATTGTTAGTCTTATTGTAACAAATGAGCGAGTTTAAAAGTAAATTCAGTTTAGCTATTTTTCCTTTTCCTGCAATTTATACTTTCCCACAATTTACACTTTTTTCCCAGATCCCTAGAAAAGTGTAAATAAGGGGTTTTACTGTATTTATGACTGACTGTAATGCTATACTCAACAAACTTTTTGAGTAGGTAGAAGATTGAAATGTTTTGTTCTTATAGTAAGAGCCATTCACAAAAAAAAACAAAAAAGATCCTGGTTCGACACCAGTAGATATCTTCTGTTTTCCCATAAGATAACATGTAAAAATCTTTTTTTCAACTTACAGGCTTTTACTTTTTTACAAATTAAAATTAGGAAGAATTGACATATGACCTTGGGACCTAAACTGGTTTAAAGAATAATAAATATTATTTCTTATTGTTATTGTTGCATTTCAAAATTTCTCAAGTAATACATTTAAATCATATTAATTCAAAAAATTTAAGCTTTTTAACAATATGTTGCCTTATCAACTGTGTCATTGATATTCCTCGAGATTTTATTGTCGTCTCAATCCTTATACTACAGGTAGTTCCCACTTAACATTAGAGATATGTTCCTAAAAAGTGTCGTGTTATGCAAATTAATGTTAAGCGAATACATAAATCCCATAAGAAAGCAAAATGTGAGAGATACTTACGTGTTCGAGTGAGAGAGATCATCATATCACAGTGGATATATAAATTTTTATTTATACATAAATATATTTAGAATATTCATTAATTTATAATTTGCATTTGCAAATTTGAAACAAAATTCTTGAATACCTTCCGCAACATTAACTGCGAAAGTGACGAAAAAAGTAGAATTCGTGAAAGGTGATTTTTCTCCATGGGGGCAGCAGTGTCTTGACACTTATTTCAATTGTTTTAGTCAAGTGTTCCCTCATTTGTGTACAGTTTCTCTTTGAATGGAATGCAAAAAGTTTGAATCAGTTTCTCTTTTTCTGACATCGCGACTTTAACTGCGAAAGTGACAAAAACATGAAGTAGTATTCGTGAATGAAAAAACATTTTATGACTTATTTTTTACAAAATGTGTCAATTCATTGCACGAAAAATTCGTCATGTCTAAATACATTGTATGACAAAGTCATTGCTTCCTGCCCCTTCCCCCTGATGTGCACCAGTATCGCCTTCCAATTTGTCTCACAACGAAATTGTCGTGACACAATTGTCTTGCAATGAATTTGTTGTCAATTGTTGCGAGATGAGTTTGTCATGAATTGTATTAACATGCAACATGTTTGTCATGTGATGAATTGATGCACAATGCATTGACCACAATATATTGACGGTATACCACTTTGTACATGAATTTAAGATGACCCTTAATTTTTGCAAGCTGAAATTTAGAAAAAAACCTCATCTTGGATACAGGTAAATACGCTACTTTGTGGACTATTTCCTAATTATCTCTTAATTAACTATACTTATGCCACAAATCCCAACAACTCTTCCCCTCTTTTCACCAACTTCCAATATTCATCTACTATGCTTCCTCTCCTCAGCCTCCTACCTTCTTTCCCCTCCCTTCTTTTGTTTGTATTCTTATATATTGCCCTTGAAGACTTAAAAACCCCCGATGATGCAATAGTTACTAAAATAAAGTGGACATTTATGTACTTGGATCTCATTTACTCATTTTATTTGGAGCCTTTAGTAATCAGATGTCAATACAATATGGTTTCATTATATTTTTTATTACCTTGTAAGTTATCCTTAGTTTCAGATAAAAAAGTGGGGTTCCTTTTGTGCTCAGCATTGTCAAGATAAATTCTTTCTATAACAAAATGAAAGTCTAAGAATCCCATGCTTAAGCCAAGGCTTGAATACATTGCTTGTTTTAATTCTGATGATACGGATAACAATTGAATAGTGAAATTTAGAGTAGTAGCAATAAAAACTTTCATTTGAGAATTGTACATAATTGCCAAACATTATCTTTTAACGAGTGATCAAAGATTAGAAATATTATCTGGTAGAAAAACTAGTATAGTAGTAGTAGTTGGATGAATGTGTACATTGTTTTATTATGTTAAAAAATCTTTTGCATAGAGAAGTGGCTAAATTGGTTAGATAAACATTAACAAGATGGAAAGTTGAGGAAATGTCTTATGCATTTGCTCATAGAGCTTAAACTGAAAGTACTTGACTAGGAATCGACCGCAGGTCTCCCACTCTCCGGGTAGGTCCTTTCAAGTACAGAATTTTTTCTCCTTCTCAAATATCAAATTTAAGTTTTAAGCTTTATGCGCACGTGCAGAAGACATCATTTCCTCAACTTTTCATCTTGTTAAAAGAAATAATGCCCGTGACCCACCAGTGAGTCATGCCATTGCAAAATTTTTATGAAATTTGTATTAAGTTTTAATTTTCTTGTATTTGTTGTATCCATTTTACTTTCTTCATACCTTTTCTTTGTAAATTATATTATGCATCGAAACATTTTCTCTCATAATTTTTTGTCATTTATTGATAATATTTATCACATTGTAACTGGCAGCTGAATGCTGATCCATTGGAAGCTCTTGGAATGTTTTCAGCTGATGGTGAGTATACGGACTTCCATAAACCAGTTCCTATTAAAGGGGCAGTCGAAACTTGGCTCCATCATGTAGGTAAGAAAATCATCTTTTAATATAATTTATGTGACGTCTTAAATTACTCTCATGATAATCTAAAATTAACAAACATTCAAATTAAAACTTGTAGGACAACATTTTATTTAAGAAATGGTAATGCATATATATTCTAGTGAAGGTATTTGCTTAAGATACTTTAATTTTAAATCTGTATTCCTTATATTGAGCCAATGATTCACTCACTAATATTTCTTAGCAATTATGAGTTTTGCAATTTTGAGATAATGAATCCAGATATTTAAGTTTCCTAATAAATTTTATGAATTGGCAGTTTTCATACAGTAATTGAAAATATTTTCATAATTTGTTATAATTTCTTTTACCAGTCTCAGCAATGAGAGAGAGCTTAAAACTTATATTGAAGCAATGCTGTATTGCATTGAGGAAACAGTTGCCTAAAAGAGATAAATGGGTCAAAGAATGGCCTGGACAAATTTGTATATGTGCAAGCCAAGTGAGTAAATATTTAATTGATATTTGTAATTTTATAATTTTTATATAAAAATTGACAAACTGAGATATGCTAATAATTTTATCATAAGATTGATATTGTCTTTCACAAATAGGTGAACATGATCATTATTCATTAATGATGACTTAACCCTTCTGATATTTTTCATTTTTGTTCACATTTTCTTTTCCAACCTCTGCTTTTTATTCATGTTGCAAATTTAGTTACAACACCTATCTATTCTCTTGGCTATTTTTACTTTCTCATGGATAAAATATATAAAGATAGTATTTTGGTCATGAAAAAACAACTGGAATTTGAATGATTCTGATGTGCATGCATGATTAAGTTAGGTTATGGAAAAATGGTTTTCCAATTTCATCTGTTAGTAGTCTGTTCTCTGTATGTGATTGTATAGTTTATTTCACATCTTATTGCACATGCAGCTGCCAAATTTCCTCTGCATTAAAAAATAATAATTTAATGTAGATCACTGGAAGCCAATAAATTTGCAAGTTTTACTGTAATTATTGGTTTGTCTTATCACCTAATTATATTAGATAAAAAATTAAGCATAGCATTTTGTGAGCTGTTTGTAGCATTGTCATTTAAAAATAATAAAAAATTGCCCAAGTAACTTACAACTAAAAAGAATGATATTACTTTTATGAATCATTATTCTCGCTCACTCACTCCTTCCATAGTAAAGTGTGTTGAAGGCCATGATATGTCAAACAACCACTTGCTTTGAACTTTCATACGAGACTGTTTCATTGTGTCCTTCTCCCTTGGGAAAATAAGGTTATGGAGGTTAGCATGACTCCTGAGTCTCATAAACCAGTCCTGGCTTGTCATGAAAATCTCTGCACCAACATTCTTCCCTTTGCTCACTTCACATATCTTGTCGGATAATTCCATTCCTTCCATAATAAAACGCACATTTTACTGAGGAGCCAAAAACCTGACATCTATTTACCATCTCTCTTAGGAACACCTTGGTGCAAGGCCTAACAAAGCCTCATTCTTCATCTCTTGAGAGGTCAAGGGTTTTAAAATTATTTTCTGTATTTTTTCGAGGTAATTTTTTGAAGCTTCAAAATTGCTATTGAGAGTAAGATTATATTATGTTTTTAGTTGCCCATATATATGAAATGTAAATAATTATCCTTTGCTTTAAGTCATAGATATATTCTTAAAAACATGACATTTAGAGAAAAATTCATTAAGCAAGGAAATTTTCCCCCAAGAAAAAGCTAAAATAAATAATGAAATATAATTTTATGATCTCTGCACAAGATCTTACTAATGCAATCTCTTTGTTAGAAAGACCTTTTGATTTTATCCCAGATTCAAATACTAATTTTTGTGGAATTTGTTTTATTTTATTTATTCATTCAATTTAAATTAATTAATTGATCAAAATATACCTAATGCTTTGTAAATAGGCTTTATATTACAATTTCACATTTTATACATTAATTTGCTTATTTATTATTATAACCATCAAAGAGTGACAGAAAATGAGCAAACAGAAACCTTTTATATAAACTTGGCACTATTGTTCTAATTAAATTATCAAAATTAGTAAAATTCAGACTTTGTTAGTTAAATTAGAAGGCATGGAAATTTATTTATGCTGAATGGCTCCCACTTCATTTTTTTTACTTTCGATGGTGGGTACTACTAAATATGTTGATTTGTTTTAGACAGCCATCCTTGAAAAAATTTGGGAAGTCACTACATGATAGTATCGCTTTACTCTGATGCAACATCTTAACCACCAGTCTGTTTCTCAGCCGGCACATACTGCTTTGTTTATGCATACATATCATGAGAACTACAAATGCTATTAGATTGGAGTCTTGCCCAATAATTAATTTAAAATTTCTGTACATTTTGTTTGTGCATTCATCTTCATCATAGGTAGTCTGTCCGTAGACAGGTCCGTGATTATTCATAGTTAAACCTGGCTTTCCATATACCATAAATACCTGCTTATAATGCGCACCCTCGTATAATGCGCAGGGGGGTTTTCAGCCTCGTAATCTATGATTTTTCTATATACCCACGTATAGCATGAACAGATTTTTTTAGCATTACCATTCCAGAATAAAGTAGATGGTATAACGTGGTAAGTGGCCCAGTTGTACGGCCAATTCTTCTAAGTCTTCATTGGAAAGAGGCTGCCCATGGCTTTCAAAAAGTTCTGTTACATCTTCATCTGTCACTTCATCCAAGCCCACCTCTTGTGCTAGTCTTCTTACATCATCTATGACGTTCTCCACTGGTTGGAATCCTGCAAAGGAAACAAATTCTGGCAGAAGTTTGCTCCACACTCCATTCAAACAATTCACTGATACTTCCTCCCAGGCTGCATTGATGTTATTAATACCCCTAAAAATGTCGAATGAGCACCAATAATCCTTTACGGTTTTGTCTGAACTTTCCAAAACTCTCAGCATTTCTTTGAAGGTTTTTTCGGAGATAATAGGCTTTAAAGGTCGCTATTACACCTTGGTCCATTGGTTGCAAAACTGACGTGGTGTTAGGAGGCAGGAAAACAACTTTGACATCCAGAGGTGTTCTGACTTCTGCTAGGTTTGTCGGATGACCAGGGGCATTGTCCAAGAGAAGAAGGGCTTTGGTTGGCAAGTCATTCTCATGACAAAAACAGAGCACAGTTGGGCAAAATTAGTTGACATACCAATCCAAGAAGACTTCTTGTGTCACCCAAGCCTTTCTATTTGACTTCCAGTAGACTGGCAACATGGCTTTGTTGAGACCTTTCAAAGCGCGAGGCATCTCCGAATGGTACACCAACATTGGCCTTAATTTTAAAGTGCCAGAGACATTGGCACCTGATGCAGACTTCTCTTCACGGGCGATGAAAGTTCCTGAAGGCAGTTTCTTCCAATACAACATTAAAAATGAGATCAGGAGGATAATCACCCTCCTCCACAATGGCCTGAAACTCTGCAGGATATGCTGCAGCTGCCACTGCATCTGCACTTGCTGCTTCACCACTATTTTCACACTATGGCACTTAGTGCGAGATTTAAATTGCAAAAACCAGCCCTTGCTTCCTAAGAATGTCTCTTTACTATCCTCTTTTATCTTAAGTTCCTTAAAAATTGACTTTGCCTTATCTGTGATAGCAATTTGAGTTAATGGAATGTTTTTTTTTGATTCATGTCATCCACCCATAGCGACAGTAATTTCTCCATTTTTTCTAAAAGTTTACTTCTGCTATAACTCATTTGCGTTGCACTTATTCTCGTAGCCTCTTGCATTGAATGTTTTATTTTATCTGAATTTTTCATTATGGTAGTCACAGTGGAAGGAGGCAAATTCATACTTCTACACACATTAGGATGGGTATCACCACATTCTATTCTACGAATTACGTCCATCTTATCTTCTAACGTAATAGACCTATGCAACTTTTTAGCAACACATTCACTTCCACTTGTTTTCACTGCACTTCTCTTACCAGACATGGCGGCTCTTATTTTATTAATTTAATCCACAATTTATAAATATAACAACACAGTTGCTACTGCAGAATAATGGTCAAACAACAACACAGACACGTTAGCTCTCAGTTTTCAGCACATTCAATGCATGAACAAAAAGCAAACTGAGCGCATTTTATCTTGCCTTTATGTCTTACCCTCCTTCCACTCCTTTCCATGCCAGACACCCAAATGGGAGAAGACTCTTGAGGAGTGAGTGGAAAGGGAAACAAAACAAACCTTCTTAATGAGTTCAGTCCTTATTCCTTATCTAGGCAGAAGGGAAATGACTCACTGTGATGAGTGACTAATGCTCACATGACTATCGTGGAATGGTGTTGGTTATTGAGGAGATTATCTCACAATTATAGCAATGAGTGGATGCGCAATTCATTGGTCCTTGTGATTGACTGTAATTCTTTCATGTGATCGATGTGTCCAGTCATCTCTTCTATTACTCAATAGTTGCATTCATGTAAGATGCTGACCTATAGAAAATTGCATAATGAAAATTACCCCGGGACCTCTGCAGAGATGAAATTTGTCTTTTGATAGGTTAAAGCACCAGGAATGAAATCGCATAAGAGCAAACTCGCATACGTAAAAGTTTACATTTTACAAGCAGCTTTTACCAATTAATCGATCTCATTAGAGCAAATTCGCAGAGATGACTGTATTTATAATTTTTATTCAAAATCAATGATGTAAGAATTATGATTTAGTATATGAAGCAGTACAAGGAAATTGTAAAATGTATTAAATAATAATAAATATATTTTTTCACTTTTTGACTTTTTGGTTTCAAAATCGACATTATTCTGAATTGGCGCAAATTGGAACGGTGAAAATCGAGGGCTACCTATATGTATAACAAGCTTACGTTAAGAGGATGAATAAAAAAAAGTAAATTTACTACTTACATGTCCCTCTCCTCTGTTTCCTTCCCTTATTCTTGCTGTCCTGTTCATTCATCACAACTTATTCAAATTCGAACAAGATGTCTTCCATACCATGCATGGAATTTGATATGCAGCATTTCTTGAACCCTCTTGAGATACTATTGGGATCTATTTTTTTCCATGCTGCTATGATCCAATTACAGAGAAGTGGTATACTGGGCTTCTTAATTTTCCCTGTAGGAGTTAATGCTTGGCCCCCTGCCAAAAGCCATTCTGAATAAAATGACTTTATGTAATCCTTAAAGGGCTTCATCATTACAACATCTAGCACTTGAATTTGTGATGTCATACCTCCTGGTATAACTACAAGGTCAGTATTCATACCATGAAGGGTATTTTTAACTTCCTCTGTAAGGTGGCCTTTGAACACATCTAAGACGAGCAATGCTCTCTGTCTTAAAAGTGCCCCAGGTCATCTATTCCACACTATGCTTGGCCAGTCTTTCATTAAATCAGCATCCTTGCTCTTGACATTTAACAATTATTCCATTTGGTAGTACTTCCTTAGGCATTGTTTTGCGTTTTAAAATAACATATGTTGGCAACTTTGTTCCATCCGCTAATACAGCCAGCATTACAGTAATGTGCAGTTTTTCATTCCCGGAAGTTTTTATGATGACATTATGTGCACCTTTTTCGTTGACTGTGTAATTGGATGGAATGTCGAAGTAAATGGGTGTCTCATCTACATTATTCATTTGGCTCAGAAGGTAATTGTGATTTTTCCGCAACCGAATTACATGCCTCTGGAAAGTTATTAATTTGTCTCTGAAGTCGGAAGGTAGACACTGGCAATGTGAAGTTCTTCATCGCAGGCTAAAACCATTATGATGCATCATATGCACACACCATCCATTACTAGCCTTAAATTCTTGGTGTGGAATGTTTTGCGATCGTGTTTATTCTTGGGCTTTTGATTTAATGTTATCCCGCATCACCTGTTTATTGTCCATTCTTTGAATGTGAACAATGTTTGCAGTTTCCTCTTCTAATGCATGAAATCAGCCTCGTTTTGGTCCACTAAATGATCTCTGTGTTGAGTTAGCATCTTCAATTTTCTCTTTTGCTTGCTTCCACCTTCGCACATTTGCTTCATTCACATTGTATTTCCACCCTGCCCTACAATTATTTGTTTCTTCAGCATAGCACACCACCATTATCTTAAAATTTCTGTTGTAACTTCTTCTATTTCCTTTCAGTATATTCCCTCTTACCGCAGTTCCTTTTTTCTCTATGCGATCTGCTATTTGTTTGGGTTATCTTATTTAAAAGTTATAAATAATAACTTGTCACTATTTCACTTTAAAACTCAGCAAAGCATGTACTACTCAAGTGCTCTCGTAAATTTTCTACTCTGAAACTCACGTCCACTTTACGTCTGCCGTTGGCATACCAAACGCAAAGCATCATGTTTTAACTGTAGTAGATACATTTAAATTGTATCAATCTTGTTTACATTGTATTCCTAGATATCTTAATTGGTGCCTACATGACTTTGTGTTTCATATTACTCACGGAACCACCCAGCTGTATTCATTTTTTTTCAACTTGTCACATGATTACCTACCCAGCTCTAAACACTTACCTACCGCCAAAGTTATACCTGACATCTGGGTGTTTCATGGTGCATTTAAAATAGAGATGTATTCTCACCTTAAATCCTCATACTCCATTCTAAGACAATACCTAATATTTTTATTGGCATTTTTGTGAAAGAACCTCATCTTTCTTTCGGGTAAATACGTTAAATAAATAAAAATATTTCTTTTATCATTCCCTCAGAATTTCAGTTGATTGATTAGAGGCATTAATGATCCACAGCCACCAATCATCACTGGGACCAGTGATGGGGAGAGTTAGAAGGGAAACTTTAATTTTCTTATGAATCGACTGGTAACGGAACTTTTGTTTTATGTTAGGAAATTTCTTCACAGTTTCCTGGATGATAGCATAAGTATCCCCATTAGGTGGGTATTATAATTATTGATGTTCAATTGAATCTTTAAAAGTATTACAGAACCAATGGTTGCACTTGTTGATGAAAATTAAATTTATTTAATGAAACCTTAACAAAATTTTTGTAATGGCATCAATTCTCTCCCACATTTTCCTTTGTCATGTTATAACTATAATACTATAAAATTAAAGTTTCCCATCTAACTCTTCCCGTCATTGGTCCCAGTGATGATTGGTGGTTGTAGATTATTAATGCTTTTAATCAATCAACCAAATTTTTGAGAGATTGATAAAAGAAATATTTTTATTTATATATATTACTGTACTTTTAATGGACTTCTCACCAGTTCATGTTTTTTATACTTTCAATGATCCTTTGCCTGATATACCTCCAACTATATTATAAGTATTTGGATGAAGTCATCGCAAAAATAATTTCAGGAATCCTTTCCTTGTCATAAGCATCAATATAGGATGTAGCATATGCTGAGATCAATGAAGAATATGCGATTTAATAATGTAAACGATGAGGAAACAATCGTGTTGAATTACTGGAGCAAAAAATCTGAATCACCACCAAACAACATAGAAAAAAATGAAAATATCATTGTGGCTCCTCAGTAAAATTTTAATGCAAAAAGGATTTGTAAAAGGAGGCAAAATGAAAAAAACCAACCCATGAGGGAATTGAACACATGCCCTTATGTAGTAATAGACATCACGTTACATTTAGAAAGATTTAGTTTTAACTTCCAAAGATTACACCATTTCGTGATCTGATTTATGGCCTGCTGGAAAACCAAGCAGTCATTTATTGTGTCAATTTGTGTAAATAATTTGCAGTCATCAGCAAAGAGTAGAGAATTGATTGAAGAGTGAAATAGAGCAGCCAAGTAATCAACATAGAATGTAAAAAGGTAAGGTCCAAGGACACTACCTTGGGGAACACCAGATAGAACAGCAGACCATTTAGAATATGACCCAGATAAAACAACGCGTTGGATCTGATTTTTAAGTAGTTTGAGGAAATTACCATGGATACCAAACCGATGTTTGAGCTTATGGAGAAGAAGGGTATGGTCTATGGAGTCGAATGCTTTTGAAAAATCTAAGAATACTGAATGTAATTGTGATTTGTTATTTAGAGCATTAACTGAATGGCTTTGGAAAATAGCTAAGTTAGTTAAACAAGAACGATTTGGTAAGAGTCCATGTTGGTTAGTGGACAAGTACAAGAAAGAAAAATAACACAAATGGTTTAAAATTATTTTCTCACAAACCAAAGAAAATATGGGAAGTAGAGAGATGGGACGGTAGTTGTAGACTTCAGACTTAGAACCAGATTTATGTATTGGAGTTACATTTGCGGATTTCCATTGAGTTGGGAAAATGCCTAGTGAGAAACAATGGATAAATATGATTGATAAAGGAATACAAAGAGAAGGAGCACAATTTTTAATGAAAATAGGACTTATACCTTCAGGGCCAGATGATCGATGAGGGGATATCTTACACAAAAACTCGAAGACTTCATTAGTGGTAGTTTGTAGATAAGAAAGGGAAAAATTACTGATTGGAGAGAGAAAAATTCTTAGTTAAATTGGCAGAAATAGGACCAATAGATTGCATTATGGATTCAGAGAAAAAAATTAAGGAATAAATTTGGTCTTTCCGATCCCGTTCCTTCGATATTTTCATAGGAAATGACATCGAGAATTCGCGAGTGTTTACAGCGTTTATTAACCTAGGACCAAAACTTTCTAGGATTAGTAGGTAAAGAAGAAGACGTAGATTGAACATAATCAACATAATCACGATGAATGTCGCCTTAAATTAATAAATGATTGGTGAGATTCAACACTGGGATAAGATTTCCACAAATACCGTGCACAATTTTTATTACCCAAGGCATATATTGTGTCAGCCTTAAACCATGGGGGGAACTTGCTTGCTCTAGGCTTTTTAAAAGGAATATATTGTTTGACTGTGGAATCTATAACATTGTAGAAAAAATCAATTGCATCATCTAGAGGGAGGGAATTTAGGACACACCAAGGGATTAGTTCAAGGACACGGTTAATGTCCTCCCAACACACTTTTGCCCACACAGGAAAGGGTCAGGGAGGTGAAAGTGGACTCCCACTGTTCTTCTTGTTGCTTGGAAGACAGAAGGAAACGTCAAGGGACTCGTGGTCCGAGTGGAAAATATTCCTGCTAGGAGTAAGTGTTTCAGAAGGGAAAGTTGAGAGGAAATAGTCCAAGGTTGCCAGATTGCGGGTGGGATGAAGGTTAAACTGGGAAAGCCTGAGAGCGGAAATAAAATGGTCTATGAAAAAATGATTGTGGATACTGTTAGGTTTTCCATTCATAGGAGAATTCCAGTCTATTGACAAATTGAAGTCACCAAAAAGAGCAACAGGACCAAGAGGTAGTACACTTAACACTGAAGATAGACAATTTTCTAAAGCAGATCCATTACAAGAGGGAGGCCAATAAAAACATCCAATAAATAATTTGTTCCTTTTTGAATAACCATTAGTGTTAGGGGACACTTGAAACCATAAAATTTTGCAGTCACATTCCAGGTCAGATCAACGCTTTACCGAAAGAGTTGATTTAAACGCAAGGAGCACCCCTCCGGCCCTAGTAGAGCAATCCCTTCGGAAAATGTTATGGGTACGGGAAAAAGAAAATTCACTGCCACTAACAGATGAGTTTAACCAAGTTTCTGTAAGGGCAATGACATCGAATTTCGATAGTTCGTTTGCATGGGAGTCACAAGTTGAGAGTTTGTTTTTTAAACTCCTCACATTTTGATAATAACAGCTGATCACCAGGTCCCTACGAGGGACGGGGTTTAAACTGACATCACCCGACAAAAGAATCACAAGAACGATGAAAATATTTGCCGACAACCGCACACTTGGGCTACTCAGTGAAGGATCAGGGGATTGCCGGGAGAAGTCAAGTCTGGAGACGAAGTTGCATGCAGCCGAGCAGGGGAACACAAAAACTCATTACGAGCACAAAAACACTTCAGAATCGCAAACATTTGAAGATTGACGAATATCACTCGCATCAGAAACGCAATGTGCTAAATATATTGCCGAAAAACACAAACACTTGACTCTTTCTCAAAATCGATCTCATCATGCAGCTGCTATTATATTTAACAAACTACCTGCTGCAGTAAAATTAATATCCCACATTACATCATGTAAATGACAGTTAAAAAGTTTCATTCTGGGAAAAAATTATTATAGAGTTATTGAATACTTAGATGATAATGTTTTAATTTTTATATTAATGTGATGAAACCATGCAATGTACTTGCCTATGGTGAAAATAAATTATTATTATTATAGTAATAACCTAGCTCACCACTAGAGGTGCCACCTCTCTGGGTTTAACCCAGAGTCTCTGAGTTTTGGGCCTTTTCTCTGGCTCATTAATAAAATTCTCCTGGCATAAACGAATATTTTCGAATTTTCTGAGGTATTATGATTAATTTTATTTTTAGTGAATTTTGTACCATCCAGAAAGTAGCCGTCCCATGCAATTAAACTGGGAATAGGTCTGCAAAAATATAAGTAGTAAGAAAATGCAACATAATGCTTTTATTAAAAATCTTTGGGTTTGCAGTAACAATCTTAGTGTTTTGTTTTCTGAAACTCCAGGTTAGAAGTTAGCATAAGGTGGTAACTCAACTAACTACCATGCATTGGGTGCACTCCAGTGTTTTGGGTACTGCCATTTTCAGTACACGGACTTGTTGTTTGTTTACTATTGTTAAATATTACATTATGTATTTTGTCCACTAAAATGTCTAAAAGCTCATCAAATAATTCTAGAGATAGTGGAATTTCGAAACGAATGCGAATTTATCTTACAATTAAAGAAAGAGTGGAGATTTTAATGAAAATAGACAAGGGGACATCAGTTGGAAGGTTATGTGATGAATGTGGCATATCTATGACCTTAAAAAACAAAAAGAACAGTTGCTGAAAACATATTCCAAAAGTGATCTGCCTAATTTAATGGACAAAAGACATACTCTGTTTCAGTCAAGGATAACGGATTTGGACAAAGTGTTGATTGAATGGATAAAACATCAAAGTGAAAAGTTTCCCATCCATCGCAGTATCATCATTGCTCAAGCCAAGCTTTTTCATGAAGAGTTGTGCTTCACAACCCCCTGTGAATATTCATACAGTTAGTACAACAGATTCAAGCATCATCATGGTGTACATTTTCTGAAAGTTGTGGCAAAAAAACAGCTGCTGATACTGAAGGTGCTGAAGCTTTTATAGAAGAATTTTTGAAAATGGTGCATGAAGAAGAATTAACTCCTAATCAAGTATACAATGCTGATGAGACTTTGCTGTTTTGGCAATATATTCCCAGGAAAACCTACGTGACAGCAGAAGAGGCAGCTCCCTCAGGTTTTAAAGACTCTAAGGAAAGCATTACTGTTCTTGCATGTTCAAATGCATCTGAAACTAGAGTTGGAGACTGTGACTTTTTCTGTCACAGTGACAAACTGTTCCAGTGACAAACAAATACCTGTGACTTGTACCTAGTACTTAAGTCACCGGTGACTTTTTCATTGCATTAATGTTGTGCTGGTGGAACTGTTGACAGTGATAACACCATCAAACCAAGTATGGCCGATAACGAGTGCTTATTTGGTAGCCTGGTGGTAGGTAGTATTTATTAAAACAGTGACTAGTGAAGTAGTGAGCAAAAAATTAAAAAAAAATTTGGTAATAATTATATAGTATATTATAAATGAACATTTTTAAGGAACACAACATGGTACCACAAGAATTATATTATGTACCTAAATATATGACATGAAGAATTACGTACAATAGGAACAATTTTTTAAAGTTTAAATACTTGACTATAGAAAATATTTAGTTAAGCAGTAAGTTACTACTTCCTTAATTTCTAAGTATATTTTGAGTAACAAACAGCACGTTTGGTGACATCATATTAAGCCTCTCAAGATATACAGCCAATAGGAAAAATGCATGATAAAGTGAACACACAAAGAATCCATGGATAAACAAGACAGTCCTTTTGGCCCCAAGAGCATTCGTAAACATCTGAGTTTCTTTGATCTGAATTGAATGTTGAATGTTATTTAGTTCGTTAAAGTAAACAGAATTTTCAGCAAAAAGTAAAGCCATAAAATTCAATTCTTTCATTGAAGCGAACATTCCTTCAATGAATGTTCGTTGAACAAGAGTTACCTTTACTGCAGAGGGGGCCGTCCATAAATTACGCCATGCAATTTTGGCGGATTTTTACCTCCCCCTCCCTCCTTCTCAAATTTCATCACAAAAACTCCATATATGACATCACAAAGCTTTGACCCCTCCCCCCCAGCCCAAAATACAAATTTTCAAAAAATATAATTGGTTTGAAATCACTTTTTATTTAGAAAAAACAATATTGCATTCTGAATTACATAATACTTGTGTAAATATCTTTGAATGGGCTTGTTTGTGCAATGATGCCATTAGTGTTTCTCTCTCACTCTCATTATATTGTAATCAAGAAATGCTGAACCAAGCACTAGCCCAGGCCCGAAGACCCTTCCTTTTCATATAGCTCTCAATGTTGATGGAAAGAAAAAAATATTCATCTCAAGAGAAGAGACATCACAGAGCAGATAAACTGTGTCTACATCTTTATGCAGTTCATCTCGGTCATTGGGACCAAGTGAGGACTCGGGTGGGTGGGAGTAGAACTAGGAGCTATGCCACTTCTCCTGTTCATGCGGTAACTGAATCTATGACTGGCTGTGACTTCCCTACCTGTTACTTCCCACACATACCTGTTACCGGTCACAGTTTACTGTTAGTCACTGTGACAAAATAGCAGTGACTGCAATTACTCCCCAACTCTATCAGGAACTCACAATTGTAAACAACTTGTTATCGGGTGCTTTAATGGGATCAAAGTTTTTCCTGTTCACTATAAGGCCAATAAAAGAGCATGGGTTATGACTAGGGATTGCAATGCCAGTAAACCAGTTTACTGATAAATGGCGCAAAAATCCTTTACTAAATTTATTGGTAATTCGGCATTTTCTACCGGTAATTCGGTAAAAGAAGAATGTATTTAATGTATGTTTTAATAATTTTACCTGTTAATTATATTAGTAAAATATATTTTTAAATAGATCTAAACATCTAAATAATAATTTATTATGTTCAGTAAAGAGATAGAATAGATATTAAAATTAATTAGGCACACTTTAACATACTTAAATAAAATATTTAAAACATCATTACACGTCTTACTTTTATTAATATGAGCAAAAATTTATTTACACGCCTTATTTATTTAAAACTATTTTATTTTTACCCTGCTGTATTTTAACAGGTGGTAATTAAATAGCAGGGTAAAAATAATATTCCCTTTTTTGAACAAACCTTGCAGCACATTGGTTCACACGTGCTACACTACCTTTATGATCCCACAGAATCAAATGATGAAGATTATGGAATTTTTAATAAAACCAGCCAATCCACAATAACAAAGATAATCGTGGAGCTAGTTGAACGCGTTTCTAACAAAATGGAAACAGATAATACAATTAAGTCAACTGAAGTCATTGATTTCGATCCCGTGAATGTTACAACTTTAGTTCCTTCGACATCGGCTGCATTGTCGATGAAGGAAAAACTTCAATTGGTAATCAAGATAAAACTGATGAAGATTTAACTCAAAAAAAAAACATGAAAGACCTAACACATGTCATGAAAAAGGAAATGACTTATTTTCAAGAAGAAAAATTAAGAGGAAAATATTTAAAAATGACTTTCGATTTCTTAATGACCATTCCACCAACGAGTGTTGAATCAGAAAGAGTTTTCTATGGCAGGGCTGATATGCACAAAAATCAGGTCGCAGTTAGGAGACCAAAGTCTGGATAAATTATTTTTTCTGCGAGCCTATTTTAACAACCAAAGAGACAACAAATAATAAAGAGTCAGCGGCAATACTTTTGTTTTAAATAAAATTTTAGGGTTTATTTCATGTTTATAATCAAAGGTTTATTTATGATTTTTGTTTATATTTTATGTTGTGTTTTCCTTAAAGTACTTAGCTTAAGAGTTTATAATCGAATCCTCCAAATGATTTTTTTTAACCCGAAAAATCCACACCCTACTTATGGTATAGATTTAATTGCACTGCATTTTTATGTAGTAAAAAAAGAGGCACAGCTCAGATACATGGTGAAGATTTTAAGTGAGAAACCTTATTTCTATGTGGTGATAATTTTAAGTGAGAACTCTAAGCTCTAACCAGCATGCCTACAGCAGCTATGCTCCCAATAAATTTGTAGTTAGTATTTACCAAGTATGATAGTATGGGAGTTTATGGGAGAAATGGGTTCACATTATGGAATTTTGCATTATGGCCACCTTTTCAGTAATGTATCCCTTCTGTATCTCAGAGGGGCACTGTACAGTAATTGGAATAGAGTTTATGGGAAAATTATTTGTTTGTTACATAGTCAAGTCAAGATTTTGTTCCATGGGGCGGTATCCACATATATATAGTGGGATGAATTAGAAAAATTGGTATCTAATTACAGAATTTTGATATATGTTTAATTTTAATGAACAATCCTTCTGTAAATTGAGGGACACTACTATTGTGATTTACACTTTATCTATAGCATATTTTGACATATAGCATCAAAATCCAGGTCTTTGTGTGCTATTAAGAATCTATGCTTTATAAAAGTGATTTGCTTTGTTTTTTTTTTTTTGCATTTGCTGCACTCTGTAAAATAAGGGTCATAATATTGTAAAACAAATGACTGCCAAATATATCTTTAAAAGCTAATTTATCATATTTGGCATTAATTATTGTTGAATATGTTAATCATCCATTAGAATTAATTATTAATAATTTTAAAATAAAAAATTATAATTCTGACATTTATGAAGAAGTTAAATTTTGTTGAATTGGAAAATAGTGTTAAAGTTCTGCAAACCTTACTGGAAAACATGATTGCTTATACATTTTACATTGGGCTAACGGGGAGAAATTTCCACACTAGGGCTATGGAGCACAGGAAATCTTTTCTACAGGGCTCATTTATATACTTTGCCCAATACCTGCTCGAAAATAACCATTCCTCCAACATTACCCCAGAGGTCATTCATTTTGAAAGCTAAGGCTCCAGACTAAATCTTTTTGAGCAGTTAGAAATTTCGTTAGATAATAATGATAATACTCTTCACCTTGTTAATGAACTTACTGCCCCCTCTCATTCCCCTCTACTTACTTTGTTTCTTCCGAATCATCACTCCTCCCCCCATACCTCGACTTAACATTGCTTCCATTCCTGATGCTGACTAGGTCTTAGTCAATACCGGTCCAGTTTGTTTCTTTAATAAAGTGGAATTATTTTACTAAGTGTTTTTCTCTTTTTCTTTCATTTATTTTTATAATATTTTTGTAGATGCAATGGACCACTGATTGTACAAGGAATCTTCATATTTGTAAAACTCAAGAAACAAAAAAGCCCCTCAAAAAACTAAGGAAAAAACAGGCAAGTACTACATTTGTTACAAGCCGACTAGTGTAATTGTCTATCAAAAATGATGGGTATGCATGAATTAAGTATTAAATCAAAATAAAATCTGTATAAAAAATTAATGAAATCACCCAAAATAGATGCACTAAAATAGTAAAAAATATATGCATATAAATGTTCTAGAAGTAAAAGTTGTTTTGGGTATTTAAAAATTGTGTGGCAAAGATATATTAGTGATGAGTTAAGGATTATGGCAAATTCAGAGTATAAGCTTTTGTTCTGTATCTATCATTAATGAGACTCAAATATATTACCAGTTGAAATTTGGGAACTGATTTTATATCAAATCTTCATCCAAATTTGCTTGCATTGATTTTCCCCACCTTTTTTAATTATGGCTCTTGTATTTTAATAAATTTTGTTCAAAAACAAATTTCATTTGTTGATAACAAAAATATAACAAAAAATCGGATGTGACCAACACATGACTTTCTCCATACCTGTATTATTTCTTCATATTCCAATAGGTTAAATGATATTAAAAATTTAATCAAACAAGAAAAATTTCAAGACTTTACAAAGAACAGAAATAAACTCAAACTGTATCCTTCTGATATTGGATATAGCCCCAAAGCTCCAACAATTAAGAAAATAAAAAGGAGCGTAAAGTGTTTACAGTAGTCGCTGGTAGGTGATGTAGTTATGGCAGCTAAAAATTTAGTTTTAAAAATATCTCTTCAACAATGCATTATATGGGAAAATGTTTCTAAAAAAGGTTGTAAAAAATTAAATTTCCTACAATTTTTATTCCAGTACATTCATCAAATATTAAAGCAAATATTAAATAATATCTCCTTAACAATGCTTTCCACAAAAAATTGTTTCAAACAAAAGTTATAGAGAATAACATTATCTATGAAGTTTATATATAAAACAGTACAATACAATAACCAATATACTGAGCATTTAAAAGGTAAAATCAGAAACATCATTTAAATATTCAGACACACTGTAATAATTTTTGCTTAATATAAAGCTTTTCAATTGCCTCTTAGAAGACTTGGTAGAGGAAGTTGACTTAATCCTGGAGGGTAGATGGTTAAATATAATGAAAGCAGATTGGTGAGGTCCTTTTAGGCAAAGGGACAAATGATAGTCATTTAAATGAATATTTAATGTATTGCGAGTATGATATGAGTGGAAGTTTGTGTTTGTCGGGAACAGGTGAGGATATTGTTTAACAAAAATACTACAATTAAAAATATAAATTGAAGGGAGAGTTAGTATACTAAGGAAATGAAATAATGGCTTGCCAGGGGTATGATAAGGTACCTGCATCATTGCCTTAATGGCTTGCTTTTGTAAAGAAATCACTTTTTTTGAATAGCTAACATTGCCCCAGAATATAATGCTATAAGACAGGATAGAATGAATTTTGGCAAAATAGAGAAGTTTTAGAGTATCGATAGAGACAATAGGTGTCAATTTTCTAAGCATAAAAATGCCAGTGGCCACTTTTTTCGTAACAGCAAACGTCAAAGAAAACCCCTCCCTCTCAGCTTATGCCTTCCTGCATAGTTTCTATTATTCTATCAATTTCTGGCTTTGGCAATCTCACCGTTTGAGAGGGAGGGGTTTTCTTTAACGTTCTCTTGGAGGACCTCCGTTGGGGCTGGTTGATACTAGCTTGGCTAGCCCGGACCCAACTAAGAAAAACACCTGCGTTCTGAAACAGGAAAGATTATCTGCTAAGGTAGTTCAGTGGTAGAATATCCGCCCGGCAAGTGGAAGACCCGGGTTCAATTCCCGGTCATAGCAGAATTTTTTTTTCTGTTTCAAAGTAATTCCCATTATACAGGGTGTCCAGTGACTTTATGTCATAACTTCGGGATCTTATTCCTTAAGTGATTTTAAATAAAAAATGTCAAATGAACATGGGTCCGATTCTCATTTGTTACAGAGCTACGGGCAATTGAAATTATCTCGTACTTTGCTTTGTACAACTTAATGGCTGAAAAATGCATTGTTTAAATAATTAATCGTATACATTATCAATTGTTGAAAAATGAACTATTTAAATAATCATTCGTTTACATTCAATAAAGGTATGCCGTTATGTACATTTTCTTGATTTTTTAGTGAAATTTTGAGTGCTGTAACTCCCTTACTAGCTGAATATCAAACTTCAAATTTTAACTGTAAGTTGCACTCCTATAGGCCTTTGTATATTGTGAATTTCAAATTTTTAGAAGCTCCCCCATTAGAGATACTACACACCTAATGTAGCCAAATTTGAGTATGAAGCCATGTTTAACGGCTTCTAAATATTTAAGATATTGACGATTACGTAAATGTCAAAATTAGCATAAAACGACGTGCGCCATATTTGAAAAATGGCTGTATCAGGAAAACCAGGTTAAATCAAAATTTAAAAAACTTTATTTTGAACTACCAATATATGTAGGAATGTGTGTGCAAAAAATCAATTAAAAAAATAGTCATGCGACTAAATAATTTTTGATTGGGTAATTTCATATGGAATGACCCATATCATTATATACCCCGGAATATCTCCCATAAGTTAGCATGGGAAAACACAATTTAGTGAGACCAATCTAATAAGTATAGGAAGCTGAAATTTTGCAGGATTATAGAACTTTTCTCATAAGCAACTATAAAAATCAAAAATTTTAAAATTGTTAATTTTTAGGGGTTGTTTAACCCCATTTGAACATTAAAGTTTAATAATTTTTTCTCGAAAACTATATGCTGCAGGTTCGAGTTTTTGAAATCATTTTGTAGAAAATTATACAGAAAAAAAGGATATTTTGAAAAAAAAAATTAGACCGCTAAAAATTCGCAATTGTTTAAACATGTTTTGAGGTTTGTGTATTATCGAATGTGCTACAAGGCTGGAATTTTTTTACCGATAGATTTTGTGAAAAAACGAAATAAAAAATTATTAAAATTTTGATATTTTAATTTCTTTGGCTGTTAAAAATTCTTCAAGTTAAAACTAATAGATAAATGTTTAGGTACTTTGGGGCAAGCAGGGAAGCTGAAATTTTAATGTTAAGTAGAGTTCAGTGCATTTAAACTAACAAACATTTGGAAAGCTCCAACAAAGTGTTATTGCGGCCGCATTAAACTTTTGAAGTTTAATCAATTAAAAAAATATTATTTCACTTATAGATGTTTTAAACCTTCAAAATTGACCAAAATGTGTGGAATTAGCACCTTACATTGGATAAAGTGTAATATTCCTAAATTTGCAAATTTAAGGCATTGTTTTAATCAAATATTGTTCAATAAAGTACGATAGAAATTGGGTGCAGAGGTGAAATATTCTGAATTAAAAAAATATTTCAAATAATGCCATATCTCTCTGAAATATAAATTTTTATCAGGGTCAGATGAAATGCTTGCAGAATGCAAATCACCAGCTACTTGTATGTTATATCCTCCTCCTCTGTAAGAAACGTCGATATATAATGATATAGGAGGATACTAATGTTTAGGCACTTCCAGATGTGCTGGAGATTCGAAATTTTTTTCATAGGTAGGATTTTGTGCAAAACCGACTAGAAGAAACGAAAATCATGAAAAAGTGCAACAATGCGGCCGCTAAAAATTCGCAATTGTTTAAACAAATTTTCAAGGTTTATGTATTTTCGCATGTGCTACGGAGTTGACATTTTTTTTATAAGTAGAATTCTTAAAAAAAATGAAGTAGGGATTATACAAATTTTCATATTTTAATTTTTTTGGCAGTTAAAAATTCTTAAAGTTTAAACAAATAGGTAGATGCTTAGACACTACGCCGCAAGTTAGGGAGCTAAAATTTTTATATTATTTAGAGGATAATCTGTGTAAACGACTAAACATTTCAATTTATCCATGAAGTTGATATTTTGGCCGTTATAAATTATTTTAATTTAAACAATTAGATAAATGTTATTTCACTTTTTATTGTACTATAAATTAAAAATTTGGCAGAAATGTGTGGCATTATTAACTCAATATGGGAAAAGTATAACATTTCGAAAATTGCAAAAATTAGTTATTGTTTTACTCCATTATTGTTCCATAATGAAAAAAACAAAAACCTTTCCAGAGCAGAAATCTTTAGAATTAGAATTAAAGAAATATTTCTCATGATGAAATATCTGTGTGAAAAATGAATGAGATGAAATGCTTGCAGGATGCAAGCACCTTCTACTAGTATATATATATATATATATATATATATATATATATATATATATATATATATATATATATATATATATATATATACTAGTATATATATACACCCTCATCACTACCTTTTCATTTCCTTAAGTCTATATATATATACCCGCAAACCTTTGAAGTGCTCCTATTTTTCGCACACTCCCGCCACCACCTCTTCATCTTGTCAACCAGATGATGTCTTGAACCTTTCCTCACACGAACTTACCCCTGCCGAGAATGAACTCCTATCACGCGGCCTTTCTTTTTTTCCCACCACCAAATTTGATCATTTTCGCCTCCTTGCCGACGTCCAGTCCTTTGCCTGCACACTATGTCTAAAAACTAACCCTCCCAAAGAAGACTCTCTCACCTCTGCCAACCCAAAACTCCCTCCCGGCCTCCCACCTACCTTTTCCATCTTCAAACCTCCTTCCCAATACATTCCACCCACCCTTCCTTCCCTACACCCGGTCGAACAATACCTCAATTATATCCTTTCCAGAGTCTCCCAACCCAACTTTTCCGATCTTATCGACCATACAGATAATCTTACCAGACGTGAAAGACATGCCATTTCTACACTCAAACATAGTGACCATATCATCATCCTCCCTGCCGACAAGGGCATCACCACGGTTGTGATGGATCGCGCCAAATATAACAAGGAAGCCGAGCGCCAACTTTCTGACGAAACTTTTTACCATCACCTTACTTCCAACCCCACAGACCACCACTCCAACAAAATTTTGTCCTATCATTATCCTCAGGAAAACAGGAAGGCCTTCCCGATTCCGCCATTGATCTATGGATCCCCTACAAACCCCGCACACCCACATTCTACCTCTTCCCTAAAATCCACAAACCCAACATCCCCGGCCGCCCCATTGTTGCCAGTTTTAACTCCCCTACAGGACGCATCTCCGCCTTCGTTGACTCCCACCTACAACCTCTCATTCGTCAATTCCCTTCCTTCATCCAAGACACTAACCACTTTCTCAAACGCCTCAAACACCTCCCCTTTCCTCTCCCACCCAATATCATTTTGGCCACTATCGATGTCTGGTCCCTCTACACTAACATCCCCCACAATGATGGGCTCTCAATTGTTACTTGGGAGAATGGGAATGACTCTTCCTCAACGTACCACTCAGACCACTTTTGTGTCTGAGATACATCAACGATGTCTTCCTCATTTGGACGCATGGACCTGACTCTCTCTATTCCTTTCTCTCGCGTCTCTCCTCCAATCCTTCACTCTCTTTCACCCACCAATCCTCTACCACCCACATCACATTCCTGGATGCTGATCTTTACCTTCAAGACAGCAAAATTCGCACCTGTGTTCATATCAAACCCACCAACAGCCTCCAATACCTCCACTTTGATAGCTGCCATCCCCTTCATACCAAAACCTCTATCCCCTATGCCCTTGCTCAACGAGGATGGAGGATTTGTTCCGATAGAGCATCCCTTTTACAGTATTACTCTCTCCTCGAGGACACTCTCCTCAAACGTGGCTACCCTCCAGTCTTGGTCCGCGAACAGATCCATAGGGTGATGACGCCTACCCACCATGGATCCCTTCCACGCACACCTATTATCCCTGTATCAACCCCTCCACTCACTCTTACTACACTTTTCCTTCCTGGTATCCACGAAGCCCTCAAAACAATCCTCCATGCTGCCCACCCAATTCTTACCTCTTCCTCCCACCAGTCCCTCTTTACCAACCATTTTGCCAATCCTCCGCTCCTCTCCTTCCGCCGGCCCCCCAATTTGGGAAATATCTTGTGGATGAAGGAACTTCCCACTTCTACCACGCCTCTTGCCTTAATGTCTCACCCCTGCGGCAAACCTCGCTGCCTCACTTGCCCTATCCACCTACCTTCATCTTCTTTCTCGCGTCTCTCCACCAATATCACTTACCCCATCACCTCTAGAAGCAACTGCACCACCCGTAACGTCATTTATCTCCTTACCTGCACCCTTTGTCCTGCGTTTTACATAGACCTCACCAGCAATCCGTTAAATATCCGCATGAACAGTCACCGGAATAGCGTTTCTCTCAGACGCCCCCTCCCAGTTGCATTACAATCCCTAGTAATGATTATATGGTTAGACAATATGAATGAGTTCTCTCGAGATAAAACAATCGGGAGGTAAAATAGTCCCCCAATTGGATCTCCGGACGGGGTCTGCTTTGAGGAAAACATTTGTCGAAGGTAATTTATGAATAGGCACTTGGAATGTAAGAACTATGAGAAAGGCAGGAAAGCTAGAGAACTTGAAAAAAGAAATGAGAAGAAATAGAGTTGACATTATAGGACTGAGCAAAACTAGATGGGAAGGAGAAGGGCAGTTTGACTCAGAAGAGTTCATGGTAGTTTACTCTGGAGGAAACAGTGGGGAAAGGGGAGTAGCTCTGTTACTTAGGAAAGATATGATGAAAAGCATGACAAAGATAATGGCCAAGAATGATAGACTGATGGCAATAAAGCTAAAACCAGTCCCAGTGGACATGCTGATAATCCAGGTATATATGACAACATCAGCTCATGAAGATGAAGAAATTGGGCAGATATATGAGCAAATTAATGACATTTACAAAGAAGATGGAATAGGAAAGGTAAACCGCATAATAATGGGAGATTGGAAAAGCATAGTCTGAGAAGGACATGAAGAAAATGTCGGGCAATACGGACCTTGGAAGAGAAACCAAGGAGGGGAGAAACTGGTAGAATTCTACATCAATAATGACCTTGTAGTAATTAATACATGGTTCAAAAACCATAAACGAAGGTTGTACACATGGAAAAGCCCAGAAGATAGAATGAGATGCCAAATAGATTACATCCTAGTAAAACAAAGACTCAGGAACAGTGTAAAGACCACCAAGGCATTACCAGGAGCAGACATTGATTCAGATCACAGCCTTCTAGTAGTCGACGTAAAAAAAAAGCTCAAACAAGTAAGAAAAACGAGAAGAGAGAGACAGACCTGGGACCTACAAAAACTGAAAGAAGGGCAGGATGTAGTCAACATGAAGTTCGAAGATAACCTAAGAAATTGGAAAATAAATCGAAGATCGTTGATATAGAATGGGATGAAATTAAAACCAGTATCAAGGATACCTTGGATAAAGAGATTGGAAAACAAGAGAAGAAAATCAGAAAACCATGGATCACGAAGGAAATGCTGGAGAAAATGGATGAGAGACGAAAATTGAAAAACGTTAACAGTGAAGAAGGTAGAGCCAACTATAGATGTATAAATGATGAGTTGAGAAGGGTAACAGATAAAGCTAGAGAAAATTGGATAAAAGGAAAATGTGATGAAATAGAACAAATGGAGAGGTTAGGACGGCACAATATGATGTATGCTAGAGCACTCGAATTAGAAGATAAGAAGTCGAATGGAAATCCTGTTAAAGGAATTATGAATACGAACGGGAAGATAGTCTCAGAAACAAAGAATGTAGCACAGGTATGGAAGGAATAAATTAAGGAACTATACAGCAAACAGGATCGGCAAAAATAGATTTGGAAAACATTGAAGAAGACAACTTAGGACCAAGTATTGTGGAGAGCAAAGTAGGAAAAGTCATAGTGGAACTAAAGGAAGTGAAAGCCACAGGCAGCAATGGAGTTCCAGCTGAGGTACTTAAATTCATGGGATCAGAAGGACTGAAAGTGATCACGAAATTAATTAATAAGATTTACGACACAGGAGAGTGGCCTCAGGATTTCCTAGAAGTAACAATGATTCCTCTAAAGAAGAAGCCAAAGGCAATGCAGTGAAAAGACTGCAGAACGATAAGCCTTCTGTCACATACTTTGAAGATCATCACGAGAATTCTTAATAAAAGGCTGGAGAAAAAGGAAGAAGAAATAATAGGGGAAGATCAATTCGGTTTCAGAAAAGTATGAGGAACTAGAGATGTGATAGGGGTAGTTAGAATAATATCAAAAAGGGGCAATAGATTACAGTCAAGATATCTGCATATGTTTCGTAGACTGGCAGAAGGCCTTTGATAGAGTAAATTGGATATTAATGATTGGGTAATGTTGATGAAGATATTAAAGGATATAGGTGTAGACTGGAAAGACACAGGAGACTGATTATTGTTTGAAGACGCATCGACTGCAGCAATCACTATGCCTAGCATTTGGGGGTGGGAAGGATATTTATGTCGGCAAGGAAACAAATGAGGAAAAAAAACTTGGCAGTGTTATTGTCATACGCATGGGGTGTTTATCATCACATCGGAAAAACGCTTTACAATATGTTAAAGCATCCTCCAATTGATGCCACACGGAGGTGGTGTAATCATAACAGTAGTTTGTACTTGAGATGTGGAAAGTTTGATGCAAATGTTTTGTGTACCAGTCAGCAGAATAATTTTTCATTTGAGGTAATGAAAAGAAGTGTGGAGAAAAAGCATGAGAAAGGGAGGAAAGCTCTTTCTAAAGAAAAATCTGAATATTCATTAATAGCATATTAAAATAAAATAAAACTGTTAAAAGAATTAAAATCATTGCACTTTGCACATTTGTAGAAAAAATAAAGTGCAAGAAAAATGAATGAATTGTAAATTACTGTGATTCGAACCTTCCCATTCTTAGGCTTTGACGATAACCACTACACTAGGACCATACCTTGCATTAAAAAGTTATGCATTATGTAGTTATTTGCACCACAAATTTTCAAATGCAATTTCTGCATAAACTACCGGAGGTATACACCCGTATGGTGGGTAAATCGTGAATATTGACCCGAGGACTAGCTGACTACCGAATTTCATCAAAATCTCTGATGCACTTATTGAATATTTCCCTCGTCAGATCTCACATCACTGGTAGTGTTACAAAAGTTAAGGTTATGGGTGAAATGTATTAAATGTAAGATTTTGGGAGTAAAGGAGGAAGAATGATTGCAGGTGAGTAAATGTTTCCCAAAATGGCAATTGAAAAAATACTATCTCGTATTGTTTATTTTATTTGATTATGAAATTCCACAAAGTCTTGGCCTTGTCTATTAATTTTTTTGAACTTCAAAATTTCTTCCCATGATTTTTAATTGTTGCCAATGAAAGCAGTCATTGTGGCAACTGAAGTAAACAATATCTGTTGTAAATACCTAATTAGTTTAATTTTCTATCATGCACATCCAGCATTTGGTAAATGAAGGGAATTTTAAGTCAATGAAATTTACGTAAATACATCTATTTTCTTTACATATACACAGCATTTATAAGTGAAAAGAAATGGGTAATTTACAATGAAAGAATGAATGTGAACACATAAGTTATATTACTACTATTCGAGTTAGGTATGTTTTAAATAATTTTCGATTGTTTTATTAATTACAACTGTTTAGGAAATGTCGGTGAATTGAAAATTTGATATTTCCTTGGCTTCACTACTCGCGTATCATTTTTCATTTCTTAGACATTATACTAAGTCATTCATATTTATAATTTTTGACATGATTGCATAAATCATAAAGAATGCCTTTACATTGCATGTGTGCATCTTTCCTTGCTTGTTTCTTCTGGGGTTTCAGTGTACCTAGCTTTGAAAATTTCATATTAATGCTTGACTGGAAATTACTTATAGTTTATTACATTTCCAAATGATAATTCTGTATTCAATGTTTTATTATTGATGATAGCAAAGCGAGCCTACATTTGGAGATAATTTCTATTTGTGTTAAAGTGAAGGAATACATAGTCATACTTTTACAATCCACCTACCTCCTTAAATATATTTTATATAGTACCATATTAGCCTGAGTATAAGGTGACCTGTAATATAATGAGACCCCAACATTTTGGAAGGATTTTCAAGGAAAAACTGTAAACATACAAAAAATTGGAAACTTGCTCTATATTTCAGCAGTGTGTACACAGCTTCATAATAACACATCAACATCAGTGGGACTACCTAGGAAATGCCTAAAATATGAATGTTCAAAACCAACTCCTTCCTATTTGGGCCAAGAATCTTTCAGCCACACTTCTTATTAAAATCACTAATCCTCAAATACAATGAGAGTTAATTCTCAAATGAAATTTTAGGATAAAAACATAGTGTTATATTGAGGTTAATATGTTAATTAACATGTATATTTTTGCCACTTTTATGAAATAGTGTGAGACTACTAACCTTTTTACTTAAAGACTATGCAATGAAAAAGTGGATTTATAGCAAAAGGCTTTCACTTACATTAGTGTATGTGTTTGATTCTTTGATTGTATTTTTCTATGTTCTAGGACCAAATGCTGAGTAAGTTTTCTGCAGCTATTCGAGGCGATTTGACTAAGCTTCAGAGATTGAAAATAGTCTCTCTAGTGACTATTGAAGTTCATACACGAGATGTGATTGACAAATTATATAAAGCTGGTAAGGTTAAATAGTTTTACACCATAGTTATTTTTAATGCACATATTTGGAAAGTGTTTTTTTTGTTTGGTGTTCTTTAACACATTCGCTGCCTTCCAAATATTGGTGATACTTCCCCAGGAGCTAAATTTCTAATTTTAGTTTTTTTTATTTAAAATCACCTTAAAATAATTAAAAATAAATGTTTAACTTGCTATTATGAATTTACTTTAAAAATAACATACCTACTAAACAAAATAACATGTAAACAACTTCCTAACTAATCCAACTTCAAAATAATATTTTTCTATTTTTTTCAAAAAAAGAATCGAAAGTTGAAACTAATGTCTGTTTAAAAAGTAAGGTGCAAAATTTCCCAAAAAATAATAGAAATATCATAAAAATATATAATAACATTTAAAATCTTGCTTGAAAACTATTCGCAAAATTGGGACAAAAAATGCATTAAAAAGAAAAGGTTTGAGGTCTATACTTTTACCAAGTGCCTTTCTTAAAGCCATCGGATTCAATGGTATAGGGAACTACATACATTTGTGATGCACATGTGTGTCAATGGCAGTGAACGTGTTAATAATGATTTTATACATTTACCTATCTATAAAACAATCAATATATTTCTCTAATTAGGCTGCAAAGATGTTTCAGCCTTTGAGTGGCTTTCACAGTTACGGTTTTCTTGGGACAAAGAGGCAGATTCTTGCATTGTAAGACAAACAAATACTTCTTTCTTATATGGTTATGAATACCTTGGAAACTCTGGAAGACTTGCTATCACTCCACTAACAGATAGGTAAAATATTGGCCATAAATTTGGAATATCAACACATTATATGGAAAACAGATTCATGTAAAAAATTTAAACATTTTTTTAAAGGTGCTACATCACACTCACCACAGCACTTCATTTGCATCGAGGTGGCAGTCCCAAAGGACCTGCTGGAACAGGAAAGACAGAAACAGTCAAAGATTTAGGAAAAGCATTAGGCTATTATGTTATTGTTGTAAACTGCTCTGAAGGTTTGGATTACAAAAGTATGGGTCACATGTTTTCAGGTAAATGTTAATTCATTGAATTTCTTTGTAGTTGGCACTTTGGGTGGGTTTTATTTTTGATACAGTTTGAAGTGCAGTCACGTTTTTATTTATAATCTTTGTTGTAGGCTTAGCTCAAACAGGTGCATGGGGATGTTTTGATGAGTTTAACAGAATAAACATAGAAGTGTTATCAGTTGTAGCACAACAAATTTTATCAATACTGCAAGCTCTAAGTCAAAGGAAAACAAGTTTTGTATTTGAAACACAGCATATAAAACTTCAGAGTTCATGTGGAATTTTCATTACTATGAATCCAGGTAAGTGACTATCAAGCAATTTTATAACTTAAGACAAAAGAGACTATTATTATTTATGATTGCATTTTATATGAACCATTACCTATTTAAACCTCTCTTGTCCAAAGTCCCCAGAATGAAATTAACCCATATATGATCTATGCGGTATAGATTAAAAATTATATTTGAATAGAGAACAACATTTATCACAAAAAAGTCTGCTGGACAACATAATTATGATTTAGAGTTTCAGAGAAAAAAATCTTTTGATAGCGTTTCATACGTATTTCCCATAAAGAACATCTTTGAAATATCTGTGTATTCCATTTATGGAGTATACTTTTCCATCTTGTTTTACTTTACTAACATTTTACTCTTCCCATATCTTTGTGATACATTGACTTGCCAATTTGTCATCAACCCCAAGTGCAATCAGGTAGCTTAGTGAACCTGTGCTCATATAAGTTTGAGAAACCCTCTCATACTCAATTGAGATGTGGCAATGGTTAGTTCTGGGTGATGAGTTAGACGTCATAGCATTCAATAGTGCAGTTGCCAACTCTGTTGGTAATGATCTGGAGAAGGTTTAAAAGCCATTGGCTGAGTTACTGTTCACATAGTTTATTAACCTCTTTAGGGTTATCACAATGTCCCAATTTTTCATTTTGGTAATCTGGAAACTACTGTCCATATTACAGTGAAAACAATTCCTGCTATTGTTCACTCTTTTAAGTGTGGAGACTACTCCATTTTTCTATCAATTTGCAAGAAACTACTAGCTGCTATCAATTTATATACTTGCCTTAAAAAATTTAAGCCTGCTATGTTTTTCAGACATGCAAGGTAAAGGAAACCTGTACTTGCTAAAGTGGTAAAAGAGATGATCACATTATAACCTAGGACTATCCCTATGTTTAACATTATTAAATTGCAATGCTTATAAAACACCCGTTAAGGGAGACTTTTCGTATCACATACTCATTATATTGGATTTTCACTCCATTTTTAAATAGCTCTACAAGTTAATGCCTGAAATAAAAATATTATAAACATTTAATATTTCTTATAGGCTATGCTGGTCGAACTGAGCTTCCAAGTAATCTCAAATCAATGTTCAGGCCAATATCAATGGTAGTACCAGACAGTTGTTTGATTGCAGAAATAATTCTTTTTGGTGAAGGATTTAAAGAAACCCGATTACTAGCAAAAAAGGTTTGTTATGAAAATTATTTGGAAGTAATTATTCCAGGCAAAAGAATTTTGCATAGCATATATCATTTATATATTCCTTTACAGGTTTTCACATTGTACTCTCTGGCCATGCAACAGCTAAGCAAACAGGATCATTATGATTTTGGACTTAGAGGAATGGTTGCACTATTAAGATATGCAGGAGGGAAAAGGAGAGCATTTCCTAATTTTCCTGATGATGAGGTTAGATTGAACCTTTTCTTGAATATTTTTTTAACCATAGGTGAACTTAAAAGATATGATGGACCTGTTGAAAGCCTGTTTTTATTTTTGAAAATAGTTTACATATAGTAGTGTTATTCCATTATTACTGTAAATTAGGAATTTCATTCAGTTGATATTTCTTTGACAAAAGTGGGCTAGGAAAGCTTTTTAGTTTGCTGTAATAATTAATAAAGTTAAAAATATTAAAACCTGTTACTTTAGCCCTTTCTGGTCCTTTTTTCAAAGCATAATACTGCCTCTACTGGTAAAAATTAGTGTATGCATTACAACTGAAGTAGGGGAATCTCTTAACCCTTTCTGGTTGGATGTCGACATTTCTATTTTGCTCCCATGGTCGTATGTCGACCTATGATCGACACATTTTTTTTCTTTTGTGGGAGGTTGAATGTCAACTATATATTGCTGCATGTTAGCTAGGCACCCTGAGCATGTCCCCAGCAGGTGCTGCCATCTGTTGAATTCTGATGGAACTTTTTGAAGAAAATGATTCTAAAAATATCTTTGACAGTCGAAAGTTATCATGGTGTCAGATGAGCAAGTGGCTGTTCCTTCATGTAGAAAAATAAACACATTTTAACATCTTGTTAAAAGAGGATGTGGAAATTATAAATAGCATTATTGATTGTATTGTTTGCAGTAATAGGAGGGAGAAAAGAGACATACTTCTATTGTAAGACATGTCGAAACAATCCTGCAATGTGCCCCAGAGAATGTGATAGGTATCATACATTAAAATATTTCAAAATAAATTAGCATTTCTGTACTTTAACAGTTTCTTATGATTTTATACCTATGCCAATGAAATTCGAAAAATGTATGCATACATGTTTTATTGCAGCTATGCCCCAAGCGCCAACAATCTGGTGACAGTCATTATTTAAATCACTCCAACCAGAAAGGGTTAAAATATCATGTTGCGCTGGGTGAGCCATAGGACCACATAAGGAAAAACTCCATTGGTGCACCCAAGGACCAAAAAGGGTTATAATTACACAATGAAATTAACCATGATTAATTCCATTTTGATAAACATTATTGGGTTGATCAGAGTGAATTATTTTGATTTTATTTTATGGAGCACAAGAATTGTAGAGCCAATTCATTATTTGATCCTATGGAACATTCTTGTTTCTCCAAAATTTTTTTAATTGCAATAAATACAAAATGATCCGTTTTGGTATGGATAAAATAAAAGCACTGTGAGATGGAAACATTCATCTTTTATAACTCATATATACACACATTGCATACAAAAATGGGAGATTGTGATTAAGTTCATTAGGCCCCATCGCAGACATGACAGAGTTCATAATGAGAGGCCAATTCTTCCTACGTGCGGTTCAACATCTCTGGCATGATTTGCGTGAAAGCTGTGGCAATTATTGTCTTCAGGTCATCAATGTCCTTGGGTCGTTAGGCATACACAATGTACCTCACAAACCCCCACACAAAGAAATCGGGCGGTGTTAGGCCTGGTGAATTTGGATGGGGGATGCAGCATTTTTCCAATTTTGACAATTTATCGAGTTCCCCATCAGTTTTTCGTGTTCGCCAGAAGTTTTTGTGTTCGAACTCTATCAAACGACGAACTCCAGCAAACGACACAACCCCTGCATATGCACGCACTCCGGCAGTCGCTCATACTCCGGCAAACGCGAGTACTTCGACTTTGTGCGTACGTACAGAATGCCTTCTTTTATAGCAACAGACATTAGCCCAGAAGAGGACACTACTAGCAAGGGCCTAGAACCAATTATCGTTCACGAGTGCTGCGTGCTCTACCCGCAATTCAGTGTGAACTAGGCGATTCCCGATCTGACAACCTCGCCACGAGGAGCCAGCAGAGAGAGAGAGAGGGAGACAGAGTGAGAGAGGAGAACGAGAGAGGACTCAGAGGCGATCACACCTGCGGAAGATTACCCAGCGAGTCGAATTCTTTCCGTATCATTTGTGATTCCTCAAGTGGACATTTCTATTAAGTATTGTACTATATTTCTGCTTTGTATTATGCCACTGCAATATAATTGTTAGTATATTTCTTGTCATTTTGCCAGGGTATTGTATTTGATTTCTTGTTGGCAGCAGCTGTGTCACCAAAGGGGTATCGTACCGTTTAACTATTTTCAACTACTCTAAGGATTACTAGAGATTAATATAAAATGATACAGTTTCATCTCAGCAGACATGACAGAGTTCATAATGAGAGGCCAATTCTTCTTACATGCGGTTCAACATCTCTGGCATGGTTTGCGTGAAAGCTGCGGCAATCATTGTCTTTAGGTCATCAATGTCCTTGGGTCGTTAGGCATACACAATGTACCTCACAAACCCCCACACAAAGAAATCGGGCAGTGTTAGGCCTGGTGAAGTTGGAGGCCAAGCAATGAGCCCACCATGACCACATCAGTTAATGTTGAATGTGTCGTTCAGGAAAGTATGGACTTCAAACAACCAGTGTGGTGGTGTTATATCTTTCTGGAAAAAGACCATGTTTATGTCTTCCTGTTACAGCTGTGACACGAGGAACCATTGCAGCACAGTGGCATAGCCAGAAATTTGGTTTAACCTCTCAAGCGAGACTTTAATCTATGGCATTTAAATCGCTCAGCGTGACTTTTTTTCGCAAGCACAAAATACTTTATGCATGCATTCACTTTAATATTTTTTGTACTTTAATTATCATTTCAAAAATTTCCAAAAAATTGTCGTATTTAAAATTGTTCATTTTATATAATAAAAAATAAATACATACATTTATTTCAATCCAATTTCTACTATGTGCTGCTCCTCCGACGTTTAGTAGTTCAGCTGCGTCTGGTACACATACTTCTTTACCTGGTATATAAATTTTATGGAATTTATTTTTCAAATAATCACTGATAGGTAGAATTTTATACAATAGGATCTCTATTTACAATGTCTTTATCGGTATTATCTACAAAATGCAAAAATTTGCTCAACAAATAAAATCTTTCTTCACTCATTACATTTGGAATAAATGACATTTCTAATATATGTTTTCTACTAAAATACATTCTGAGTGTTGGTTTTTGAATGATTCCCATAAACATTAGCAAAGCAAACCACTTTTGATAGCGCGATTTTTTAAAGACGTGATCTTATTTTTCTCGCGGGCAAGGAATTGTTCCGCGTAACGATTAGTTTCAACCACTATGAGGGCAATTAGATCATCAAAAAATAACTCAAAATATCTTAAGGGATAATCTGTTGATAAAACCTGCACTATTTGTTTTCCAACTAAATCACATGCAAAAGGCCGAGGAGGGTTAGCACTGTCGACATCTCTCCAAATATTCTCTTGAATATTCACAGTGGAGTGAGTTATTTCTTCCAATTCCTCTTCGGAACTGGAATCAATAGAGTATCCGTTTGAATCTTCAGAATATATATCTACACTACTTTCACTCTATTTCTCCAAAACACTTCCCAATCCGCCAACTCACAAGAGCTACAAGCCATGGTGAACTAAATAGGGGTTCGGCTAAAGGACAGACCCAAGATGAAAAAAAAAAATAAAAAAAATGCCCGACGCAAACGCAGGCACTAAGAAACCTCGACCATCAGCTCGAAGCATCGTAAACAAGAGCCAGGAAGATGAGAGCTCTTATGAAAGTCTGAGACGCAACGCACAAAAGATAAGAGGCCTGAGGGGCCTGAGTAAGCACTGCTATGGCCAGGTCCGAGATAGAAAAAAAAATTTAAAAAAATACTAACACGTAAACACAGACAACGAGGAACCACAGAACGAAAGCAGACAGCATTGGCTTGCATATTCACTCTCTGAAAGCACATAAATCAGAGCCGTAGCGATAACAAAACTTAATGAAAATTTTGGACGCATACGGTGTGTCGCACACGCTGGAGGCATGAGAAAGAGAGGACGTGAATGCTACGTCGCACACCCTGGAGGGGTTAAGGGTACACCATACTATTTTTTAATAATAAAAATATATAAATTAATACTCACACAAATTATTTATTAAATTTTAAGGAACTACTGATAAGATTGATATTATGGTCATGTTTTAATTCATTATTACTGCATTGGTTAATGCACTGAAAATTTAATATTATCTGAAGCAGTTTGCACCCCCCCTGGTTACACCACTGTTGCAGCATATTGAGGTATGGTCCCAAACGCACTGCCTTCTCAGCAAAGAAAAAGGGCCTGTGCACCTTGTCGCGAGTCAATCCACACCAAACGTTAACCTTAACCCTTTAAAGTTCGTAGATGACACATGGGGTTTTCAGTACCTCATATGATGACGTTATGGGTATTTTCTGTTGCCTCATCTGAGAATAGTCACCTCTTCAAAAAATTCATGTCCAACTCCATTCACTCGCACATGATCTTTGTAAATGTGAATTGTGCTTAATGGTCCCATTCGCATAATGCTAAAACATGCTGCATGTGATATGGGTACATTTTCCAGTACTATTGGATGATGTGCTGGTACTAGTGAATCCAAATACTTGGATTTTGAACTACCCAGGTAATCGAGTAATTCTTTTATGAAATATTTGGGTACCCAGGTATTTCAGAAAAAAATATAATTTAAAAAAAATTCATTTATTTTATATTCATAAAATAATATTTAAGAAATACAAGGCCATTTAAGGTATACATTTTAAACTGGTTTTGGATCTTAACAGTGAAGACCACATAGTGTGACACTCGCATCGGATTGAGATTTTGCAGAATGAAAGTATATGCAAAATAATGGACTTCTATTTCTACCTAGGTGTCAACTTGACGTCGTTTATGAGAGAATGCACTTTGAAAATCACGATCGGAGTGTAAAAGTAATAAGAACTGTATAAGTTCTTCCAATACCAACCACGAGTGTTGGTGCAGAGGAAACAAGCTGGATTTCAAATAAATATGCATGTATAAAATACTGGGAATATGCTTCAACCATCACTAAAATTTTATCTAACAGCATTGTTTCAGAAGCTTAATGTTTTGTAATTGAAAATCTCCATTCAAAAGCATTGAGCTCATTGCTTTGGTATTTAGCATTTTTCATTGTTGCAAAGCTATAAAAATTATGCCTTTTTTGTGATTAAAAAGTAAATTTATTGCTAATTCAACTTAGATTTAAATTCTGTCTTTCAAAAATATAAACTGGAATCAGTCAGTGTAATACTTATTTTTGTATCAAGTTAGTATCTTGATTTTATGGAATTTAAATTTGAAAAAGAAGATTAGCTTGCAGGTCAGGAAATTGATTTATACATTTTATCCTATGGGGAAAAAATGCAAATACCTTCCTTATGGCAAATCTATAAGGAATTTTAACTACCCTATGACCTTTTCCTTAGTGGCCTTAATAATCTTCCCTAGTTTTGTTCTGATATCTTTAAAGATGTGGATTTATATAGTAAAAAGACAAACTCGAAAAAAAAAATATATATCATTACTAGTAGAAGGTGCTTGCATACTGCAAGCATTTCATCTCACCTTTACAAAACATTAATTTTTCAAGGAGATATTTCATCATGAGAAATATTTCTTAAATTCTAAAGATTTCTCCTGTGGACCGGTTTTCGTTTTTCATTATGAAAAAATAATTGAGTAAAACAATCGCTAATTTTTGAAATTTTAGTAATATTATACTTTTCCCACATTGGGTTAATAATGCCACATATTTTCGCCAAATGTTAAATTTGTAGCACATTTAGAAGTGAAAAAACATTTATCTAATTGTTTAAAATTAAATTATTTTTAACAGCCGTAATAACGATTTCATGGATACAATGAAATATTTATTCGTTTCTGAAGACTAAACTCTAAATAATTTAAAAATTTCAGCTCACTAACCTGCCGCATAGTGTCTAAACATTTACCTATTTGTTTAAATTTTAAGAATTTATAACTGCCAAACAAATTAAAATATCAAAATTTGTATAATCCCTACTTCGTTTTTTTTACAATTTCTATCTCTAAAAAAATTTCACCTCTGTAGAACATATGGAAATACATAAGCCTTGAAAATTTCTTTAAACAATTGCGGATTTTTTGGGGCCGCATTGTTGGACTTTTTCAAGATTTTCGGTTTTTCTAGTCGGTTTTGCACAAAATCATACCTAAGAAAAAATTTTGAATCTCCAGCTCATCTTGAAGTGCCTAAACATTAGTATCCTCCTCCTCCTCTGTAAGGAACGTCTATATGTAATGACTAGTAGAAGGTGCTTGCATTCTGCAAGCATATCATTTCACCTTGAAAAAACATTCATTTTTCAGACAGATATTTCATCATTACAAATAATTTTTTAATTCTAAATATTACACCTCCGCAGCGATTTTCGTTTTTCCCCTATGTAAAAATAATACATTAAAACAATCCCCAAACCTTGCAATTTTAAGAATTTTTTAAGTTTTACATTATGAGGTACTAATGCTACACATTTCCGCCAGATTTTAAAATTGTAGCACTTCTAGAAGTGAAATAATATTTTTCTAATTGTTTAAATTTTAAACGTTTTTAATGTTTGCCACAATATTTTTATGGAAAGATTCAGATGTTTATTTGTTCAAATACATTACTCTGTAAATAACTTTAAAATTTCAGCTTCCTAGCTCATCCCGTAGTACCTAAACAGTTATCTATTTGTTTAAACTTTAAGAATTATTAACTGCAAACATATAAAAATATCAAAATTTGTATAATCCCTATTTCTTTTTTTACAAATTCTACCTATAAAAAAAATTTCAGATCCGTATTACATTCGATAATACATAAACCTCAAAAATATGTTTAAACACTTTTGAATTAATGTTTATGCACTTCCAGATGAGCCTGAGATTCGATATTTTTTTCATAGGTGTGATTTTGTGCAAAGCCGACTAAAAAAATGAAAATCTTGAAAAAGTGCAACAATGCGGAGATGAAATGCTTGCAGTGTGCAAGCACGTTCTACTAGTCATTATATATCGACGTATCTTACTGAGGAGGATATCATTCTATATAGCCGTTCCTTACAGAGGAGGAGGATATAACATACTAGTAGTTGGTGCTTGCATACTGCAAGCATTTCATATCACCTTGAAAAAACATTCATTTTTCAGACAGACATTACATCATTACATATAGTCTTTTAATTCTAAAGATTTCACCTCCACAGCGATTTTCGTTTTTCCCACATGTAAAAATAATAGTTTAAAACAATCCCTAAATGTTGCAATTTTAAAAATTTTACACTATCTTCATTATGGGGTACTAATGCTACACATTTAAGCCAAATTTTAAAGTTGTAGCACTTCTAGAAGTAAAATAATATTTTTCTAATTGTTTAAATTTAAATAATTTTTAACTGCCGCCGCAATTCATATATGGCAAAATTGAAATGTTTATTTGTGCAAATTCACTACTCTGTAAATAATTTGAAAATTTCAGCTTCCTAGCTCATCCCGTAGTACCTAAACAGTTATCAATTTGTTTAAATTTTAAGAATTTTGAACTACCAAACAAATGAAAATATCAAAATTTGTATATTCTATATTTCGTTTTTTTAAGAATTCTACTTATAAAAAGAATTTCATCTCCGTAGCAAATTCGGAAATTCCTAAACCCTGAAAATTTGTTTGAACAATTGCGAATTTTTAGTGACCACATTGTTGCACTTTTTCATGTTTTTCGTTTTTCTAGTCGGTTTTGCAGAAACTCCTACCTAAGAAAAAAATTTCGAATCTCCAGCACATCCGGAAGTGCCTAAACATTAGTATCCTCCTATCATTATATATCGACGACTCTTACAGAGGAGGATATAACATACTAGTAGTTGGCGCTTGCATACTGCAAGCATTTCATCTCACCTTAAAAAAACATTCATTTTTCAGACAGACATTTCATCATTACAAATATTGTTTTAATTGTAAAGATTTTAACTCCGCAGCGATTTTCGTTTTTCCATGTAAAAATAATAGTTTAAAAAATCTCCAAATGTTGCAATTTTAAAATTTTTACACTTTCTCCATTATGGGGTACTAATGCCACACATTTTAGCCAAATTTGAAAGTTGTAGCACTTCTAGAAGTAAAATAATATTTTTTTAATTGTTTTAATTTAAATAATTTTTAACGGCCGCCACAATGCATATATGGTAAAATTGAAATGTTTATTTGTGCAAATTCACTACTCTGTAAATAATTTGAAAATTACAGCTTCCTAGCTCATCTCGTAGTACTTAAACAGTTATCCATTTGTTTAAACTTTAAGAATTTTTAACTGCCAAAAAAATTAAAATATCAAAATTTATATAATCCCTATTTCGTTTTTTTTTTAAGAATTCTACTTACAAAATAAATTTCAACTCCGTAGCACATGCGGAAATACATAAACCATGAAAATTTGTTAAAACAATTGCGAATTTATAGCGGCCGCATTGTTGCACTTTTTCAAGATTTTCGTTTTTTCTAGTCGGTTTTGTACACAATCCTACATAAGAAAAAAATTTCGAATCTCCATCTCATCTGGATGTGCCTAAACATTAGTATCCTCCTATATGTTATATCCTCCTCTGTAAGAGTCGTCGATATATAATGATATACATACTAGTAGTTGGTGCTTGCATACTGCAAGCATTTCATCTCACCTTGAAAAAACATCCGTTTTTCAGACAGGCATTTCATCATTACAAATATTCTTTTAATTCTAAAGATTTCACCTCCTCAGTAATTTTCGTTTTTCCCACATGTAAAAATAATAGTTTAAAACAATCCCCAAATTTTGCAATTTTAAAAATTTTACACTTTCTCCATTATGGGGTACTAAGCTACACATTTTATCCAAATTTTTAAGTTGTAGCACTTCTAGAAGTAAAATAATATTTTTCTAATTGTTTAAATTTAAATAATTTTTTACGGACGCCGCAATTCATGTACGGTAAAATTGAAATGTTTATTTGTGCAAGTTTACTACTCCGTATATAATTTTAAAATTTGAGCTCCATAACTCATCCTGTAGTACCTAAACAGTTACCTATTTGTTTAAATTTTAAAAATTTTTAACTGCCAAACAAATTAAAATATCAAAATTTGTATAATCACTATTTCGTTGTTTTAAGAATTCTACTTATTAAAAAAATTTCAACTCCGTAGCACATGCGGAAATACATAAACCTTGAAAATTTGTTTAAATAATTGCGAATTTTTAGAAGCCGCATTGTTGCACTTTTTCATGATTTTCATTTTTTCTAGTCGGTTTTGCACAAAATCCTACCTAAGAAAAAATTTCGAATCTTCAGCTTATCTGGAAGTGCCTAAACATTACTATCCTCCTGTTATCATTATATATAGACGACTCTTACAGAGGAAGATATAACATACTAGTAGTTGGTGCTTGCATACTGCAAGCATTTCATATCACCTTGAAAAAACATTCATTTTTCAGACAGATATTTCATCATTACAAATATTCTTTTAATTCTAAAGAGTTCAACTCCGCAGCGATTTTCGTTTTTCCCACATTTAAAAACAATAGTTTAAAACAATCCCCAAATGTTGTAATTTTAAAAATTTTACACTTTCTTCATTATGGGATACTAATGCTACACATTTTAGCCAAATTTGAAAGTTGTGCACTTCTAGAAGTAAAATAATATTTTTTTAATTGTTTTAATTTAAATAATTTTTAATGGCCGCCACAATTCATATATGGTGTAATTGAAATGTTTATTTGTGCAAATTCACTACTCTGTAAATAATTTGAAAATTTCAGCTTCCTAGCTCATTTATTAGTACCTAAAGAGTTATCCAATTGTTTAAACTTTAAGAATTTTTAACTGCCAAACTAATTAAAATATCAAAATTTGTATAATCCCTATCTCGTTTTTTTAAGAATTCTACTTACAAAAAAAATTTCAACTCCGTAGCACATGCGGAAATACATATACCATGAAAAATTGTTTAAGCCATTGCGAATTTGTAGTGGCCGCATTGTTGCACTTTTTCAAGATTTTCGTTTTTTCTAGTCGGTTTTGCTCAAAATCCTACCTAAGGATAAAATTTCGAAATTTACAAACAAACACAAGGCACTTCTATGGGAAACCCTTTATCTCCTTTTTTAGCCAACATTTTCATGTCCTCTTTTAAAAACGATTGCAAAGAAAAATTTCATTACTTTCCAGATATATGGTTGAGGTACGTGGCTGACATATTCACAATTTTTTATTTAAAGAAACAAAATGTAGATGAATTTGTTAATCAGTTAAACAACATATATCCTTCAATTAAGTTCTCTTATGAACTTCAAGAAAACAACACCTTGCCATTTTTGGACTTGCTTATCATAAATAATAGACAACACATTGAGTTTGACATTTTTAGAAAACCTACACATACTGATAACTTTATTCCTAACAACTCTTTTCACCCTATGAACCAAAAAATAGCTGTGTTTCAATTTTTAACACACAGATTATGTAACATCCCCCTCAATAAAATCAGATATGCAAAGGAACTTAAACACATAAAACAAATTGCCGCTAAACTTGGATACGATAATAATTTTATTAATAAATTAGTGAGAAAACATAACTTTAATAAAACCTTGTTCAATTCCACTTCGCTCAAATTAGACAACAAAAAAGAGGACAAATATGTAAAATTGCCTTATTTTCCACCATTTAACAGAGGCTTGAACAAAATTTTTAAACATAAGAATTATACCATAACATATACAAATCCTTATAATTTGAAAAATTTACTGGGCAGTACAAAAGACAGAACAGAATCTTTGAACAAGTCCGGTATTTATAAAATACAATGCTCACACTGCGACAAAAAGTACATAGGACAAACAAGAAGGAAACTAATAACACGCTTCAAGGAACACATGGCTCACTATAAATATAATCGTTTTGAAAAATCAAGTGTTGCCAACCACATCTTTGAAACAGGTCATAGTATACACATAAACGATTTAACATTGATAACTTCATCCAATAACTCACTAAACTCGTTAGAAAACCTTCACATTTACAAAAACCGCGATACACTTATGAACACAGACACAGATTTCAACAAGACCCTATACAAATTGACAGATTTAAACGACACACACGCCGAAAAGTCTTTCCGCGTTTCACTTGTTTCTCGGTCGTCTTCTTAATACTTTCCGTTTCAAACCTGGCAGTTGGCTCCCAGTCACTGTTGAAACAGGTTCTACCCCTGACGATGCCCACCTTGTGGGCGAAATGCATTGGGTGTTGTAACCCTCTAATTGTTTGCCTAAAGGAGTATTTCACCTTTATTATGATGAAATATGAGTAGTTTTTTCAAAAGAGTAATGAGGAATATTATCTACTTTAGAACTATAAACACAGAAAAATAATTTGCAAACAGGTTAGATATATCTATAATATTATTAGAAATTTTAATTGTCAAGAAACATGAACTCAGGTAAACTATTTTGCTTTCTAGCTGAATTCACAAAATTCCAAAAATATTTAATGTTGTAAGGAATAGAATTTTGTACTTTTCAAACATAATTGTTATAGCGTTGTCGAGTTAATGTTTTCCATTTCTTACGAGCTTCAGCAAATTTTAAATAATCAGATTGTGAATTAGATTGCTTATATTTTATGTGAAGTTGCTTTTTGCATGTAATAGCTCTTTTTAAATCGTTTTAGAACCAATTTGGAAAATATGATTCTCTTAATACTCTAACAGGTGTGCAAATGGATATGGCATAATTAATAATATCATCTAACCTCCTAAATGCAGAATTTACATCCAATGCTGCAAATTCACAGTCCCAATTTATACAGTTCAAATGTGCTAATAATTCATCAAAATCACAGCTTTTAAAGTTAAAAATAGTATCACAATTATCATGCAATAAGCCTAGTTCATTGTCAAGTTCAATATAAAACTTTAAGGCAGGATGGTAGCCTTTAAGAGAGAAAATTGCACTACCAACGGAGTTAACACAAAGATCTTCGGAGGATGAAAAAACTAAGTCAAGTAATTCATTATGACTGTTTACAATGCAATTCTCCTGAAACAATTCTAGAAAGGAGAAGGCATCTTCAACTGTGTGAGCTGCTGACTTTGCTCTGTTATCAACAGGACAAGACTTTCCACTCCAGTTTGCCCCAGGGAGATTTTAATCGCCTATTAAAACTACATGTGAAAAACTATACCTGGCAGATAGAACTTCTTCCACAGTACTGCAGTGGGCAGTATATGCTTCTAATTTTGAGTTGGGTGGCAAATAAACAGCACCAATTAATAAATTGCTATTTTTCACTCGGATGTTCACAAATATTTGTTCTATATTTATACAAGAAGATGTAACTTCTGCAAAGGCCAATCGCTGGTGAACGGCAACAAGCACTCCACTTCCACACGTTTTATGACTTGTTTGGGAATCCCAATCTTTTCTGTAAATTTTATAATTAGGCAATCCCAGCTCAGCATCAGTTATATCAGGTATCAAATTAGTCTCCGTAAACACGTATATATCATATCCTGTAGAAAAAACACCCAACTTCAACTCAGTTAACTTAGATCTTAAACCCCTAACATTTTGGTAATATATACTTAGCTGCCCATTGATTAGTTTTTTTGACTTAATTTTGAAATAATCTTAGGTACGCCACTTACATACTTAATAGTCAAGTCATTTTCACCATTATTAATCCTTTCGTTGAGTTGAGCTCGCAAGTTTTGAAGGTATAAGCGTTCAGTGGAAGTACGATCTTTAGAGGCAGATACAGTGATTTCAGATCCAGAGGATTTTTTTGCAAGCACCAAGTTATGTAGCACCGTAGATGCATCATCTTCAGATGACAGTACAACTTTTAGTGGCCTGTTGGAACTACTAGAAGGCCTTCCAAGTCGAAAGAAACGTATGTTAGCCGTAGACACAGTCGGCGAGACTGTACTCACGATGTCTGCAACTTTTGTTCTGTCGTGATTTACCCGTTCCTCAGCATTGGAAGAGCCAGATTCTTCAACTCCATAGAGGATGATATTTCTCGCTCTTTTACTTCGCTCACTAATCTCGCCAATCACAGTCTCTATAATTTCATTTTGATTGCATGGTGATGACTGCTGTTTTCGTCGCAATAGTTCAATTTCACCCTTAAGCTCCAAAATTAGGTTCTTCAGATCAGCTAAGTTGTTGTTTCCTTTGTAACACGAGTCACAATGAAATACTATTTTCCGGTTGGGTAATTTTAATTGAGTTTCCTCATTTCGACTTATCCCTGCACATGTGGCGTGGTAAGGTAAATGACACGAGTCGCATTTTAGGTCCTTTTCTACATTGATATCTTTTGTGCAATACAGACACTTATTAATAATTGGCATTTTAACGTAAATAGCGGGGATTTATGCTTTGGTAAGTAATAAAATTGAAAATTGGGGAAGAGTAACAGCGAAAACACGTAGTTAACTGGAACCGGTAGTATATAGTAGTAGTAGTAGTATATAGTTATGAGTAAACTAATAGATAAAAGTTTTGATACTTTGGGGCAAGCTAGGAAGCTGAAATTTTAAAGTAAAGTAGAGCTCAGTGCATTTAAACTAACAAACATTTTAAAAGCTCCAACAAAATATTATTGCGGCCGCATTAAACTTTTGAAATTTAAACAATTTAATAAATATTATTTCACTTATAGATGTGCTACAACTTCAAATTTGACAAAAATATGTGGAATTAGCACCTTACATTAGATAAAGTATAATATTCTTAAAATTGCAAATTTAAGGCATTGTTTTAATCAAATATTGTTCAATAAGGAAAGATAGAAATTGGGTGCAGAGTTGAAATATTTTAAATTAAAAAAATATTTCTAATAATGCTATATCTCTCTGAAATATAAATGTTTATCAGGGTCAGATGAAATGCTTGCAGAATGCAAGCACCAACTACTAGTATCATTATCATTATATATAAACGTTTCTTACAGAGGAGGAGGAGGAGATAACATATAACATATAGGAGGATACTAATGTTTAGGCACTTCCAGATGAGCTTGAGATTCGAAATTTTTTTTAGATAGGATTTTGTAGAAAACCTACTAGAAAAAACGAAAATCTTGAAAAAGTGCAACAATGCGGCTGCTAAAAATTCGCAATTGTTTAAATAAATTTTCAAAGTTTATGCATTTTCGAATGTGCTACGGAGCTGAAATTTTTTTGAGAAGTAGGATTTGTAAAAAAAACCAAATAGGGATTATAGAAATTTTTATATTTTGATTTTTTCGGCAGTTAAAATTTTTAAAAGTTTAAACAAATAGGTAGATGCTGTGATACTACGCCGCAAGTTAGGGTGCTGAAATTTTTAAATTATTTAGAGGTTAGTCTATGTAAACGAATAAACATTTTAATTTATCTATAACATTGTTATTTTGGCCATTATAAATTATTTAAATTTAAACAATTAGATAAATGTTATTTTAGTTCTAATTGTACTATAAATTTAAAATTTGGCAGAAATGTGTGCCATTATTAATTCAATGTGGGAAAAGTATAATATTTCGAAAACTGCAAAAATTAGTGATTGTTTTACTCCATTATTGTTCCATAATGAAAAAACAAAAACCCATCCAGAGGAGAAATCCTTAGAATTAAAGAAATATTCCTCATGATGAAATATCTCATTGAAAATTAATGTTTTTTTCAAGGTGTGATTAAATGCTTGCAGTATTTAAGCACCTTCTATTAGTATATAGATGTTCCTTACAGAGGAGGAGGAGGATATAACATATAGGAGGATACTAATGTTTAGGCGCTTCCAGATGAGCTGGAGATTCGAAATTTTTTTCTTAGGTGGAAATTTGTGCAAAAACAGACAAGAAAATCTTGAAAAAAAATGCAATAATGCTGCCGCTAGAAATTCGCAATTTTTTAAACAAATTTTCTAGGTTTATGTATTTCCGAATGTGCTACAGATCTGAAATTTTTTTATAGGTAGAATTTGTAAAAAAACGAAATAGGGATTATAAAAAGTTTGATATTTTAATTTATTTGGCAGTTAAAAATTCTTAAATGTTAATCAAATAGGTAAATATTTAGATACTACGGGGCAAGATAGGAAGTGAAAATTTTAAACCATTTTAGAGCGTAGTCAATAAAAACGAAAAAACATTTCAATGTATCCATGAAATTGTTATTTCGGCCGTTAAAAATTAATTAATTTTAAACAATTAGATAAATGTTATTTTCTTTCTAAAAGTGCTACCAATTTAAAATTTGGCGGAAATGTGTGACATTATTAGCCCAATGTGGAAAATTTATAATATTACTAAAATTGCAAAAATTAGTTATTCTTTTATTCCAATATTGTTTCATAAGGAAAAACGAAAATCGGTTGAGAGGAGAAATATTATGAATTAAATAAATATTTCTCATGATGAAATATCTCTCTGAAAAATGTATTTTTTTAAAGGTAAGATGAAATGCTTGCAGAATGCAAGCACCTTCTACTAGTATGTTATATCCTCCTCCTCTCCTGTAAGAAACGATATATAATGATAATGATAACATATAGGACGATACTAATATTTAGGCACTTCCAGATGAGCTGGCGAATCGAAGTTTTTTTCAAAGTTAGAAATTTGTGCAAAACCGACTAGAAAAAACGAAAATCTTGAAATAGTGCAACAATGCAGCAGCTAAAAATTCGCAGTTGTTTAAACAGGTTTTGTAGGTTTGTATATTTCCGAATGTGCTACGGAAATGAAATTATTTTTAGAGGTAGGATTTCTAAAAAAAAACGAAATAGGGATTATATAAATTTTGATATTTTAATTTATTTGGCAGTTAAAAATTCTTAAAGTTTAAACAAATAGTTAAATGTTTGGACACTACGCGGCGAGTTAGGGAGCTGAAATTTCTAAATTATTTAAAGTTTAGTTTTTGTAAACGAATAAACATGTCAATGTATCCATGAAATCGTTATTGCAGCCGTTAAAAATTATATAAATTTACACTATTAGAAAATGTTATTTCACTTCTAATTGTGCTATAAATTTCAAATTTGGCAAAAATGTGTGGCATTATTATCCTAATGTGGTAAAAGTATAATGTTCCCAAAATTGAAAAATTAGTGATTGTTATTGTACCGTAATGGAAAAACGAAACCTGGTCCAGAGGAGAAATCTTTAGAATCAAAGAAATATTTCTCATGATGAAATCGCTCTGAAAAATTAATGTTTTTTCAAGGTGAGATGAAATGCTTGCTCTATGCAAGCACCTTCTACTAGTATGTTATATCCTCCTCTGTAAGAAACGTCTATATATAATGATATCATATAACATATAGGAGGATACTAATGGTAAGGTACTTCCAGATGAGTTGGAGATTCGAAACTTTTTTCATAGGTGACATTTTGTGCAAAACCGACTAGAATAAACGAAAATCTTGAAAATGTGCAACAATTCGGCCGCTAAAAAAAACCATCTTGTGGTGTTTTAAAATTGAGGACGAAGGAAGTAAATGCAAGGTATTGCACAAACAAGGAAGAGAAATCGTATATAAAGTGTATCAGTACTCACAAAGAGGGGAATTAGATTTATTATGATAAGGAGCATCCACGAAATGGGTAATTTTTAATTGGTATTATCCACCCAATTTTGTTCTTATTTCTTATTTTGTATTTTTATTTTATATATTTTTGTATTTTATTTTATTTTTTGTTTGTATTTTATATGATGTGTTTTGTGTTACGATGACATCCATGTCATTTGTTGTTATTTGTAATTTGTGTTTAGAAGTTTAAGTAAACAAATTCTGTTAAATGGTGACAACGCAGTGGTTTTGTAAACAAAGTTGCGTAACTGCATTTATTTCAATGGAAATGGTAATGTAAATTAAAGAAAGAGATTTCTTTTGCTTAGGAGGTTGAATTACGTGTTGGATTGTGAGAAACTTTAGAACCGTGAGCTTTAAATAATAGGGGCTGACTAATATTTACATTAATTTTGTTAATTATTTCTAGAGCTTTCATTTGTTATTAGTTGTCCAAGATCAAACATGAGCCTCTGTCGGCGAAGTCATGACTCTGGGTCTCTTTTTAGTCATCCTAGATCACAAAATGTGGGTTGGGTTTATGTTTCTTTTCCCCTCTTTATTGCTCTTCTACGACCATGAGTTAAGCTACCACAAGGAGTTAGCTAAGTCTGTCTGAGGGAAGATCAAGTGAGACAAAACAGATGAACATAAAAGCATACGAAATATTTGTATGAACGAATTTAATGTTACTGGATAAATACTATGGAAAAGTAACAAAGCGCATATCTTACGTTATTATAGTGTTATTTCTCTATAAAGCTTCAGTTGCTGCATTTGCTATTTCTACAGAAGCCTCCTGTAGATGACTTTATTATTATTTAATTCTGCTATGGTTCAAAAATTCATATAAGTACCTAATAAATGATGAACCTGGGAATGAGACCTATGATATAACACCAAATATGTATGTATGTGACTGTATGCAGCATGTAATTCCCTCGCACATTTAACACATGCACTGGATTTAAATGTTCAGGGTCATTTTTTGTTATTTATAAATAATTTACGTAGAATTTGAGGGTGGCAAATGAAATGTATTCCTCAAGTCCGACCATTTTGGTCAATACACGTGTGTTATCTCCTTCAGCATATACTAAAAATTTTGCCTCTCGCTGATCCGGCAGTTTTTTTATTCCGGTACTACTCCAATCCCGAGGGGTGCCGGATTATCGAGAGTTTACTGTATATTCAGGCAGATAAGTCGTAATTATGTCATCTCAGATTTTTTTGTGTTGTCTTTTATGCAAATATAATATTTGATTGTTGTTTGCCAATTGAATCATCATATCAACTGGTATAAACAAAATATGCAATGTTATGCTTGGGATTTTCTTGAATTTTTATATCCAAAACTATAAGTTGTAGTCATGCAAACTTTTTGTGGAAAATGTTGTTCACATTTGAATAAATTTTTTAATCTATACCTAAAAGTTTATATAAGATCTAGGGAGAGAAAAATATGGTATTTAATTATTGCTCTATGGATGCCATTTAACGAGATACAAGTATAGGTTTATTAACCCTTTCCTTCCTAAGTTTCCCAAAACTGCCCGATCTGACTTCCTCGCTAAGTCTTGAAATTTAAATGCCATATTCCCCAGATTTTACCCTATTAATTCTCCAGTGATATTCCCTTTGGGAGTTTCTTCATAAATTTATTACAACTTTTGACAAATTCATAAATATGAATGGATTTTTTAATATAAATATATAATATATACTTTTATTCATATAAAATTTCCTACCTTTTAATGTGGTTAGTTTGACACCTCCACTGCTTTTTGTTGGTGATACTGCAGGAAAAACCCAACTCTGCATAGAGGCAAATCACAGTGTTTGCATTTGTTAGTCATTTGTACACTTTTTCCGGAGGGAGTGCATCTTTTTTATAGCTACAATATGCACTCACTTTCTTTCTACCTTCTGTTTTTACAAGAACATGTGGATTTCTAGATGCCAAAAGTGGTTCGCTTCTTTTAGGACCTGAAATTTTTTGCTAGGAGAAGTTCCCTATCAGTTGTCTATAAAGAGCACGGTGGAATTCTTTTTGTGTGTGTCCATGTTTAGGCCTTGATGAAGCATTCGTTACTTTATAAAGAATAAAGCTATTTACTATTGCTGAGTTTACCACAAATGCAAATATATACTTCCACCATTTTTTAGATTTTCTTCCAAAGTCATTGTAGCTTCTACTCTGATCGGCTCTGTCAACCCCACCCATGTATTTTGTATACATTGCAATGGATTGTGGACAATGTATCATTGCCTATTTATTTCCTTTCCCTGTTTTCCTACCTACAATCACACTTATTAGAAATGCAGTTAGTGGAAAGAACACAAATTTGTCTATTGTCTTGCGAAAACGTAGCCGTAACTTGACTGCATTGCAAACTCTTACTTTATCCTCTTTTGAGTTTCAGCTTTTTAGGATTTTTAAATTCTGATGGCCATTCTTTACAGGTTGGTCTAGTGTAGCACATGCATAGGTTTTATTATCATATAATAACTTCATTAGTCCAACACTTGAAAAGAAGCTATCAAAATATAGGTGATGATTCAGGCCTAGGTACTTCTCCAGTAAATTCATCACCTGACTGCCGAGAAGCATTTCTTTATTCTTATTTTCCTTTCTTCCCAAATACATGTTTCTGCATAATGCATACCCATGCAGACTTGCTAAAACCCAAACTTTAAATCCCCATTTAGTTGGTTTGTTTTTTATATACTGTTTCATGTAGTGCCACCCTTTGAAGGCCACCATTGCTTCGTCGATACTAGGCTCACGACCTGGTTTATATTTTTTGTGAAAAGTGTCCATAATATCTAAAACTGGTCATACTTTTTGTAGAGAATCGTAGCCCTCTTCCCCTTTCTTTTTTTCACAAGTTATGTCATTCACATGGAAGTACTTAGTTATATCTGAATACTTGTTATAAGTCATAGACATAGATAAGAGGGCAGTCAATGTCTTTATTGTGCCAATAATCTCGACTCTCTGGCATATCAAAAATCCCCATGTACACAAATACACCTATATAGGCAGTTATTTCATTTACCGTAACATCTGCCCAGTTTTTATCAAACTTTCCTGTGCAATTCTGATGATTTTGTGCATATTTATTTGTGTTAATTGCAATGTTATGAAAAAATCATCACCTCCTAGCATATATTTGAGATAAGAAAATTCATCGGAACCTACTTCCATGCTGTGTATTGGATGCCATCTTTGTCAAAAATAGAAGTTGGTTCGAGTGTACAAGAATATTTCCACTTAGCCTGTAATCCTTTGTTAGCACTAAAATCACTCGCACATGGTGTAACTTCTTTTTCCAAATCACTATTTCTTGAATAAAAATCACTACATGCAATCAAATCTTCTTCTATATTCGATGAAGTATTCCTTTAATAATCACTGCCTATCTCGTCTCTGCACACTTCCTCTGCTATAGCATCCTCATTCAATGAAGCCATGGTCAAAAGTGCAGTTCAGCTTAAAAGCTTTTTTGGTTGCTCTGTGAGATGTTTATTCAGTCCACATAATGATAAGGATGCAAAGAGAAGTGTTTGACGTTACGCAGACACTCTTGGTATAAGAGAGGCATTCATAAGCCCTAATAGATACAGCTTAGCAGGGAAAATCGAAGCGGGCGATATAGGATGACTATGGAGGGAGAGCTATATCAATGAGCAGGAGGTTATGGGTGACTTAGGAAGGAGGCAGAAATTGTCTATTTAAATCTCAGTACAGAAAGAGTTAATGTACCATATCGTTTCAAATATAAGGCGACCTCAAATATAATGTGACCCTAAGATTTTTTGCAAATGTTTCATGAAAAAACTAAACCTCGAATATAACGCAACTCCAGTCTTCAGCCAATCCAACACAAGTTCCTCATTCATTCATCCCTTCTTTTGTGAGCAAATGATTATACCTGATGGTAACTTTTCTTTTGGCATCCTTTTATGATTTAAAATTATATAGGGAGTCAGTTTTTGTCCATCGACCGTGACTGCAAGCATAACAGTTATCCTTGATTTCTCATTTCCGGTGGATTTTAACAACACCGATTTTCCATATTTGTCGTTGACAGTGACATTTGACGGCATATCAAAACATACCGGTGTTTTATCTGCATTTCTCATCTGTCCTAGCAGATAGTTACATTTTTTCCATAAGCTTATGACATACCTCTGATAAGTGATCAACTTCTCACTGTAATCACTAGGCAGATATTGAGCTAAGGAAGTCTTTTCTATGCATCATTTGTCCACACCAGCTGATGCTTGCTTTGAAACCACTGTGTGGAATTTTACATTCCCTTGCCACTTCCAATGCCTGCATCCTTATCACTTCTCGAATGATGGGAAAACCTTCACTTCGCTTTTCTAAAATGAAGTCAAAAATATGATTCTCGAGGTCTTCAAATCTCCCAGTTGAAGGCCCCCTAAATGCCTTCTTGGTTGAAGTTGCATATTAAAATTTTTCTAATTGCTTCCGCCATAGACGTATATTTACTTCAGGAACATCATACTTTTTTGAAGCTTGAATATTGTTCGTTTTTTCTGCCTCTTGAGTTAAGACAATTCAAAAATTCATGTCATAACTTCATTGGATTTCTCTGTTAACCTGGAATTTAGAAGAACTTTTTTCTCAACGTGATCAACTTACTTTTTGTCACCCATTGTTAAAATAATGAATGGGTAAAAACTCGCTAAGGTAGGGACAAAGAATATGCTGGTGCACTGATAGCTTCAATGCAATGACTGTCAATAGATTCAGCTGCCGACTGAACTCAATCTATTCTTGCCTCGGATGCTTTTCAAGTACAATGTAACATGTATGCCTAATTTGTCTACAGTGTAACAAGTATCATGTATCTCTTAAACAGACATGTGGAAAGTATGGTGATTTTTCGAAACATGATTTTACAATCTTTTAAAATCACTAGTACTTGAATATAATGCGGGGGCTACTTTTAAAATTTAATTTTTTGGAAAAAGACCACGTTATATTCTGGACAATACGATACTTATGTAAAATAAAAGTTCTAATTTACGGATACAGTTTAAAATCACAATTGGACAATAAATTTTAATAAAGATCACTCGTACTTAATTTAATTAAAATCGGTCAAGCAGTTTAGAAGATGAAAATTATGACTGATGGATGGATGATATACCCATAAGGCATTCTGCTACTACTGCTTCATTGGTAAAGAATGCCTAATAAATGAAATCCAATTTACATGATGAAACTAAACTGCTGTTGTAGTCAATTAGAATTATCGCTTTGTAACTGCTCACAGCATAAAGGTAAGTTAAAAAAACACTAATTTTTCTAAACTATAGGGTAAACCTCTAGAAACTTTTATTGTTTCAAAATAGTAGTATCACAATTCATTACTCAAAAAGTGTAGAGAACACATTACCAGAAACCGATATGAATTCAAGGCTGTTGGACTGAGCGCCTGTGTTTCTTATATACAATATATAAGAGAAGATTTGTCATCAGTTAGGAATATAATACATTGAGAAAAATTGCAACAGTTTATACAATATGTAACAAAATATCTCATCTTACACTAAACTCTACTGATTGTGTACTGCAACTCAATCAAAATCACTGATATTCCATCTATGAAGTAACTTTTTTACAATTTTAAGTAACTGAAACTATAACAAATTCGACAATAAAGTACTGATTTTCATTACAAAAATGCTTTCTGCAACCATAGTATGAGAATAAAAAAGTGGTATTCTTCCCTTCACTATAACTCCAAATATTCCGCAGCATATCAAGAACTTTGTCATGGCAGGTTAATTAGCCAGAAATTCCATTCCAACTTTGTCATGGCATACCGGTTGTGGAGCTCTGTTTTAATAGACTTTAGGCTGACTTGACAATCCAGTTAACATATAGCATGTAGAATTAAGTGCAATATGAAATGCCAGATGGAAAAGCAATTTTCTAATGGTAGTCATTTGTATTACCATTGGAAGTTGCAAATTATAGGGTGGGAGATAAAAGGTAATTTTCTTGATATTGTTTACTTTTGGGCATTGTATTTTAAGTCTTTTTAACAATATTCTTTCAGGCTTTAATTTTAATTTTTTTAATTTGACAGGTAATCTTGCTAGCTATGAAAGATATGAATTTGGCAAAGCTGACATCAAGCGATCTGCCATTGTTCAATGGGATCATCTCAGATTTGTTTCCTGGTATAAAAATTCCTATAGTTGGTTATGAGGAATTGTCCTTTTCAGTAGAGGAAGAACTTAAACAAAATGGATTTCAAGTAATTCTTAAATTCATTTAATTTCTATTCTTTCTATATTTAACAATTATGGAAATAGTATTTGTTCTTAATTAATTGTATTAACCACTGAAATTGATGAATTCCAGGTACTTCCATCTATCATATCAAAGGTTATTCAACTTTATGAAACTAAAATATCTAGACACTCTGTAATGATAGTTGGAAGAACTGGATCTGGAAAGTCTGTCACATGGAAAACCCTCCAAAGAGCAATGACGCATCTCGGAAGAGAGAACCTCTTAGGATATAACTCAGTGAAGGCACATTGAACTTTATTCTTTATATTTTTATTTTCATCTGAAATTTATGTTGCTATTACATTTCGTTTTTTCCTTCTGTAGGAATATCCAATCAATCCCAAAGCTCTGTCATTGGGAGAATTATATGGTGAATTTAACTTAAGCACTGGCGAATGGCTAGATGGTGTTTTACCTGCTCTAATGAGGAAAACATGCTCCGGTAAGAATCAGGTTCATTTTATCCTCAAATTCAAATGTTATTGGTTTTATATCCTAAAAATAGCTGTCATTATATTATTATATAAACTAGCCAATATCCTGTCAAAGTTGATGGCTAAACAAAAAGAAAATTGATTTGATGGTGGTTTGGTGATATTTTTTATTGTAATCTCTCCTTTCATCCATCTGTTGTTGAGTTAATTCTAGATCTTTGTCTTTGAGTTTGTTTCCTGGTTAATCATTTTCAACATTCTTCAGGTTCTCCTCAATATTATCATTCATTTTAACATCATGTTACTCTTTAACTGATAACTAATATGTGACTTAAAATCCCCTACTTATTATTCTTAGAAATAATTTATTCATATCTTTTAAATATCACTATTTTATTCAAAATTCTAACATAATGAATGTATTATATAAACTTTAATGCTTTGCCATAGAAAACCGTTGTGCCTGATTTAAGATATTTCTGCATACACTTGTTTTGTATTTTTAAAATTTTAATTCATAAATATGCATTAAAAATTCAACAATAGGATAAGAAAAAATTAAACAAAATTAAATATTATAAAATTTAATAACAAAAAATGAGGGATTTAAAATTTCTTTATACACAATATTCATGGTGAAAACACTTGTCATTTTTTAATTTTCCTTTTACAGTAGAACTCTGTTATAATCACATTCAAGGGACTGGCATAATATTGTTGTTATAACTGAATATCATTATATCTCAGGATAAACATGGAACAAGAAACAAAACTTTTTCCAAATTCTAAGATTTATTATCAGTTCTTAATCTTTAAATGCCTAGAATGCCCATATGGGCATGCAAAAGTGTTCTGTTCAGTGCCTGGCATGCCCATACAGGCATGCTTAGTTTGGAAGTTGCCCTCAGATGTTGCATTCATCATGGGTGTGTGAAATTTGGGAGGTTTCCTCCTAGAGGCTTGCTCTCAAGATGTGTTGAGACAAACATGCAGTAGATACAACTACTGGAAATGGGGACACCTCACACCAAGAGCAAACAGAAAATAGGTTGAGAGCATTAGCCTAGCCCCTTTCCAACTCCCCAACTCCGACTTGTCCATGGTCTAAGGATGTTGGAAGTGGACAAAGAAACTCTTTTTCCACCTCCTCAAGATCATAGTGTCCAATAGCTACATTTTACTAGGTTAGGGGGAAGGCAAATGAGGCATCAGCAGTTTTGCCTTGCTTTTATGGGGGATCTTACTGAAGAAGAGGCATCAGCTATTCCCTCGAAAACTTTCCAAAATGGAAGACCAAGTGTAAGAAGGGCCCCATTGGGTCAGTTGGAGATGAAAGAAAATAAACATTGGCTCATAAAGGGAAATTGCCTTTCATGCCATGTATTCTCAGGGAAGGGAAAATACACACGTACAGTGGCAAAATGCAAAATATGCAATGTTGGTCTGCGTGTATTTTCCTGTTTTGAAGAATCCCATACAAAGAAGGATTTCTAAGTGTAATTCAGAATGAAATTCATATTGTAATGCATATATAAAGGAACTATAAAAATTATCACTAATGTTTTTTATTGAATTTATCATTGTTTTATTATAGAATTATGCCAGATTTGCATTCTTTTGTTTTCTATTATTATAAAAGATGCAACCCCATTATTCCCCAAATGATTTATTAAATAATGCTTTTCATTTGAATGTTTTATCACTTATAGTTCAAGAAATACAAGATATTTTCTGATCAAATGCAAGAAAACTTTCAAAGGCCAAAATTACATCCGGCAACAGGTCTACTAAGAAACCTTAAAATCCAGCATTTAAAGGTTAAAGTTTCACATTTAATACAATAGGTACATAATATGTAAACATTATATTTTATGAACAAAATACAGTATTTTGAATGCTTATTAAAATAATCTGATATTTTTCTGTGTCGCATGTGCAAACTTGAAGTGTTTTTCAAGATCATCCACAATGTAGTGAATAATATTAACTGTCTTTTCATTAGTCCCTTTTGATTCATAAAACCATAATATCAATTTGATTGCTTGCATAGCTTCATTAATAGTTGGAATGGGTTCATCTGGATTTTCTTCCATTTCTTCTTCTTCATCATTGCTATACTTTCCCTGCTGCCCTACCATTACCTCCTCCACAATGTCTAGGTCTGTTTCAGCTTCCGTTGTTATCACATCCAGGTCGATTTCTATATTTAAATTGATACCTTCACAATTTATTAAATTTTCTACATTCATCTCCTCCAACCTTTCTGTTATTGTTGTTTCATTAGAACTGACATCTACTGATTTTGTTTTAGAAAGTACCAGCATGATGAAAACAGTTTTTAATCATTTCTGATATCACTCATCTCCATGTTTTCTCTAGCATTCTGATGGCATCCAATAATGAAGTTCTGTGATCTTCTTTGTTCTCAATGCATTCAATCATTTGAAGGAGAATTAATTTTCGAAAATGGCACTTGAGGATTCTTATTACACCTTGGTCCATTCGCTGAAGAACACTTGTGGTGTTAGGAGGCAAATTTACAAGCTTGTTGTTACTAACCTTTGATCCAAGGTTAGGATATGCTGGACAATTATCAGTTAATAACAGAATCTTTCTATTTTGAGAATGAAGTTCATGATCCTAACTTACTATAATTTTTTCAAAAAGAGTTGATGTCATTCATATTTTTTTGTTTGACTGGTATTGAACAGGTAAGTTTTTAACATTTTCAAAACAAGATTTTTCGATTTGCCAATCACAAACAACTTTTGTTTCTCACACCCATTCATATTGGTACAAATAAAAACAGTAATCCTATCTTTAGAAAATTTTCCTCCCACAAACTTTTTAATATGTACTCTTAACTTTTCAATCAACTTTTTGTGAAATGAATCCGTATTATGTATGGAAAACTACAAAACTTGGAGCCATATAGATGGCTCTCCCTGGAAAACAGGAAGGTGGTGCTAGTGTCAGTGGTTGTCACTTGACTGGAGAAGGGGGAAGAGATTAGGATATAAGGCGAAGCGGCCGGGGTCGAGGGGCTTCTCTTGGCGATTGTGATCTGAGTAACCAGCACCATGGCCATGTGAATAAAAAGCTTCTTCTGAGGAACCTGTCTTTTTTCTTTCCCCACGTGCCCATTGGGGCTCAACTTGCTCAATTTTATTGTTGTTATAACTGAGTTGGCTAATGCATTATAACCGAGGTTAATATAAAGCATTTTTATGGAAACGGGATAGAACTTGAAAAATGTTTCATTATATCCGAGTTGTCACACAAACTGAGGTCGTTATAACTGATTTCTACTGTAATTGAGAATTTTTAACATAAACTCAAATTATTTCTATTTCTGGTTTGCGATAGTGCAACATATAATTGGCCATGAACAAAAACTTGCTCATCCAGAAAAAGACCTATTTGAGAAAAATTTTGTCCTTGAGCCTTACTTATTGTCATAAATAAAGCTGGAATGATGAAAATTTGATGTCCTTTTACCCCTCTCTTTCCTTCCCTCCTTATTTCCATGCATCTCTCTCCCTCTCTCTGGATGACACATTAAATTCTTGATGGCTCATATTAAGGCACTCGATATGTACTTATTTATTATTTATATATTGCTCATATGAGAATTGAGATAATAATGGGTTCTCGATTTTGACATTGGCATGGTTGTCAAGAAAAATCCTCATAAAATCACTAAAGTTTGTCAAAATAAGTCATTTAAATGTCAAATTCGAGGTATGTTGACAGAGAGAGACAATTGGCGATAAGAATAACAAACTGTTCATCTTCCTTTAAAACGTTCCCAGTTTGAAGATCAAGTGTCTTTTTTCTAATTTTTATGAACAAAAGAATGAAAGCTTGACATCGCTAAATTGATTTTTACATGTTATCTTATGGGAAATAGAAAGTATCTACTGGAGTCAAACCCAGGTCTTTTTTCGGGATTTGTTTTGCAAATAGCTTTTAGTATAAGAATGAAACATTCATACAAAATTTCAACTTTCTACCTGATCAGAAAGTTTAAAAAAATAGCATTACAGTCAATCATAAATAGTTCTCGATTCTCCTGCTCTTTTATAATGACTTTTTAAGAGTAGTGCCACACTCAAGTGTGACAGGATGATTTAGCTCATTATTATTATTTTAATAATTTTATATTATTCAGAAATATGTTGCCAGTTACTCAAGTTTATTTTTAGTCATTATTCTCATAAATATTAATAGTTTCAAAAAAATAACTGGGTCATTGACGATATGATGGTAAAATTAACCTTTATCGTCTGGCATTTCAATCCCATTTATAGCCTCAGCCGGCCGGATATTATTTTGGCATTTAAATTATTCCTTGCAGACCTTTGCATTTCTTTTATTTTCTCTTTTACTAGTAATGATAGAAGAACAAAATAAAAAGCAAAATGAAGAAAATAAAGTAATTGATTTTTATTGATTCTAAGTATTTTTTTGTATTGAGAAATTATAATAGCATTTCACAAAAAAAAACAAATATATAAATATTTATAATATTTATGCATATAAAAGTTTTTCATTTGTCGTAATTCCTAATTTTAGTGTAGTCTTTGTGTGATATTCTCTAAAACAAGGATAAACACAATCCTACATCCCACTTACAGCATTTATAAACTGTGCGACTCTCTTTGCCACGTAGCAAATAGACATGGTATCTAGTCGACCCAATGCTCATTAACTTTCACTTCCTGGTGACCTATGTTTGTTGATGCAGGGGATGGCCTTCCTCGAGAGCATTGTTGAGGGCATTCCTGTCTCCCAGCCACATCTAAAAGATTCCTAACGAGAGCCAATCTGAAGTCTCGATGCGATGCGGAAATAAAAAAAATATGTGAAAACTAGAACTGAATAAAATGTTACTCCAAAGATAGAAAAAAATACCTACATATTAGTTCTATGTCAGAAAAGGCAAAATAAAACAACGTGAACCACAGCAGAATTTTTATTATGCATACACCTGAAAGCTGTGTGGAGAACCGAATGCTAAGGATGCAGAGAAGGTCCAGCATGAGAGTAAACAGAGACGGATATTCATCCATTTGTTTTAGAGAATGATAACCATGGGGGAATTTGTTTATCATTAAAGAAAGAGATCAACAAAAGTCACAAATCACATTCCCAGAACTCTTGGATGGTGTTCCAAGTAGTGATGACGTCTTTAGAATGCTATATCCCTTCGAGGAGTGAGTATTAGAAAAGGAAAAATAGTGTAGGAACATAAGTTCCCATTCGTCCAATTGAACCTTTTTTTAGCAGGAACTTAAGTTTCCTTTAGGATGATAAAGGTTAATTTATATTTGTACTGTTTTTAACTCCAATCCATTTTAATAAATTTTTGTTTTTAGATGAACATCCAGAGGAAAAGTGGATAGTGTTTGATGGACCTGTGGATGCAGTATGGATTGAGAACATGAACAGTGTTATGGATGACAATAAAGTGTTAACTTTAATTAATAGTGACAGGATAGTTTTACCACATCAGGTTAGATAGAGGTTTTAATAGGAATGTTTTAATTTACAATGACTTTTCACAATAATAATTGTAATTTCCTTCCATATTAATCATTAAATTGTTTGTTTTTTTAGGTTTCACTTCTTTTTGAAGTAGATGATTTATCAGAAGCATCACCTGCTACAGTTTCTCGTTGTGGCATGCTCTACCTTGATTATAAGGATTTGGGATGGAGACCGTATGCAATGTCATGGCTAGAGAAAAATCCTGACAAGGAATTTGTGGATGAGGTAAATTTAATTGTTAACATTCACTATTAGTAGAGCTGATTTCACCAGATATCTTCCTCAGTTGAAGTAAATATTCATTATCTTCATGTTCTTCTTCCACTTGTCAAGTATGTATGCAGACAGGCAATTTAGGCAACTGCCTAGGGTCTCAGGCATTTAGCCACTAAAGAGTTTTTGTAAATAGGGTCAGGAGCTTATTATGAGAGGGTAAAGAAATTACATATTGATTGTGAAAAGTCCCAACACAATGAATCGGTCACATATCCTAAATGATGAGGAAGATCACTGTAAACAGTATTTTTCGAAGACAGCTCAACTGATGGGTACCTTTGAAAAAATAATTATTTCCTAGGGTTCCACTTTAAGACATTGATCTGCTATCAACATTGACTTTAGAAGCCCACCCGCTATTCTGTAAATACATGTGCAAATACAGTGTGTTCTCGATTAATGTCATTAATTTGTTCCAGAAAATCACGAGGTAGTGCGAAACATCGTTAAATGAGTCAATATTTCCCATAAGAACCCATGATATACAATATAACTGGTTCCAAAACTTCAGGCTCAAAACCTCTTGAAACACAAAAAGACATTATAAACTGTATTTTATGGAGCTTTATGGCACTACACATGATATGAATGGTATCAGAACATAAATAATTCTATATAACATTAACACAGAAGTGGCATAAAATAAACAAATAGGAGTACTTGACTTCATTTCAACATGTTCAAAATCAAAAAAGGCTATTTTTCACAGTAGCACATCTAGAGACAAAAATGAATTACGTTAAATAAAACAATCCAGCAAATTCTTTATCCTTATGGCCAACAATACCGTCATTCCCATAAATGCTATCCACTGTTCCAGTGTTGTAGATAATTGCTCAAATTACAAAAAGAAAACAAAATAAAAAGCAAGAGACAAATGAAAAGAATATTCTACTTACCTATATAAATTTTTGTTATTCAATTTTCTTTTTACCTTCTCCATAAATAGTATAGGGGAAAGTATTGTTTTCACGAAAAAAATCGATTTTGAGATTTCAACGGAAATACACGTTTTGAGGTTCTCAGAACATGTTTTGACCATTTTCTCAATGTCTGTGTGTGTGAGTGTGTGCTCATATGCATGCGTATGTGACATTTTTTGCGCATGCTCTTCTCATTTTTCCTCTTTTCCTCCCTCCAATTCTTCATCGCTCTCCATTCTATACATCCCCCTCTGTTCTTCCTATGTTTCCTCTCTTTTTCTCCCTCCCATTCTTCATCACTCTCCCTTCTATTCTTCTCTCTACCTTCTTCCCATTTTTTCTCCCTTTTCTTACCTCTCATACTCCATCACTCTCTCTTATATTCTTCTCCCTCTCTTCTTCTCATTTCTCCTCTTTTCCTCCCTTCCATTCTCCATCACTATCGCTTATATTCTTTTCCATAATTTTCTCCCATTTTTCCTCCATAATATTCTCCATCATCCTCCCTTATATTCTTCTCCCTCTCTTCTTTCCATTTTTCCTCTCTATACTCCTCCCTCCTTTTCTCCACACTTATGCACTTTGGCATTTCTTATAATCAAGGACATGTTAAATTTAAATTTGATTCCATGTTAAATTCAATCATATTTTTAGTCTCCATGTTATTTAAGTATCATTATTGAACTTATTATGAAATACTATTTTTAAGCAATATTATTAAATCGCACGAGACGTGATTTCTTACTTGGCATGCATAATTCCAAACGCAATTTCTCTTGAACTAATCCACCTAGAAAGTTGGTTGAGGCCTTTTGGGAAAGGTCCATAACCATGGAGATTTGTACACATGTTTATAGAAACTTTTTTGCTTGGAATGAGGTTTCCCACACGTGGGTGAATTTATGTAGTAGTGTTTTCAAACACCCTGTATAATAGATGATGATATGTAGGAGGATACTAATGTCCAGCCCAAACTACAAGAGTTAGAGAGCTGAAATTTTCAGTGTATATAGAGGTCATAGATAAACCTCCAGAATAAATGGGATCTCTCACCTAAGTGACATGGGTTCAACTCCATAAATTTTGAAAATTGCATTTTTTCACATAAGAAAAGCATTGTGCCCTTTTTGTAAATTAATTTCGGGGACTTGGTGATAAGCTAGAAATAAGACATTTTGAGCATAGCTAGATAGCTCTAATATCTATTAGGAAATATTATTATGTTTGCTTACAGTGTCCTGGGTTCGACACCAGATGCCACGGAAAATCTCCCATGAGTTAGCATGGGAAAAGTTATTCCATTGTGTAGACCAATCTAAGAAGAATTGGCTACTAAAAGTTTCCACGATTATAGGATTTGGTCACAACTAACCAAAAAAATCAAAAAGTTCATCATTTTTAATTTTTAGGGGCTGTATTTACCCCATTTATATATTAAAGTACAATAATTGCACAAAATCCTACCTAAGAAAATAATTTCGAATCTCCAGCTCATCTGGAAGTGCCTAAACATTAGTATCCTCTTATATGTTATATCCTCCTCCTCCTCTGTAAGGAACATCTATATATAATGACTAGTAGAAGGTGCTTGCATTCTGCAAGCATATCATCTCACCTTGAAAAAACATTCATTTTTCAGACAGATATTTCATCATTACAAATATTTTTTTAATTCTAAGGATTTCACCTCCTCAGCGATTTTCGATTTTCGCTTATCTAAAGATAATAGATTAAAACAATCCCCAAACTTTGCAATTTTAAAAGATTTATACTTTCTCCATTATGGGGTACTAATACTACACATCTCTGCCAAATTTTAAAGTTGTAGCACTTCTAGAGGTGAAATAATATTTTTCTAATTGTTTAAAATTTAAAATTTTTTAACGGCCGCCGCAATGTTCTACGGAGATGAAATTTTTTTTTAGAGGCAGGATTTGTATAAAAATGAAATAGGAATTATACAAATTTTGATATTTTAATTTGTTGCCATTAAAAATTCTTAAAGTTTAAGTGTGTGTGTTTAGGCACTATGGGATGAGCTAGGAAGCTGAAATTTAGTTAGTGCAATTACACAGATAAACATTTAAGTATTTCCTTGAAATTTTTATTGTGGCCCATATCAATTTTTTAAATTTTAAAAATTTGATAAATATTATTTCACTTCTATATGAGCTACAAAGTTAAAATATGGCAGAAAAGTGAGTCATTAGTGCACCACATGGGCAAAATTATAATATTCTAAAAAATTGCAAATTTAAAGCATTGTGTTAATGAAATATTATTCCATAAGGAAAGGTCAAAATTGGATGCAGATGTGAAATCTTTTGAATTAAAAAATATTTCTAATAATGTTATATCTCTATGAAAAAATAATATGTTTATCTGGGTGAGATGAAATGCTTGTATAATGCATGCGCCAAGTGCTTGGAGCACACACAGACACACACACATATATATATAATTATACTGGGTGTCCCAAGAAGATATATTATATATTAATTATATATTAATGCTGAAAAAATAATCCTTTAAAAATTAAAAAAAGAACAATATTTTTGTGTGTGAAATAATAAGCTTTTATTAAAAGTTTAATTATTTAATATTTTCAAAATGACCTCTATTAGCTTCAATGCATTGTTTGCAACAGGTAGCTACCAACTCACAAATATCCACTACGATGACAAATATCCACTATGATATCCGCTGGGATGACTGCACATGACTGTTCAATTTTTTGCTTGAGTTCCTGAAGCTTTGCTGGTTTCATTGAGTACACTCTATCCTTCATGTAACCCCACAAGTAAAAGTCAAATGGAGATAAATCAGGTGAACATGGCAGGTACCCAACACTTCCTCTCTGACCTAACCACCGGCCTGAGAAATTGTTATCAAGAAAGAACCTAACATCATGATGGTAATGTGGAGGTGCACCCATCTTGTTGAAAAAAAATTCCTCTCCTTCATAAAGCAGTTGAATTTTGGGCATAATGAATACTTTAAGCAGGTTAAGGTATTGAGTACCAGTAACAGTCTCCTCATAAAGGATGGCCCTAACAATATCCCTGGACAACACACCACACCAAACTGTATGACCTGGTAAATTCAATACCTTGTCTAAATGAATTTGTGGATTTTCTGATGACCAGTATATGCAGTTATGCCAGTTAACTGTACCATTGAGAATGTCGTTTCATCAGACCAAACAATCTTGTGAACAAAATTTCCATCTTCAGTCACTTTCATTTTAAACCATTCACACAACTCAGCTCTGAAGTCAGGATCATCTTCAGACAATTTCTGTAACAGTCTTTGAACATAACATTTCCACTTAGCAGTTTTGAGAATCCGGTGTACATTCGTTTTTCTGTTTACAGTCTCATTAGCACATCATCTTACAGACTTTTTTGGTGATCGTTCAAATTGCTCTAACACCATAGCAGATTTTTCTGCATTCGTTTAAGTTCAACAACTCCCAGATCGTTCCCTGCACATGTCTTGCTCGGTACCATAAGTCTCAAATGTATCACAAATTCTTGAAATTGTGGTTCGTGTTGGTGGCTCAGCCTTGAAATAATGTCTCCACTATCTTTGAACCTCACACATATTCTCAAATTTCCAGTATCACTTCAAAATTGCTCTTTTTTGCTCGAAAGTCAAATGATGCTCCGCAAGCATTTCATCTGACCTTGAAAAAACATTCATTTTTCAGACAGACCTTTCATCATTACGAATAGTCTTTTAATTCTAAAGATTTCACCTCTGCAGCGAATTTCGCTTTTCCCACATGTAAAAATAATAGATTAAAACAATCCCCAAATGATGCAATTTTAAACATTTTACACTTTCGTCATTATAAGGTTCTAATGCTACACATTTTAGCCAAATTTTAAAGTTGTAGCACTTCTAGAAGTAAAATAATATTTTTCTAATTGTTTAAAATTTAAACATTTTTAACGGTTGCCGCAATTTATATATGGAAAAATTGAAATGTTTATTTGTGCAAATGCATTGTTCTGAAAATAATATGAAAATTGCAGCTTCCTAGCTCACCCCTAGTACCTAAAAATTATTGAACATTAATGTTTAAACGGGGTTAAAACAACCCCTAAAATTTACAATTTTAAAATTTTCGATTTTTATAGTTGGTTATGAGAAAAGTTCTATAATCTTGCAAAATTTCAGCATCCTAAACTTATTAGATTGGTCTACACACTGGATTGCGTTTTCCCATGCTAACTTATGGGAGATATTCCGGGGTCTCTGGAGTCGAACCGAAGACACTGTAAGTAAAAGTGACAATAATTCCTAATAGATATTGCGGCCATCTAGCAACACTGAAAATTTCATTTTTCTATATTACCGGCAAGTTCCCAAAATTAATTTACAAAAATGGCGCAATGCTTTTCTTATGGGAAAAAACGCAAATTTCGGAATCTCTGGAGTCGAACTCATGTCACTTAGGTAAGAAGTCTCATTTTATCTAGTATGTTATATCCCCCTCTGTAAGAGTCGTCGATATATAATGATAACATGAGGATACTAATGTTTAGGCACTTCCAGATGAACTGGAGATTCGAAATTTTTTTCTTGTTAGGATTTTGTGCAAAACCGACTAGAAAAAACGAAAATCTTTAAGAAATGCAACAATGCGGCCGCTAAAAATTCGCAATTGTTTAAACAAATTTTCATGGTTTATGTATTTTTGCATGTGCTACGGAGTTGAAATTTTTTTATAAGTAAGATTCTAAAAAAAAACGAAATATAGAATATACAAATTTTGATATTTTGATTTTGATATTTCACTGACGTGACGGGGGCGAACTTCAACTTGGGTACATGTTGAAATGGAATTTTGCACTCAACTGCATTGGATTTTCCTGCCAGTTTATCTGCTGCTGTACATAGGCTCTGCAGTCCTGAGTTCTTTTGTAGCAACTTTTCTAGTTTTGCTTTTACTTTTTCCACCACTTCACCTGGAACTTCCTTTATTTTTTGTTTCACTTCATTCAGCATAGCCGTTTTTTCGTAGATGGGTTTTCCTGAGCCCTCTAATTCAGCAATAATCTGCACAAGGGATGTATAGTGGGATCTAATATACGCCAAATCCTTGGGAATGGAGGGATCATCGAGCAACATTTTTTCCGAAGTGACGCAGGCAGCATCCTCGGCTAGATTTGTCACAACTTCCTTGAGATGAAGGATATGCTCACTGTAATATTCAGCTGCTTTCAGCCATGTGCCCCAGCGGGTGAGCACAGGCAGAGGGACATTGGGCAGTTTTTCTCGAAAAGCATGTATTCTTGTTGGTGCCTTGACGAAGACCTTCTTCACAGTGGAGATCAATTTGTTCACCTTGGGGATATTCCAGTCTTATTTGCTCTGCTACGCGGTTCAAACCATGGGCAAGGCATGTCACATGCACAAGGGAGGGATAGAACACCTTGAGCAACTGCATGGCAGCAACCATGTACGATGCAGCATCTGTGTATAGGAGCAGCACTTTCTCTTCGTCTAGATTTTTGGGATACAGCACTTTCAGTCCGTTGCTCACGAAGTGTGCTATTGTTTCCTGGTTTGTGTTGGCAAGTTGCTGCGTGCAGATGAGGTAGGCTCTGGATGGCACATCTGGGTCCAATTTCCCAACAACCAAGTTGGCCATGTATCTGCCAAGAGCATCAGTGGTTTCATCGACCGATATCCAAATATGTGAATCTCCAATGTCCTCCCGTATCCTGCGCATTGCGTCATCGTACGTGGGTTGCACGTAATTCTTGCGTTGCGTTGACTCGGAAGGTACCGACTGATGGCAGTATCGTTCTAGGAACCCCTTGAATGTTGGATTTTCCAGTCTTCTGAATGGAATGTTGGCTACCACAATTGCGTGACACAAATCTGCATAAAACTGATTCTTCTTGCTGGATCCCTCAGAAGTTTGTGTTAAAAGCATTTGTCTCGTCTTAGATTTGCGTTCAACATTTGCCTTATTTAGCATTCCTTGGATGTGCTGAGTTAGGTGGGATTTTTTATCACTTGAAACCTATAAAGAAAAATTATGAAGAAATAATTAACCTTAAAAATACGGAAATAATCTAATAAATATGGAAATGGGACAAAAATATAAAATTTACTTTACAGCTACGAAGGTCCGCAGCTGGATTGCTGGACATTTTGAATAACCACTTGTATAGTTACCATAAAATGGCTCGTATAAACAAAAGATGTAGATGGTTTTTGCCTCAAAGATGACAAGCAATTCACGGCCAAAAATTCGTTGCAAGCCAGCATTATAATGTACTTACCTCCTTGTTGCATGCTTGACAGAAGATAATCTTTCCATCCGTTGTGAAGTACGGGAATTCTTGTAGTCACTGACGTATTAAATAAGCTTTCAAACTTGATACTTTAGGCATTGCACTTTCTCAATTTTCACGTTCACACTTCTCACCTTCACCCTCTGCGGTCTGGATATGGACTGCGGGATTATTTTCGTTTTCCCGTGTCGCACGGTATGACAATGTAACAACGAGAAATAAACGCAACATCAGATTAAGGGCACTGTTACATTGTCATATCACGCGACACTGGGAAACAGAATAACCCCGCCGAACGCGAGACAGGTCCGAGCTGCTGTTCGCCACTTGATCGTGTCGGTGGTGTGAAGGACATTTCCAACCCATGACTGAACATTGTACAGTCAGTTTAAAAAATATGAATAATACCAAAATCTGCTTTTATAGTCGATTATTTTAGAAAAATAGCCCTTTTTAGGCTTTTTTTGCATGAAAAAGACAAAAATAGGCATTAACGTCGAAATAGGCATTTTTAGACATTAATGTCAAAATAGGCATTTTCAGGCACTATAAAATATACGTTTTCGGGGTTAATTATTCATGAAACGTATATATACAATTGTATATTGAGATATCTATTCAGGAAATAAATAGGTTTTTACCTAAAGATCCGCGGTCTAGTTATATGTTATCTCCTACTCCTCTGTAAGAGTCGTCGATATATAATGATATATAACAGGAGGATACTAATGTTTATGCACTTCCAGATGTGCTGGAGATTCGAAATTTTTTTCTTAGATAGGATTTTGTGCAAAACCGACTAGAAAAAACAAAAATCTTGAAAAAGTGCAACAATGCGGCCGCTAAAAATTCCCCATTGTTTAAACAAATTTTCAAGGATTATGTATTTCCGAATGTGCCACGGAGTTGAATTTTTTTTTATAAGTAGAATTCCTTAAAAAACGAAATAGGGATTATACAAATTTTGATAATTTAATTTGTTTGGCAGTTAAAAATTCTTCAAGTTTAAACAAATAGATAACTGTGTAGGTACTACGGTATGAGCTAGGAAGCTGAAATTTTCAAATTATTTACAGAGTAGTAAATTTGCACAAATAAACATTTCAATTTTACCATATCAGATTTGCGGCGGCCGTTAAAAATTATTTAAATTTAATCAATTAGAAAAATATTACTTTATTTCTAGAAGTGCTACAACTTAAAAATTTGACTAAAATGTGTAGCATTAGTACCCCATAATGGAGAAAGTGTAAAATTTTTAAAATTGCAACATTTGGGGATTGTTTTAAAATATTATTTTTACATTTGGGAAAAACGAAAATCGCTGCGGAGGTGAAATATTTAGAATTAAAAGACTATTTGTAATGATGTAATGTCTGTCTGAAAAATGAATGTTTTTTCAAGATGAGATGAAATGCTTGCAGTATGCAAGCACCAACTACTAGTATGTTATATCTTCCTCTGTAAGAGTCGTCTATATATAATGATAACAGGAGGATAGTAATGTTTAGGCACTTCCAGATAAGCTGAAGATTCGAAATTTTTTACATAGGTAGAATTTTGTGCAAAACCGACTAGAAAATGCGAAAATCTTTAAAAAGTGCAACAATGCGGCCGCTAAAAATTCGCAATTGTTTAAACAAATTTTCAAGGTTTATATATTTCCGAATATGCCACGGAGTTGAAATTTTTTTATAAAGTCTTAAAAAAACGAAATAAGGATTATACAAATTTTGATATTTTAATTTGTTTGGCAGTTAAAAATTCTTAAAATTTAAACAAATGGATACCTGTTTAGGTACTATGGGATGAGCTAGGAAGCTGAAATTTTCAAATTATTTACAGAGTAGTAAATTTGCACAAATGAACATTTCAATTTTACCATATATGTATTGCGGCGGCCGTTAAAAATTATTAAAATTTAAACAATTAGAAAAATATTATTTTATTTCTAGAAGTGCTACAACTTTAAAATTTGGCTAAAATGTGTAGCATTAGAACCTTATAATGAAGAAATTAAAAAAATTTTTAAATTGCGACATTTGGAGATTGTTTTAAACTATTATTCTTACTTGTGGGAAAAACGAAAATCGCTGCATAAATGAAATCTTTAGAATTAAAAGACTATTTGTAATGTTGAAATTTTTGTCTGAAAAATGAATGTTCTTTTAATGTGAGATGATATGCTTGCTGTATGCAAGCACCAACTACTAGTATGTTATATCCTCCTCTGTAAGGAACGCCTATATAGAATGATAACATATAGGAGGATACTAATGTTTATGCACTTCCAGATGAGCTGGAGTTTCGAAATTTTTTTCATATTTAGGATTTGTGGAAAACCTACCCAGAAAAAACGAAAATCTTGAAAAAGTGCAACAATGCGGCCGCTAAAAATTCGCAATTGTTTAAACAAATTTTCAAGGTTTATGTATTTTCGCATGTGCTACGGAGTTGAAATTTTTTTTATAGGTAGAATTTTTAAAATAACGATATGGGTATTATACAAATTTTGATATTTTAATTTGTTTGGCAGTTAAAAATTTTTAAAGTTTAAACAGATAACTGTTTAGGTACTACGGGATTACCTAGGAAGCTGAAATTTTCACATTTTTTACAAAGTTGTGTATTTGCACAAATAAATATTTCAATTTTACCATATATGAATTGCAACGGCCGTTAAAAATTATTTAAATTTAAACAATTAAAAAATATTAATTTAGTTCTAGAAGTGCTAGAACTTTAAAAATTGGCTAAAATATGTAGCATTAGTACCCCATAATGAAGATAATGTAAAATTTTTTAAATTTCAAAATTTGAGGATTGTTTTAAACTATTATTTTTTATAAGGAGAAAACGAAAATCGCTACGGTAGTGAAATGTTTAGAATTAAAAGAATATTTGTGTTGATTAAATGACTTCCTGAAAAATGAATGTTTTTTCAAGGTGAGATGAAATGCTTGCATTATTCAGGCGCGAACTACTAGTATGTTATATCCTTTTCCTCCTCTGTAAGGAACGTCTATATAGAATGATTAAGGCTCAGATTTCGGCCATCTTAGCTGAAGTGCCTAAGCCTCCCACAGGAAATTTATTCAATTCTGTGAATCCCTCATCTCAGAAAAAAGTGTCCCACATACCTAATAAGAATGAGATATTGGAGATGACAACAGCACATCAATGTCCGGACTTCAATGCAGTCGTAGTACTTTGCACTTCGGAAGCATCAAATGTAGCACCTAAAATCGCTTCACAGTGGATTCCCTCAAGCAAATAGAAGCTAACTCAACTGATGCAGATGGGTTTACATTAGTCCAACATCACCGCCGACACCAACGTGGGAAAGATAACGCTGGCCACCAAACTTCCCCTGATGGAGAAGATTTTAAGGCTGCATCGTATTGAAGACTGCCTAGACATAGCTATAGCTATTCAGTTTTTGGCACCGATACGGATGGGTCCAGTGAATTCATTGGGATCCCGCGCCGTCATTGGTTATACATTGGAAGAGTAATTAAAGACGTAACCAGTGAATTTATCATTAGACATTTAACAGAAAAATTCCCAGGACATACATTTACATGTGAACTGTTGAAGTCCTATGAAAATTCAATTTCCTTTAAAGTGGGCGCTGAGTCTGTATTATTGGAAAAATTATTTAATAGTGCCACTTGGTGTCTACGTGGGGAAATTTTTCCCACCCAAGAACCGAGACAAATTGGGTGTAAACAGTGGTGGCAATGATTATACCTCTACTGACAGTAAATATGTCAACACCCAAAAGATTGATACTGTTAGTGTTAGTCCTATGCAATCAATTCTCTCGCAAACTAACAAAAGTGATAAAAATTCTTCTTCTTATGAAGTATGACTGGTCTGAGATTGAAAACATTGAATCCTTCAGTGAGAACTTTGATTTATTCTATTCCTACATACCATATTTTTTTGACTGCGCTTTCCCTCTTGTTTCCGTTAAATCAAGAATGTCTCACAGTAAAAAATGGATCTCTCCTGAAATTAAAAATTTATCTCAATACATAAAGGAATGTGCTTACGTGGATAAGTATTTTGGTAATGAGGAGACTCATACCTATTATAAGCATTCAATGAAATCATACCGTAATGTGATTAGAGTTAGGAAAAAAACATGCAATGACGAAAGGCTTGCTAGAGCTTTGAACAAGATGAGGGAAGCTTGGAAAATTTGTCACGAAAATACTGGTTCTGGGAAATGTCTTTCTTTACCAGAAATTCGTGATGATAATGGAGAAGTTATCAAAGACTTGACTACAATTTCAAATGGTTTGAATGACTTTTTCTTAAAATCCTCAGCTCCTACAGCTGTTAACAATCCCTTATATCCCCCTGGGTGTGTGATAAATAACTGTAATTCCCCATGTAGTAATATTACCATTTTCCTTAAACCCTGTTATGAATGTGAATTAAAAATGTGTTTTGAAAAAATTAGAAAGAAAAACTCAGCTGGGATGGATGAAATACCAGGGAAAGTAATACAAAAATGTGGAAATACTATAATTAAACCACTTTTATACCTTATAAATATATTACTGGAAGAAGGTATATTCCCTGAGGCTTTAAAAATGGCTAAAATTATTCCAATTTATAAAAATAAAGGGGACAAAAGTTTAATTAATAACTATAGACCTATATCCCTTACTTCCCAGTTTGCAAAACTTTTTGAGCAAGTTTTTGTAATAGGCTGATAAATTTTTTAGAAAATAATTCACTTTTGTCCAATTCTCAGTTTGGTTTCAGGAAAGGCAAATCTACTGAGAATGCTCTCTTAGCAAATTTTGACCTCGTCATAGCAGAAATCAATATATATAATAAACCCTTTGGCCTCTTTTTGGATCTTAGTAAGGCCTTTGATTTATTAAATCATGATATTCTTTTATCTAAGTGCTCGCAAATAGGAATAAGGGGAATAGCTCATAAATGACTATCATCGTATCTTAAAGAGAGAATACAAATTCTTGTATTAAATAAAGATAATGCAAATGTAAAGTCCAATCCGGGTAATATCCTATCTGGTGTACCTCAAGGGTCTATTGTTGGTCCAGTTTTGTTTCTGATCTTTGTGAATGATTCACCTGGGCATGTTGTCAGTGATCATAGTAGACCCATTATGTATGCAGATGATGTTAGTGTAATCTTTAGTAACCCTGACATAAACCTTCTGGTAGATGCTAGCTTAAATATTGTGCATAAAATGTAGATGTGGTGTACAATGAATAAACAGGTTTTAAACTGTCAGAAGACTGAAATTATGTATTTCTCACCTGTCATGAAAAAATTAGATTCCATTGTCTTAACTAATAATTATTCATTAGAATTTACTGATGAAATTAAGTTTTTGGGTGTTATTTCTTGATCCCCAACTTAAGTGGATTGCTCATATTGAGCACTTATGTAATAAATTAACTAAAATTTTTTATCTTTTCTCTGTGCTGAGGCATACTGTTAGTGTTGAAATCTTAAAAATTCTTTACTTTGCACATTGTCAGTCTCATATCAACTATGGTATTGTACTCTGGGGTTCATCTTCACATTTATTTGTTATTTTTAGGCTACAAAAAAGGATAATACGTTCTTTATGTAATGCTCCCTTTAGAGCACATTGCAAACCACTTTTCAGGATGCTGAATATTTTGACTGTGCCCTGTGTATATATTTTCAAAGTTGTTTTGGATGTTAATACCAATTTATCAATGTTTCAAAAAAATAGTACGATTCACAATCATAATACTAGAGTTAGTGATAATCTATATGTTCAATACTTCTGGCTGAAAATGTGTACTGAGAGCTATAGATCTATGAGTGTTAAAATATAGTACAAATTGCCTGCATGTATTAAGGATATGAAGAGCCATGCACAGTATAAGAGAGCTGTATTCAACTTCTTAATTAATAAATGTTTTTGTTCTGTGAGTGAGTTTATGCAGTCCTGACGATACTGGAGTTTTTTAAATTATTATTATATTATCATTTTATAGCTGTACCCTTGTTCTAATGTTTTTTATTTGTGCACTATGTACTGTTACCCTTAAAATTTGAATGTTCATCTCTTCCATCGTCATTGTAATGCTTTGCTTTTATGAATATTTTATTGCTATATGCATATGACAAGACGTACCTTATATCATGTATCATTTGGTATTATAATCCACGGGCAAATAAAATTATTAATATTATGTATATATATACATATATGTATATATATATATATATATATATATATATATATATATATATATATATATTAACTAAAGGAAAAGAAAAGGTAGTGATGAGGGTGGCAACAAGGTGTTGAGGGAAGCCCAGCGGACACTCACCAAGTTGAGGACCAAGCTGGCAGGCTGCTGGGGGCGTCGAAGAGACACGTAAAACACACGAACACAAAAACACACGCAAGCTTATCGGGCCTAAGCCCTTCTTCAGCGAAAGAGTAACGTAAAGTGACACACTGGGCGGGGAATGACAGGGTGATGTGGGAAGGTTGATGATTGGAGGAGGTGGGGAGTAGGAGGGGTGGATAGCCAATAAAGAGGGAGTGTGATGAGGTAGAGTCCGAATAGTTACAAAGTAACAAGGAAACATTGTAAGGGGGCTAATAGGGTTAGCGGAGGTTGAGGCCAGGCGGAGAGAAAGAGTCGAGAAGATGGATATGTGCTAGTTCCCAGTGTCGGAGAAGGGGGGCAGGAGTGTCATAGGGTAAAGCGCGAATAATCCTAACATTGTAGCAACTATTAAAGGGGACATTGTGGGTATTAGCATGTAATGCAACTGGGAGGGGGCGTCTGAGAGAAACGCTATTCCGGTGACCGTTCATTCGGATGTTTAACGAATTGCTGGTGAGGCCTACGTAAAACGCGGGACAAAGGGTGCAGGTAAGGAGGTAAATGACGTTACAGGTGGTGCAGTTGCTTCTGGAGGTGATGGGGTAGGTGATGTTGGTGGAGGGACTCGAGAAAGAAGATGATGGTAGGTGGATAGGGCAAGTGAGGCAGCGAGGTTTTCCGCAGGGGTGGGAACCTATTGCAAGAAGCGTGGTAGAAGTGGGAAGTTCCTTCCTCCACAAGATATTTCCCAAATTTGGGGGCCGGCGGAAGGAGAGGAGCGGAGGATTGGCAAAAAGGTTGATAAAGAGGGACTGATGGGAGGAAGAGGTATGAATTGGGTGGGCAGCATGAAGGATTGTTTTGAGAGCTTCGTGGATACCAGGATGGAAAAGTGTCGTAAGAGTGAGTGGAGGGGTAGAAGCAGGAATAGTGGGTGTGTGAGGATGAGATCCAATGTGGGTAGGCATCATCGCCCTATGGATCTGTTCGCGGACCAAGACGGGAGGGTATCCACGTTTGAGAAGAGCATCCTCGAGGACAGAGTAATACTCTAGAAGGGATGCTCTATCGGAACAAAGCCTCCATCCTCGACGAGCAAGGGCATAGGGGATAGAGGTTTTGGTATAAAGGGGATGGCAGCTATCAAAGTGGAGGTATTGGAGGCTGTTGGTGGGTTTGATGTGAACACAGGTGCGGATTTGGCTGTCTTGAAGGTAAAGATCGACATCCAGGAATGTGATGTGGGAGGTAGAGGACTGGTGGGTGAAGGACAGTGAAGGATGGGAGGAGAGACGCGAGAGAAAGGAAAGGAGAGAGTCAGGTCCATGCGTCCAAATGAGGAAGACATCGTCGATGTATCTCAGCCACAAAAGTGGTCTGAGTGGAACGTTGAGGAAGAGTCTTTCCCATTCTCCAAGGTAGCAATTGGCGTATGAAGGCGCCATTCGGGTGCCCATCGCAGTGCCTCTAATTTGAAGGTAGTGACGACCATCGAAAGAGAAGTTGTTCAATTTGAGCACCATTGCCGCCAAGTCTAATAAGAAATGGGAGGAAGGTCTTGCGTCGGGTGGTCTTGAGTCCAGGAGTTTACTAAGGGCAGAGAGTCCATCATCGTGGGGGATGTTTGTGTAGAGGGAACAGACATCGATAGTGGTCAAAATGGTATTGGGTGGGAGAGGAAAGGGGAGGTGTTTGAGACGTTGGAGAAAGTGGTTAGTGTCTTGGATGAAGGAAGGGAATTGACGAATGAGAGGTTGTAGGTGGGAGTCAACGAAGGCGGAGATGCGTTCTGTAGGGGAATTAAAGCTGGCAACAATGGGGCGGCCGGGGATGTTGGGTTTATGGATTTTAGGGAGAAGGTAGAATGTGGGTGTGCGGGGTTTGTTGGGGATCATTAGAGCAATGGCGGAATCGGAAAGGCCTTCCTGTTTGCCTGAGGAATGAAGATAGGACGAAATTTGGTAGGAGTGGTGGTCTGTGGGGTTGGAAGTAAGGTGAAGGTAAGAGGTTTTGTCAGAAAGTTGGCGCTCGGCTTCCTCGTTATATTTGGTGCGATCCATCACAACCGTGGTGGTGCCCTTGTCGGCAGGGAGGACGATGATATGGTCAAGATGTTTGAGTGTGGAAATGGCATGCCTTTCACGTCTGGTAAGATTATCTGTATGGTCGATAAGATCGGAAAAGTTAGGTTGGGAGATTCTGGAAAGGATATAATTGAGGTATTGTTCGACCGGGTGTAGGGAAGGAAGGGTGGGTGGAATGTATTGGGAAGGAGGTTTGAAGATGGAAAAGGTAGGTGGGAGGCCGGGAGGGAGTTTTGGGTTGGCAGAGGTGAGAGAGTCTTCTTTGGGAGGGTTAGTTTTTAGACGTAGTGTGCGGACGTCGGCAATATATATATATATATATATATATATATATATATATATATATATATATATATATATATATATATATATATATATAGGAGAATACTTATGTTTAGGCACTTTCAATTTGGTATTATAATCCACGGGCAAATAAAATTATTATTATTATGTGTATATATATAGGAGAATACTAATGTTTAGGCACTTTCAAGATATCTGGAGATTGAAAATTTTGATGGTGTTAGGATTATTTGCAAAAACGACTAGGAAAAACAAAAATCTCGAAAAAGTTCAACTATGTTGCCGCTAAAAATTCGAAAATGTTTAAACAAATTTCTAAGGTTTATGTATTTCTGAATGCTCTACAAAGCTGAAATTTTTTTAAAGGAAGAATTTGTAAAAAAATGAAATAGGAATTATAGAACTTTTGATATTCTAATTTGTTTGGCTGTTAAAAATTCTTAAAATTTAAACAAATACATAAATGTTTAGATACTAGGGCATGAGCTATGGAGCTGAAATTTTAAAGTTATTTAGACCTTCCTGTAAATGCACAAATATGCATATAAAAATCTCCTCAAAGTTTTTATTGCACCCGTTAACATTTTTTTTTAATTTAAACAATTAGATAAAAATTGTTTCATTTCTATATGTGCTATAACTTTTAAATTTGGTATAAATGTGTTGCATTAACACTCCACAATGGAAATAGTATAATATTTTTAAAATTACAAATTTAAGGCATTGTTTTACTCCAAAATTGTTCCATAAGGAAAGAATGATAATCAGTATAGAGGTGAAATCGTTTAAATTGAAAAAATATTTCTAATTATTAAATATCTTTCTAAAAAATTATATATATAAATGAATGGTCACTGGAATAGTGTTATTTTCAGATGCTCCCTCCCAATTGCATTACATGCCAATGCCCATAATTCCCCCTTCAATAGTTGTTACAATGTAGGGGCTTTCTGCACCTTACCCATTGATATTCCTGCTCTCCTTTTCTGAAAATGGGAACTAGTCCATATATATCTTTTTGACTTTTTTTCCCCTCACTGGCCTCAACCTCCGCTAACCCTATTGGCCCTTTTACAATGTCTCCTATAATTAGATTGTAGCTATTTGTGCTTTACCTTACCACACTCCCTCCTTATTGGCTATCCACCCTTCCTACTCCCCATCTCATCCAATTATCAACCTTCTCACATCAACTTCTCATTCCCCGCCCAGTGTGTCACTTTCAGTTACTCTCTCTTCATTGCTGATGAAGGGCATACGCCCGAAAAGCTTACTTGTTTTTGTGTGCATGTTTTCTGTGTCTCTTCGACATCCCCAACAGCCTGCCAACTTGATCCTCAACTTGGTAAGTGTCCACTGGACTTCCATCAACAACATGTTGCCACACTCATCACTACAATATTTGACTAATACAATGCCTTAAAATTGAAATTTTAAACATATTATACTTTATCCAATGTAAGGTACTGATTCCACACATTTCTGTGCAAATTTTGAAGTTGTAGCACATCTAGAAGTGAAATAAAAATTTTTTAATTGTTTAAATTTAAATAATTTTTAACGGCTACAATAACAATTTCATGGATACATTGAAGTGTTTATTCATTTGTATAGACTAATCTTTAAATAACTTTAAAATTTCAGCTCAATATCTCACTCCATAGTAAGTAAACATTGACCTATTTGTTTAAACATTTTGAATTTTTAACTGCCAAACAAATTAAAATATTAAAATTTGTATAAGCCTTATTTCGTTTTTTTTTACAAATGCTAAGTATACAAAAATTACAGTTATGTAGCACATTTGGACATATGTAAACCTTGGAAATGTGTTGAACTTTTTCAAGACTTTTGTTTAAAAGATTTCGAGTGTGTCGCTCTTCTGGAAGTGCATTAACATTAGTATCCTCCTCATATATGGTACTCCTCCTCTGTAGGGAACATCTATATATAATGATATAGGTATATGTTCCTCCTCTGTAAGAAGTCTATCATTATATATAGACGTTCCTTACAGAGGAGGATATAACATACTAGCAGAAGGTGCTTGCATTCTGCAAGCATATCATCTCACCTTGAAAAAACATTCATTTTTCAGACAGATATTTCAACATTACAAATATTTATTTAATTCTAAATATTTCACCTTCGCAGCGATTTTCGTTTTTCCCTTATGTAAAAATAGTAGATTAACACAATCCCCAAAATTTGCAATTTTTTTATACTTTTTCCATTATGGGGTACTAATGCTACACATTTCTGCCAAATTTTTAAGGTGTAGCACTCCTAGAAGTGAAATAATATTTTTCTAATTGTTTAAATTTTAATCATTTCTAACGGCCGCCGCAATATATTTATGGAGAGATTCAAATGTTTATTTGTGCAAATGCACTACTCTGTAAATAACTTGAAAATTTCAGCTTCCTAGCTCATCCCGTAGTACCTAAACAGTTATCTGTTTGTTTAAATTTTAAGAAATTTTAACGACAACACAAATTAAAATATCAAAATTTCTATAATTTCTATTTCGTTTTTTTACAAATCTTACCTCTAAAATAAATTTCAGCTCCGTAGCACATTTGGAAATACATAAACCTTGAAATTTTGTTTAAACAATTGCGAATTCTTAGCTGACGCATTGTTGAACTTTTTCAAGATTTTCGTTTTTTCTAGTCGGTTTTGCACAAAATCCTACCTAAGAAAACATTTTCGAATCTCCAGCTCATCTGGAAGTGCCGAAACATTAGTATCTTCTTGTATGTTATATATCATTATATATAGACGTTCCTTACAGAGGAGGAGTAGGAGGATGAAACATTTATTTAGTTGTTTTTATCGAACTGCAGGTTTTATTTGACCCAAAGGAGGATAAATACTCAGTCGAGCCACAGCTGATTTTAGATGGTTGTCTCTGAATGTGAAAGTTGACTAATTCTAAAGGATAATTTTTTGTAGGACTCATGGTTCAGGGATTGGAGAAAATGAACAATAGTGAAATAAATTTTCAGACTTACAAGTGTGTTTATTTTCTTTGAGATAATGGAATTTCACTGACATTTCTATCATTCTTCCCTTCACTCTTTTCCGTCTCCTGCTCCTCCACAGACTTCCAATGCCTCTAAAGCACTTCCCTTTTATCTTTCTCAAAGCTGCGGCAGACCTTTCCCATAAGATCTGGAAATGGGTGCCATTCTCAATGTTCTGAAACTTCATCATGGGGCATTCAAATGTACAGACAAAGTTGTTGATCTGTTTTATAGTGAATAGATTGTTGCCTTATCACTATGACTTTCTATTCCTAGAAGAGTGAAAGGGCCACACTTTACACACTGCACAAGGGTTGTAAAAGAGATTGACTACAATGGAATAGACACTTGTTAATAAATGATGATATTAATTTTATTGGAATGATTTCATCCATAATATGTGTTCCTTTATTAGATGCGGAATTAGTTATGCAGTCAAACAGACTTAAATGGTTTTGGCATTATGAAAAATGCTATATTAATGTTTGAAATATTCTTGCTTTGATTCTATTTAATCTATGTATTTGTGTATTTTCAGATGCAAAGGTTCATTGATAGATATGTAGCTAATATCTTGGCATTCAAGAGCTTAAACTGTAAAGAGGTTGTGCCCTTAAGTGATATATCTGTCGTTGCTTCATTGTGTAAACTGTTGGATTGCTTTTCAACTAAAGAAAATGATATAGACCCAAGTGTAGGAGATGTATTTAAACCTGTTGCAAGACAGTGGTTTTTATTCTGGTAAGTCTTATGACTTAATTTAATAAAATGTATACAGAGTTTAATGTAAAATATTAATTAAATATTTCTTATAGTCTAATGTGGTCCATTTGTGCATCTGTTGATGATGATGGCAGGAAAAAAATGGATGCCTATTTACGAGAATTTGAAGGCATGTTTCCACTAAAAGATTCAGTTTTTGAATACTACGTTGATCCAAAAAGCAAATCTTTCTTAGGTTGGGAAACCAAACTCAAGGATAGTTTTAAGATCAATCCAAGGTATGACCTCACATGTTTCAAGAAAGCTCTCTAAAAAATGTATATTACAGAATTGTATATAATTACGTGTTGTTGTTTTTAGTTCTCCTTTCTACAAAATTATTATCCCGACTGTGGATACACTTAGATACCAGTATTTGGTTTCATCCATGTTAAAAAATGGATTTCCTGTTTTGCTTGTTGGGGCATCTGGAACAGGTTATATGTTTTTCTGTACTATCTCACTAATTTCATTTATGTTGGTAATGTGAAGTTTAAATTTTTAAGACAAATATTGCTTGATTTAAGGTAAAACATCTATAATTCAAGAAGCTCTACATTCAATGGATAGTGGCAAATATTCATTTCTTACAATAAATATGTCTGCTCAGGTATGTAAAATCTTTTTATTTATAGTTTATAAACATTGTTATAGAGTAATATAATTATTTGGCCTTTTGGCCTTTATGCATATATATTATAAGCTTTTGGTGCTTGCATACTGCAAGAGCTTAAAAAATCACCATACACCAAGATATAAACTCATAAATAAACCAACATGACAGCATTTGAACTACATAGAGCCCATTTAAAAAGCTAATAGCTTTCATTTTCTGCGAAATTAAGGCATTTATCTGGAATTTCTAAATTCTCTGACAATCAGCTTGCATCAAAGTTTTAGAACTTCAAATTTCATGGCTCACATCTCCCTTTTTAAGCATTAACTATAATCATCATTAAGACAGTAGCCTATATGTTATGCTAAAATTTATGTAAAAATTAGGATACTGTTTGTGTTAGGATTATGGGTTCATAATTCATGCATTTTAGTACATATCCGGATAAAAAATTAATGCATTACCCACATAAAGAGAGAGAGTACTATATAATAATTTTGAAATATTCCCGCGTACCATAATGTGTACGTGCCAGCATGGATTGTCTGAAGAATAAAATATACGATTATTCAAAAAGTTGCAAACTAGACTGCAAGAATGTTTTTTGATACGTGATTAAGAAGCTAATCATAGTAATTCCAGAATCCCATCATTTTGATGTTGCTACAGCATTTAAGAAATCTAACATTTATACCGTCCTCAGTTTGTATTTGTTTAATTTAATGGATATTTCTGACTTTTAGATCTGGCAAAATTTTTAAATAAATTAATTTATTTTTATAACTGATATTGCTAGTAATTCCTCCAATAAAAGGTCTGAGCAATTTAAAATGCAAAATAAACATGAATATCATTATGTCTTCTATGTAAATATTATAATTGTTAAATCAAATGTCAAAAATTGTTTTGCAACAATTTTTTAGAATTATGTGTTATATATACATTATTTTTAATTACATGCTTTTGTTATATTTTGTATGTGTATAATTTTAATTCTATGGGGAGGGTGATATGTCACATGCTGACACAACCTCGAAGCCCATGCTAAGGGTAGCCTAGCTTTGAACTCGCTTTTACTGCTACAAACTCTTGGGTTGTGGGGGAGGACGAGTTGTGGGAGAGGGTGATACATCATGAGAGCCATAGCTTTGATGGCCAAACTTGCTTATACTGCCATAAAATCTCGGGTTGTGGGGGAGGAAGGATAAGTTGTGGAGCAGGGTGATACATCATGAGGACCATAACTTTGATGGTTGAACTCACTTATACAGAGCCCAAATTCTTGGTTGTGTTGGAGGAAGGACGAGTTGTGGGAGTGGGTGAAACATCTCCATGTACAACGTTGCAAGATTTCACATTTTCTTAGGAGTTTGTTGGGAAGCCTGCATTCACAGGGCACTACTTGGTCATTTTTATTGTCCATGACTGTACCTTAGGTTATATATGATATATCCCATACATCTATACTATATTTATGCTTCTTAGTTATGATGTCATTATTATTAACATATATTATCATATCTATTACTAGCTGAAATGCCCAACTTCTTTTAAGTAGCAAATGATTTTTATTATTTATAATTATTAATGACACTGGTACAAAAGCCCATCAATATGATGGGTATGCATGGATTAAATATTAAATTTATGGTACTTCCCATTCTTGCTCCTTTTCTCTCTTCCGTTCTTCTACTTCATATTTTAAGTTATATTCGATTTTTTCAGATTTTTTGACATTTCATAAAATGGTTGCAATGAAACAAAATCATGAAGGACAAAAACTGATTGAAAATTTGTGAAAAGTTTCATGTAAATTTAAAACAAATAAACACACAGCGTAAAAACTTTTAAGTCAGAAATGACTCCATTGCATTCTAATAATGGGCAACTCAACATTTCAAATAGGAAGATACATCATGGGTACATTGAAAATATCTTTTCATTTGCAAATTTTATTGGGCAGTTTAAATCAAATTACTATATTGGCAATGATTATGATTAATTTCTTTTGATAATTAAGCAAGATATTTGATGCATGGCTGGTGCATTTAAGTTGATTACAAAAAATGTGTGAATTAAAAGGGCTACTTACTAAGTTCTTTCATCATCAAAGTAAACAAAACAAAAAGCTAATTAAAATATTAGCTGTCATATGTTCATTCACAATTCTTCCACTCCTTAGAAATGGCACTGCAGTAAACTAACCTATCGTTCAAATTAAGCCATCATGTTTTCCCTTTCAATTAAAATGCATTCAAAATATATAAGAAGAGTTCTCTCAATTGATTTCAAATACAAACTCAAAGTTCATCTCATAAATTTTAGATATAAACGTAATTTTGCTAGATCGGACAAAAGTTTCATGTTAATAATGAATTTGTGGAACGTTTTGATTTGTATTTGAAAATCGATGGCTGGAAAATGAATATCTGTTCTTTTAGGCATTGTTTGGTGCAAGTCCCATACTCATATTGCAATTCTAAGTGATTAGAAAATGAAAATGAAAAATGTGCTGCAACTATGCAAACCATGCAAACACACAGAAAGAAGGACAGAATTCTCTTTAATATAGGTATTAGATATCACTTTTGATGTCATATTACAATAATAGTAATACAATAAATTTTGAAATTTACTTACTTTTGCTGTTGGGTAGCCAAAGTTTAGCAAACGCTCCCCATTCCATAATTATGCAAGCAATGTTTACATTAGCATTTACTATTATATGTATTGTGTTGTAAAGTTTTATCAATAATATAATTATGCATTTATGTCTTACTTATTACTCATATGGATAGATGCACCAAATCCTTTAAAGCAGCAATATAATTATGTGGATAATATCAATACTATTATCCGAAATGTAAACAATAAACAACATCTTGGTTACTGAACAAATGTAAGTAGATGAATCGATTTATGTTGTGATAAATCTTCAATGGTAATGGTAAAAGATAACAATGTTCTAATATTCCTTAAAAATCATTTGACTCACTTTAAAAGTATTCATAGAATATATTTAGCCATGAATCCACTTGTACCCTTTATCTTGGCATTGGCTATTCTTCCTCTATGGCATGCCATGGCGTGAATTTTCCTTTCATTAATCTTTACATGGCTATCTCCCTTTGAACAGGACAACAATTAAGAAATTTAGCCTTGTTGCCGCTTGGAAAATGGTCATTTAAACCGACAAATTTTATGCTTAAAGAAAAATTTAAAGCAATTTAACATGACAAAACATGAACAGAATTAAAATATTGTCTTTTGTGCATAAAATAAGCCATTTCTGTTATGGTAAGTTAATATTTAGGTATATTTATATCCACATCAGTTTGGGGGAGCATGGGATTTTGGGCTTCACCACACCATTTTCCATGCATTTTTATGGAAATAGTATTTTGTTGACCCCATGGGGTATAAAAGACTCCACTGTCTGCAAACCTAGACCAAGTTCTTCCTTTGGCCCATATGATGGCACATGAAACTTTTGAATTCGATACCTTCAACAGTGTAAAAACATATAAAGAACATACACTCTAAAATATTTATAAAATACTAGTTGAAATGCCCGGCTTCGCTCAGGAAAGAGTTTTCTTTTAAGTAACAAATGATTTTTATTGCTCGGTGCCCCACGCTGTCATTGTCCCCAAATTTCTCAAATGTGTTATTTGGAAGAGAGATTCATACGTGATTTTAACTACCACCGAAAGAAACTATTGAAAAATTTTAGTCAGGCTTGTGCTCGTGGGTGTATCTCAATGGCAAATCCATCATATAATCAAGGCAGACTGAATTTCCAAAAATATTTTGGCATTATTGGGAAATTTTATGAAAATAAGAATTACTCCGAGTGCACCTTAAGCCCTGAATTTTCGTTCCCAATTCCTTAATTATGCAATCTATGTTTACATTAACATTTACTGTTTCATGTATTGTATTGTAAAGCTTTACCATTAATATAATTACACATTAACATCTTACTTAATATTCACATGGATATATGCACCAAAGCCTTTAAAGCAGCAATTAAATTATGTGAATTATGTCAATACTATTAGCCAAAACATAGACAATATCTTGGTTACTGAACAAATGTAAGTAGATGTATTGATTTATGATGTGAGAAATCTCTCAATGTTAATGGTAAAAGATAACAATGTTCTAATATTCCTTAAAAATCATTTGACTCACTTTAAAAGTATTTATAGAATATATTTAGCCATGAATCCACTTGTACCCTTTATCTTGGCATTGGCTATTCTTCCTCTATAGCATGCCATGGCATGGATTTTCCTTGCATTAATCTTTACGTGGTTATCTCCCTTTGAAGAGGACAACAATTAAGAAATTTAGCTTTGTTGCTGCCTGGAAAATTGTCATCTAAACTGATAAATTTTGCGCATAATGAAAAATATCTAGCGATTTAGCATGTAATATGACAAAACATGAACAAAATTAAAATATTCAGTCTTTTGTGAGTAAAATAAGCTATTTCCCATTATTGTAAGTTAATATTTATGTATATTTATATCCATGTCGATGAAGGGCTGCATGGAATTTTGGGGTTTTTCCACACCATTCCTCATGGATTCTTATGAAAATAGTATTTTGTTGACCCCATGGGGTATAAGAGACCCCACGGTCTGCAAACCTAGACCAAGTTCTTCCTTTGGTCTATAGGATGTCTCATGAAACTTTTGAATTCATTAGCTTCAATGGTGTAAAAATGTATAAAGAACATACATAGACACAAACACTAAAATATTTATAAGATATAGAGGCTTCTTACTTGTGATATATATATATATATATTAACATATATATATCAGGAGGATACTAATGTTCAGACACTTCCAGATGACCTGGAAACTACGTTTTTTATGTCGGTAAAACTATGTGCAAAACCAACTAGAAAAATCGAAAATCTCAATAGAGTGCAACAATGCGACCACTAAAAATTTGATATTGTTTAAACAGATATTTTAGGTTTATGTATTTCCGAATGTGCTACTAAACTGAAAATGTTTTTAGAGGTCGACTTTGTAAAAAAATGAAATACGGGTTAAAGAAATTTTGATATTTTAATTTGTTTGACTGTTATAAATTCTTAAAATTCAAACAAACAGATATTTAGGTACTTAGAGACAAGCAAGGGAGCTGAAATTTTAAAGTTATTTAGAGGTAAATGCAAATGGACAAGTAAACATTTAAAAATCTGCATAAAATTGTTATTGCAGCCATTACCAATTTTAAAATTTTAAACAATTAGATAAATATTATTTTACTTCTAGATGTGCTATACCTTTAAAATTTGGCATAAATATGTGGCATTAGTACCACAAAATGGAAAAAGTAGAATATTCTTAAAATTGCAAATTAAGTGTACACCACCTTTTTGAACTTCGTGAATAATTAATTGGTTCCGGAAAACTGATGCAAAATGCAAATTCTCAAAGTGCAAGTTATCTTTTCCCATAAGATGCAATGTTATATTTGGAGTTTGGTTCCCAGTCAACCAATAATATCACTTTTTTATTATATATAATGCAGTATGTCTGGCCAGGTTATCCTGCCACGGTAATTGGGTAGACCATGCAGCCAGAGACCCAATGCCGTGTTCCAGACGGTGGAAAATATCTTGAGGACCCTAGGGGGCCAACGGCTTCGGGCGGATGAACCTCTTAGGGAGGGTGATGGTCCATCAGGTGGAGGAAATGCCCCTGGAACCCATCTAGTAGCGTCTGTACCCCATGTTAGGGGCGGCTACAAAAGGCGTCTGTACCCCAGGTTAGGGGTGGCTTCTCTAGACAGCGGAAGGCAACGGGAAACCACCGCTGTAATTATCCCATGTTATGGTGTGGAGGAGTTAGAAATATCATGGATTCTTCACAAATTAAATATTCTGGAGTTAAAATAGTCTCCCGATCGGATCTCCAGGGGAGACAGTTTACGAAGAGTCTAGGGAATAAAGCTAATTAAGAGGAAGGAGGAAGATTAAGGTTAGGGACCTGGAATGTAAGGATGTTATTAAGAGCTGGAAAATTGAAAAATCTCAAGAGAGAGATGGAGATAAACAAGATGGACATTATTGGAATAAGTGAGGTGAGATGGGAGAGAAATGGTGAGTTGAGGAGTGACGATACCAAGTTATACTACTCGGGGAATACCAGGGGGAGGAACAGGGTAGGAATGATAGTTAATAAGAAGATTGAACCGAGTGTTACCAGGGTCATTTATGACAGTGATAGAATTATTGGACTGAAATTAAATGTTAAACCAAAGAACATGCTAGTCATCCAAGTGTACATGCCAACCGGCGACCATGATGATGGGGAAGTGGAGGAAGTGTATGAGAGAATAAGTGCCATACTGGACCAGGAAGGAAAGGGATGCTGTAAAATAGTGATGGGAGACTGGAATGCGAGTGTGGGAGAGGGACGAGCCGATGGAGTTGTGGGGCAGTTCGGGCTGGGACAGAGAAACAAAATGGGAGGCATACTTATCGAGTTCTGCAAGGAGAGGAACATGATAATAACCAACACCTGGTATAAGAATCATAAGAGAAGGCTATATACATGGAAATCACCAGGTGACATGTACAGGAAACAGATAGACTATATATTGGTAGAAGGAAGGTATAAGAATGGAGTGAAAAGAGTGTGTGGTCTCCCAGGAGCAGACATAGCAAGGGACCATGTGCTGCTAATGGTGGAAATGAAGATCAAAATGAAAAGAGTTAGAAAAGCAAAGATGGCTAAGAAATGGAATCTAGAGAAACTGAAAGAAAGGCAGAAAGAGGAAATCGGTTATGATATGGCAAACCAGATGAAAAGAGGAAATACACAGAACAAAGGAGTAGAGGAAAAATGGAAGAGAATTAAGAATGGAATAGTAAATGTGGCGGAAAGGGAAATAGGATACAGGAAAGGCAAGAGAGCTAAGAAACCCTGGGTGAGAGGGGAAATTATAGCAAAGATGGAGGAGAGAAAGTGATACAAGAATGTAAATACAGAGAAGGGGAGAAGGAACTACAGGCAGTTGAACAATGAACTGAGGAGGGAGACGGAAAGGGCGAAGGAAAAGGGCTGGAGGAGGAGTGCAACAAGATACAAGAGCTCAAGAAGAGGGGAAAGTACGACCTAGCGTATCAGAAGGTCAGGAGTATTACTTGGGATGGACAGAGATCTGGAGGAGGAGGCTCAAAAGAAATTGAGAGCAAGGATGGTAGGATACTGAAGGAGGAAAAGGAGGTTATGTGCAGGTGGAGTGAATACATGGAGGAGTTGTATAAGATGAAGGAAAAGTCGGCAGAGCTGGAAATTGAGGAAGAAGGGGAAGTGGATAGGGAGGAGATGGGAAGGCAATACTGAGGGAGGAAGTAGTGGCAGCTATGAAGGGAATGAGGGAGGGAATGGTGGCAGGAGTAAACATGATACCTGTGGGACTGTTCAAGTGTCTGCTAGACAAAGGCATTGAAGAGGTGACCAACTTGTGCAATGCAATATATGAGAGTGGGGAGTGGCCGGAGGAGTTCGTCAGAATGGAAATGATACCACTACCTAAAAAGAAAATGGCAAAGAAGTGCGGGGAGCATAGAACTATTAGTCTGATAGCTTACGTGGCCAAGATAATGTTGAGAGTGATGAATAGAAGGTTGACGAGGGTAATGGAAGAGAATGTAGCAGAAGAACAATTTGGATTTATGAAAGAATGGGTACAAGGGATGCCATAGGGGTGGTAAGGACGATTGGAGAAAGGTATTTAGAATGGGACAAGGGTATCAGTCTGTGCTTTGTGGACTTGGAGAAGGCTTTCGACTGTGTGAGGTGGGAAAGAATGATGGAGATATTGAGGGAGAAGAATGTAGATTGGAGAGACAGAAGGTTGATAAGGAATCTATACATGAGACAGGAGGCGGCCATGAGGATAGGGGAAAGCAGGATGGAGTGGTTCGAGATTGGGAGAGGAGCTAGACAGGGCTGCTGTATGTCACCAACCTTGTTTAACATCTATTCTGAAGAAATGATAAAGGAGTGTTGGGAGACGAGCACAGGAGTAAGCATTGGAGAAAGAATTACATCGTCAATTAGGTTTGATGAGGAAATGATACTGTTTGCTGAGAGGATGGAAGACTTGAGGCAGATGCTACAGAATCTGGTGAGCGTGGAAGACAGATATGGGTTGAGAATAAATGGAAAGAAAATGAAAGTAATGAGAATAGGGGGTGAGGAAAGGATGGAAGTGCAGGTGAGGGGGGAGAGGATTGAGCAGGTGGAACAGTACAGGTATCCTGGTATGTTGTTGACAGAGGACTGGAAATGTGAGAAGGAAATTAAGATAAGAATAGGTTTGGCAAAGGAAGCGTTCAATAGAAAAAGGAAGCTGTTTAACATCAAGATGGATTTTGGATTGAGGAAGAGATTGGTAAAGTGTTATGTTTGGAGTGTGATGCTATATGGGTCGGATACATGGACACCTGGTTGCATTTCATCAAAATCTGTGACCCAAAGGTCGTAGCCTCTCCTTGTTAGTATATGGCTATTTTTTAGCGCTTTCAGTATGCAAACACTGACAACTTATATTCTATATTCAGAGTGGGCCAGGGATGAAGTGTAAAAGTTTTTTTTAATTTACACACCAAAGGATGATTGTGGGCCAACGAAACTTGGCACACCCCTTGCTCTGGGTTCTAAGATTTTAGGCAAAGGGGGTGCCAAGTTGGTGCATTGTTGAGTTCTCCCCATTTCATGGGTGAAATCAATTTTTGTTATGGAGGCTTATGGGCCTCCCATGGTAATTTTGGAAAAAAACTTTTTGGCACATGCAAGAGAAATGTTGAGGTCAGGGGTTATCGACCCTCCTGATTTCAAAAATGGAATATGTTTTAACCCCCAACCCACCCCTAAGGCAGGGGTAACCATTCCTAAGAGAAAATCTTTTTACAATATTTATAAAATCATTTTCCTGGTGGTTTTGACCCTGCTGATTACAACAATGAAGTGATTCATCCCCCGACCCACCACTAAGGCAGGGATAACTCTCCCTAAGAGAAAAATATTTCTTACACCTCATTCAAAGTGTTCTCCATTGGCATGCAGGCACATGTTGGTTCTCTCGATGAGGCTTCGAGTGAATGTCAACTCCAACATCGCAGGCAAAATCATTTCCACACAGTGTGATTTTCCACCTTCAGTTCTCCAATGGAATAAATTGTTTTTGTAAACTATTTGCTTCAAGAATTTGCAAAGTAAGAAATCACAATGTCAGGAATTTGTGGCAGCCACTCAAACTTGGCACTCAATGAAAAGAGCTGATCCCCAAAAACATTGCGAATGAGGTTCAATGTTTCTTGAGTGCTCTGTCCTGTATGAACCACACTTTCTTGGGCTGGACGTTGTACCAATGCAGGTCAGGGAGAAGCTGCTGTTGCAAAATCTCACTGTAGCTTACCTGGTTAACGTTCTGCTCGATGAAGTATGGTCCAAACAGATATGTTGCAGTGATTTCACAAAACACCATAACACTGCACTGGTCTATTGAACTATGCGCTCATTCATGCAGATACTCACTGCTACAGTTAAATGCATGAATAGACGTTACAGCCATTCCAGAAAAACTTCTCTTCATCGCTGAACATCAACTTGAAGAGCAGCATCAGGTCTTCATTGAGTTTTCCTATGAGCCAGTTACTGTATAAAATATGCTCATCATTGTCACTCTCCTTTAACTTATGCCTCTGACGGATCTTGTATGGCTTCATTTCAAGCATTTTCAAAATTCGTGTAATTGTTGTATTAGATAATAAACTCGATGAGACAAGTTCAATGTGTCATTTTAACCACAATAAAGAGTATAGGGTGTTAGACTGGTGTTTAAACCGATTCACTTTAGCAATTTATTTTTAAAAAAATATTTTCTCTTTTCATTTTCCCCATTTAAAAACATGGAGATGAGTGTAAACTGTTTTTCATTTGTACATTAAAATTACTAAAAATCATCATACAGGACTTTAACTCAAGGACGAAGAAAATAATGATTTTTCATTTTCCTATGGTGAAAATTCAAATACGGATTAAATCTTTCCAAAATTAAACTTTAAACTATAAAATGTCGAGTTTTTTTAATGAAAAGGTTTTCCTTTCCATGGCAACCGTTATTGTTACCAAACTCAATATCCAAAGCCTTGACAGTGAAATGAATTAATTATCCATGTATATAAGAAATGGCATAACAACCTATTTCATCAGTTTCACACATTAAAAGACTAACATACCATAATTATAGTAATCATTAACATTTATATCGATCTTGTGAGTTAAAAAATTATATTGTATTTATTCAGTAATAGAGGGTCTTTTTAAAAGTAAGAACCGTTTTGTCATAAAAAAATAAAAACTTTATAAATCCAAATAATTTTATTGCTACTACTACATACATATTTCTTTATTTTTCTACATAGTCCCCATAGAGATCCAGGCATTTGTTCAGACATGGCACGAGCTTGACGATCCCCTCATCATAGAAGTCGGCCGCCAGTCCATCCAACCAACCCACTACTGTTTCTTTCACTTCTTCATCAGTTACCATCTGTTTGCCGCCCAAAAACTCCTTAAGTTTTGTGAAAAGGTGGAAGTCCAAAGGTGCCAGGTCAGGACTGTAGGGAGGATGGTCGAGGATTTCCCAATCAAATTTCTCCAACAGCACTTGCATTTTTTGTGCAACATGTGGCCGTGCGTTGTCATGAAGCAGTCACTCCCCTAGTGAGTAGGCTGTGCCGGAGGTTTTGGATAGCGCGCCGTAGCCTTGTCAATGTTTCATAATATGCATTTGCATTGATGGCTTCTCCGCGAGGCAAGAAGTCAACCAAAAGAACACCTTTCCTGTTCCAAAAAACGGTGGCCATGATTTTCAGAGTTGAAGGTGTCTGCTTGAATTTTCATGGTTTTGTCGGAGTGTAGGGGTGATGCCATTCAAGAGACTGCCGCTTACTCTCTGGCGTGTAGTGTGAGACCCAAGTCTCATCTCCCGTCACGATATGGTCCAAAAATTCATCACCATCTCTGTGGTAGCGTTCCAAAAACGACAGAGCAGCACCCATGCGTTCCTGCTTGTGTGCGTCTGTGAGCATTCTTGGAACCCACCTGGCACAAATCTTTCCATATTAGAGGTGAACTGTGACAATCTTATAAAGGACAGATCGCGAAACATTTGGAAAAGCCTCATGAAGCTCATCAATAGTGAAGTGCCTGCTTTCACAAACATGTGCATCGACCTTGTTTTTCAAGTCCTCACTCATGACAGACGGGCGTCCAAATCGTGCACATTTGTCCTTCCACCATTAAACAGACGACACCACTTTTGCACATTCCCTTCGTTCATTAAACCTTCCCCATACACTTACACAAGTTGGCGATGGATTTCACCAGGGCAAATTTTTTTCACGTTCAAAAATCTAATCACCGAACGCACTTCACAATCGGTGGGATTAATGATTGACATGGTTCTTTATAAAGCACTGTGAAAAATCAACAAACTCACTCAAATGCTCAGCACACACTGAGGATGTGGCCGGGGCCCTAGAGAGAGCATTCAACCTTTGAGATGTCTCCGGTCAATGACCTGCACGGGTAGGGTATGCAAATGGTTCTTACTTTAAAAATGACCCTCTTATTTTAAATTATTGTATTTAAGTATTACTTTTGTATGTTCTTTAGTTATTGAGTACTAATGAAACCAGTGTAATTCAACTCATAATAAGCAAACATAAGTTTTATGTTTGACCTATTAACACTAACTTACCTTTTTTAATTATTTTTTGACAATTGTTTTAAATAAAAATGACATTCGATTGCCAGAAGTTATAGAATCTGTTTTCTTCATTGTAGTAAATGTAATGTTGGTATAAATAAACACTCATTGAAATAATTTATTGCTGAAAGAATAGAGCTAAGAGGTGGATGTTTCATCTGATATTCATAGTGTGATTCATTCACTGACGTATACGTATATATCTAATGTACGGTGCATAGAGAATATTGTTCACTAAAACAGGGTTTTTTGTGACCTTCACTGTTTTGTTTTTGGTTTGTTTGTCATTTTTCGCATTGGTTTGCTTCGCTTTGTTTATTGGTTTGGTCTTTCATTTTATTGGTTTATTTGTTTTGTCATTTGGTCGTTTATTAGAACGATTATTTGTTTTATCATTTGGTCATTTATTAGAATGATTTGTTCATTCTGTTTTATTTGTTTGTTTTGTTCGTTCATTTTCTGTTTATTTTATTTCTCAATTTATTTTATTTCGAGAAAGTGTTGCATTCTATGTTCATGTCATCAGGATAATTAATTTCTATTGTTTTCTTATTGATTCATTTTGGTTTGTTTGTTTCAGTTTGATCTTTGGCTCATTTGTTCCCTTTTGTTTTTTTGGTTTGTTCTTAGGTTTACTCTTTGGGAAAATCCAAAAATATTGTTTATAAAGAAGTGTTATATCTGTAGACGTAGTATTGAAATATTTTTGTTCATTTTGTATTTAGTATTAGTTTTTCATTTTCAATTGTTCGTCGATGTTTCTTTTCTTTTTCAATAGGCCTTTGTAAGCATTACTGTAGTAGACGTATAATCATACTATGTATAAAATAATTTAGTATCTGAAGTGATGTCCGGTCAAGTATAAGTATGTAAGTATCTATAACTCAAAAACTACATAACGTAGAGACAAATAGAATGTGACATTTTAACAGCAATAAGAGTATAGGATGGTAGGTTGGTTTTTAAACCAATTCATTCAACCAACTTATTGTTTTTATATTTTCTGTTTTAATTTTCCCAATTTAAAAACATGGAAATGAGTGTAGACTATTTTTCATTTGTACATTAAAATTACTAAACATCATTGTACAAAATCAGCACTTGAACACAAGAACGAAGAAAATTATGAGGTTTTATTTTCCTAAGTTGAAATTTCAAATAGATTGAATTTTTCCAAAATTGAGCTTTAAACTACAAAATCTCAAGTCTTTGAATGAAAAAGTTTTCCTTTCCATGCCGTACTTAATATCGTAATCGTAAGCCATTGAAATGAATTCAAGGTCAGTTAATTATCCATGTTAATTATCCAGTTTCAAATATTATAAGACTAACAAGAGAAAGAAAGTGAGAGAGGGATGGAGAATGAGAGGAAGAAAGAGAGAGGGAGAATGGAGGAAGGAAAAGAGAGGGAGAGAAAATGGGAGGATTAGAGAGAATAGGAGGAAGAGAGAGAGGGAGAGAAAGAGAGAGAGAGAAAGAGAGGGAGAAAAAGAGAGGGAGGAAAAGAGAGGGAGAGAGAGGGAGAGATAGAGAGGAGAGAGATAGAGGGAGGGAGAATGGAGGAAGGAAAAAAAGAGAGAGAGAATGGGATGAAGAAAGAGAGAATGGGAGGAAGAGAGAGAGGGGAAGAGAGGGAGAGAGAGGGGAGAGAGAATGGGGGAAGGAAGAAGAGAGAAAATGGGAGGAAGATAGAGAATGGGAAGAGAATGGGAGGGGGAGAGATAATTGGAGAGGGAGAGAGAATGGGAGGGGGAGAGATGGGGGGAGAGAATGGAAGGAAGAGAGAGAGAGAGAGAGAAAACAAGAAGAGGTGGAAAATGTATTTATTTGTTGTAAGCAGTGCCGACGCAGGGCAGTTTGATGCCCTAGACAATCTTTTTTTGGTGCCCTACTCCAATCTAAATGATACTAAAAATCTAATAGATGAAAATTAGTTTTAATAGTAATTACAAAATTACATCTATAAGCACTGGTATTACTTAAATATAATATTAATAAAAGATTGTTTATATTATTAAATATTTTTTCCATAATTACTAAAACAATGTTTTTCCACATTAAAAAGCTTTATGGTAAGTAATAGCGGTTAAAATGGGCATTAAGAAGAATATTTTTAGCAAGAGATTAACCCTAGAACTACCAAGCGATTTTCACTACCAGGGGGGGGGGGGCATAGAGGCCCACCATCTAAAATACAATAAAAAGTCATAGTAATGTTTCAAACCTATAGTTATACATTTAAATACATTATTGGAATACATCTATACAATTTTAGTAATTTATTTGAAATTATATGTACATAAAGACAAATATTTACATTAGAACAATTCTTTTACATTCTTCCTCATTATGTTTTCAAGATCAGATTAATATTGCAGTAACAATGTATTTACAGAAATAATAGCAAATCGATTAGAAAAATGATTTAATCTGATTCATCTGACAACAGTTTAAACAAATAGTGCACTTCACATTGTGCTTGCCACACATATGGCACCCTATAACTTAGGCTACCTGCATGCACAGGCATGCAGCCAATGAAATAATTTGCAGAAAATTGAAATGTGCCTACATTGCACAGTGGCTGAAATGTTATAATTAACTTGACAAAAGTCATTCTTCCAAGTTCAAGATATAATTGTTGTGAATTGAGATTGTTTCTTCATTAAATGTAGTATTAAATCCACAGAAAATGGTAACATTGTCAAACAATGTTGGGAATGGCAACCCCGCAAAGTTTGACCTTCTTCGCCATCTATTGATACACAGCTCAGTTGTTATAATGCGCTTTAATTGCTAATAAATGTTCATTTCAAATGAAGTGAATTTGTGAGTGTAACAAAATGGATATTGTGCATTGAGGTAAGCACTATCTTGTACGTATATATATATATCTTTATTTATTTAACCAAACATTGTTTTAGTTAGCTAATTTATGTATATGGTCGGATAGGACAATATATTTTATGAAGCTATCAATTCAATTAGGTTTCCAGCATAATGTCAGGCAGTGTCGAAATATATATTTTTTACCGTAATGCTCCAAGGTGCTTTGGCTTCATAATTCATTAAAAATATGTTGCCCATTTTTGCACTTTTTGAAGAAAAATACAAAAAACAAACATATGCGAAGGCTACCACTTCTTAAATCTGTAGTGCATTATGAGTGTTTTGTAATTATTTTCTTAATCAAATCGCTACTGTGTCATAAGTCTTTATCTAACTCAGAACTAAACTGGATTAACTCACGAAAAACTCCCTTATCTTGTGATTCATCCGATTCATCAAGGCTAATTCTAATGCCTCACACAAACCTATACAATTTATAATCAAATTAAATACGTACCTATTTTTATCTATTTGTTCGTTATGTTTAGATATAGCTAGCCGATACTGTGAGTTAAACTGACTTTGAATATTTGTTTTACCCAGCAACGATAAACTCAAAACATTGTTCATATGTTGTTTAGATTTTTCGTGAGCCATCATTTTTTCCCTATTGTGTACCAAGTCCGAAATCCGGTTCCTCAACCAGCTGACATCTTGGAAAAGAGCACAAGGAAAACAAAAAAATTTATTTTTTCATCACACCCACACAGCCAATTGTTCTTCGAATAAGGCATTAAATTTATGGCACCTTTCCTGTTTGTTGGCACACTGTTGCTTTTTAACTAAATTCAAATTAGGGAGAGGTGTTTGTATTCATTTATCATCATTTGTTTATCATTGTAAGACAACGACAAAAATGGCTTTTTTAATAAAGCATTTATCGTATTCATTGCGGAGAATTGAAACATTCACGCTCACCAATACTAAATTGAGCTGCTAGCTTGAAGGCCGGCCGAGCCGAGCCAAACTGAACTTGGCCCCAACGGTAGATATTCTCAAGCGCGGGAGAGGAGATTGAGAGAAAAGCATGCAGTGCGCATGCGTTCCATGTCTTGTGACCAAACCAGCTAGGCGGTGGCCCCATTGGAGTGGGGGAACTCGCTGCCTACTCCTTCCATAAATTCTCTTACCGACCGGAGTATTGTGCTGATTCACAACAAATTAAACTTATTCAAGACTCAAAAATGAAATAAATCTGTTCAAAAACAATTATTTATAGTGCTTTTTTCTTTCTGTGAATTTTGGTAGGGCCATGGCCCTATGCCAGTGACCGCCACTGCTTGGTAGACATGGCAACATCCTGTTTAAATGGCAAGATTTCCCCAAAATATGTGAATTAAATGTTTAACATGAGGAATTTTAACTGTAGGCAAAAAACAATGAACAGAATAAGAAACCTTATAATTTTTCCTTTAAAATGGTCTAAATCTAAAGGTTGTGAGTCCATTTTTTTCTAATTTTAATCTCAAATAGAAGAAAAGACTGCATATCAAAAAGTCAATTTTTATGTGTTATCTTATGGGGAATGCAAATCCTCCCCTGGATGTTTTTCATATAGTTTTCTACATCATAGCATTTTTACATTGGAGTAGATTATCTCTGCCAAATTTCAAGTATATATCTGCATATTTGATTGAGTTATTCATGATTAAAGTATCTTCCAGGAACCAGAGCATTATATATATATATATATATATATATATATATATATATATATATATATATATATATATATATATATATATATAGTCACACCCTGGGTTACATAAGTCTTAACTTACGTAAACGAACTTGCATAAGCAGCCCCATAAATTATGTACAAAATAAAATTTTGCTATGCCTACATTAGCAGTTTTCTTAAGCGAGCTTGAACTAAATCTTTATGTATGTGCGTGGAGAAAGAACACAAAGTGTGGGTTGTAATTTGATATCCTTGCTTTGCTACTCAGCCAATGTTGTCATTCTAGCAAATTTTTAGCAATTTGTAGCTACTTTGGTCTCGAATTACACATGAAAAAAGGCCACAGTGACTACCTACTAATCTAGTGAATTGCTGTAACAATCTACCTAATTCTAGCAACTGGCTACAATTGCGGAATATATCTGCTCTCGTATGAATACCGTATTAATCTGAATATAGTCCCCCCCTTTTTGGTCAAAATAGTAGTAAGGAAAGTAAGGAGGGGACTATATTTGCACCCAAAGAATTAGCAAATGAAAATATCACCACCGGCAGTTAGTACACGTAACAATTAATGCCATCACTTGATTTGATTGTTTAACAGAAAATTTCTTGGTACATATGCCTAAATAACTCAATTCTTTTTGTTCAGTCTATGGAATTCGTACCTTAAATTTGTATTTTCATAATAGTGGGAATTACCGAAGTTCTTGCCTTGAGAGTGTTAATTGGCTAACTTCATCCCTTCCTAAAAGTATGTCCCAAATATTGATATGTAGTGGTGCCACCTATCGTTATGTTAGAGAAAATGTCCCTACAAGGAAAGAAATTATCTTCGTAACTCATGTCAGCTGATCAGACTGTCCAGTTTACGCAGCTGTTGATTGTATTCAATGCAATCATATTATAAAAGTATTACTTACATAAATGAAACTGAGGTGTTGAAGGTTTTTTAATTATCTACAGAATGTATTCCTTGATGTGATATTCTAAGGCATAAATATAAGAAGTAACAAAAATACGGGTAAAATAAATTATGAAAAGAATATGTTAACTGCAAATCTGGTGATAATTACTTTTTTATGCAGCCACAATTCAAATAGCCATTGTCAACGGCATCCAAAGGATACAAATTGAATTTAAATAACATTCATAAATGCAAAGTTTTAGAATTTAGTCCAGTAACACTTGATACATATTTAAAATATGCCTGCAACTATAATATGCAGAACATCATGTCACCATTTTATTGTAAATTGATGGCTGTAACTAAATTGCTCATACATATTAAAACACATTCTTTACGATATTAAAAGTGAAGTCTGTAATGGGGTTCAAACTTTTTTTCCAAAACTGAGGCTTCAGGAATAAATAGGAGACTATATTCAGACTAATATGGTACAATAATAGATTACATTGTTGTTACATGTCTGTGTAGTAGTGTGTTTTCTCTCCCAATCCCTTCAGTCTTTTTCTGATCATGGATGTGGGTGCTTGATCTATTAACGTGTGTATTCGCTTTTGCAGAAATTAACGGAAGTGTGGCCTTTGTAATCATGGCTGATAAGCATTAGTATTTAGCATATTAGTGAACAACATTTTCGGAAATTTTCCTTGAATGTTTAAAGTGACCTTCCCATAACTGCATAATACTTTTATGGCTTTAATTGCCTTTGTTTTAGTATGGGAATTAACAGCTTAACAAAATTGACATTCTACATTTTGTTTACCAAGAAAATGTCTATTAGATGCTGTGAAAGCAAACTGCACTTAGTAAAAACTGATGTTTCACCTTGCATAATATATTATTGATTTACATCTAGAATTCATTTATTCATCTTTCAATTCGCACCATTAGTCTTTATTTTCTTTGTAAGCTCCATTTTCTTCTTCTGAAGAAGGGCGTGTGTTGCCCGAAAGCTTCAAATTACAAGCCTTCCTCTATCACTGTGGACATCTACCACCATATGCTAACTGTACACTGGCTCCTTCATATATATATATATATATATATATATATATATATATATATATATATATATATATATATATAACGATACGGAAAAAGAAATAGGTAATACGATGAAATAAATGCAACGAGAGGTTCAGAGGGATAGGAAGGAGCAACACACACCCTTCTTCTTCTGAAGAAGGGCATGTGTTGCCCGAAAGCTCCAAATTACAAGCTGTCCTCTATCGCTGTGGACGTCTATCACCCTATGGTAAGTGTTCACTGGCTCCTTCCTATATATATATATATATATATATATATATATATATATATATATATATATATATATATATATACAGTAAAACCTCTTTATAACAAAACTGAAAGGACCCAGTTTTCATCACTTTGCTGTAAGGAGGTTCATTGTATAGAGTTTTCATTAAGGTCGCTATTTGGCACAATCACTATTAATTTTGCTTATAATTTCAATAATAAACTTGTTGTATGAGTGTTTCTATTTTATATTTTAAAAAACAATAGGGGAAACTCAAAGAATTCCGTGATAGTTTCAATAAAGCTGATTCAGGAAATAATACCTGCATATTTTCAAGAATAATCTTGCTGCAACTACTCAATGAAATTATCAATTCACAATGGTATAATTTCGTGATTTACACCAGTATGAATTGATAATTTCATTGAGTAGTTGCAGCAAGATTATTCTTGAAAATATGCAGGTATTATTTCTTGAATCAGCTTTATTTAAACTACCATGGAATTATCCGAGTTTCCCCTATAAATATATAATAATATAAATCTTTTCATTACTTGAATGGCTTTACCACAGAGCTATCCATATTAATGATGTTAATTTAGATTAAACCCATTTCTTATATGTAACATATTGAAATAGGAATAGGCATGTGCATATGTAACCGTAATATGAACACTAACAAATAAGAGGCAGAAACAAGGCATGCTAACTGAAATATAGATCTTATGTACACTCATAAGTAAAATTTTTATTTTATGATTAAAATTTCCCACTTATCATAATTTTAATATCTTTAAAAGAAATTTAGTGTATTGGTAAACTTCTAGAAAAATTAATATTTTATTTACTTACCATTGTTTCTTAGAAGTCAAAAAATTATTCTTCCCTACAGTTATAATTCTGTTCTATTGTATTGTAATCTATTTTGAGTACATTCCCAATAGTTTTACACTTTTAAAAACATTATGATTAAAAATCTTTATTTAGTTATGGTTGCTTAGCCTCAGAGTATTAACACATCTGAACACCTAAAAAATTCATAAGGTGATAGATATATAGAAATAACCAAAATGAAAATAATAAAATGATTTAACTTCGTATATACTAATTGCAAGAATGAATTTAATAAGATACATAGTGTTATAAATTTCACAGAAGCATATAAATAATTTCACTTTCTTTTTAAAAAACTTTACAAATTCAGTTGTTTCTTATTTTTTTCCATTTCACATGCAGCATTTTCCACCTCATGTAGAAGCTTTAAATTATGGACACTTTGTTCTGATAACATAAAGCACCTCTCTAATACTGAAATTGCAGCATTAATTTCACTATTTTTAGGTCTAACCAGTTCAGCTGCTTCATCATCACTCTCTTCATCACTTTCAGGTTCTGAATGGAAAACATGCATTTCACCTGTAATATCTGAAATGACAAGCTTAGAGTCGACATTCATGAAATCCTCAAAAGACACACCATCAATATTACAATATTTTGATATTTCAGTCGATTCCCTGCTGCTTTCCTGCACACTTTCTTCTCCTATATTCACCAAACAACTATTTGATTTAAATCCAGCCCTTTGTCCTATACAACAGTACAGTTGTCTCTTGGACCAATAAACTTCTTTTTGAAAACAATTTGCAATTGCCGAGGGTTTCAGATTTTCCCAAATCATACACAGTCTTTGCATAGCTTGGAGTATGTTCCATTTCAGCTTTAAGCGTCATTGCAATTTTCCATAATCCTCAGCAGGTACTGTATCAGCTGTTTCCTGTACTCTCTCTTAATTTGTGATATCACACCCTGATCCAGGGGCTGTAGTTTACTGGTACAGTTTTGAGGAAAATATATTACTTTAACATTTCTTAAATTTAACTCCTTTACATTGTGGGCACTGCAACAATCTAGGAACAATAGAATCTTCCTATTTTGTCCACCCATTCGAGCGTCCCAAGTTTGCAACCATCCTCAGAAAAGGGATGAAGTCATCCATGCATTTTGATTACTTTTATAAATGCAAGGCATTTTCTTAATGTTTTTAAAGCAACGTGGCTTGGAAAACTTTCCAACCACAAATGGCTGTAATTTTTCTGAACCATCCCCATTTGCACAAAGTAACACGGTAAAACGTTCCTTGCTCCTCTTTCCACCGTGGCATGACTCACCCTTCACTGCAATTGTTTTATCGGGAAGTAGGTTATAAAAAAACCCTGCTTCATCAGCATTATAATTGTCCTTCAGGTCATATCCAGAAGTAATAGTTTCTAATTTTGCTCTCCAGCCTTCTACAACAATTGCACTTACGGCTCCTTCCTCCCCTGATGTTTTTACAGTTACCAGATTCCACCTTGCTTTAAATTTCTGTAGCCATCCATTGGAGGCCTGGAAATTATCTATTCCCAATTTTAGGGCGAAATCCCTTGCATGTTGCTGCACAATTGGCCCTGATATGGGGATATTTGAGGCTCTTAAAAGACCCTGTCCGGAAACGGATGGGCGAGATATGGTTGTCGGCACATGCCGCAAGTATTTGATAATGAAATGTAAGAAGGAGGGAGAGAACCTCACCAAGGTATCTCCCTTCTTAATTCATAAAGTTTTGACCAATGCTGTTCCTGGGTCTATTAATGTTAAAAAGTTGCGTGACGGTACTCTGCTGATAGAAACGTCTGAAGAGAAGCAGAGCCAGAAGTTGCTGTCGATGACGAAGCTTCACGACATAGAAATCACCGTTGAGCCGCATAAGACCCTTAACACGTGCCGAGGCGTAATTTCTTGTTACGACCTCTTATACGTTGAAGTCGACGAGATAACGAAGGAGATGGCTTTGCAAGGGGTCATCTCCTGTCGTAGACTCATGACTAAACGTAATGGTGAGACCATCAATACCACTTCGGTGGTACTCACCTTTGCACGTGACAAACTTCCCGAAAAAGTTTTCGTTGGGTACAAGTCTTGCCCAGTCCGACCCTTCATTCCGAACCCCATGCGTTGCTATCAGTGCCAAAGATTTGGCCACATTGCACCTCAGTGAAAGGGCGAATCTATCTGCCCAAAATGTGCCAAGAATAAGCATGATGGGGGTTCTTGTGCCTCTCCTGCTCTTTGTGGCAATTGCGGTGGACCACATCCAGTCTACTCGCGGGATTGACCAAAGCTGCAGGAAGAAAGGAAGATCATGGAGATCAAGGTGACGGAGAAGATCCCATATTTTGAGGCCCGGAAGAAGTATAAGGTGCTCGTAGCCCCAACATTTTCGAGGTCCTATGCGGCAACGGCAGCAACACCATCAACTCCTATTAAAACGGCCAGCATAGGAATACAGACAGAGAATCAGGGACAGCAACCAAGGAAAAAAACGGGAAAAAAGGTAGAGGAATCTTTAGAAAAAACAGGAAAAAATACTGCCACATCCATGGATGCGAATAAAACCATCTGTGTGTTATCTTCCAAGAAGACTACTCCAAAGGAAAATGACACAGAGACAAAAGCTCACGTCCTGAGACGTGAGATAACTCCACCACAATCTCCTCCTCGTGATGCGATGGCAATGAGCGAGGAGGAGATGGAGGAAGGCGAGTTGGAGGAGGACCAACTCAAAATCCTCCTCCTGAACCAGAAGAAGGGTAGGAAGTTGAAGCTTAAGCGATAAGCTTCCCTTCCACAGAGATGGGTTTTAATCGCGAGTCTTTTACTTTTTTCATTTTAAATATATATTTATGTTTGCCATTCAATGGAATTTGAATGGCTATTTTAAACATCTAGAAGAGTTGAAGGTTTTAATTGCACATTTTTACCCGTCCTGTATTTTCTTACAAGAAACTCATTTTAAGGTTACCGACACGCCTAAATTGAAGGGGTACAGCATCCTGCGGCTAGATGACCTTAGCGGTCGATGAGCACAAGGTGGTGTTGCTGCTGCTGTCCGGGAGACCCTATACACCTCCCGGGTAGACTTGCAGACACCCTTGCAGGCCCTAGCTGTGATGGTAGCTGTACCGGAGAGGGTTACATTCTGTAATGTATACCTTCCGGAGTGGGCTCCAGTCACCATGAGGATCCTGCAGGATCTGGTGGAGCAATTACCCAAGCCATTCGTCCTTTTGGGCGATTTTAATGCTCATAGCACCCTTTGGGGAGAAACTGTGAGTGGTTCTAATCGGCGAGGGCGTGTTTTAGAAAAGTTTTTAACAAATTTTAATCTTATTTTAATTAATAAAAAAGAAAAGACTCGTTTTAACTCTTTTACAGGAGAATACTCCTCAATAGATCTATTGATTTGCAGCAGTAGTATTGCTCCCTGTTTTAAACTCCAAGTCCATGATGATCTCTTTGGAAGTGACCACTTCCCCCTTCTTATCCGTAAAAATTTTTTTTGTAAAAATTTTAACAGCCCCCAGAAATGGCTTTTGAAGAAAGCCAACTGGGAGGATTTTAAAAAGAACCTTGATTTTAATTATAACTTGACTCGTAGTGGCGTTGAAAACGTAGAGGACCTTTGTAATGCGGTAGTGCATGCTGCAGAGAAGAGCATTCCTGTTTCAGCTGTCAAGGCAAGTCATCCACCAGTTCCTTGGTAGAACGATGAATGTGCTGAAGCAATCAGGAAACGAAAGAAGGCCCTACGCATTTTTAACAAGTACCCCACATGTATGAATCTAGCGGCATTCCGGCGCCTGCGAGCGAAGGCTCGTCAGGTGGTGAAAACTGCAAAAAGGAACTCTTGGATGAAGTATGTCAATTCGATCACCCACCGAACACCTATTGCACAGGTTTGGAGGAAAGTGAAATGTATCTCCGGTGTTTATCATCTCCCAGGCACCCCATCTGTTGTTGTGAATGGGTCCATTGTGATGGAGCCAGCCACAGTAGCTGAGGCTTTTGGAAATCACTATGCTTCCATAAGTAGCTTGGCCAACTACGATCTGGCCTTCGCGTCGCATAAGCGTCGTGAAGAAGGAGGCTTCCGCCCCTTCGAACCAGGCCTGGCTGGAGCTAGCTACAATGACCCCTTCACACTGTGGGAGCTGGAGTCAGCCATTGCTGATCTGAGGGACACCGCTCCAGGAATGGACCGTGTCCACAATGCCTTCCTGCGATGTGTGCCGAACTCTATCTTAGGAGAGATGTTGAATGCATTTAATAAAGTCTGGCAAGATGGAGATTTTCCCAAGAGTTGGAGAGAGTCTATAGTAGTCCCGATCCCTAAACAGGGAAAGGACAAGACTCTCCTCGGGAACTACAGGCCAATTTCTCTGACCTCCTGCCTGTGCAAGCTAATGGAGAGAATGGTGAACCGAAGGCTAGCTTGGTGTCTTGAGAACCGTAATCTTCTCTCCAACATCCAGTATGGCTTCAGGCAGCATAGGAGTACTGTCGACCACTTGGTAAGGATTGACAGCTTCATCCAAGAGGCATTCGTCCACCGCCAGCATGTTGTGGGGGTCTTCTTTGACCTGGAGAAGGCCTACGACATGACATGGCATTTTAAAATTTTAAAGTGTCTTAGGTCGTGGGGTTTTAAAGGCAATCTGCCTACTTTTATTCAAAATTTTTTGTTGGATAGAGTTTTTAAGGTCCGTATTGGCAACTCATTTTCCAACACATATCCTCAGGAAAATGGAATTCTGCAAGGGTCCATATTAAGCGTAACGCTGTTTGCAATAGCGATCAATGACGTAGTAAATTCCATCACACCACCTGTGGAAGCCTCTCTGTTTGTTGACGACCTGGCAATATTTTGTTGATCGTCAAGGGTAGCACTGGCTGAGAGGCAGCTACAAATTACGCTCAATCGTCTCCACGAGTGGTCCCGCCGAAATGGCTTCCGTTTTTCGGAAGAGAAAACATGTTGTGTCCATTTTAATAGGCGCAGGGGTATATTCCCCAAACCTATACTTCGGCTGGGCAACCACCAGTTGAATTTTGTGGACTCGGTGCGTTTCCTGGGTGTTCTGTTTGACGAGCGGCTAAATTGGCGAAGCCATATTCAATCCCTTAAGGTGAAGTGCCGGATGTCGCTCAGTGTATTACGAGCGTTGACTGGCCGCTCGTGGGGTGCGGACCGAACATCAATGCTTCTCCTTTACAGGGTATTGGTTCGGTCCAAGCTCGACTACGGCTGTTTTATATACGGTGCTGCCCGGGCATCTTATCTGCATGCACTGACATCACTGCACAATGCCGGACTACGGTTGGCGACTGGTGCCTTTCGAACCAGTCCCATCCCCAGCATTTATTGTGATCCTGGAGAGCCACCGTTGGAAATCAGGAGGAATGTGCTGATGTGCAGTTATGTCAGCAAACTTATAGCCCTTCCTTCACACCCGTGTTTTAAAATTGTTTTTAACCGTAGTTTAATGGACGTTTTTAACAGAAGACCCCGGGCCCTGAAGCCCCTTGGTATTCGTTTTTATAATTATATTATAGGCAATAATTTAACTTTACCCCAGATTTATAGATTGCAAGTTCCGTGTAACCCTCCTTGGAATACCCCGAGGCCAGAAATCTTATTTGATTTAGCTCGAAGGTCCAAGAATGAGTGTCCTCCTGCAGAACACAAGGTTGCATTCGCCGAAATCCTGTCATGCTGTCCAGGATTCGCACCTATCTTCACGGATGGGTCGAAGTCCTCAACAGAATGCGCATGCGCCTTTGTATCCCTGCACACATCCTCCGGGTTCAAGCTTAATCCGTTATGTGGTATCCACACTGCGGAGCTCACAGCTATTAAGCTGGCCCTGGAGAGCATTGAACGTCGGAATATATCTCACTTGATATGTTCCGACTCAATGAGCGCATTACAATCCATTGCCTGCTATAATCCAGTACATCCTTTGGTCCAGGATGTGCACTCCTCCCTCATCATCTTGAAGAGTCGAGGTGTGCAAATTAAGTTCGTGTGGGTGCCGAGCCACGTAGGTATAGCAGGCAATGAGGCAGCTGATGTTGCTGCTGAGGATGCCCTGGGAAACCCAGAGGTGCAAATGGATCTCGTGCCTTGGAGAGACCTTCGTGCGATGTTTTGTGGCGCACTGCAGAAGGAGTGGCAAGCCTCATGGCAAAACCTCGAAAATAACAAATTACGCACAATCAAGGTCAGTACCGGTGCATGGCAATCATCTGTCAGGAATAGTAGAAGGGAGGAGGTGGTCATCACGCGATTGAGGATAGGCCACTGTGCCTTAACCCACTCGTACCTTTTTACCACCCCACGGGTACAACCTCGATGTGATGACTGCAACACTTTTCTTACCATAAGACATCTCCTGACAGAATGCCAAAGATACCTTGAGTTGCGTAGGAAATGCAGTATCAGGGGATGTATAAGGGACATCCTAGGTGATGACACAACTAGGATGAATGAAGTTTTATTATTTTTAACGGAGGCTGGACTTTTCCAACGATTTTAAATTCTATTCTTTTCTATTTTTATTTTATTATTTATTTATATATATTTGTGTGTATATGTATATATGTATATATGTATATATGTATATATATATATATATATATATATATATATATATATATATATATATATATATATATATATATATAATCATTAAATTGTAAATATTAACCCTTTGACGAAGGTGCAAAATGACCCTCGATGTCGACGCACCAGTATAAATGAAGAACTACTACTACTGAGGCTCTTAACTTCATTACCCAGTCAAATATTGCTCTGTCAAATTCCTCACTTTGATTTGCCACCCAAGTCCATTTTCTGTAATTGTTGGTTATTTTCTAATTCTTCTCATTTTGAAATAATTGTGGAGAGTGTAGATGCTGGAATTCCAAATTTCTCAGAAATGTTTTTCTTCTTTATTCCTTGATCAACGGCATGCAGTATTTCATATTTCTCCCTAATTGTTATCTGCCTACGTTTCCTTTTATCAGCCATTGCCCCTAGAAAATTAGAATGATTATTACTTTGTGGTTATTGTATAATACTGAATATAAAATTTTTAATAGAAATACAAATTTTAGTTATTAATAAATCAAATATTAAAATGATTTTCATAATTCAATAAAATTTTAACAATCTGTTATACAGTGTGTCCTCGTTTAACATTGTTTCACGATAACATTGTCCAACAATTACAACCATTACTCGTTCAATGTTATCAATGCCTCTCGATAACGTTCAAATAATGCAAGGGCAGAAAAAAATGGGTAGCGAATAGGACTCCGAGCGCATCTCTGATGCGCAATTTCTATTCAGCGGTCAAGTTTGGCATCTGTTATCCATTTTGTATGTGAACAGTATACTTGAGCGAGTTATTTGTTTAATATCTGGTATATTTGCAGTGCCTAGTATTGTACAAAATTGTATTGAGGCAAACTAAAATTTTGCAAGTTGCCCGATCAAATAATGACTTAGAATTACATTGCAGACTTATTTCTAGTTGTAATTATGGAAAAATCCTATAATCTTGGCATATTTGGAATTCTACTCAATAGAATTACTTGGGGTTTAATATACTAGCAAGCATATATAATTCCAGTACATAAGCATAAATATGTATGTATACTTACGTAAACAGAAAACGACTACAATCTGCAAAACAAGAACGTTTATCTTCCAAAATGTCAGTTTAGAATAGACCTGGAAAACGCGAATAAATGCCTTTGTATTATAAAACACTGCAAGAGGCCACCTTCTTGTGTGTCGAGAACAGCTATAAGAATGACACATTTGATCAACGGAGTCAACATCCCCTTTGGTTTCATTGTAGTAATCGATTACTTCTGACTTCTTAGAAGTTGTACTAATAGCAAATTCATAGTGCATATTCGAAAAAAGAGTAATAATTTTCCCTTTCTTGGGGCAATGTGTCACTAATAACAATTTTTAGTGAGTATCATAAGCGAAAATAGCACTCCCAACTGGTCGACTTTTGGTGACTAACATGTCTGCTGGAATTTCGGTTTTGTTTTTTCGCATAGTCCCAACCATTGTTATGCCGAATTCCACTTGTAATTTGTTAGCTGCTGGTACCAAAGTAAAAAATAATTAAGTTTAGTTACTCTTTTATTATATTTTTGTTTAGAGATTATATATCCACCTTAAATACGTGCTTCTCATTTAGAATACTAATTTATAGGCATTTCTAAATATATGCCGCAGATCAGGAACATTTTTAAGATTTCAAAGTATTTGGCTCATTTTTTGTTTTTGATGATCATGTATGAAAATTTGGATTTTTATATTCAAGTTAATAAACTTAATACATATTTAAGACTAAAATATTTATGCTCTAATGGTTATGCCTTATCTTAGAATATTTTATAGGTAACACAAAAAGTACACTGACAACCCAGGGACCCATAATAAAAGGAACGGGTTGGTCGGTTGCACAGATTGTAATGTGGAACATGCTTCTGCTACAGACCTTAAATTTTGTACAATGATAAGTCATCAGATAAAACTAAAGAGAATTATCCAAATTCCAACATTTGTCCTCTTTAGAACTCATTTTTGATTTCGTTCTTTCTTTTCATATCCCCATAAGAAATACATGTAAATCATGCATGGGTTTCCGATATTACTAGGGATGGAACGATCGGTTATTTGGTTCCTCAGTTAACAATGTGGGTATTCAATTGCTGTCGTGATGAAAAGAATACTATTTAATTTTAATTAATAGCAAAATTATTGTTAAATCTTTAATTTATTGCTTTCAGTGGGATCTGACTATGTTCATATGAATTTTTTAGTTTGTAGTCTATTTCCTATGCAGTTGATAAAAATGAAGAGCCAATTTTAAAAAATTCTTTAATTTCAGTTGATTTCAGCTGATTTTGATAAGACTTATACTCGATAGTTATGAATAAAAATTTTTAGGATCGGATAATTCATAATATTTAATAAAATGAGGATCAAGGATATTGTCACGTATCGCCGCAACCTCACCGTAAATCACGAATCCCAACGCGATCTCTCTTCGCTTTCACTAGCATGCTCGTGATCTCTTGATCACTCACTGCATTTAAGCAATGGAACTGTCTCTCTTGCTCCCGCTATAACTAAAAGATGTTTAATATTATGTCGCGAACACCATATCTCAGCGTCACATGTAATATAATTTATATATTAGTTTTTAATACTTCTTTTATTTTGCATTTGAATAGAAATACATGTTAAAATCGAAACATTTTCTTCTAAAATAACTCGTTCCTACTTGCGTTTGCTTATGGGGAATTTGAATAAATTAGTTCGATAAGCAAAATTATATGATAAAAATTGAAATTTTTTTTTCTTTTCTCAGAAAATAGTACAAATCCTGTGCCAATAGTACGATTCCCTTCTTTTTACACTTAAATAAAAAGGCATTGCATGTTGGATTTCACATATCTTATGTAAACTGAATGAGACAAAAATCTCTGGAATCAAACTCATGTCTTCAAATATCAGAGAAAAATTTCCTTGACAGGTCATCCTCAGTGGTCAAAGATATCCACCAAATACCATGACAATTGGTCAATCAGTTCAAAAGTTAATGGGGGGACAGAAAGACTGAGTGACGAAACAATAAGCCTATTTTCAATTCTGGAAAGTACGGTAAAATGCACAATTTAATGGTTTTTCAGAGCATTATTTTGATGCTAGCTTTGAAAACTATAATGACCAAAATTGTCTTTATTTACAGCAAGAACAAAAAATATGAAAAAGTTTGAAATAAAAAATGGAGGATGGAGTAATGGGAAGAAAGATAGAGGAAGTGGATAGGGGAAGAGAGAGGGGAGAAGGGAGAGCATGGGGAGGGAAGCAGACAAGTGTAATGTAAACTGAGGGAGGAGTAAGACTGCAGGAGGAAGACGTGTGAGTTAGAGAGAAATGGAAAACGAGCAGAAGCGTAAAAGTTTAGAAATTGTATGAGGTTTCATAAAATAGAATTAAATTAAAAAATATATTAAAATATATGGGCACTAGTTTTCAAATAAGGGATAAGAAAGTAAAATAACATTCCCTTAGGTGCTGCTGAGTTTATCCTAATTCATTATAAAATCAGTTTTTCCTATACAAAAGGTGGACATTGTTGTCTTCAGAATCGAACCCAGTAACCAATGGTACCAATGGTAAATATAGTTTTCATGAGAAAAATCAACTTCGAGATTTCAACGGAAATACACGTTTTGACCATTTTCTCGATTGTCTGTGTGTGTGTGTGTGTGTATTTGTGTGTGTATGTGATAGCTTTTTTGTGGGTGCCTTAATTCAAAAACTATTAATCAGGTCAACGCAAAATTTTATATTTAACATTTTTATAAAAGAAGAACTGATTAGTTTTTGGTAAAAATGGGTCAACCGGAAATGGGTGTTTACTCTTGCCACATCCGTTACTTTGAAATATTTGCTTTAATATTTTATATGTTTAAAAACATTTTGGAATAAAAGTTGCAGGAAATTTAATTTTCCACAACCTTTGTTTGAAACATTTTTCCATAGAATGCATTGTTTAAGAGATATCTTATATTTTTGCTATCACCGCCAGGCCACCTACTGACAACTATTGTTAACAATTGATGCTTAGTTATGTCTTAGCAATGCTCCTTTTTCTTTTCTTAATTGTTGGAGCTTGATGGTTATATCCAATATCAGAAGGCTATGGTTTGAGTTTATTTCTGTTCTTTGTAAAGTCTAAAATTTTTTCGCAGTTTCTTAAAATATATATTATTATGTAACCTATTTGGAATTTTTAGAAATATTACAGATATGGAGAAAGTCATGTGGTGGCCACATCATACTGTTTAATATAATGACCAAGAAAGATGCCAAACTAAATTACTTGGCTTTAATTAATACTAAACAAAATATAAACTTGAAATATGTATGATAATGGGACTTACTTCCTCAACAATGAATAAACTTCGTTTCTGTTATGGCTGGTGAAAAATCTCCCTGTGACTCTTTGGTATTTTGAAATAAACTGAAATTGTATTAATGCTTGATTAGTCTTCATTTCTTGGGAACAACAACTATCCACTGTTATTATAAACATCTCATAATAATATTAGTTATGAAGCAGAATTAACCTCTAACGAACGATGGCAACACATTCAAATTGTAGATTCACTTCAACCTTTCTCAAATACCTTGTTAAATAGACTGACGAACAGTGGATAGAATTCAAGATTGAAGGAGATGAAGGAATTGGAACTTGCAGAGCATTGACCTTTAAAAGTGGAAAAACTCACTCCGCTGTAATATCTAAAAGAATGTTTTCGTTGTACAAGGCACCGTGGGAGAGGATAAGGGTAGAGGTCCTAAACTACAAGCGGCACATTTATTGAAGCTTCCTTCCTCATCCTCCACGCTCCTTATCTCGTGCTTCCTGGAGAAGGATTAACACCAGGGAATCTTTCTTTTCACAAATGTAAGATAAACCCAAAGGAAAATTGGTGATGGTCAGGATAGCATTTCTTTCGTGACAAGGTGTCAAAACTCGCCCAGTGGGGGACAAGCAAGACAGGGGAAAGGGATTTTAGGCCACTTTCCCTTGCACAAGACATGCTGCCTGGGACAAATGCTACTAGAACATAACCCCTACCATCTGTAAACAAAATAAGGAAATTTGATTTTTTTGTTTTCGTTACGTTTTCCATTACAGCTATTTGAAAAATTTTGTTAACATTTTTCATTACGTTAATCCAAAATAATTCCATTATTTTGTTATTTCATTACATTACGCATATTGTTTCCTGGCACTGGTTCAAATTTATGAAAAATGTAATTAAATATTTTAACTTTAAATAAATTATTTTAACTACCACTATTTATACAGATTTTGTTTCTCACAGCAGTAGGTTGTCAAGATGAACCAGTTTCAAAATAAGGGAGGGGAAGGCATGTAGCCTTGAGACAACTATTTGAGCTCAAGTTTTAACAATTACATTTTTGCCAAAGCAGTTGTCATTAAAACGAAAATATAACCCCAAAATATGTTTTTTATTAATATAAGGAGTTTGGAGCTGTAGAAAGAAAAAGATGAATAGAATAAGATCGTAAATAGATAGAATAAGATGATCGTAGGTCAGTTTTTCTAATTTTAATATACAGTAGAATAAAAGCCTGCACATCAAGAATGAAGGTAGGTGAGGGGAATAGGGAGAGGCATTTAACCTTGGAACAACAATATGAACTTGTGTTTCAACAATTACATCCTTGTTAAGGCAGTTATTGTTAAAATGGCAATATCTCTGCTAAATTTGTAATTCAAATGTTCAATATGAGTGATTTAAAGCCGTAGGCAGAAAAAGATGAATAGAATAGGTGACTTTTTAAAATTGTTATTTAAAATAGTTCCAATCGGATGATTGAAGGTCAGTCAAAAACTCCATTTTTACATGTCACCTTCTGAGAAATAAAAATAATCCTCTGGAGGTGAACCAGGGTTGTTTTTCCAAATATGTTTTTTCAATCACTTTTAATATGTGATTCAAGCATTCCCGGAAAATTTAAAATCATTATCTCTTACAGTTTTTGAGATACAAATGATTTAAAATGATCACCAACCAACACTTGTTAGGCTGGTTTCCAAAGGAAACAACCTTATGAAATGGTCGTGTCTGTGTGTATGTGCCCTCCACTAACAACCTTTGAACCAATGGACCGATTTTCATGAAACTTGGTATGAGGCTCATGCTGCCAGGACCCACATCCAAGCTATATTATATTTGGCAAAGATTGCAGTCCCAGGTTCGATTCCAGGAACGTTTATCCCTATTTTTTTATATAGGAAATCTCAAATCTATCGTGTAGAGATGTATTCTTTATTATGTTAAAATATCTTAAAATTGTGATATTGGAGCGAAGTTTGTACTGTTCTGAGGGGAAAAGAAGGTATTCTTATCACAGAATTTTGATAATTGATCAAATTTTCTTGAATTTCTACGAAAACAGCATTTTTGCATTCTATATCGCATCTTATCAGATTGTTACCATGGAGATTACTGAACACAGCGTGAGCATACATGGGTGAACAAATGGGCTATTTTCTTTTCCACTCGACTACCCTTCAGCAATGGACAATTGATCCATACATATTAGCATATATACAGTAACATTTATTAAATTTGTTTATTTAAAGAAATACATGTGAAATATAATGTCAGAAAGAGATTTTGATATTGTTTTTAGTATCTTAAACCTGAAGATGCTCTATTAATTTGTTTTCCAATTTTTCTCTATTATTGTTAAACTATGAATTACAAATGGTATTTATGGTATGAGAATTCCTTGGAATGGCAAACACATACTGAAACATTTCTTGTCAATATAAGTAATCAATTCGAGATGTCAACTTTGGGAAACTTGCCTGCATTAGTCCTGGTTTGGACTTGTTGTGTATTATCCTCCAAGGCACCAGCTGCGATTCAGTGTACAGTATGTCCTCAGTAAATGACAAATTCAATAATTTCTTAGAAATTTTTCTTGGCATTTTCAACAATTGCTTCCCATTAAAAACGGTTCGAGTTAAAAAAGCTCAAAGTAAGAATTGGATTACTCCTGAGATTGTATTGCTATCTCAGGAATTAAAACACCTGTTCCATAAATTTAAAATTACCAATGATGTCAGTATTAAAGAACAATACCTCTCTTGTAAAAAGTACTATTCTAAATTAATCACTGCTACTAAAAGGAACTTCAATATCAATCAAATCAGTCAATATAGCAATATAACTAAAACTACTTGGAATATCATCAACAGTTCCACTGGTATAACTGTTAAGATTCAAGAAATTGACAAGATTTCTTACGAAGATGTCACATTAACTGACCCTGTTGAAATAGTCACCAAGCTTAATGACCATTCTTTAGGTGCCATTGACAGATTGTATGTTAATCAACACAATAACAATTCAATTGAGGTTTCTCATTTGCCCAGAGTCATAGGTAATAACATGTTCCTTTATCCCACCATTGAAAACGAGGTTCAACAAGTTATTGATAAAATTAGTTCAAAAAACTCTTCTGGATGGGATGAAATTCCCTGTACACTACTAAGAGGTGATTGTAAATGCCATCTTCTTACCCCAATGTTGCACTTAGTCAATGCATCATTTTATGCAGGCATCTTCCCTGATAAGTTAAAAATAGCAATTGTCGTACCACTACTAAAAAATGGTGATGCTCATAGCATGGATAATTATTGCCCTATCTCTAAACTATCTGTATTTTCAAAAATTTTTGATACCATTATTTCTAAGAGGATCATGTCTTTCTTGGTAAGATTTAATGTTCTATCAAATTCGCAATTTGGTTTCATAAAAGGATGTTCGACAGAACATGCCATCTACAAATTTATCAATTCAGTCCTCGAAGGCCTTGATGGGCACTATGACACCCTTGGTATCTTCTATGACCTATCAAAAGCCTTGGACTCAATGGATCCCAATATTTTATTTAAAAAATTTCAATCTTATGGAATTTCTGGGACAGCTAATAACTTAATTAGATCCTTCCTTTATAATAAGAAACAGTCAGTAAAAATTTACTCATCCAGAGATAAGAAGAAATATTTTTCTAATTATTTAAATGTTGAAAGAGGTGTGCCACAAGGGTCTGTATCGGGACCCTTGCTTTTTATTCTTTATATTAATGATCTTCCATCTTTTCTAAATGGAATGATATACATGTTTGCAGATGATACAAACAATCTTCTAAGAGGTAAAGATAATATTCATGCCCTAGCTCAAGGATCTATTCGGAACATGGAAAATTGGTGTTCTACAAATAATGTTTCAATCAACAAGAGTAAATCTGTGTTTTGCAGTTTCATACTACACAGAAAAAAATCTTGTCCTCTCTGTTACTGAAATTTGCCGATAGTACTTTAAGAAGTTCTCCTACTACCAAATTTCTGGGGCTACACATTAATGAGTCCCTAAGCTGGGAACACAATATTAATTACATCTGTGGCAAAGTTGCTTCAGGCTGCTTTATTCTAAGGAGGTTGATGTACCTTACAAATGTCAATACGGCTATGATTGTATATTATGCTTACATATTTAGCAGGTTGAAATATGGCATTGCAGTCTGGGGCTATTCCCATCATGCACTGCGCCTTTTTAAACTGCAAAAATGGGCAGTCAGAATTATGTGCAATGCCAAAAGGTAAGACCGTTGCAGAGGTTTATTTAAGAAAATGAAAATACTTCCTCTTCCCTGTATTTACATTTACTATTGTATCTTGTATATTAAGAATAACATGAAATCATTAGAAATAAAGTATAACAATGATGTCCATAACTATAATACGAGAAGGAAACTTGATTGTAATTTAATGAGTCACAATTTAAAATTATATAGTAATTGACCTATTTATATGGGGTGCAAACTTATTAACAGCCTACCATCAGGTATTAAAAATGAAAATAAATTACTTATGTTCAAGAGGAAACTAAAAAATTTCCTCTTAGAAATTACTTCTACTCGGTTGATGAGTATTTTAATGTTAAGGTAATTTAAGTGTCTTTGTATTGTCTTTAAGTTACTAATCTTAGGTTAATGATGGATCTTATATTTGTAACTGCAAATCCTGTGGACCAATAAAAAATTATTACTATTATTATAGAGATGATCGCATTTAATTGATATAATTCCACACTAATCAAGTTATTTTTGTTTATGATTACAGACTTCCTCAAATAATGTACAAGAAGTTATATGCAGTAAGATGGATAAAAGATCAAAATGTACCTTTCTTCCATTAACAGGTAAGATATTTAAATGAAAAATATAAGTCTAAAATTTTTGAGCATTTTTGTCAATTGGTTTTTCGGTGGGATATCAAGAGTCAAATAATTCAACAAAGAATTTTCAATCTCATCTTACGGCTGAAAAATTCAAGGAAAAAGTACTTATGTATTTTTTTCACGACTATATTTTATTTTCACTGCTCTTGGCTGCTCTATCATATACATGCACATTAGGTAAGGTTACCATCCGTCCTCTTTTACCCGAATTTGTCCGGATTTTTTGTCTAAAATTTCTGTCCGGGCGGATTTTTATAAAATTGTTGAAATGTCCGGATTTTTACTTCCTGTGACATTTTGTTTTAAGTAAGCACGACGAAGAATGCTGAATTACGCTATCTGATATCTCTTTCGGATACAGAGAGACGATTGGTCAATTCAAATTTTTCCCGTCCGCTGCCTCAGTGCGTTTTGGAATCCCTTCCCTTCCCATTGGTCGAAGAGGTTGCCAGGCAACGAGCTACGTAAGCAGTCGCATCTCCTCTTCCCCTCCTCCTGCTCCCTCTCCTTTCCTCCACCTGCTCCCTCCCCATTCCTCCCCTACCCAATTGCGGCTTTTCGTAGGGCAGCGGATTTTCCGTAAACCAAATCGTTTAATTATTCCATAAATTTGACGGAATGATCCTCCAATTTTTTCAGTTCTAAAAACAATTTACTCATCAAATGTATGTGTGGGAATTGGTATACACTTCTAAAGAAAAAAGACATATGTGGCTAATAAAGGGGCTGGTGATTTAAACCATCACATACAATCAGACGAGCATAAGAAAGCAGTTCGATGTGAGACCTCTTCGGGAAAGGTTACAGATTTTTTTGCCAAAGCTGTCAGTAAACCAGAATACGATATAGCTTCTGCAGAGGGCGCCTTTGCTTTTCATACTGTGAAACATCATAGCAGTTATAAATCGATGGACTGCACATCTATCATGTTAAAAAATGCATTTTTTTATTCAGAAATAGCAAAAAAAATTTCCTGTGCTAGAACCAAGACAGAAGCCATTGTAAACTCTGTACTTGCAAACCATTCTCTTAATATCGCTTTAACAAATTTTAAAGAAAATAATATTGCATACTGTGGGGTTTTAACTGATGGAAGCAATCATGGTTCTGAAAAGATATTTTCAGTAATGATTCAGTGTTTTGATATGAAGGCAGGAGACTTACAAACCAAATTAATTGAATTACAGAAAATGCCTAATGAGACAGCAGATACCATTTCTACTTATGTCAAAGAAACTCTTGAAAAAAATTGTTTGTATGAAAAATGCATTGCATTCACTGGGGACAACTGCAATACAATGTTTGGAGGACTCAGACGAAATGATGAAGGAAATAATGTCTTTGAAAAATTAAAGAAATTGTTACAGAATAAGACCTTAATTGGAGTGGGCTGCCCTGCACATATTTTGAACAATTGTCTTCACAGTGCCACAGAACTTTTGGCTGTTGAAAAAGAGAACATTATTTTTAAAATTTACCAGTATTTTCATATTTATACAGTCCGGACTGAGGAGCTTAAGGAATACTGCGAGTTTGTTGAGGTTGCATATAGACAGGTTCTTTCTCACAGCAAAATGAGGTGGCTGTCATTATTTCCAGGCATTACTAGACTTATACATATGTTTCCAGCATTAAAAGCACTTTTTCTGTCCCAAGAAAGACCTCCCATTGTGATCAAAAGGTTCTTTGAAAATGAATTTAGTGAAATTTACCTTTGGCTCATGCAATCACTTATGAGTGTGTTCCATTCACACATACAACAAATTGAAAGGGAAAGTAACTCAGTTGCAGAAGTATTAATATCCTAGTCTCAGTGAAAGAAATTATCTCTGAACGAATGGATCACAACTTCATGCCTTTGAAAGTGAAGGAACTCCTATCCAAAAAACGTTATGAAGGACTTGATCATGAATGTGAAAAATTTTGTAGTGATACAAAAAATCTCTATGGTAATTGCATAGAATCTTCCCAACTCGACGTTTGTTACGTCGATTTTTCCAAAGCTTTTGACACCGTGGATCACATCCTATTAATTCACAAACTTACCAATCGTTACAATATCCATGGACCCCTTCTTAGTCTTCTCACCAGTTTTCTATCCAACAGATTTCAACGTGTTACAATCGACGGCGTTACTTCCCCTTCCCTTCCAGTTCCTTCCGGTATTCCACAAGGAAGTGTTCTTGGTCCCCTTCTTTTCTCTTTATATATTGATGATATTGTTGATTCCGTTCTTCCCCATTCCTGCAACATACTGTTATACGCCGATGATTGCAAGATATTTAAGCAAATAGACAACTCCAATGACAGTCACTTGCTTCAGCTTGCCCTCCATTCAATCTCTAATTGGAGCTCTGCATGGAAACTTAAAGTTAATCCCACCAAATCTAAATTTATACAGTTCACCCTTCGAACCAAACCCATCCCTTCAGTTTATTTATACTCCGCCCAACCCATACCCGAAGTTTCCTCACACAGTGACCTTGGAGTGCTCTTCGATTCCAAGCTCACCTTCACCTCACATATAAGAAAAATTTCATCCAAAGCCATGTCCCTTGTTGGCCTGTTGTACAGGTTCACAGAAATCAACAACCTTCAGGCATTAAAATCAGTTTTTTCCGGTTGTGTCCTACCACTACTTGAATATTGCTCTCCTATATGGTCCACGGCATCTCCCACCAACCTTAAACTCCTAAATGCCCCTCTAAATTTCTTCCTAGCAATCGTGCGCCATCGAGTCCCCACTTATCGTAACTTGTCTCGCGAGGAATTGCTTTCAGTGATGGGTATTTCCTCCCTGCAATTGCGTTGGAAAACATCAGACCTAAAATTTCTCCATGGAATAATGAATGGTAAATACCGACCAAATGAACTTCTTACCTACTTCTCTCTTCATGTCCCCCCTCGTCCCACCCGTAATCACAACCCCTTACACTTACCTAAATGCCGACTCTCCATCACCAAAAGATCTCTCTTCTATCGATTGCCCCAAACATTTAATACCCTGGTTCGTTTGTTCCCTGTTATTGATATGTTTCCCCCCATCTCATCCTTCTCTGCACTAGTTGCCCGGTCACCCCCATAATTCTTATTGTCTAAACGCTTTTGAATATGTTTCTGTTTTTGCATTTTCCTGTTTGGAACAATTTAATATCTGTTCCTCGATTGTTAATTTAATTTATTTTATTTGTTATTTTGTTGTTATATTACGGATCCATTGTAAAAGGCCAAAATTTGGCTGTTTATGGACCTTTTTTAATTAAATAAAAAAATTAAATAAAATATCTGGATAAGTGGCTTAAACCTATGGAATCCATTTCCTGTTTTATGTGGATGACACTTAGTGGAGTACCAAATTGGAATGATGTGGAATATTCTGTTTGCTATTTGATTGAGAAAGGGGTACCAATTGATGACGTTAAGTGTTTTGACCAATTGAACAATCTCAAGAAATTTGTTAAAGGTCAAATTAACAATGAAGACTTTAAAAACATGCTTGCGCATCAAAAGTGGGCCAAATATTTTTGTAATTCCAAGAATATTGAATGCCATTCAGAATTGTTAAAAATTGCCCAGTTTTTCTTCGCAATTCCACCTCACAATGCAAATGTAGAAAGAGCATTTTCACTAATGCAAAGTCAGTGGACAAAAGAAAGGAATAGGTTTAATGATAAGTCTGTGAAAGGTATTCTGTTTATGCAGTATGACATATGTCATGCACTGATTTTTATACATACTTGAGAGGCAATCCAGAGATAATGAAAGAAATTATTTCACAAGACAAATATGAATGGGCTAATCCAAAACATTACTAAATATTGTTTACATTGTACTTTTTTATTGTTTGCATTAATAAATTTGTCCTCTTTTCTGTCCTCTTTTTTATATTCAGTATGACCCTTTTTTCCTCTTTTTTCACAAAAAAAACGGATGTCCTCTTTTTCTGTGTACAAAAGATGGTAACCTTACATTATGTGTATAGCTGTAGGGTGTGAATGTGGGTGTCCTTTTGTTATTTCGTTACCCCAGTATTTTGCAACTTCAATGTTTCCTTTTCATTAGAGATATTTATAATTATTTAAGTTAGGGCATGTTCGTTGTGCGGAGGTTACAGGGGGTTGCATACAAACAGGGGCAGAACAGTCATGTGCAGGTATGTCAGGCTTAGCCCCTCAGAAATGGGCTAGATTTAATTACCACTCTACCATAAATCCGGCAGATATTTAATTGAAATGGCCGATTTTGATGTAGTTAATTATAAACATAATGTTTTACCTAATAATGGGATTTACGTGAAAATTTCACGTCCATAAACCTTGTTATAATTCTTCCAGTTAAGACAATTGTTATTCATTTGAGTGAAAACAGTCGGGAAGAACTTTGCACATAAGTGATGGCGATAGATTTGGGTGAGCATTTTAATTATGATAATAATCCAATGACTGCACTATGAGCTGGTGATAGCTTAAAGAGTAATCAGCAAGCATGATCCATTCTCTCATTCGGCCATTCTTAACTAGGGATGGTGATTCAGCGGGAGTGAAGAGATAGGCATGTGGCATTAGAGCGATGCTGTTTTTGCGCCGAGATGATCCAGCGACAGCCAATGTTTATGATTTTGTTTTCATCAAAATTTTGTTGTACGGAGGTGGATTAAATTTTGGGGACCAGTTTCAGCCTTCACTCTACAGGAGTTTTATAGTTAAGGAGGTTCATTATAGAGAGACTTCTTGTATGCATTTTACATGTTCTGGGGGTGGGACCAAGATCCGAGTTTGTTATACGATGGTTCTTATTATAGGGAGGTTTGTAAGATAGAGGTTTAACTGTAGTATGGGATTTTCTCATGTTTTTAGCCTATGCTGAGGGAACATTTGCTTACTTTTATTTTTTTTTTGAAGTCGTGGCTGTTTTAAAATAAGTGCATCAGTGAGGGTATGAGTGTGGCACAATATCTCAAACAGATGAAGGCATGGTAGGATAAGAATATTAAATTTTATGAAAAGTGACCTACAAGATGACTTTGGCTTGGAGTTTGTCATTATCCTTAAAACGTTTTTTGCAGTTTAAAAAGCTTTCTCCTAGCTACTAGCACTGCCCTATAGAATTATACTGTATTTCATAATTGAATGAAAGTAACTAAAATAAATAGTCAATTTTGTTGTCATGTTTGTTATCTGTCCCATGCGCAGCATGATGAAGCATGCTCACTTTAATCTTTCCATTAGGTAATGAATGTGATCTTTCTATTTTATGTTATCATCAATGTACATTCCTAGAAGCTTCATCACATTGTTAATTGTTGTGCAATTAATCCATTTGTTTCCAGTGTTTTGTATAGCTTTAAAATGAGTAATGCAAGATTTTAAATTATTTCATTTTATCCCGTTCAAGCTGAACCATTTTTTTATCTCCCTTATTGTGGCTTCAAAGTTTTTTTTCTCTAATTATAACAGTAGTGTCATTGGCATATACAGGGTGATTGTTAAGTTTCTCCGCAGTAGTATAGAATTGAATGAATGTACTCACCAGCTTTAGAGGAGATGCTGAAAGTGTTCTCCACTGTTGTATTTACACATATTTACACATGTCTTCCATGGTATCCTCCATTAAACAGACGACCTCCACTTCTAGATGCATCATGCACAGATCCAGTTTTGCAAATATTTTTCACTAAATCATGGACAGTGTTGAGATGAGGTAATATTGCACCTGGAAACCATCCCTGTAAATTCTGCTTAACTGATTCCATGTATTTATCACCGTTTTTAAAGACAAACTCCACTAAAAATGATCTGTGCTCTAATGTCAGCATGATGGAAAACAAAAACATCAAGAATAATGTTTCATCAAAAAAAACACCATGAGAACATGAACAACAAAAACAAAACAGAAAAGAAATGAACAAAAAACTAAACATAATGAACAATAGACAAAGATTCATTGCAGCGTGGCTGTAGACTGGCTGACTGCGAAATGAAACATTTCTGTGTAGAGACATAAGAGGATACCTGAAACAAAGTATAAGTCACATCGTTGCTGCTGCGGAGAAACTTTACGATCAACCTCTAGTACATCTGTATCAACATTAATGGGTAGATCATTAATATATACTAAGAAGAGAAAGGGACCCAGTATGGAAAATTGGAGGACTCCCCTCTCAATATTATCCCATTAAGAACAATTAGGTTGACTATAATGAGTGATTATTATCCTTTTATTCCACTTGGAAAGGTAAGATTGAGCCATTTTGTCTTTTCCTCCTATCCTATAGAACTCTAATTTCTTAATTATAGTGTATCCTCACTCAGTTTAACCTTTCACCACTGGGATCAGTACGTGGTATGGACCTAGGTTTCTTTCCTTGGCACCGGGATCAGTACCTCGTACAGACCCTTGCCGTGACTCTTTTAATTTGCCGTATTTCGATTATAAACATTTCTTATAGAATGATATTTTTGTTTAACACTGAGGAATGATTTTTTATTTGAATTTTATAAATAGAATACGTTTTGTGAACTATTAATTTGACTTATATATTTTTTTTTAGTGTACATGAATGGGAAACTGCAAAAAAAAACTCTTTCTCACATCTCTTTTTTATTCTTTACTTTATCAGTTCGTAATATTTTCTTTTATAATCACATGGATAATTTCTTATATTTTTATGAATTTAAACAATTTCTTTTGTTTATCTGGCTCTTATTAACATTATAAAAATTTATTTCGCAAGTTATGATTTTAACATCCAATTTTTTGTCTACTTTAAAATATATAGTATATTAAAATATAACTGTACTTTGTAAAAACTAAATAGACAGATTATGCAAATAACTAAATAAACGTGTGTATATTCTTGGAACACGGCTGCACTGGAGTAGGCTAGTATCGTAAAGAGGCAAGAGACGAAATGAAAATGGATCGTTCTCGAGCGTCTCTTTCTCAGTGATGGAAGGACCCTCCCTGTTTTCTTCGTGATATATCTTCTCATATCTCATCGTGCATGCTCTCATTCGAAGGAACAGTGCATATTCTCAAGACTAAACAAACTCGAGAGGCAACAAATCATTGTATATTGGTGCCGTCTCGGTGAAACCTCGAGGAAGTAATTTCAGTGAAGATTTTGTGAGCTAAGCTAAGTGGTCACGTAATGGACGATAGGAATACAATACTTCTCTTTGTTAGGCATCCAAATGCGATAAAATTCTCTCTCTCTGAGAGCGAGAGAGGGAGTTAATAACCAGGCATAGGCTCCAAGGAGTCGGTGTTTACAAGAAGCCAAGAAAGCAAATGCAGTAGACCATTGAGTAGACCAGAGAAGCGCAAGCTAAGACTATACAGAGAACTTTAGTGTGTGATATCACAAAACGTCGAATATATCGATGACTATTTCCAAAAAAGTTGCATTCAGGAATCTGTAACACATTTCAATTGGCATGGTCTTTCATCTTCAGAGGTTATTAATGTAAAAGAATATTAAGATATTATATTGTAAATTTAATACTAAATGCAGAACACTATACAGCCGTTGGTTTTTAAGAATTCATTCATCTAACATATATAGATGAAAATTTATATTTTTTTAAAGATGGTACTTATAAAATCTGATATTCTGTTTAAATACAAGCCAGCGTACGATGCCGTAGGATTTAAATACCTCCCGTCGCTGACGGGTTAATGTCACTTTGGTAAATGTCAATTAAAATTAACATTGTTCAAAAATTTCTAACCATATTCAGATTAACATCGTTGATGATTCATGTTAACATCGTCCTGACTCGGCACTTAAATAAAGCATGGAAAAAATAGTGCTTAGATAATTTGCGTTTATCTGAAGCTGCGGTGGATTGCATTATTTGAGCAGGAAATGTGTTATGGATTGATGTATTTTTATTAAATTTGCGTTATTAACATGGTGACATTTTGTAATAATTAGTCCAAATAGAAATGGTAGTAATGGCTTTCTTCTCCAAGTCCCCTCAGCAGTCATTAAAATCATCTTAATCTCTATTAATAGAAACCTTAAAAGCTTTGTGAGTTGTGCAGAAAGGAAGATCTGCTGAGTACTCTATTTATAACTTATTCTAAACTTTTGTGATAACTTGAGTTTAATGCATCCCTATTTCATTGCTGCTTGTATCCAGTGTCATCAATCCAGCGAATTCGTAGCTAGATATAGCATCTTTAGGTTTGATCTAGGGCCTAAAATAATACTATAGCGACCATTTACAAAACTAGCAAATTGATTTAACAATCTAGCTAATTCTAGCTATTGGCTAAAATTACAGCATATGTGTTCATACTAAACACAATAAGGAAGATTGAATAATGAAAGTGAATATAACGTAAATAAGCAGAATGTTCTTTTTATTTTATTGTTTTCTTTTTGCAATTTGAGCAATTCACTACAACACTGGATCAGTAGATATCATGTACGGGAATGGTGGTATTGTTAGCCATAAGGATAAAGGAAGAGAGAGAGAGCACTTGTTCAAAATAAAGTAGGGATTAATGAATCAGGGAAGAAAGTTTTCATTGGAAAGCACAATTTACTTACTCTTATTATATACACATGTCTACTATATTTTTATGGCTAAAATTTGCTGGAACAACTAACATCATGTTAGGAAAAGATTTTGTCATAAGATAATTGCCATATTTTCAAAAGTCCCAAAATTGTATTTTTGCCACATATTTTGCATAAACAAAACAATATATAGCCTAATGTAACAAGGCTTTCCTACTCTGATGTGGGGAGCACTATTGTTTATTCCTTAGCAAATTTCTAGCGACCAACAATTAGTGATCTAGTGACCAACAAGTAGTAATCTTGTGACTTACTGAAAAAATAATTGGCAACACTGTTTGTATCAGCTGTGGCTCTACAGAGTGTTATCCTTCTTCGGGCCTAATGAAACTTGCGGTTAAATAAAAACAACAAAATAAATGTTTTATTTGCCTCTATTATGGTAGATTTTAATTAATTATACAGTAACTGGTGCAAGAAATAATTTGTTTCATTTCTTTCGTTCGTTCGTGGCTCTCTAAAACAAAACCTTTCTAGTAAAAACTCATCATTCTCTATAGATCATAAGACTATATTTTGCTGGATTGGTATTGCATAGTTCTTTTCTCTTCTCTAGATGTACTATTTGAAATATAGCCTTTTCCAATTTTGGGTGCATTGAAATGAAGTCAAGTCATACTATTTGTTTATTTTATGCCATTTATATGTTAATAATAATTTTATATTGATTTATATATGTTCTGATACCATTCATATCATATGTAGTACCATAAAGCACCATAAAATACAGTATATAACATATTTTTGTGTTTCAAGAGGTTTTGAACGGAAGGTTTTGGAACCAATTATATTGTATAACATGGGTTCTTATGGGAAATTATGATTCATTTAACGTTGTTTCACTCTACGTCATGATTTTCTGGAACGATGTTAATCAAGGACATACTGTATAACCTATGTCATGGCATACACAGTCAAAGGCAATTGTGTGATCAAACAATAATCCAGCTGTTGGCCATACTTTATCCATAGCTTCCAGTGTTTTGTGAAGAAATTTAATTAGTGCAGAAGTTGTTGAGTGTCTTTTCTGGAACTCATGCTGGAAATCTAATATAAGGCCATTTTTATTGAAATGTCCAGAGACTCGTAAAAGTGTAATTTTTCCAAACACTTTTGAGAAGCCAGGTAAAAGTTAAATTGGTCTATAGTTATTAACCCCTTAACTGGGGAGGAAAATTTTGTTATCCAGTTGCATGGTGGGGAGTTCTAATTTAGTGCCTACATTAACAAAACCTTTGATATAGCATCTTTTAAATGATTATAATCCTGAATCACATTCAAAAAATAAAAATAAAATTTATAATTTTTTTTGTTAAAACAATTGTTTATGGGTTATTCCATGCCACACGTTCAAACTTGCATGCATTACATAATACGAAAAATATAAAAAAGTCACCATAATATGTTTTCCTTCTGCACATTCCAGTGTTGATTGCTGTTGTTGTTTCCTCTATATATGTACACTATTTACAATATAAACAATATAGATTTTCAATAGTCCTGCTGCGTGTGGTATGCCCGGAAGCATGGGACGGGACAAAGGGCGACCTTGCAGTCCTTGCACTGATATATGGTTTCCTTTCGCACCTTTTGTGATAAACACACCACGCATCGTTTATGGGCAAATTTCTTTGTCACTGAGGGAGAATTTAGTTCCAGGAAATGCCTGCCAGAAAGTCTTATGGGAGTGTGCATCAATGATTTCTTTTTCTTCCTACTGAAGACTTATCTGTGGTAGAATCGCCATAATTTTTGAAGATGGAGTTTATAAAATCCAACCTAAACTGCAGATTTGTGTACTTTCCTCCATTTTTTCTGTAAATTACGAAAGAATTGAATACACACAAGTCAAGAAGATGACGGAAAATCTTTTGGTAATACTTCTTCATTCTCTTCCTTGCCGTACTGTATGTAATCATGTATTGATCAGATAGATCAACTCCACCCATATCATCATTACAATGGATGCAAACATTCGGCTTCAGCTTTGTTCCACCTTTCCTGTCCTTTACACTTTTCATGCAAGCGTCATGAATGCTACTAAGCATACAAACCTCCCGTTTATCTTTCCATTTCAATGCCATCAATTTCTTACAAAATGCTGCTGCAACTTCTCCTTGCTTCAGCTTCTTACTCATTACATTTTTAGGAAGCTCCTTTCGATTACGTCGATCTGTGCCAACTGCATCTGTTTCCATTGCATTTAGCTACTCAAATAATTCTGGACTACTGTAAAAGTTGTCTAACCCTACCAAATACCCTTTCTTCAGGAGTTTCTCTGCTAAATTGATTACAACTTTAGTTGGTTTTGTATAATTACTGAGATCGATTCCTTCAACTTTTGTTTTCAAGTCAGTATCTTTACCAGTATAAATGATCATATTCCACACATATCCTGTTTTAGATTCACACAATTTGAAAGATTCCATTCCGAACCTGGATTTTTTTTTGGAATGAAAACTTTCCAAGACAACCGCCCCTTCCACAATAATAGACTTTCATCTATGGAAATCTCACCATCAGGTTCATAACTCTCCGAAAAATTTTTTTTCAGACGTTCGAGCAAAGGTTTTATTTTGAACAATTTTGCTGAGACCTGATCTAACCTGCTGTATGCTTCATTGTCAGCAAAATGCAAAAATTTCAGCAGAAGAAAAAACCGTTTTTCAGTCATTACCTCATGAAAAATTGGTGTTTCCCATAATCTATTCCGTGAAAAATAGCTACTAAATGTGGGTTTTTGCACAATTCCTTGCAGCAGGAGTATACCAAAAAATAATCTAAGTTCATTTTTATCAGTCTCCACCCAGTCTTTATCACGACTTCTTCTCATTTTGCGGAGCAGACTTTTCTCATTAATTTTTTGCTTTGGCATATAAATTTGTCTGTGCAGTTACGTATTCCATTATTTCTTCGTCTAAAAAATGTTCAAATATTTTTAGTGGCTGTATATTACCTTTAGGTCCAGGAACAAACTTTGCAGGAAAGCGAGATCTCTCTTCACCAATATCTACCCACTCAGTATCTTGAGTTGCAGAAATATCATCGCCGTCACCGCCATCATCTTCACTGCTTTTGCTTACCGATTCACTTTCAAGCGAGTCTTCCTGAATTTCCCGTATTCGCCTGGTAAATGCAGATGCTGTACCACTTGTTCCTGCTACATCACCGACAGATACACTTTCCACTTCATTTTCGGAACTAGAGTCACTGGAGTATTTCTCCTCCTCGCTGAGTGCTAAAATTTCTTTTATGCTATCGTCTAATAAATTTCCCTTCCTTTTTGACATTGCAATGTAGGGTTCTAAAAGCTAATTTATCAATAAAAACTGTAGAATAAACAAAAATGTATTTTAAGAATTTGCGTTTTCACACTAAATGTAAGACTTGGAAAATTTCAGAACTATTGGTAAAATAGTTTAAATATGCGGAAAAAGTAAATAAAACTATCTACAGATACAAATAACTCCTGTAGAATATAATAAAAATAAAATACGAGAAAAAAATAGTTCGGGAAGCCGAAACACTGAACAGATTCTTCTAAACACAAAAGAAAGGCCTCTTTTAAATAGTAGGCGATCTTGAACACAACGTCTGCACTTATCAATGGAAAAATACAGACTAAGGGCTAAAGGGAATAAAGATAAGAATTTTTCATTAGGGGATTATCTCCAAGTCTTGCCAGCTGTCACAGTCGTAAAGGCATTTCAAATCGAAAACAAAGTGACCACAAAGTTAGCCATAATTACAGTAGATGTCAGGACCTGCTAGACAAGCACACAGAAAGATTCGCGTCGAGAAACGCTTTCCCCAACGTGGAATAGATATTTATCTGAAGCGTGTCTACGGACGCTCCCCCATACGGCGAGCGGCTAAGACGCGCGTCCACGGACGCTTACCCCACTTAAGAGTTTAATGCAACCTGTATCTCCTTTCTTATGTAAAGATTTCACCCCTGCATATTTTAACCTATCAGAAAAGATTTCCTCAGCAAAGGATTGATTTCTTATTTCCTGAAGTGGGCAACTAATATAATCTTTGACAGTTTTGATAATAAAAATTGACATTTCATCCCAATCAAAAGACCTTTTATTATTTAATGAGTTGATGTTTTTCCAGACATCAGCAAGTGATGCTGAGTCCAGTTCAAAAATACTTTGGGTTACATTTTCCATTATACCTAATATGCTAATGGCAGCAACTGCTGAAGAAGAAAGCTCTATTTCTTTTGCTACAGTAGTGAAGTACACCACCTTTTGGAACTTCGCAAATAATTGATTCCAAAAAATTGACGCGAAATGCAAGTTTGCGAAGTGCAATTCCTATTTTCCTATACAATGTAATAATGGGAGCACTGTTCCTAGTCAACCAAAAAAGTCACTATTTATCATAAATAATGCAGTTTAACAGAAAATGAAAGAAAACGTAACAGAAAATGAAAATCTAGCATCATAATGAGAAAAAACATTCTTATAATTATTTTCCAAATGCGTAATAGCAAATTAAAACCCAGCATTACAATGCAATTAGACTTCCATCGGCACTTGCACAGTTTACCTCAATACATTTTTGCATATGATTTTCGATCTTCTTTGTTTCATTCCAAGGAAATGCTTTAATTTAAATTGATGAACTGATGAAATGGAATGTTGAGTACATGATGCCCAGCAGTTTTCTTGGGTTCTGCAACAAACATTGCCAAGCTGCAAAAAAAACACTAGCATTAAAAAGTGGTGACATTTCTTTTATTAATTACATTGGAAATGCTAAACAAAAAATCAAAACCTAGTAGAAGAAAGTGATAAAATGTCTTTTAACTGTTCAAAATATGTCACAAAAAATAAAAACAAAGCATTAAAGCGGTCAAATTCATTTTAATGATTACGTTCAAAATAAGCAGCAGAAAATCTTATGTTACATGATGATAGCAATTCTTACATTAACATTAAAATTTTTTAATAAAAAATGAAAACCAAACAAAATAACATTTCCTTACAGTATATTCAAAATACAAAGATAATAGCAAATGAAAAGCTTATATTCCAAAATGATAGCATTTCTTTAAATTTTAAACTAAAGTTTCATCATCCAATAGAGTAGCATTGGCGGTGAAGTTCAAACTGAGCTACAAAATAATCAAGTTGAGCATTATCATGTTTGTTTACTTCAAAAACTGCTAATAATGAGCATTTTAAATAATATAATAATAATTAATCCTTTTCTAGGGCACCAAAGTTTAAACTGAACTTCGAAACAGAAAAGTAGAGCTAGTTCATGCCTGTTGGCATCACAAACACATGAAGCGAAATGAAAGTAATTTGCATGAAACAGAAGTAACTGTAATAATAATTTTTGTCACCAAGTGCAAATTCACAAACTGCAAGCATGCAAAGTTCAAAAAGGCAGTATATTTATTAAAATATCCTGCAGTCTGTTTTGGATTTGTCATGCCTTCTACCTTGATACTGTTAATTTCATTACTCTTGTGATTAGTTAATCCAAGGTCATTTTTAACCACTGTCCATGTTGCCTCACTTTTATTATTAGAGGTCATAAAATATGTGTCATTTGCCCTCTTTTTGGCTTCTTTGACTACTCTTTTATGTAGTCTATTATATTGTTTATAATATTTTATGATTTGCTGATTATCACTTTCTTTAGCTAGACTGTGCTGTGCCCATTTTTGTATAGTAGACATTAAAATACCTGAAGGCGAGATGAAATAACTAAAACAAGCAAGGTTGATATTAATAATGATTTATTAAGAGTAACAATAACAATGTGACAGTAGAAAGCCGGAGACAATCATGGGAAATCGTAACGTGCAATGATTTATGTGGGGTGGTGGTGATGCTCCAACCAGAAGTCCTCTTGGCAGTCTCCTAGCGGCTGAAATCTGCAACTCTCAGACAGCTGAAGGTTGTCATGCACCACAACAAATGAATCTTTATTTACCACTACACCAGAGATTTATCCTGCAAAGATATGAGAGAAAAAACGGGAGGATAAAGGGAAAAGGATTTGGAGTGGAATTCAGGTGAAGAAGTCCTTAAGCTGATCTGGAAAATGGACCCTCCTTCCAGCTCGAGTTCTCTTTTCCAGTTTGGAGTCTTCCCTTGGCTGCTCTGGCTTATCAGGTTGAGTGACATCTCTGCTGGGTGATATAGTGAGAATGGCATGTGGAATGTCTTCTGCTGCAGCAATGTATGCAGGTTTCAGGCAGTCTATGAACACCTGCAGGTCCCGGCCTCTTACCTGCACCAAGTAAAATTTGGGCTTCCTCTGAAGCACCTCAAAAGTGCCATCAAATGCTGGTTGCAGTGGTCCCTTGCTGGCATCATGGCAGATTAATACATGGGATGAGGATGCAAGTTCCTTAAAAATAAAAACTCACTTTTTGCCATGCCATGCTGGTAATTGCAGGTGCAACTTCCTCATGAGTTGTCTTAATTGCCCCACAAAATCAGATGGATTGTCATCAATGGTTCCTAGTTTCAGTGCAAGGAATTCCCCTGGAAGATGAAGTGGCATAAATGAGTTCTGTTGGAGTTGCACATATATCTTCCTTCCTGAATGGATTCCCAGCAAAACAACTGGAAAAATATCAACCCAGTTCCATCTGGTGACACTTAATGGCATTCTTGAGTTGCCTGGTGAAGTGTTCCACAAGACCTTCGGCAGATGGATGGTAAGCTGTGGTGTGCCAATGCAAAGCGCCTGATAGTTGAGTCAGTTGTTTGAATAGCTGTGACTCAAACTGCCTACCCTAGTCTGTAGTGATCTGGAGTAGAGTCCCGAAACGTGCCATCCAGCCTGAAAAGAAGGTTTGTGTCACCATCTCAGCTGAGATGTCGGTGATGAGGATGGCTTCTGGCCAGTGGGAGAACCTGTTTCTGTAAGTCATGCAGTACTTGCAGCCCCAAGAGGATGGCAAAGGATCCACAAGATCTATGTGAACATGCTCAAACCTGAATCAAGGGGCAGTAAAATCTCCAATGGGTGCTGAGACATGCTGATTCACCTTGGCATGTTCGCATGATATGCATTCTTGGGTCCATTTACCACAGTCATTCTCATTGGATGGCCAAACAAATCATGTTTGTCATGAGCTTCATGGATACTCTTATACCTGGATGTCCTAGGTTATGGATGGAATTGAAATTTGCCTCTGGAAAGGTCTGGTGACAAATGGTCAAGCTGCCAGCATAGAGATATCACAGAAGAGATCCTTCTGTGTCCCAGGTAATGCTACCTTCCTTAGGCCCAATGATGAATTGGATTGCAGCTCATCATCATCCTCCTGAGAGTTTGCCAGAGTCTCATAATCAATATCTGGAGATATCTCTTGTACTCTTAACAATCTGTCTGCCACCACATTGTCCCTGCCGGCGATGTGGCGAATACCCATTGTGAATTACCCAATGAGGTCCAAATAATGGAACTGCCTTGGGGTGCATTTTTCCACCTTTTGGTGAAAGGCAAAAGTCAATGGCAAAGTTCTGGCCTTCGATAATGTGCCTGAAGTGTCGGACTGCCTTATATGCAGTGAACAACTCCCTGTCATAAGTGCAGTAGTTTCACCGGGCAAGGCTTAGCTTCTTGGTTAAGAAGGATAGGGGTTGCCAGCCGATGCTTGTCCTCTGTTGGAGAGCTGTGCCGATGGTGGAATCTGAAGCATCTGTAAAATATGCTAACGGAAAAGTTACATTAGGATTTGCGAACAATGCGGCTCATGAGAGACTCGCTTTGCATGCCTCGAAGGCTTGCTGCAGGACTGGGGACCAAGGTATTGGGTCCCGGCCTTTAACCTTCCTGACTAAGATGTCATTCAGTGGCGCCTGATGCTTGGCAGCATCAAGGGATGAACCTTCCGTAGAAGTTGACCATTCTCAAAAATTGGCACAGCTGCCTGATTGTTCCTGGGATGGGGAAGTTCTTTAGTCTTTCCATCTTCCCATCTAAAGGCTGTGTGCCACTCCAGGAAACCTGGTAGCCAAGAAATATAGCATGTGATGAACCAAAGACACATTTAGCTGGATTTATCAGGATGCCATACACGTTGAGGCGGGCAAAAAGCCTTCGCAGGTGCTCTTGGTGTTTCTCCTCCGATGATGATGCCACCAAGATGTGCATAGTTGAAATCTCACAGCGCCCCATCGATAAGCCGCTGAAATGTCTTGAACAGCATTTGTCAGTCCGAAGGATATGAATGGGAATTCAAATAGCCCAAATGGAGTGGTGACTGCAGTCTTCGGGATGTTGTCGGGGCTGATGGGGATCTAGTTATATGCCCACACTTTGTCCGGTGCTAAAGGGTGCTGCTTGCTCAAGACTGGAAGCCCAGGTGTCATCCGTATGTGGTGTACCGTGGAATGAGATTGTATCTTTGGCATACCTACGGGCTGAGTGATTCCCGGATAACAAGCGAATAAATCATGGTAACCGGTATCACTTTTGAAGGCCTTGACATATTCTGCTGAGCAGGGCACAACGGTCCCGATGACGGAGAGCGCCGATTCCTTATATCAACTAGGAGCCCGATGATCAGCTTGGCGACGTCTACTATGACGAAACGCCAGGCGAAGTCACAGCAGAGCCCGAAGATCAGATTTAATGCCACCAATCCGTACGTGGCGATTACGGAATTGTTCGCCGCAAAAGTTCGTATTAAGTTTTCGGGCTCGGTCCCTTCACGGGCACGCGTGGGAAAGCTCCCAGATCGGAGCCGGTGGTTACGAGGAACTGTGTCTTCGTGGCGAAGTTCATGATGGACGAGAGGCTGAATGGTGGGCAATAGTCGCTAGGCGCTATTGCTTACTGCCCTTCCAGGTTTCCTTCATTAACGAACATGCTGGGATACACTTTTTCGCCTCAGAGCCGAACTGCCAGTGGTACCAATACATCTCCCTCTGAGAGGGGAAGGGGGAAAAGAAGGGAGAGGGGGAGGGACAGGGGAAGGGTGAGTGAGAAGGGGGGGAAGGAGAGGGATGAAGGGGTGTGGAGAGGGGAGGGGAGAGAGAGAGAGGGAAAAGGAGGGAGGAGGAGGGATGGAGATGGAGGGAGAGAGAGGTGAGCGAGGTAGGGAGGGACGGAAGGAAGAAAGGAGGGAGCGAGCGAGGTAGGGAGGGAGAGAGCGAGGGAGGGAGTGAGAGAGTGAGGGAGGGAGGGAGGGAGGGAAGGAGAGAGCGAAGGAAGGAGTGGGCGCGGGATGGAGGGAGGTAGGGACAGACAGACAGACAAACGACTTTATTAGGACGAAATTGAGACTATGTAGTCCCTTCTTACATTTAACCCTTAAGGAGGGGGAAAGGGAGGGAGCGAGGGGAAAAGGGAGAGAGGAGGGATGGAGGGAGCGAAGTAGCGAGGGTGGGATGAAGGGAGGGAGAGCTGGAGGGATGAAGGGAAGGAGGGAGTGAGCGAGCGAGTGACGGTGGGAGGGAGCGAGCGAGGAATGGAAGGAGCGAGTGAAGAAACGAGGGAAAGAGCGCGCGAGGGAAGGAGGAAGTTAGGGAGGGATTCAGTGGGAGAGGGAGGGATTTAGGGAGGGAGTGAGGGAGGGAGCGAGTGAGGAAGGGTAGGAGGGACCGTGGGAAGGAGGGAGCGAGCGGGGGAGGTTGGGGTGGAAGGAGGGAATGATGGAGGGTGCGAGGGAGGGAGGGAGGGAACGAGGGATGGAGCGACGGTGGGAACAAGCGAGGGAGGGAGTGAGGGAGGTAGGGAGCGAGAGAGGGAGGGAGAGAAGGAGCGAGAGTGAGTGTGGAAGCGACTGAGCCACCGAGTGAGGGACTGATCGAGCGAGGTAGCAAACGAGAGAGGGAGGGTGGGATGGAGGGAGCTTTGGAAGGGTGAGTTGAGCGAGGGAGGGGGGGAGGGTGGGAGGGAGCGAGGGAGGAACCGAGGGAGGGAGCTAGTGATAGAGGGAGTGAGCGAGGGAGGAAATGAGCGCGGGAGGGAGAGAGGGAGCGAGGAAGGGAGGGAGCGAGCGACGGAGGGAGTGAGCGAGGGAGGAAATGAGCGCGGGAGGGAGAGAGAGAGCGAGCAAGAGAGAGAGCGAGGGAGGAAAAGAGCGAGTGTGGTAGGGAGCGTGGAAGGGAGTGGGCGAGGGAGGTAGGTAGCGAGGGAGGGAGGAAGGGAGAGAGGCAAAGTGGGAAGGAGGACGGGAGCGATGGAGGTAGCGAGGAAGGTAGGGAGTATTAGGGGGAGGGATGGTAGAGGGATGGGGGAGTTGCCGGGGGCGAGGGAGGGCGGGATGGAGGGAAGGAGGGAGTAATCGAGCGAGTGACAGTGGGAGTGAGGTTTGGAGGGAGGGAGCGAGCGAGTATGGGAGGGAGGTAGCGAGGCAGGGAGGGAAGGAAGGAGCGAGGAAGGGAACGAGGGAGAATGAGAACGAGGGAGGGAGGAAGGCATGGAGGGATTGAGCGAGAGAGGGATCGAGGGAGGGAGCGTGGGAGGGAGCGAGGGAGGGAGTGAGAGAGGGAGCGAGGGAGGAAGCGGGGGAGGGAGCGAGGGAGGGAGTGAGAGAGGGAGCGAGGCAGGGAGCGAGGGAGGGAGCGAGGGAGGGAGGGAAGAAAGGAGGGACAGACAGACAGACAAACGACTTTATTAGGGCGAAATTGAGACTATGTAGTCCCTTCTTACATTTAACCCTTTCGTCATATAAGTAATTACAATATTTACAAAATAAGAGGAATTAAATACATACAGATTTTAACAAAATACAAATTAATTACAAGTTAATATATTTGTTAGTAGATAACAGAGCATTACCAAAGAATGTTAGTTTTGTGGGTCATAAAAAACTGTGTATCGGTTATGTTTTAACACAGAAAAATTCCCACTGCGGAAAACACCTACGAAGAGAAGAGAGGTGTAAAAAACCGCGAAAATTCCTAAATAGTTCAGGGGAAGGAAAAGAAAAAAAATCAATTATATGAGAAACAGAGAGAAAAAAAACATTCATAAATACAAACATATGTACATACATTGATATCAGGGGCGTATATTCAGGGTGTGCTAGGTGTGCGGTGCACACCCACGGATTCGCAGTGTCACAGATATTATATTTTTGCATTTATTCCCGTTCAAGACTCCCCTAATCGTTTTCTGGCTTCGCGTGATTCCTAAAATCAAATCCAATATACAATGTTTCATGAAGAGGAGAAGTTTCGGCGCGTAAACATTGTATCACATTCACGTTAATAGCCCGGGTGTGCGGTAAGTAATACGAGCAGCTTTGAGCGACGCAGCGGGTCAAATTCTTAGCCTCCTTGTGGTTTTAAACCGTCCAGAAGGCGTGGCAGGGTGTGCGCTGAGACAACAGCACCCAGAAGTAGTTAGCGGTTGTGATTGGCTATTGTGTGAAGCAATCCAATTCAACGTTGTTACTTGTCATGAGATGCTGTTTTTGTTTTCTGAGTTTCGTCTGTTTTGCGTGCGTGGGGTAAGGTGTGAACCGACGTGTTTATGACACCGATTTAGACAAGTTTTTAACATATATTTATAATTTTTTAGATATAATTTATAACTTTTTGCCCATATTTACAATGGTAAACAGTGTTGACGATGTACTGAATGCCCCGTTTTCTGCCAGAGCTTTTGCGGATTGTATGAACATAGTCGAAGAAGGTAAGCCCCTTCCTCCTATTCCAAATTTACTGTGCAAGCAAAAAGATGCAAAAACTGAGTACATGAGACATTTCTCTGTTTCACAATACGGTCCAGTAGAATGGTTAACTGGATGTGAAGTGCGGTCAAGACTTTTTTGTTGGCCTTGTTTATTATTCTCCAAAGAGAAAAGTGTTTGGAATAAGCACGGGTATTCCGATCTTAATCATTTAGCTGCAGCAGTGCAAAAACATGAGCGCTCCCAACCACATGTTCAGTCATTTTTAAATCTTAAGATGTTTGGAAAACAAAGAATTGACACTCTCATTGACAGCCAAAGAAAAGTTGAAATTAGTCGTCATAATGAACAAGTAAAGAATAATAGAGACATTTTAAAAAGATTAATTGATGCTGTATGTTATTTGGCTAAGCAAGAGCTTCCTTTGAGAGGTCATGATGAGTCTGAAGATTCAGCCAACTGAGGGAATTATATAGAATTTTTAAATGTGCTCCGTGAGTATGATCCTCTTTTAGACAGTCATTTAAAGGCATCGACTATATTTCGAGGAACTTCTCCCACAGTACAAAATGATATCATTAACGCTATATCTGATGTGGTTAAAGATGCTATAAAGAAAGAAATTTCTTCCGCTACATTTGTGGCCATTCTTCTGGATGAAACTTCTGATGTCATGTCGAAATCGCAGGTATCAACTGTTTTTCGTTTTGTCCATAATGGGCAAACACACGAAAGGTTTATCGGATTTACAGACGTAAGTGATGATAGAACGTCTAGTGGTCTTTTTAAACATGTTGTAAACAGAGTTGAGGAATTTAATATTAAGGACAAGTTGGTCGGCCAAACTTATGATGGTGCCTGTGTAATGAGTGGACATATTAATGGGTTGCAGAGTAAAGTTATCGAGGCCTATCCTTTAGCAATATTTACGCATTGCTACGCTCACGTTTTGAACTTAGTTCTGAAGCAAAGCCTCTCGAATATCAAGGAATGTAGATTGTTTTTCCAAACTATCAGTGGATTGGCAGCATATTTTTCTAAATCATCGAAAAGAGTAAATGCTTTGCAAGATTTTGTTGCTAAAAAATTACCCTCCATCGCACCAACCAGATGGAACTTTACTTCCCGTTTATCAAACACAGTAAAACGCCACAGAAGTCAACTTATTGCATTTTTTGAACACATTGTGGAGAATTCTGGGGAATGGGACGTGGATGCTGTAATCAAAGCTCGTGGTTTTTTGTATTTCTTGCAAGATTTTCAAACAATTTTTCTGTTAGAAATTTTTTCTGTTCTGTTTGGCTATACTGATGTTTTGAATAATATATTGCAAACATCATCCTATGACATATTGTACTGTTGTAAAAAGGTGCATGATACTATGAAACAGCTTAGGAATGACAAGGAACATGGATTTGATGATATTTGGGTTTCTGCAAAGGAAAAGCATACGGTTGAGTCGTCGAAGCCTAAAAGACGAAAAGGATCTAAAGAGGAGGAGAAGAGCGCGTGCCTTCGATTATACCAGAGAATAGTCGACTGCATGTGCCTGGAGATGGAAGAAAGATACTCTTCACTTTCGAAACTTGAGTTTTTTCAACTCCTTTGTAGCGAAAGATATGATCAGTATGCGAAAACTTTTCCTGATGGTATTCTAGAAAAATTAAAGGATTTCTACGGACCAGTTTTTGACTACGTTCGCCTAAAAAATGAACTAAAAGTGCTCTTTTCTTCTGATGAATTTGCGAGGAAACCAGTGCATCACCTATTAAAATTCATGCAAGAAAATCAGCTTCAGGTTGCATTCAAGGAAATTTATAAATTAGCGGAACTTATCATGACGATTCCGAGTTCTACTGCTACAGTCGAGCGTTCTTTTTCGGCTATGAAGAGAATACATACGTGTTATAGAGGAACACAAACTCAGGAAAGGTTATGCGGCCTAAGTTCACTCGCCATTGAAAAGACATTGCTGGTGGAAATGAAGAAAAGACCTTCATTTTATGATGATGTGCTAACACAATTCCTAAGGCAAAACAGGAGATTGGAACTGGTGTATAAATAAGTAAGTGAAATGAGTTTTTTAAGCCTTTCTTTGATTCAATCGGGAAAATAATATTTTCCCAAGTGATTACTTTTTCAGATTTCTGTGCGTATTATATAGTTGTACATATTTAAAAATCGTAGAAAAATACAGATAATTCGTGCTTCACTCTAGTATTTGCCAATGATATCGTAATCTTCTCACAACGAAGCGTTAACCCTTTTCACATAAACGGCGCGCGTGATGCATAATTATATCAGTTACTGAATTAAAGTATTCAAAATTATTCTACGATTAATTACATTAGACCAATTAAGAAGAGCGCTGCTGCGCTATGCTCTCTTAAAACTTTCACACGTCGATAAAAATGCAATCGTACGCTCAAATTAACACGAATTTTGTAGCGCGGGTTGCATAACCCCCTCCCCAATAAAAGCACACCCAACCTAAATGGGCACGCGACGCCACTGATTGATATCCATATGAGGGAGGGGGGTGAGAGGGGAACAGGGATTGTAGGGTAAGATATGCCTGGGAGATTACATCGTCATTATGATACAGGAAAAATAAATTAAATAAAATTATAAATTTATGCCTAATAAGCGCATTCTTGTGACAACCTGAAAGAAAAGATAGAGTGTGATTCAATGCATGGGAAGTGAGAGAAGATGCTTGTAATACAAGCGTTTAAAACTGCTTAGAGATAGAGAGTTTTTTATTAACGTTGGAAGGCCATTCCAGAGTTTACAAGCAGTGACAGTAAAGGATTTGTTGTAAATTTCTGTTCTATGAAGTGGAGTTAGTAGTTTATCACATCCTCTGGTATTGCAATGGTGAACTGTATTAATGGTGACAAAATTAGATGAAAGATAACAAGGGATGTTGTTATTTAGAATTTGATACAATAGAGAGAGAAGGTGAAGGTTTCTTCGGGAATCAAGTTTTAGCCAGGAGAGTCGACGGAAGTATTCTGAGACATGGTCAGATTTTTTAAGATTAAATATGAATCTGATGCAGGCATTATGATAACGTTGTAGCTTAATGGCGAGTTCCTTTGATAAGTCCTGGTATACAACATCACAATAATCGAAGTGAGGAAAAATTAGGGAGGTCACTAGCTGTATTTTTAGTGACGAGGGAAGAATGTTAACGAGAGGCCTTAGAGTGTGTAAGGAGGAGTTTACCGTCTTGCAGATTTTTATTATATGATTATTCCAGGTGAGCGTTTCATTAATTAGAATCCCGAGATTTTTTACGATTTTGCAATAGGGTATAACTGAGCCGTTCAAAGACAGAGGAACTGATTCTGCAAGGTTTATAGATGCCAGTAGTTTCGGATAACCGATTAAAATGGCTTGAGATTTCAAGGGGTTTATGGTGAGAAAATTATCGTAGCTCCATTCTTGAAGTTGGGCCAAGTCATGATTTATGTTAGCTATGGAAAGAGATAAGTTATTGGGTTTTGTGTCTAAGTAGATTTGGAGATCATCGGCGTACAAATGATGCTTGGAGTAAGTTAAGTATTGAGAACAATCATTTATGAATAAAGAGAACAATAGAGGACCTAAAATTGAGCCCTGCGGTACGCCTTGGTTAACATTAAGCCGAGAGGACGAGGAATCGTTGTAGATGACTTGCTGGGAACGGTTGCTAAGGTACGAAGAGAACCACTCTATTGAAGGTGAAGAGAATCTCATGCAGCGGAGTTTTGCTAGGAGTATGTCTTTATCTACTGAGTCAAACGCTTTACTAAAATCAAGCAATATTAGTACCGTGAGTTTTCTGTCATCCATGTGTCTGCGTATATCATCAGTTATTTTAATTAGAGCGGTGGTGGTGCTATGAGACTTCCGAAAGCCAGATTGATGGGGGTCAAGTAGATGATTAATGTCGAGAAAATCTGCTACCTGTTCGTGTGCAAGTCGCTCCAGGGCTTTTGATAAAGTGGGAAGAAAGCTAATCGGTCTATAGTCATTGTTTGCGGTGAGAGATTTCTTAGGAATTGTGCGGACTAACGCGTGTTTCCATTGCGATGGGAATTTTCCCTGTAATAAAGAGTGGTTGAAAATGTTAGTAAGTACGAAGAGTAATAGATGTATTAATTTGTTTATAATAATTATAGGAATACCATCAGCACCCTGGGCTGTAGTTTTGATTCTGCGTATTGCTGAAAGTACGTTAAATTGCGAAACAGCTTTAAAGTGGAATTGTGGAGAACCGGATGACTCGTTCGCTTTTGCAGTAAGACTACTAATTACTTTGCGTTTTCGTTCTATGGTGATTGTTGTTGGATTCGTCGAGAAGCTCTCGTTAAGAGAATCTAGTGATATGTTTGGAGGTAAGGAAGAATCCTTGGACTTGCCAATTCCAAGGTGTCGCAGATTGTTCCATAAGGCGGATGTTGTAATATTGGAGGCGGATATAGAATAAGCGAATTTTATTTTGGCATTTCTAATCTGTTGCTTGGTTTTGTTTCTAATATTTTTGTAGGTATTGAACGTATTTGGGCATTTATTTGATTTGAAGAGACGAAAAATTGAATCGCGTCGAGCCATCAATAGTTTTAAATCGGCCGTGGGAAGGAGCGGAGAACGTGACAAGGAGCGAGCGGGGGAGGGTGGGGTGGAGGGAGGTAACGAGCGAGGGTTGGAAGGAAAGAGGGAGGAAGGAAAGGAACGAGGGAGGGAGCAACGGAGGGAACAAGCGAAAGATTCATTGATTGATTGATTCCCATCATCCACCTAACCCCTAAGAGTGAGGGAGGGAGGGAGCATGGGAGGGATGGAGCGAACTAGCAAGGGAGAGATGGATGGATGGAGGGAAGAAGGGAGTGAGTGAATGAGTGGCGCTGGGAGTGAGGGAGAATTGGAGGGAGGGAAGGAAAGAGCGAGCGAGGGAGGGGACGAAGGAATGAGCGAGGGCGGGAGGGAGGAAGGCATGGAGGAATTGAGCGAGAGATGGATCGAGGGAGGGAGTGAGGGAGCGAGAAAGGGAGAGAGCGAGAGAGGGGCCGAGGGAGGGGGGGGAGGGAACGAGGGAGGGAGGGAGCGAAGTAGCGAGGGAGGGATGAGGGAGGGAGAGATGGAGGGAAGGAGGGAGTGAGCAAGCAAGTGACGGTGTGAAGGAGCGAGGGAGGGAATGAGTGAGGGAGCGAGAGAGTGAGCGAGCGACGGAGGGATGAAGGGAGGGAGGAAGGGTGGGAGGGAGGGAGTGTGAAAAGGAGGGATGGATGGAGGGAGTGAGACAGCGAGAGAGTGTGGAAGGGAAGGAGCGAGGATGGGAGGTAGTGAGAGAGGGAGGATGCGAGGGAGGGAGGAAGTGATGGAGGGTGAGAGGGAATGGTGAAGGGGTGGTGGGAGGGGGTTAGGTGGCAAAAGAGGGTGTGAGTGAGGGAGGGTATATTCATTAACTAAAAAAATTATTTTTAATTCTGTATATAGTAGGTTTTTTAATTTCAATAAATATTTTGTGGGAAGCCTACCTGGCGATTTTGTGGGAGACTACAGCAATTAGCTAATTAGCTAGTGAAATGTGGAATATTTGGATAATGGAAATATGATTATGAGGAAGTAATTAGGTGCTTGATATGTTTAATTAGTGTATATAATTGCTGGAGTATCGATAATTAGTGTGGTTTTCCTAAATTACACCAAAAAACAACATATCTGGTTTAAGGTAGGTACACTTCAAATTTGTATTTTAACTGCATACAATTCAAGGACACCAAAAGGATTTCGAGAGCTAATGGCTATTGGGACCGCGTAGTGAAGGAAGCCATCGAAATTCGCCTGAACCGCAATAACATCAACCGAGACAATGGATTCCTTCTCAGCAAGGCGTGGGACCCTATGATAGCCCAATTAGCCAACGAGCGCTCAGCCAATAGGACCACACAATGCAACAACCATTCACCAACGAGAGCCAGCCAATAGGACTGCTCCATACAACAGCCAATCACCGACCTGCTGTCATCCCCCGGCAGGTATATAAACCTCCACAGAAATCTCCTTGGCACTCAGGATCCCTGAAGATGGCGACAGAGCTAGTCGCCGAAACATCGGAAGAAATCTCCGAGACAACCCGGTTGGAAACCCGAGAAAAATTCACCATGATGATTCGCCGGGAAAGCTTCAAATCTTTCTTCAATAGGAAAAATGATAAAATTTATTGCCAGAAAACATTTTATATATTGAGTAGCTTAAATGAAGGGTATAGATTGCAGTTTACTGTAGATGTAAACTATTTATTTCAAAGATGCTTAAATTACCTGGAAAAGTGGTATAATTTTGAGAGTTCTACATACAAAAACATGAATATATTATCAATGAAGAAAGAAATTACATGGGATGAACTCAAAAATCTTGGAAATACACTAAAATTAGCAATCAATGAAGACAAACTATATGAAGACTTGTGTATTCCGTGGCCTCCGTGAAGTTGTAGCGGCTAGTACAAAAAGGGTGGACTTAAGATGGTTTAACTTCTTTTCTAAGGTGAATAAAGGAGTAGGAGAAGAACTGAAAAAAATTGTATTGTGTGCTCTCGATTTCAGTGTGTAATGCAGCTTGCGAACGAATTTTCAGTGTCATGAATGAACTGTGGTGCAAAAACAGAAACAAACAAAGCATACATCACGTCAAGGCTGAAATCCAAGTCTGCACAAATTTTAATCTTTTTTGCAAGGACTTCCATGCATTTTTACTATCAAAACCAAAACTTTTGGAAGCTGCACGAAGCAATTCGAAGTACAATTTTAAATTTAATAAATAAATAAGGGTTTTTTGAAAATACACTCTGTTCAATATTTGCTATAATTATGTATCAAATATAATCATTGTAAAATTTAGGTTAATGTATTCTAAATAGTAATTAAATGAGTTTCATAAGTCTTGCTTATTTTTTCAATGTATGAGAAATATTCCATGATAAAGTGATTTTAGGTGAATGATACCAGATTATATTTAGTTTTCTTCTGTATCAGAGATTCATCTCTAACTTCATTGTTGAAATTCAATGAGAATGTATGCTGGAGTTCAGCACCACAAAAAATCAGTTGGAATATTAATCGTTTGTTTAGTAATAACAAATAACTAATATATACTGCTTGAGTTATATATTTTTTGACTGTGAGAAAATCTCCCGGAATTTTCACCCCCTAAATTAGAAATCTCCCGGAATGAACCTCTCACTAGGTGGCAACCCTACGTGCACCCCTACTTTATCGCCTAAAAATTTGGTCTTCAAAGTGCATGTTTTACATGTGTATATACAGTAATTGTATCTACTGAAATAACAATTTTTTGCTTTCCTTATTTAACTTATCAAGCAACTTACTAAATGGTATAATGGTTAGCTTCAGAGTTTGAGAATAAGGCACTCTCTAGATAGATATTATTATAATATTCATAAATGAGATTTCAATAGGAGATGTTTCAAAACTATAATCATCACCAAAGGCCTTTAGATCATATCTAATTTTTAACTAGGTTTATATGTGATCAGGGGGATTCAGAAATCCTAAATCACCATTGATTCAGAGTTGGTTAATATATAGAGAAAAGTCCATGCCAGAATCGACTTTTAGTTCTTAAAATGGCTACCTGTTAGCCTAAATTGAGGTGTATTTTTGTAGTCCTTTTAAAGTAATGGGAGTTCCCTTTTTAATTCCATTAATAATTTTTCTTAACATTTTTCAGGAAATAAACTTATTACATTTATGGATGATTTTAATATGCCATTAATGGAATTATATGGAGCACAACCTCCTCTGGAACTTATTCGCCAATGGCTTGACTATGGTTTTTGGTATGACCGTGAAAAACTGACACCTATGTACATAAATGTAATCATCCATCTTATTGATTTTTTTCTAAAAATTTCCTATTATAGTAATTGATGTTCTATAGCAGGGGTGTCCAACCTATGACCCACGAGCTGGATGTGGCTCATAAAGGTTTTTTTGGGGCCTGCAAAGTTATGATACAAAAACAATCCGAAAAATTTAACATAAATTCAAATGCTTTTATGAAAATTTTTGTAGGAAGCCTTTTAAAAGTGTAATGTTAACTATACTAACCTTATTTAGACTTGATTTTCGCTTATATGGCACCTCAAAACGTATATGTAACATCTCATTTAATCTCTAATGCGACTCGCCAAAGAATTGGAAACTTCCAATGTGACCCGCCGAAGGATTCGCTACCACTGATGCAGCCTGCCATATGATTAGGTTGGACACCACTGTTCTGTACAATTTCCATGATTCCATTGTGTAAAATTCCTTTTAATTGGTAAATTGAAACATACTTATTTTCCATAAATTTTTATTGAAATTTTAATGTAACTTCTTTTATTTTTGGACATCATCTAATGATATGTATGTATATACGGGCATCCCTCACATAGCACTCTTAATTGGTTCCTGAAAAATAAAGAACTAACTGTAACCACACTAAGTGAGGTAATGTTTCTCATAAGAGTGAGAATGCAAATTGATTTAATGTGTGCTTCCAACCTGCTGTCAATATTACTGGATTCCCAAAATTCACACATGTATTTTCATGGTTTTGGCTCATCTCAAATTATACAAGGAGTCAAAACGATATAAATAAGTACAGGTATATGTTAGGAAATGTTAGATTTTCATTAATTATGCAGCCACTGGTGCAAGAAATAATTTGTTATTTGCAGTCCTTTTCTAGCAATGTCAACTCATTAACTGCCTTCACAGAAATGTTCATGGATTTCTGTCAACTTTCTAGTTAAAACTCTTTATTCTCGATCATTCGTAAAATTGTATTTTGCCGGATTGGTTTTACATAGTTCCTTTTTCTTGTAACTAGAGATACTATTGTAAAATATAGCCTCTTCAGATTTTGGGCACCTTAAAATGAAGTTGTGTCATAGTATTTATTTATGCCATTTCTATGTTAATGTTATACTTTTGATTTATGTTCTGATGCCATTCATATCATATGTTGTAATACTACAACACTCCATAAAATACAGTAATTCATTTCTTTTTGTGCTTTAAGATGTTTTGAACCTTAGGCTTTGGTACCAATTATGTACCTATACTGTATAACATTGGTTCTTAGGGGAAATATTGTTTCATTTAAAGTTGTGATTTTCAGAGATGAATTAATGATGTTAATTGAGGACAACTGTATATTTTAATGTAATATTTCCGATCTATTATCATAAGTTTAATGTCCTATTTTCTTTTATAAAATAAGACAAACATCAAAATATGTGTGACATAAAATAATAATTAAAACTTAAATAAATCTTGAAATATCTACCATATCAGATAATTTACTTCAGATAAAATGTGTGAAATATGCCATATTGTTAAATCAAATGTGCCTAAACATTGACACTGTATTATAGGACATGTTGCTGTTGGCTGCCATGGGCCCTCCAGGAGGAGGAAGAAATATGATACCAAACAGATTGCTAAGTTGTTTCAGCGTTATAAACATGTCTTTCCCAAATATTTCTCAGATTGAAAGAATTTTCGGGACAATGATTTATAATAAACTAAATGATTTTGATGATGATGTGAAAAGATTAGGTAAGTAGAATTAGTACTTGGAATAATATAATGATTTTAAAACTTTAACTGTGTAATTAAATTTCTAGGGGTCTTCTCAGAATTTTCATTTACATGCAAAGAGTTGAAATGACTGAGAGGAAATATTTTGACTAATATGGGTTTTTCAAAATGCTGCAGTCAGAAATTTTTTGTTAAAAAAAAATTTTTGGAGACAACAGTTAAAAAACCGGATCTTGTCTGTTATCTGCCACCCACCTAAGTTAATATATGCAGCGACCTTCTGGTGGTGGGATATGGAATCAGCACGGGATATGACTGCTCCGGGTACAACATACTCCAACACATCCTCCGGGTTGGGTAAGTAAGTTCAAGTGTTTTGGTTTCTTCCCAAGCTCACTTTCCTGCTCCCCCAAGGAATGTGGCACAGTGAACATGGGAAGAAACCAAAAACACTCTAACTAACTTACCCAACCCAGTCGGTCATATCCCGCCTGCTTATTTTTTTTCCTGCAGCCAACCTCAATGCAGTTTCATATCTCACCACTTCATTCCATTAGGGTGCTGTGTATATTAACCTGGGTAGGTGGCAGACAACAGACAAGATCCAAAAAACCATATTTTATTGTCACTTGCTCTTAAATGATCTTTAAGGAAGTGATTAAACAACTTATTCGAATAGAGCACATAATTTGCTCCAAAAAAAGTCCACAAGAGTACATAATTATGATGTCAGGTTTCAGAGATAAAAGAAATGGAAACAAGACTAATCTTTGTAACAAATTTCACTTTATAAAAGAATAATGCTCTACTATATGATATGAATATTCATTGCATTGCAACATCCTCATGTATAGAATTATACAATATATATATATATTAACTTAAGGAAATGAAAAGGTAGTGATGAGGGTGGCAACAAGGTGTTGAAGGAAGCCCAGCAGACGCTTACCAAGTTGGCAGGCTGCTGGGGGCGTTGAAGAGACACGTTAAACACACGAACACAAAAAACAAAAAAACACGCAAGCTTATCGAGCCTATGCCCTTCTTCAGCGATAGAGTAACTGAGAGTGACACACTGGGCTGGGAATGACAGGGTGATGTGGGGAGGTTCATGATCGGAGGAGGCGGGGAGTAGGAAGGGTGTATAGCCAATAAGGAGGGAGTGTGGTGATGTAAAGTGCGAATAGCTACAAAGTAACAGAGAAGACATTGTAAAGGGGCTAATAGGGTTAGCGGAGGTCTAGGCCAGGCGGGGAGAAAGAGTCAAGAAGATGTGTATGTGCTAGTTCCCAGTGTCAGAGAAGGGGGGCAGGAGTGTCCTTGGGTAAGGCGCGAATAACCCTTACGTTGTAGCAACTATTGTAGGGGACATTGTGGGCATTGACGTGTAATGCAACTAGGAGGGGGCGTCTGAGAGAGACGCTATTCCGGTGACCGTTTATGCAGATATTTAACGGATTGCTGGTGAGGCCTACGTAAAATGCGGGACATAGGGTGCAGGTAAAGAGGTAAATGACGTTACGGATGGTGCAGTTGCTTCTAGAGGTGATGGGGTAAGTGATATTGGTGGAGGGACTGGAGAAAGAAGATGAGGGTAGGTGGATAGGGCAAGTGAGGCAGCAAGGTTTGCCGCAGGGGTGAGACCCTATGGCAAGAGGCGTGGTAGAAGTAGGAAGTTCCTTCATCCACAAGATATTTCCCAAATTGGGGGGCCGGCGGAAGGAGAGGCAAAAAGGTTGGTAAAGAGGGACTGGTGGGAGGAAGAGGTAAGAATTAGGTGGGCAGCATGAAGGATTGTTTTGAGGGCTTCGTGGATTCCAGGAAGGAAACGTGTAGTAAAAGTGAGTTAAGAGGTTGGTTCAGGGATAGTAGGTGTGTGTGGAAGGAATCCATAGTAGGTAGGCGTCATCACCCTATGGATCTGTTCGTGGACCAGGACTGCAGGGTAGCCACGCTTGAGAAGAGCGTCCTCGAGGACAGAGTAGTACTGTAGAAGGGATGCTCTATCAGAACAAAGCCTCCATCCTCATTGAGTAAGGGCATGGGAGATAGAGGTTTTATTATGAAGGGGATGGCAGCTATCAAAGTGGAGGTATTGGAGGCTGTTGGTGGGTTTGATATGAGCACAGGTGCGGATTTTGCCATCTTGAAGGTAAAGATCGACATCCAGGAATGTGATGTGGGAGGTAGAGGATTGGTGAGTGAAAGGGAGTGAAGGATGGGAGGAGAGGCGTGAGAGAAAGGAAAGGAGAGAGTCAGGTCCATGCGTCCAAATGAAGAAGACATCGTCGATGTATCTCAGCCACAAAAGTGGTCTGAGTGATACGTTGAGGAAGAGTCGTTCCCATTCTTCCAAGTAACAATTGGCGTATGAAGGCGCCATATGGGTGCCCATCGCAGTGCCTCTAATTTGAAGGTAGTGATGCCCATTGAAGGAGAAGTTGTTCATTTTTAGCACCATTGCTGCCAAGTCTAATAAGAAATGGGAGGACGGTGTTGCGTCGGGTGGTCTTGAGTCCACGAGTTTACTAAGGGCAGAGAGTTCATCATCGTGAGGGATGTTTGTGTAGAGGGAACAGACATCGATAGTGGCCAAAATGGTATTGGGTGGGAGAGGAAAGGGGAGGTGTTTGAGAAAGTGGTTAGTGTCTTGGATGAAGGAAGGGAATTGACGAATGAGAGGTTGTAGGTGGGAGTCAACGAAGGCGGAGATGCGTTCAGTAGGGGAATTATAGCTGGCAACAATGGGGTGGCCGGGGATGTTGGGTTTATGGATTTTAGGGAGAAGGTAGAATGTGGGTGCGTGGGGTTTGTTGGGGATCATTAGAGATTATATGTATACATATCATATATATATATATATCCTCAACTTGGTGTCTGCTGGGCTTCCTTCAACATGTTGTTGCCACCCACATCACTACTTTTCCTTATATATATATATATATATATATATATATATATATATATATATATATATATATATATATATATATCTATTATAAATATCTGCTTCTTATGGAGGATATATATTTATATATTATATAAAACCTAAGGTACTTCTAGATATTCCACAGAGCTGAAATTTGGAGGGAACCTTTGTGTTGGTCCAAAACCATCAGGAAAAATCGAAAATTCCAAAATTTCCCCTTACAATGGGACCTTTTACACCCCAAAACGTTCATTTTCAAGTCCCATTAGAAAACCATTTAAATCCGTACAAGCCTTTTTATAATTGCATTTTTAAATTACTTTTAATTAAGGTACAAATGCCAGACCTGAATTAGAAGACGGGAAAAAGAACGAAGATTGTTTTTCCTGAAAGTAGAACACGAATCCATTTCAAATTAGTCCAATTATTCGTTTTTTACTGCATAAAAATGGGATTTTATACAATCTATAGCAATGGTCCAATATTTCTGTCATGACTACGAGACAATGCTTTTCTTTGGGAATTTATTTTACATGTTAATAAAACTGAACAAGAGCCACAAACTGAAAAGTAGCTTTGTCATGACGTCACTCTCAGACGAGTAATATTGCACTGAAATTTTCAGGGTTTGTAGATGTCATGAGTAGGCCTTTGGATATTATGAGACCACTCCTGTAGGATTCCTCGGTTCGACTCCAGGCACTCCAACATTTGAGTTTTTCCTGTGTAATTAGCATTACAGCTTATTCTTGTCTTGTCTGATCACTTTATTTCACCAATTTCTTGCTTGGCAATCTCACCATTTGAGAGGGAGGAGTTTTCTTTGATGTATCTCTTTGAGGACATCCGTTGGGGCAGTTTGATACTAGCTCTGCTAGTTCCGTCCCAACCAAGAAAACATCCATGTTCAGAAATGAGAAAATTGATCTGCTACGATAGTTCAGTGGTAGAATATCCACCCGGCAAGTGGAAGACCCGGGTTCGATTCCTGTTCATAGCAGACTATTTTCTCATTTCAAAATTATTCCCATTATTATTATTATTATTAATATAATATATTTAAATATTATAACATTTTTGTACAGTAAACAAATTCAAAACACTAACAACATATACACAACAAAAACAATGTAAAAGAATGCTATGAAAACTTTGATATGATTATCCGATATTTTTGCCCCGGCCCCCAGGGCGCTGGATAATCAATGATATACTGTATATGATAATTTTTATAAAACCATCAATAGTTATTTCATTACCCCAATTAAATCCGACAGTGGGACCCTGTGCACGGGCATTTAAAACAGGCGAATAAAGGTTAACACACTTGGAGAAGCAAAATGAGATCCTCAAAAATCTTCTTAGACGCATTAGCCTGGCTAACATGTTTTTTCCACCAGGATGCTGGTGAAGAGGTTTGTCACATCAAACAACACCAGCATATGCTTATTGGATAAAGATTCCTTTTCTAAGCACTGGGCCAGAACAATAGAGGAAAGGCCCAAGAATGGACATGTTAGAGAAATTAAAAATAAGTAATTGTGTCTCCACAGATCATTACATTGTAGTGTATGAAATACATAATTTTCCCATCCCTGCTCCTTGAACTTCCAACTGTTTACCGTTTTTGACTCCCTTCCTCCTTCTCCCATACAAATACCAATGATAAGACCTCTTGCATCTCCTCTTTCTCTCCTGCTACCTTTACCTGATATCCATTGAATGTATAATTATATACCTGAGGATGTTGCAGTGCAATGAATATTCATATCATAAATTTAGAGATTCTGAGTGCCTGCATGCATGAGTGCTATGTCTGAAGGGTCCCTGTCATTGCTGAAAGGCACATAAACCTACAGACAACCGTGTCTGGTACTAGGTCCCTGGCGTGGTATAATTTCCCTTAAACCTTAGTATTATTCCCCTTTCCTTTTTTTTTCGGTTTTCCCCTTTCCCTTTTTTTTCGGTTTTCCCCTTTACCTCTTGGTGTGTGCTTGTGCATGTGTTTGTGGTTGCCTATTCGTTCCCTGTTGCACTCGTACAGACACACAAACTTTCTAGCAACAGTATGTTTTCAGGCAGAGATTAATCTCTCGCAAACCCGGTATTTTTTATCCTTCTTCCATCTTTAGGATTAGTGTTTGATTGAGTGAGTGCATGTGTGAGTGACATCAGGTCCTTGGCGAGGAGTAACAACCACTAAATGTGTAAGTTTGTATTTTTTGATTCCATTTATTGTTCTCTCCTTTTTGCTGTTTTTCTCCATTTTCCTTACTTTCTTTCTCTGTGTGTCTCTAAATTTTTAATCTTATGGTTAAGGAGTGAAATTTTAATCTTGAAAAGACAATGGTTAAAATCAGTATCTCTCAAGGTACACAGACATGGTTCTGCCCACCATTCAGAATGATCCGCTTGTGAAAGTTGCAATTTGTGTGCCACAAAGAAGAAACAAATACATACTGACTGAATTTGCTCAGTATATATTGTCCAACTTTGTCGGTACAAAAAAAGTGATTGTTTCCAAGTTTGCCATAATTAATATTTATAATAAGTATTCCATACCTTTTGTAAAACATTGAATTTCTTATTTTTATAAAATTTATCGTGAACTCTTTGTTTTTGTCATTAGTTCTGTAGAAAAGTAGATTACTCATTTCTAATAGGATTTTTGCATTGAAGTTTAAAAATTGAATTACCTTCATCTTTTTTGCTCTGTTTAATATGAAAATTTAACTACTAACATTTTTCATATAAATAACTTTATTTATGATTAACATGCTATATTTAATCAATATTATTGTAAAAAGTTGAGTTTGTGCATCTAGGACTATTTTCCCCAAAATCCTATGCCAGATTGGGTTAAGAGCATATTTTCTTAGGCCAAAGCTTATTCATAAGAGAATCTCAGAAATTAAATGATAGTATACAAGTGGTGGAAGAATTGCAGACTAAATTATACAAGGTGCTTTATTTCACCGACTGCTATCATTCTATCAAAGTAAAGAATCATAAATGTGATATATTGTTTGTTGCCTACATTTTTACTATCATGTAGTTTTTAGCAAATTTTTTCCGATTACTCCCCAGCAGCTTATCCTAGACCAACCAAATGTTTATTATGTCTAGCCCTCATGTAGACCTGAAAATCTCAATAATTTGGCTTCTATATACAGGTTTATGAATTCCAGAGATACTGCTTGTACAAACTGATGGAAAATTTAATACATAAGCGATTTTAAAAAGCTCTAAAAAAAGAACATGGCCATTAACAATATAATACAGTTGTTAGATACTTTCGCTGATTTTTCTATGATAATTTGTATGCCATTGATATATTTTTCCAATTCTAGGCTTACCAATTACTCATTCCACTATTTCTTTGTATGAAGCAGTAGTTGGAAGAATGCTGCCAACTCCTAGAAAAATACATTATCTTTTCAGTTTGCGGGACATATCAAAGGTAATGTTCTCAACAATATTTATTAAAACCTAATTAATAGTAATTAAAAGACACTTCATCAGAATGGTATGAAATACTTAATGTCCTATCTACTCCTGTATATCTTTTTAGATGTTCAAAGGTGGAGGGAGAGATGAATAGGATTCTTTTTTCTCTTTATGTTCTTCCACCCTATGGTCAGGTTTACCAACATGATGCAACATTATTATTTAAATGAAATTAGTGTTAAAAGTAAGTAGATGGGGACCTCGCAGCGGTCAATCCCTTGGACCGTCAATAGCCTGCGAGATACCTCTAGTCCTTGGCATTGCGAACCCTTCCCAGCAGGGTATCCCCTGGCCGCAAGAATGATTATGCATGAATTAATCAAAACTTTTTAATACATTTCTGATGCGAATGTATCTCTGTTTAACGCTGCATGTAGTTTCTCGACTATGCACGTTTTTGAAAGGGCTTTTTACAGCAAATATTAACGAAGTTGACATTTTTTGCTTAAAGGTACCAATGAATGAAATTATCATCACTGAATGTGGAACAATATTCAACAATGCAAAATTATTAATTGGAGTAATATTTCAAAATATCAACAAATATACCATTTCCCACTCTTTTATTTGATCTCAAATAATGTATTCTAGGCCGTGCATGCATGCCAGGCACACTTCAGCATAAAATCTACAAAATTTACTTTTTGCCAAAAAATGATGGAAATTTTTCAGAGGTTTGCTTAAATCCGGGGTCAGCTTCTGTTCTGGCAGATACAGTATATTTTCACCGCCCCTGCAAATATAGGTACTCCTGCAATACTCTTACAGAGAGAAAAGGCATTCTTTCTGTGGTGGGAACAACTGCAGTTATTTATATAGTAATTTAAATCACATTTTTTCTGTGGTAGAACATGCGAGACAATGGCAGCACCTAGGAATATGGTTGAGGTGTCAAAAGAAAGATCTTACCATGTAGATGTGCAGGCACTTAAAAAATTTCAGATCAGAGTGGTGGGTCAACATTTATTGATGATATTTATCACATCAGAATTTCAATAGTGGGAATGGGGAAACTAAAACCCGGTGATAGCGCAAAAACGGCTGGACCGATTTTTACAAAAATTGCAACATATCGAAAGGTTGATCCAACTTAGAACTTGGGCTACATGCAATATCAGAATTTCAATCAGGAGGGGGGTGTGTCTCTATCGATATTTTTAATAGAGAGAGAATTTTGATATAGGTTACGGTGGGTGTTTGAGTGACCCGATCTGAATGAAATTTGAATGCAGTCAAATGCCACCAGGATGGTAGGAGGATACAGGCAGTTGGAGGGAGGGATGGGTGATAATGTGTGTATTAGTCACCACACATGGGAGCTGCAAGCTGGATCTCTGCAGTCACTCTCTGCTAACCATCAGTTTCAACCGGTAATCCCTAGTCTTAATAATTTCAAGATGTTGTGGATATATTGTTAAAATGCTTAATTTGAGAGAAAATAAACAAAATAAATGACATTAATTTATTTTATAAACTATATACAGGTATACCTGATTTAAGTTGAGAATACATCCTTGAAAATGAGACGTAAATTGAATCAGCGTAAATTGAAGAAGTTTTTCCCATAAGAATCAATGGCATGAAGTGAGGATGCATGCAGGATTTAAGGACAGTTCAGCACAATCAATAGCAGCAACCCCTATATGTTGGCACTAGATAGTCAAAGATAGTCTGAGTTTGGACGGGATAAATGCAGATAATAGATCTAATGGAAACAGTATTAGGTGGCCACTTGGAGGAGAATTCTCCATCTGAGTAAACAGTAGTGATGTATCTCAGGGTCTCTCGCAATAAGATTGCAACATTGCTGCCTTTCTAATCCAAATTTCAAACATAGTCGCCTGACTGCACTATGCAATTCTCCTCACACTGTTATTATTATATTATCAGAAAACATATACAACTTATTTGTAGAGAATTAGTAATCAGTGAAGTATTTCAACAGGGAATTATCAAGCTTGTCTTATAGATGAAAAATTCAAAACCTTGTGGCTAATCAAAGATACAAGTGTTTTTTAGGTCCTTGTTCTTGAATCAGTCAAGTAGAAAAAGTGCCTTTTCTTTAGGATAATAGTGTTTAAGAATATACAAAGGTGGTTCAAATGAAAACAGCAAAAGTGAAAAGAAAGTGGGAAGAAGTATGAAATCCTATTATTATTGTTATTGCTATTGTTGTTAGTTATTTTTGTTATTGTTATCATTATTTTGGTGGAATATTTTGTGATATTTGGTACCCCTTGCCATATAAATATAGCATCTTGTATAGAACATTGCACAAGTTGGAGTTGAGATCAGTGATACGATTTTTGAATGCAGGAATAAAACCAATTGAAATACCCAGGAGGATGGTTAATGTGTATGTAGATAATTGTTTATCATAGAGGGGAGTGTATAAATTGGATGAAAAGTTTAAAAATGATGTACAAGATGTGGAAGACGCTGCTCGGCCAGGGCAGGATGATCATGTAGTCACACTGGCGAACATTTCTGCCATTGATAGGCCCATTCCCAAAAACTGTATCATTAAAGTGAAAGAAATCAGCAAGAGATTGAGCATCAGCATTGGATCTGTTCACAATATTGTCCACAAAGAGCTTGGTATCAATAAAGTTTGTTCGAGGAGGGTGCCCGGGTAACTCACTAAAGATATGAAGTAACAACATGTTGGCGCTTGCTCTGTGCTACTCTCTCGGTATTAAGCTGAAGGGGAAGATTTCTTGAACTGCATAGTGACTGGGGATGAATCATGGGTCAATCACTTTCAGTCTGAGAGTAAGCGAGCAAGTCAAGAATGGTGGCATCCTAGCTTGCCGAAGCCAGAAAAATTCAAAGCAACACCATCCGCAGGAAAAATGATGTTCACTGTATTTTGGGACAAAAATGGAGCAATTTTGGAGAGTTATTTGGAAAAAGTGACAATTGTCAATAGTGATTCCTACCGCGATCTTCTTAAGAAAAGACTGAAGCGTACAATCCTGTCGAAACATCAGGGACTCATCCGAAAAGGAGTTTGTTTGCAACAAGAAAATGCCCATCCTCATAGTGCCTGTGTGACTCTTGAAACCATTCAGGATCTGCATTTTGAAGTGATACCCCATCTGCCTTCTTCCCCAGACTTGAATCTGAATGATTTTCATCTTTTTGGCCCACTCAAAGAGGCATTATGAGGGAAACATTTTTGTTCCGACTGTGATCTTAAAAATGCGGTGCATGATTGGCTGAGCAAGCAACCAAAAAAGTTCTTCTCCGATGGAATCCATACATTGGTTTCATGATGGCAAACATGCATTGTAAGAGGAGAGGACTATGTTGAAGAGTAAATGAGTATTTTGTCAAAGGTTTTAATAAAACATTTTTCTATTCACTTTTGCTGTTTTCATGTGAACTACCCTCGTAGAAACAGAATTAATAAAGTGAATTAGAATTATAAATACATATTGTTACCATGCTGATATTTTTAATTTCTCTAATGCTTGGTTTCCATTAATACAAATTTTAGAAGCCAACATGTTAGCAAAATTTTAATACAAGTGAAAACAGTCTGTGAAATCTCAACTTTTTTTGGACAACATGTTGGATGTTGGCTGCGAAAACTCACTGAATTTGTTGTGTTTGATTTTATTTGTAAATTGGAAACACTTGCCCGACATGTTGGCAGAGTTTGCATATGTGCAAGCTCAAGGTCAGTCTATTCAACTGTCAACAAACACTTGTTGTTTATTGCTCGCTACTGTCTGTCTTATGTTGTTTGGCAAACTAAGTGAATATGCATATTTGTACTTATGTGGTAGACAAAGCAAATACAATTAAGCTAATTTAACTTTAGAAAAAACCAGTGTAATTGCCCGTCAAATATGATGGGTATGTGTGAATTAAGTATTAAGTTAAAATTGAAATAAAAATTAATGAAACCAACTTCTAAATGCACTAAAAGTAAGCAATACAAATAAAATACACATAACTGAGTTTAACAGAGAGTAAAAATAGTTTTTGGTGAATAGAAATTGTATGACGAAGAAATACATTACTCTATACAAATCTTATATGCCCAAAATTATTTTTAATTTATGAAACATTTAATTTTGTCTCTCTCTCTCTGTCTGTCTCTCTTCTCTCTCATGCATTAAAACATTCAAAGCACGCTTTCCTTACATATATAGTATAAGGGTTGAGACGACAATAAAATCTCGAGGTTTAACAATGACATGGTCGGCAAGGCAACATATCGTTAAAGAGCTTAAATTTTTCCAATAAATTTGTTTTAAACGTAGAACTTGAGCGATTTTTAATTGTAGGCAAAATGTGGTGATAAAAATAAGAAATGTTATTTATCCTCCTTTAAAACGGTTAAGACCTGAAGATTGTTGGTCAATTATTTCTAAATTTAATTTGCAAAAGAGTAAAAGCCTGTAAGTTGAACAATTGATTTTTGTATTATCTTATGGGAAATGGCACCCCCCTTGACTTTCCCCCTCCCTGCAAAAATCAAAATTCTGGCCCTGAGGTACACATCTTCATGGCATCATTAGTTAGTGTACTAAGTTTTAAATTTCTAAGTTTCTTGGTTTTCGAGATATGCTGTCCACACACACACATTGCCTTATATTAATAGAGATATTCATTTTTATGGGATGTTACATCTAGCTATCATAACAACAACAACACACCTTGATGCTTTCCCTTGTGGGGTAAGCCATACCATTGGTCTGCCAATTACCAACCCATCACCACATGCTTCCTCCACACACTTCTATCCCTGCACACTTCTTTTGCTTCACTTACACTCATACACTGAGTCACACATTTCCTCTTATTCCTCATACTTTTCACATCCCTTTTTCTCAGAGTCTCACCAACCACATCCAACCAAGTCTTGCGCGGTCTGCCTCTCCCTCTCTTGCCATTCACTCTTCCTTCATATATTCGTTTGGTGATTCTACTCTCCTCCATTCTTTCTACATGTCCGAACCACCTCAGCAGACCTCTCTCATACGGATCTGTCACACTAGCTTTCATACCACATTCGTTCATCACCCAATTATTCCTTACTTTGTCCCTCCTAGATTTTCCACAAACTCTTCTCATGTATCCCATCCCAAATGCATTCAAACTACTTTTGTGCTTCTCCTGACACACCCATGTTTCACTGCCATACAGCAAGGTAGGCATTAAAACACTCTTGTATGCAGACATTTTCGCTTCTTTTGACAACCATTCATTCTTTGCAATCGACCACACACTCCCTGCCACCTTTCTACCAGCATTCACTCTCCTTTTGATTTCCCCATCTACTCTACCATTTTACTGAACATTCTACCAAGGTATACAAATTCATCCACTACCTCAATAGTTCAACCATTTATGCTAAATTGACAGTCGTTCACCTCATTCTCCCGATCGAACACAACTACCTTGGTTTTGGCCACATTTATCCTTAAGTCCATTCTCCCTGTCGTATCATGCAGGCTATCTAACATTCTTTGCAATTCTCCTGGGTTCTCAGCCATTAACACAGCATCATCAGCATACAAAAGTACACGAACATTCTCTTCACCAACCTTAACACCCACCATATCCATACATGCCTGTCTCACACATTTATCCATGAACACATTAAATAACCAAGGGGACATGACACATCCTTGTCATACTCATCATGCCATTCACCCTTGCACACGCCCTACTTCCAATATACACTACCTTTATAGCATTCAGCAACCAACCATTCACTCCATACTCACTCAGAACATTCCACAATTCATTACGATTCACTCTGTCATATGCTTTCTCTAGACCAACAAATGCACAGTACACTTTCTTTCTTACATCCAACCCCTTCCAGGAATGAAGCCACATTGCACTCCCCACATTTTATCCATAGTTACCTTTTGTACTCTTTCAATCAAAACTTTCCCATACACCTTTCCAGGTATACTCAGCAAACTAATCGCTCTATAATTCATACATTGTTCTATCTCCTTTACCCTTGTAGAACGGTACAATTACACCATCCTTCCATTCAGCAGGCACTCTCGAACTCCTTGCACACAGATTGCACAGATCACACATCCAACACATAAGCAAATCACCTCCATACTTCAACATCTCTCCCGTTATGCCATCCACACCTGCAGCTTTTCCATTTTTCAACATATTCACTGCTTTGACTACCTCGTTCTTACTAATCCCCTCATATTCATTAATATTCACTCCGACAGATTCACTCGGATTTTTAGACCCATTCACAACATTTCCATACAACTCTTCAAAATACTTTTTCCAACACTCCCTTACATCACTCTCATCCCACACCATTTCACCATTCTTTCCTTGAATTCCGCTCATACCCATACTCATTCCTTGCTCTCTTCACCCATTTCCAGAACAACTTCTTATTCCCCTCAAAATCATTCTGCATTTTCTCAGCTTCATTCATCCGCAATTGTTCTTTACTCTCTTTCACAATATTTTTTGCAGCTCTCCTTTTCTCTTTATACATTTCATACAGTGCCTTTCGCTCATTTTCATTCTTAGCAGCAATCATTCTCACATATGCCTCCTTTTTCTCATTCACAGCCACTTTAACTCTCTCATTCCACCATGCATCACCTCTCATTCTTCCAACAACTGCAGTTCTACACACCTTAGTAGCACAATGCAAGATGATACCTTTCAATCTGTTCCAAGCCTTCTCCACATTCTCTTCTCTCATTTCCTCCTTCCATTCACTCTCTTCGGCCATCAGCCTTTCTTTTAGCACACTTTCATATTCCCACCTATTCATTTGCTCTTGCAGTCTTTCCACTTTTACTCTAGTTACCTTCTCCCCTTTCCTCTTTCTCACAATCCATTTTCTCCCAAGATCTACTCTAGAGGTCACTATATAGTGGTCTGATCCACATTCCGCACCTCTCACAACTCTCATATCATTCACAAGCTCCCTCAACCGTTCATCATACACAACAAAATCTATCACACTCTTCGCTTCCCCTCTTGTCCATGTATACAAGTGGATTGACTTGTGCTTGAACCATGTGTTCAAGACAAACAAACCCATTTCCATACATACATTCACCAAGCTTTCACCATTATCATTCACTCTTGGGTCACCAAATGGTCCAAGGACCCTTTCTGTGCCTTCTCGTTTTACTCCCACCCATCCATTCATATCTCCGAGCATAATTACTCTTTCTCCTGGTTCACACTCACTCAAAATATCTCTTAATTCTTCCCAAAATTTATTCTTATCATATTCATTCTCACCGGCAACCGGAGCATAACATGCAACAAGCATAATCCTGCGCACACCCACTTTCATCCGCACCCACAACAGCCTTGGTGACACTAATTCATGCTTTCTCACATGCATCTTAGCCCTTTCATTCAGTATCAATCCCACACCTTGACTACCGTGCACGTATTCATCTACTCCAGACCAAAAGACCAAACTACCGTTATTCATTTCTATCACATCCCTCCCTTTACGCTTAGTTTCACTCACACACAAAACATCTATCCTCCTTTTATCCATTTCATTCATCAATTCACTCTCTTTCCCATACATACCTCTTACATTCCATGTTGCAATCTTCCATACTGGGTCATCATCAGATGGGCCAACCTGCTTCAACCTACGCCGCCCATCATGGTTTCGGTCGTCCAAGGCATTCTTATAGCACATTTTAGTAAAGTTAAAAATAAGGTAAGCAAGGTTACCAGCCTATACTGTACCCGTGCCACATGCAGCATTCCCTACTAACGGTAAGGGCACAATACAGATCAGTTTTGGCACAATTTGGCCGTCATGCCACAAGCAAAACCAACACCCAGTATTACCCCAGGTATGCTTACGCTATTCTACCCAAGCTAGGATCTCTACTCTAGAGACTACCTTGTGAGCCAACATTCCGTTGCCCGTGTCCTACCAACTAGGAGGTACGTGCAGTGTACTGACACACTTTGGATGTTACATCTAGCAATCATAAACAAGCAAATAATCAAATTGATGTGCTAATCGAAATTGGGTCAAAGCTTAACTGTGATATTAATTACATAGAGAAAAATGCCTCCTTAAGATCACAGTACTTTCGGGAACTAACAAAAGTGAGGAATAGCAAAAGCAGTGGATCTTCAGCAGATGATATTTACAAGCCTTCCTGGTATGGTTTCCAAATAATTGCTTTTTTGTCACTTCATTCATAAGATTTAACGGGACCCATGATATCCGAGACCCTGGGTTCTCTTGAAACTTCGGGAATTAAAGAAAAATCTATTACAATGAGTATTATTTGATGCAAGTTTTATTCTTTTTTGAAAAAATGCCTTGGAGTATTATTTTAAGAAAAGCAAATTACGTAATTCATTCTAGACAAGTGTATGCACAAGATAAAATTATGTGTATAGATCTACCTTTAATGGACCACACAACAGTATGTGTTCATGCGCAAAAGTATGTGTGTGTGAATACAACTTGTATTCTTTCATTTTGAGTTGTTAGTCCTCTCTTGATTAGAATAAAATACATCTTCAAAATAATAAAAGATTTTGCCAGCTATACCTTTCTGCTGTTCAACAATGCTACTGCATTGAAATTAATTTATAAGTTTAAATAACTGTTAATGAATATGCATTATGTAAGCAATAGGGACTGTTTTTCCCACACACATGCTTACCTAGCATAATTTGTTTTTTCTAAAAATAATAATCCAAGGCATTATTTCAAAACAGAATAAAACTTATATCAAATTGTACTTCATTGTAATTGATTAAAAATAACTGCCAGTATTGGGGTTCGAACCACAAAACAAGAATCGTCAGCTTGGTAGTTTGGCCCCTTAACCACTCTGCTAACCTGCCTATGCATTAATTAACTCCCTGTGAATATTTTATAAGGAGCGCAGTAATTTTCTATAAACTTTGACCCCCGATTTCTTGTTAACTTGGATCTATGGAGCCAAAACTTGGGGCACGTGTTTGCTAATTTTTATGCTTCTATCCACCAGCGAAAGTTGGTCACAGTTAGTGACATCGATGTCTGGCTCTCCCCTTATAAGATTAGCAGGAGCTAGAATGCTAGATCCCTGTACACCAGGAACTTTTCGACACTTTTCATTCTACATCTGGTAATTCTTTTTAGCAAAATGGTCAACCAATGCAGCTTTCCCAGTACTTTTACTGTAGGGGATGATTGTTTCTTATAAAATTTTTGTGAAAAGAAAATATATATGCATTTTAAAAGCAGCTAATTGCATATAATAGGTTCGAGTCATGAATTGAAAATTTTATTTTGTTAAATAAGTATATAGTGAAACTCCTAATCAATAATAATAACCATAAATGTTAAATAGATGTATAGAAATACCCAGTGCCATATTTAGGGGTGGAGCAACTGGGGTGTTTTTCCCAGAGCATCGTAACTTTGAAGAACACCAAAACTTTGAAAGTTGCAAAAAAATGAAACGTGTGAACAAAAAAGTTTTTTATTATTCATTTAAAAAATATCTGAAAAACTTCTTTCTTGCTTTCCCCTCGGCAAATGTGGCAATTAATTTTGATGTATCTGATTTTGAAATCACATCTTCCTCAATTGAAATTGTTGCTAGTCCATTTAATCATCCTTGAGTGGTTGTTAATCTCAAATAGGCTTTGATCAGTTTCAGTTTGGGAAAACTTCATTCACCAATAGCAATTGTCACAGGAATTGTTAAATACACACGTAATGCAACCCATGTTTTTGGCAACATGTTCTAGAAACAGCTTTTATGAATGAAGCTCAAAGCTTGTAGTGGAAGCAATTTGGCTTCATTTTTTGAAAGATCAGAAAAAATTTTCAGTACATCATAGAGTCCTTTGCCGTCGATGATAATTTGACATAACTGCCCAGTATCTCGAATTATAATATATGGGACTAAAAATATAACAATCTCACCTTTTATTTAAAAATTTGTCACAAAATATTTTTATATTTAAAAGCACTTGAAAAATACAATACAACAAATAAGAAATGACAGTTGATTTAAAGCTTCAGAACTTGGTTAATAAAAGATTTATTCTTACATAAGGTTTTAATCATTAATAAAGAGAACTTTATCAAAATATTTTAAGGTCACCAGACTCCCTGTTTATGTGGTTTGAGGAGAGTCAGCATTCCATCCTTTAGAAGGGACGTTAAGCCATTGGTCCCCTTGGTGTTCTTCATTAACCTTTAAATGTTGGATTTATTTTGGAGAATTTTTGTTCATTTTATGAAAAAATCTGATGTGGCCACCACATGACTTTCTCCATATCTGTAATATTTCTAAAAATTCCAAATAAGTTACATAATAATAAATATTTTAAGAAACCGAGAAAATTTTAGTCTTTACAAAGAACAGAAATCAACTCAAACCATAGCCTTCTGATATTGGATATAGCGACTAATTGTAAGCTCCAACAATTAAGAAATTAAATTGTTGTCTCAATTCTTCTACTATATGTGTAAGGAAAGGGTGCTTTGAATCCTTTAATAGGAAAGAGAGGAGAAAGAGGAAGAAAGAAAGGAGAGTGAGAGAGAAGGAGTGAGAGAGAGAGAGACTGTTAGAGGAGAGAGAGAGAGTGTGAGATAAGGAGAGAGAGGGAGGGAGACAGAGGAGACAAAGTGGGACAGGGAGAGAGATAGATAGATAATGGTCTTTATTAGGGTGAGATATAGACTATGAAGTCTATTTTTCCACGGTAGGAGAGAGGGAGGGAGAATGGGAGAGAGGAAGAGAGAAAATTAGGAAGAATGGGAAGTGCCTTAAATTTAATACTTAATCCATGCAAACCCGTCATATTGATGGGCTTTTATACTACTAATAAAATGTTTTTCCATAAAATATACTTGCTTTAAAAAGGTGCCAAAAATCATTTTGTCCCAGGCACCACAAAGGCTTTTAGTGGCTCTGCATAAAATCAAAACTGAAAATTTATAATATGCAAATATTGAGGATTTACTGTTTATTCATGAGATCTTTGCCTGAGGGCTTAATGACCTTTAACTTAAAATTTTAACAATGAAGTGTAATAATAATCTTTGTTCAATTTTGCTTAGATTTTTCAGGGCCTCCTTAGGAGTCATAAAGAATATCAAATGACAAAGAATTCATTTATTCGACTTTGGATTCATGAATGCTATAGGGTATTTTGTGACCGATTAATTGATTGCAAGTAAGTGACATATCGAAGTTTCAACCAGGGAATAGTTTGTGATATACAGAAATTCATTATAACTTATCGTTCAATAAAATATTCTTATAGAGATGAAGAATGGTTTGAAAGTCAGATGAATATTCAACTTGGAGAGTATTTTGATTTGACCTTTCATGGAATATGCCCAGGAAAAATACCACCCATATTCGGTAATTTTTATTATGACTTTATCTTCATCATTTTTTAAATTTACTGTATTTTTTAAACCTACTTGATAAATTAAAAATTACCGTATCTTCTGGTCTATAACGCGCGCGTTATCTATACAAAAAATATAAAAATCGGGAAAAAACATCATGCGCATTATACAAAGGAAAATAAAATAAATTGTTCCTCCTCATGAAACGGAATCCCCAGGAAGGATACGCTTTGAAGCCCACGATGTCCATCTCTTGAGCAATGCATTTCGCTTGCAATAAGACCCTTGTTGTGTAAATCCTAATGCCTTTTGCCCTTTCTCTTATCACCCACTCATACAGTTCTTCCTCGAGTTCAGGCCAAAAGCATTTTCTAAAACACATTGCTCGTTTTTTCCGATGCAACTTTTTCAGCACCAATTCGCCCTTACACCATTCTCGTACACTTGATTCCCCTACGTTAAACTTTCTTCCAGCCTCACGATTTCCTTTTTCTATAGCGAATTTTACGACTTCTAATTTAGACTGCGAAGTGTATGATTTTCGCTTTCGCATATTTTCGTTTTCCATGGTAAATTAAAAACTTTTTCAGTACCGACGCCAAGCTAATTCAAGATTCCATAATACCATGTGGTGTACAGTGAAAACAACTGAATAACGGAAAGCCACAGCAAATTTTAATTAATTCATTTTTTTCAGGAAGCGCTTGTTTCAAATCGATTTTTTTTACTGCGCGTTATCTATACATTTGTACCAGGTTTGAAGAAAATCACTTGCGCGTTATCTATAAGGTGTGTGTTATAGACCAGAAAATACGGTATTAGGTAATTGTTATACAGGTATGTCTCATTTAGTGCAATGAATGTGTTCCAAAAGGCCTTTGCGCTAATGCAAAATTGCACCATACAAATAGTTTATAACATAGTACTTAACCCAAATTATATTTACTAGTGTAAAATTTTACTATTTTTATATTGCAACTTATATATGGCATTTTTATATACCATTCTGAAGAAAAGAAAACTAAATTTATGATAATTGTTTAAATAATCATTTATTATGAATATAATGGTGTACAAAAGCTTCTAAAACTAATTATTTATTATAAAAAGTGAAATTGAATTATCTAATAACATTTTACATGAAACATGTTAAAAAAAATGAGATATACAAAATGATTCCAGGATGTAGCAATCAGTTTATGATGGCACATGGTTTGCTGTTTTTAAATTAAATAAAAAATGTTAAAATACACATTAACCCCTATAGCGTGAAAATCAGCATATGCCATCCTGTGAAGCATTCACTTTTACAGTTATTTTATTCTTTGTTTGTTGAGTTTCTGCCAAAATCATAGTATATCTCATTGGTTTGGTGAAACTTCCCAAACTACAGTGGAATCCCAATATAAGGTTTCCTCATTTAATGTTTTCCTGCATTTAAGGTTGTTAAGGGAGAGAGGGAGGGAGAGAGGGAAGGAGGGAGGGAAAGGGGAGGGAGGGAGAGAGAGGTAAGAAGAGAGTGAGAAAGGGAGGAGAGAGGGTGGGAGGGAGGGAGAGAGGGTGGGAGGGAGGGAGGGAGAGATGTGGAGAGGTGGAGGGAAGGGTGGGTGGGGAGGGAGGGGAGGGGAGGGGGAAGTGTGGAAGGGGGAGGGGGGAGAGGGATGGTGAGATCATTTGTTTCTCTTAACTATCGTATCAGCAATTCAAGAGATCAAAAATTGTGTGTATAAAGAAATTTATGATGCTGAGCAATAAAGTACTGGCATGCAGATACTCTGCATGGGTAAATCTATTGTGTATATTATACTAGTAGAAGGTGCTTGCATTGTGCAAGCATTTCATCTCTTGAAATAACATTAATTTTTCAGAGTGATATTTCATTATTAAAAATTTTTAATTTAAAAGATTTTACATCTACATTGATTTTTGTTCTTATGTTATGGAACAATATTAGATTAAAACAATTCCTAAATTTTGTAATTTTAAGAATATTATACTTTATCAATTGTGAGGTACCACACATTTCTGTAAAATTTTTAAGTTGTAGTACATCTAAAAGTGAAATAACATTTGTTTAATTCTTTCAATTTTAAAAATTTTTAACGGCTGCAATTTGTTGAAATTTAAAATGTTGACGTCTCCTTTGTTTCTGAGGATGATGGATGATTGCAAGGAAGTGGTGGGGGAATTTGCCAAATTTTTCTCATTGGTGGCTTTGACCTAAAAGACATCGGTTTCCCTGAGTTCAGTGACTCTCTGTTTACCTCCTATTTATATAATGAAAACAGAAATGTTCCCTTTCCACTATTTGAAAACTCAAGAAATGCCACGGTCCGCACATGCATAGAAAAAAAGGTTTTATGGTCCTCTTTCAGGAAAGGTTCCATAAGGGGGTATAACAGGGCTTCTCATAGTAAGAGGCATGGTGGGTTGCCATGGGAGGCACAAGATTTTTTACGAATCGGAGGGCGATGAGGGGCCCAATCTCTCATCTATCATTCTGCCTCCCTCCAAACTAAACTTCACCATTCTGCCTCCCTTCTGCCTTTCATAGATCTCCTCCATTTCCCTCTTTCTTACTTTGTGTATGAGAGACTATATAAATATATATAAATGAACACTTTGTTGCAACTGCACCGTATGCGACACCCAACTTCTCCCCCACCTTACTCCCTAATTCCCTCCATCCCCCTCCATTTAACATTTGCTGTGCTGGTGGTGTTGAAACCGATCGTGTCATTATTGTGGAATTTACTGACAACTATTTTGCCTCATCTCTTTTGTGTTAGTGTTTGCTGAAAGTCAGTGCCTTTAATTTTACTCATAAAATTTTAGCTAGTCAGTGTGATACATCAGCAGAGTTGTCACCCGCATCAAGAAATAGGCCAATCATCCATCAGGAAATAAGTAAGTTTTGTTCTATTTTTAATTAGAAGAAAATCCCCCTCAAGTGTAATACATATCTAAAAGAATGTTTTTGAAGTACGAAGCACTATGAGGGAGAATAGGGAATGGTAGAGGTCCTTAACTAACGGCACGTTTATTGAAGCTTCCTTTCTCATCCTCCATGCTTCTTATCTCGTGCTTCCTGGAGAAGGATTAACATCAGGGAACCATTTCTTTCACAAATGGAAGGAAAACCCAAAGAAGAATCGGTAGTGGTCAGGATAGTTTCTTTCGTGACAATGCAGCAAAACTGGCCTAGAGGGGGAAAAGCAAGACCAAGGAAAGGGATTTTAGGCCACTTTCCCTTGCTCAAGACATGATGCCTGGGATGAATGTCACTAGAACATAACCCTTTACTGTATGTTAACGAAATTAATTTTTTCATTTTCATTAAGTTTTCTGTTACAGTTATTTGAAAAAATTCGTTAACGTTTTTTGTTACATTAATCCAATATAATTCCATTATTTCATTACATTACGTGTAACGTTTTCGAGCACTGGATTAAACTGTGTTATATTAATATAGCACTGCATTTTCATTAGAAATATAACATTAAAAACAAAATGTAAAACCCAAAATCAATCAAAGTTATTTAAAACACAACTCATAGCAGTTGCAGTTATGTATATCTTTATCCCTTTTCAAAAGTAAATTGAATTTTTTATTGCTTTGCTTTTATTGTGGTAGCAAATATCTAAGGATAATGCCACTTTTAAATACCTATTTAAAAAAATATTCATTGCCTTGAACCTAACACAAAACTGCACAAATATAACACAAGAACAAAAGATACAGGTTGAGCATCCCTTATCCGAAATGCTTGTGGCCAAACGTGTTTTGGATTTTGGAATACCTGTGAGCAGTCTGTGTCTTACCTTTATTCATTACTGTAATTCATCAGTCTCGACCTATGATGCTGTTAGGTTTGGGTTAGGTGTTATGTTAGGTATACAAATATTCACAGTTACAGTTAATTTTAAGTTCATCATGATAGATCTTTGCTTGTTTCATGATAAGCATACCGTTAAGTGGCATATGTTCACTCCGACGCTGATGAATCCACTCTTTCAATACATGATCAAAATCTTCATTTTTTGCCTTATGCAATGTTTTTCTATTTTTTATTAGCTTCTATTCATCACTTTCAGCATAGAACTTTAACAGTTTGTCCTTCTATTACTTCAGGTCATAGATGGTGGTCGTTCCAACACCATACTCCTCTGTAAGATGCCTCACACACCATGGTCAAGTTTTTGCAACACCTTGACTTTTTGTGCTATAGATAAGCACAAATGCTTCCTGTTTTTTTTCACTATTACCCATAAGGATATCTGCAGGTTTTTTTGACATTTTCAACAGTACATTTGCACCACAAAGCGCAGAATAAGCACAAAATACACAATAATCACAGTGGGTAAAGCAGTAACATATGGCTATGATGAATGCTGAAAACAAACTTGTGGAATATTCCACTCATGGCATTGTGTTGGCACCCAAAAAAAAGTACAGATTTCAGAGCTTTTCAGATTTCAGAATTTTGGATAAGGGATGGTCAACCTGTAATTATATACACCTAGCCACAGTTTAACACGAGAGATACATTCCAAAAAAATGTCGTCTAATGCGAATTCATGCTAAGTGAATACATAAAAACCTTTAGAAACTCTGTAATAGGCGAGTGATATGTCCTAGGAAGGAAAGATTCAGTCCATGTCAAGCATTAATGTCCAGTTTAATTATGCATCGGTCACATTTGTTAATCTTTATAGTGAAGACGTACCACATCTGCAATTTTTCAAAAAAGCTATTCAAATGAACAAAGAGTATCAAGTTTTGTTTCAAGCTTGGTAAAACAGCTTCTGAAACACATGAAATGTTATGAACAGCCTTTGGAGAAAATCAAAAGCACAAAAATACAAGTGGTTTTCAAGATTCAAAGTTGGACAAACTTTTATGGAAGATGAAGAACGTTCTGGAAGGACATCGATGAGCAGAACAGATGAAAATATTGAAAGGGTTCGTCAGTTAATTCATCAAGACAGACATCTCACTATTCATGACATATGAAAAACAATCTTTTTAGCAGAAGCTGCCAATGCATTTTACCAGAAAATCTGAACATGCAAAAGATCGCTGCTAAATTTGTTCCTTGAGTGTTAAGAAATGATCAAAAGGAAAATCGACTTTGTGTGTGTCATGATCTTCAATAGCAAGTTCAAGATGACCCAGATTTCTTGTCAAAGGTCATTAGAGGTGATGAAGCATAGGATTATGGGTACAATCTTGAAACAAAGCAGCAGTCATCACGATGAAAATCTTCGCAGTCACCTCTTCCAAAAAAAGTCAGATAAGTGTGATAAAATGTCAAGTGTGTGTTGGCCAAACTGTCAATCACCAGTATTACACTGATGTGCTACAGCATCTGTTGGAAAAACATCTGGAGAAATGGTGAAATGGAGATTGGTTGGTTTATCATGACAATGCATCCACTCACACTGCCCTGTCTGTCCAAAACAAACATGGCTGTGGTTCCCTGTCCTCTTACTCTCTGAATCTTGCTTCCTGCGACTTCTTGTTTCCAAAAATGAAGCTTAATGAATGAAATTTAAGCTCAAAGGAAAGATATTTAATAAGGTTTTGGAGATTCGACAATTTGAGGAGATACTTTATCGTATTACGAAAGAAGGGTTTCAGTTATGCTTCCAACGCTGCAGAATCACTGGCTTTCGTGTATTAACTCAAATGGAGTACTTTGAAGGGGACATGATGCAAAATTAGGTAAGTTAAATGACTCTTCATTTATAAATACATTCTCATTACAATGTTTATCTCCTTCAATAGAATATTCTTACTAGGTCATTTATATGCTCCATGTTCTGAGGGGTTTTATACTAAATATGTTCAAATATGCCAATATCAATTTTTGGTACGTGAAAAATTTAAAAGTGCACAATTTTTATATTTCGTCTCAAATATTACATTTTCTTGCCGCTAGGTGTACTGTAATCTGTGTTGACTTATATCAAATCTTTTCACACAGTATTGTTAACAAGTGTAAAATTTCCAATGTTTGCATCATTGCAAAAGACTAGAATCGTGTAAACCAATGTAAAAACGGTAAAAGTGAAGAAGAAGTAAAACAGACAGGAATAAAATGAATAAACATAAATAACAACAAATTTGTATTTAATTAGTGTATAAAACATAACAGGGGTGCCGGCGGTGTAGTGGTTAGGACGCTGGCTGCTACTCGCCCGATGCTTGAAAAAGTCATCGGGTACGAATCCTGCGCGAGTAGGATTTTTTCTCAAGGTCACCCGGCCCCCTGTTTGCGTGGTTGAGGAGACCGCGCAAATTCAGCTGTTCCGTCCTTCGGAAGGGACGTTAAGCCGTTGGCCCCCCTGGTGTTCTTCGTAAGAGCAGGCAAATGCCGGCACCGGGTTTCCCTCCTCCTTTCTGTGTGTGAGTCCGGTGTGGAAGGCAACGGGAAACCACCACACCGTGTATGTATATTCCCTAGTCAAAACCAATTAATTAATTAATTGGTAGGACCTGTCGCAAGACAGAACACGAATGAATGAATGAAAACATAACAGTATCAGTAAAACAGAGAAAGAAATGAAGGTAATAAGTAAGAATAAAGTTGGGACTGTAACAGCAGACCATAGCCTTTTAAGAGACTTCATTTTGAAATTTAAAAAAAATTGAGATGCCAATTAGTACAGTAAACAAAAATGCGCTAAATGGGCCATACCTATATTTGTAGAATACACATTAAAGTCTGTGGTATAGATTTTAATTTTCTTTGAATATTTTTAACTAACTTCAACATCTGATTAATTATTTCTTTTGTGGTGATTTTAAACAGGTGATTTTACCAATGATCAACATATCTATGAAGATTTATTAGACTTCGATGCTCTTAAAAATCTAATGGAAAGTTTTTTAAATGAGTACAACTCTTCCCCTGGAATAATCCAAATGGACTTGGTGTTATTCAAAGATGCAATAGAGCATATCACCCGTGTCACACGTGTTTTGTCACAACCTCATGGAAATATGCTTCTCATTGGGATTGGTAATAAATTAAATAATGATTCTATAAATTCTTTTAAAGATAGAAATCAAGAGACTATTAATCTTTCAGGTGGGAGTGGAAGGCATTCACTGGCTCGATTTGGTTCATTTATATGTGAATGTGAGACCTTTCAAATTGAAATCAGGAAGCAGTATATGTTGAAGGAATTCTGTGAAGATTTAAAGAAATTATATGAATTTGCTGGTGTTGAAGCCATTCAGACAACATTTATTTTTGGTGATTCTCAGGTACTTTATTAGATAATAACAAGAATTATTTTATAATTAAATAAAATTAATTCCTAAATTTTATTGTTGCAAAAAATTCACTTATATCCACAAATTCATTTTTTAACCAATACTGTTTTTACCCGACTATAACATGTTTTTTTATCAAAGGTTAGGAATCATTTAATATTTGTGACCAACAAAGTAAATAAATAAAAATAGTGATTGATTATGACTAGTCTAGCATGGTTTAAATTAAATTTATCTTTGCACTGAATACTGTGATGACAAGTTTTAGCCATTAAAAAAATGAGTAATTATTTTATGTAGTTTATTTGCTTCGGAATTATTTTTATTTGTTCAAATTGGCTTCTGTATATGAGTTGTTTTATGGTAGGGTAAATGTCATATATCTGTATTTTTTATTAATTTTCCTTAAAAATCTTGTCAAGAAACTTTCTGTAAAGTAAATATTAGTCATTAATAAAATTAAATAGTAATACGTTTATGTATTTATGTGTTCTTTCCTAACTTGTGATTGTTGTGCAGATTGTTGATGACAGTTTTCTTGAAATTATAAACAATATATTAAGCAGTGGTGAAGTACCAAATTTGTACAAAACCGAAGAGCTTAAAGAGGTTAGTCTGTAAATTTAAAAAAATATAAAATCTGAAAATAATTTTTCTATTTAATTGGTTAGGTAATGTGATTATGTAACTTTCCAGCTTATAAACTCCTTAAAAGTAGTAGCCATAGAAAATAATATTGGCCCGACACCTGCTGCAATATATGATTATTTTATAGAGCGTGTGAGAGCAAACTTACACATTGTTTTGTGCATGAATCCAACTGGGTCTGCATTCAGGTATGTTACACACTAATTTATTGTATTTTTAAGCTACATCCTATGGTGTTGCATTTAATAATTTATTTAATTTCATGTTTTCTCAGAAATAGGATCCGTCAATATCCAGCTATTGTTAATTGCACCACTTTAGATTGGTACAGTAATTGGCCAGAAGAAGCTCTGCTAGAAGTGGCAAATAAGAGTCTTACAAAAGTTAAACTAACTAATTCAACAGATGCTTATGAGGTATGATTAATGACCCTGATGAAATTCAAATTGAATTATGAATTTGCTCCATATAGACAGTTTATTTTATATTGTGTCATTATCATCCTGAGATTGTGCATCTATATATTAATAGCATAATAAAATTACATTTAATTTTTCTGAACCCGATCCGAAACAGAAAACCATTATTTATTTCGTTCCATTTTTTCGGTTAGCATAAATGGTGTGAGTGAAAGAAGGGTTTTTCCTTTTGCTTTAATATGAGTCCATGTTGAAAGCCTCACTTTTCAAGGCAAAGGCTAATGGTTTTCTTGAGAATACATGCTGCTAAGCCTTTGGAGAGATGCATCTTTGTGATGATATATGTTGGTTCAATGGTGGGATTTTCCATGGCCATCTCAATAGAGAGAGAGAGGGTCAAGGATATATCCTGCTGAGGTTTTCCAGAGCCCTGTTAAACAAGGCTAGTGGAAAGGAACTTATTGTCAGTGTTACTTAGCAGACAGCCACAAATCGTCTTGGTACCCTTACCCTGGGCATACCCAAGGCCACCTAGGTGGTCTTGGCCTACCCCACGGAGCATTCTGGGTAAAAATGTTTCACGAGTTTTACTTGGATTTTGATTAAAGTTTGAGATTAATCTCCCCATAAACTTCCATCCCTTCTCCATAAGCATTGAACACATATTCTGGTAGTCTTTCTCTAAAACCTATCCAGGAAAGATTGCTCAGCAGTCGTGCTTTTGAGGTATTCTTACTTCTGTTAAATGTTACAGTGTGTACATATTTGTTGCCTTAAGAAAATTTATGTAATTATACATTGTGTGGTATTTGTAATATTAATATCTAAATTATTATATTAAACAAATAGTTAAGTTGCTCTTCTTTGAACAGCTCTCTATAAATTACATTCTACATTCAAATGCGAATTAATATTAATGTACCTGTTCAAGTATGTGCATGAGTACTGTTGGAGTAAATTCATTATGATAATGAAAGTATCTGCATATATTGGAATCTGGAATATTGAAATTGCAGAATCAAATAAATGTTGACTTATGAAAAAATAACGACGGTTTCCATCAAATTAAAGACATTAACAATTTTAATAGCTTTTATACGTGCTAAAAAGAAAAAAAATTTAATTCCTATAGAACAGTATTAGACAGAGTCGTATCAAAGGAGCCATACACAGAGTTTCCAAATGTGTTCTTTGAGACCGACAAATTTTATAAATTTCCCCAATACCCAATTTCATCAAAATACACCCAGTGGCTCCAATGTTGAAACGGGTACATTGTGAACTACATGTAGATCTTCATGTAAAGTGGTCATAATTATCGTCCAATTTTACCCAAAATTGGAATCAGTCGACATATTTTAATAAAACTTCCCAATACCAAATTTTATCAAAATACATCCAACCGTTTCCGAGTTGAAAATTAGGCACATTGTAAAATAATGTCTTTATATAATGTGGTCATTACTGTAGTGCGATTTAAGCAAAACTGGAATTGGTCGACCATTTTAGTCAAACTTCCCAATAACAAATTTCATCAAAATACGTCCAGCAGTTCCAGAGTTGTAAAATTGTTAATTATTTTTTTGAATGAACAAAAGAACATCGAAAATCGTATAATTACGTAAATACTTTACTATACTTTTCCTTAAATTTTTCGTAAACCTTACATTTTACGGGAAAAATTATTTGACAAAAAATACATATTTAATTATTTTATTTAACTTTTGTTTTCAATATTTTCTCTCAGATGAGTATTTAACGAGATTCTTGCAAAGTATGTACATCGTAAAATACATGTAGGTCTTCATGTAAAGTGGTCTTAATTATTGTCTAATTTTAACCAAAGTTGGAATCGATTGACAAATTTTAGCAAAACTCCCAAATACCTAATTTCATCAAAGTACATCCAGCGGTTCCTGAGTTTGAACATGCGGATGTACGGAAATGACCTCCCCTATATGCAGAGGCATAGCGACAAAATATGGTGCCTATGGCGAGCCATAAAATGCACCTTCGTATAATATAGTCATACATCTACACGTACCTATTTGTATTTTTGATTTTTTTTCGTAGCTCTTTTGAACCCTTTTATGTTGTGAATTTCTTTTAATTGCGCAGGAACAGTAATTATGTGCAATTATTCAAGAATTATCTGCAATATTACCATAAGGAAACAGAAGGCGCTATAGGGTTATATTCACAAGGAAAATATTGAAAGGCAAAGAAAATTAATATAAAATTTATTATTTGTCTTATTTACAGGTCAACTGCTTTTTGCACACTTTCACACTTGCGAAATTGTCAATGATCTTTTCAAAATGTTTCACAGAATAATTTACTTTCTATTTAAAGTAAACTTAAGTAGGAAATACGATTTTGGCCCATTGTTAAATGCAAACAATTTTAAATTATTTTCAACTTACTAAAACTGTTCTCCTGAGGCTACTGACACTGGCAATGTTAAAATGAGCCATAAGGCCACGATAATATTTGGATAGGATTCACACAAATCCCATTTCACCATTCCTTCTAAAATTTCAAAATATTCCAATGACTCTAATTTAACAAATAATATCTTAGATTGCTGTTTAAAACATTCCAGTTCATTTAGGAATGGTATTAGGTCTAAATCTTTGTATACTTCACAACACTCTTTTGCTGCCTGTTTCAGTGCTTCTAATGGCATAAAAACCCATTTTTCCAGATAAAAAGGAAAAAAGAGATGATATTGCTTGAAGACTTTTAAAACGTTCTGAAAGCTGTACAATAACTATATCCATTACTTCAAAAAATAAATATTTTTATTAGAAAATGTAATTTCATTATCTCTCTCTCCTGATAATAATTTTATTTTCCTTTTCCATTCTTGAGGTAGTTCATGATTAACATTTAATTTTCCTCAAGTTGATACACATTCAGATATAATGACATCGAACGCATTAATTCTAAAGTCTTGAAAAAAACTCACAAGACCATTTAACAATTTAGAGGCACGACAAGCATCTTGATCTTTACTTTGTTGTTGCATATTTACCATTGTTATTTGTTTTAAAATTTTTTCCCACATTAAAAGTTGGAACATAAATTTAAATGATCTAATCTGGTGAAGAAGGGCTTTTGCTGTGCTGATACTGTCTGGTCCAAATGATGAATCCGAAGCAATCTCTTCAATTATTTCATTAACTTCGTTAATCTGGTTTTTCAGTGATAATACAGATTTCAACTTGGAGCACCATTGAGTTTCACTGTGTCCTTTTAATGTTAATTTCAATTCTGATGAAATTTTTTCCCATTTCCGAGTAGAGAAAACAAAAAAATTAAAAATCTTCTGAACTATGCCAAAAAATGAAACCATTTCAATATTATTGCTTGCTGCTTGTACTCCTTGAGGGAATGTGCAGCACAAGGTATGAATTTAGCAGTATCATTCTCTTTTAAAATATGTGCCTGCATACCATTGTACTTGCCGGACATATTAGCTGCATTATCATAACTTTGTCCTCGAATGTCTTTCACATCAAGTCCATCTTCATCGTGTTACAATGTATATGCATCGCAGAACTTACTTGGTGGCACTTGCGCAGAAGACCCTTTTCAGTGGAAGGGTTCATTGTCTAAAAACTTCCTCGACACGGGGGAGAAAGGCAGTCTCTGTGTGTGTCCACCAGGGTACCTGCGGTCACATTCCTTCGTTGCCAACTTTAAAATGCTTTCTCTCACTCACTTCACTTGAAAAGACCTCGTGCCCTCTCCAGGGTTAATGCGAGTATTTTGGCAGCTCTGTCTGCCATGCGCTCTCCTCTCCCCTCCGCTCCCTCTGCATACCCCTTCCATGCACGCTTTCCCCTCCCTGATGTCACGCTTCGCACAGGTGAATGCCACCAAGTTCTGCGATGCCTATATATACTAAGTAGTAGTAGCAGCGATGAAAAAGAAACACATTGTAAATGATTAGAAAAAAGGGTGGAAAACCATTTATAGAAGTGCATAGGACACTTGCCTTTTATTATATAGGTTTTTTTTTATACAGAACTCATGTTTGTAAAGTTGAGTAAATATTTGGTGAAATGCATGAAAAATGTCTCGTGTTCCAGGATTTTAATAATATAGTAGAATTCATGATTTGTCTACCAGGAACTGCAGCTTCTGTAGAAAGGATATTCTCCATATTGAATGGCTTGTGGTCGAAGGAGAAACCCAGGTTTAATGTTGAAACTATGAAAGCAATGCTAATTATAAAGCAAAATTGTGACTTAGAATGTGATAAGTTTTACGACAAGAATATGAAAGACCAGAACGTGTTAGTAAAATAAGTGAATCTGAAAAGTATTCCAGGTTTAAGTCCGATGACTTGCAGAATCCCTCTACATTAACCTAAAAATTGTGTTTCGTATTATAAGTACTTATAAGAGTTATTTTGGAAAGTATAATAATTTGTGTAATTTTTTACTGAACGAACATCATGGTCCTGTTTTGACACCAAGGAAATATGGTCAGCCTAAATGATAGCAATGCCTGTTAGACTAACTTTGTGACTCACGTTGCTTGAATGTGCTCGCATTTTTATTCGTGAAAATAATAGAAAGAAAGAAAAACAGAAATATTTCATTTCAAGTGACTCCTTTCAAAATAACAATTTTTTCTTACTGTCAGTCAATATATAAAAAATCTTGAATTTGGTGCCTTCATCGAGTTGGCACCTATGGCGGCGGCCACATTGGCCATACCCTCGCTTCGCCTCTGCCTATATGTGTTCACTTCATGCAAAGAATGCATAATAACGAGAAATGTAATAAGGAAATTCATACGTTTTACTGTTTGTTACATTGTGGGAGGAGGCGTTTGTGTGATGTTATGTGTGGATATCTATTTTTATCTTCTTGACTTTCAATAGTGAAAATTTATTTGGCATAAAAAATCTGATGTGGCCACCACATGACTTTCTCCATACCTGTAATATTTGTAAAAATTCCAAATAGGTTACATAATAATAAATATTTTAAGAAACTGCGAGAAAAATTTAAAGACTTTACAAAGAACAGAAATAAGCTTCTGATAGCCTTCTGATATTGGATATAGCCCCAAAGCTCCAACAATTGAGAAAAATAAACTGATGTGGGCAACACATGGCTTTCTCCATATTTATATGGCAAATTACATGTTGTTGTTGTTGTCCTTGATTTACGTTGGGGATGCATTCCAGGAAAGTGTGACATAAATCGAAACGACGTATATCGAAACCAGATTATTGTGACCACTTTAATTTATGTACATACCACTCTAAATGACATAGCTTGTAGAAACAAAACTGGTGATGCACCTGGCAACAATTTTGAATGAAAACATAGGCACCTTGCTCGTAAATATCAAGATGCCTTGGGAATATATTTTCCAAAGGAGGTAAATAAGAATAATAGTCATCGTTGTCTCTTTTAACAGGAATAAATGATGTTAAATCAAAGAACTAAAGTAGATAACGACTTTCTTGGCATGAAGAGGCTAACTAGGCAAATATGACGCATTTTTCATCTTCGGCACATTTTTTAAAAATTTAATCAAAAAATACGGGAATTAAAAAAAAACTCCCACACCGGTCAGCAACGACATTATATCGAATCAACGTAAATCAGGATGGTGTAAATCGAGGACTTACTGTACTTTTAAATTCTTTTCATATTCATTTCATGTGTACACAATATTGCACTGAAGAAATAATATAATTGTCCAAGATAGTGTTTCGGCAGACTACAGTCAGTTTTCATTCCGAGATCGTGGTAGTTACACATTGAAGTTCCCAAATTTCATAATTTAGAAATCTGTGTCCAACAATAGTTGTTGCTATGTCAACTCTCTCATAATGAGTGATAAAAACTGCAAAATCGCCAGTATTTACGCAAAATTCTAATAAATACAACTGATAAGCAAAAAAATTAGAATCTTCGTTCCTTTCCTCAGAGAATAGTACAAAACTCACTCCGTTGTTACAATTCTAAGATATTTTAATGTGAAAGAGAAAATTACCCTGCACGATGGATTTCAGATTTCCCATGTAAATCAAATGGGAAGGATAGTTCCTGGAATCGAACCTGGGACTTCAATCTTTGCAACAAAAACTGTTCTTTGGAGCTCAGCCCATGTAGCAAGAAATTTCCACCTAGTTTCATGAAAATCAGTCTATTGGCTCAAAAGTTAATAGTGGGGGACAGACAGATAGCCGCAACAACGAAACTATAAGCCTTTTTCCATTCTGGAAAGTAGGCTAAAAATATTTTTACTGGTACCGCTATGTTGATGACATTATTTTCATATGGACCGGTAGTGTTAGATAGATCACTTTTTATTGGTTTTAAATTCCCTCTATAATTCAATTAATTTTACTGTTGAAATCGGATTTAATAAGATAAACTTCCTCAACCTCACCATATCTATTTGTAACAGCCAGCATCAATTTTCTATCTATAGAAAACCCACCTTTACACTCTCCATCATACTCTCCACCATCATTCACACAAACTGTCCTCTTTCCATGCCATGTTAAATCACAAAGTCCACTTGGGAAGGCGCTACTTTGTGGAAAGATTCTATTAAAATTAAAAAGAAACTGTAACAGGCAAAACCGATCAGATATTAAAATTATTAGTGGAAATTTACAAGTTTCTCTTTCATTTAAATGTTAAATTGCCTTGTGAAGAGCTCCCTTTCCATAGTCAATTTAAATTGCAAACTAAACACCACTAAACAAATCGTCAAACAAAATGGTTATGATACTAATAAAATACTCAGAATTCTTGTCAAAAAACTTAAAAAGCAAGCAACCCAACTCATCTCTCCTATCCCACCCAACTTTCCTAAAAGGCCCAAATGGTGCAGCTTACCTTTCCTGGTCAATTTATCCTACAAATTGGCTAACCTTGTACCAAAAGATAAAGATCGAATATCTTTTTCACTCTTAGGCAACTCTAAAAACTATTTAGAAATTTTAGACAAGTGCGGCATGTACAAATAATCTCATGATGATTGCGGAGGAGTGTATGTTGGCCAGACTGGATGAAGTTTTAGAACTTGTTCTAGTGAACATAAATAGTGTTTGATACCAAGGATATTTCATCTAACTTTGCCAAACACCTGTTAGAAGAAAACCACAATAGTTCCTTTTTCCCTAAAGTTATTTTTGTTCAACACAAGAGTGCAAAATTGGATTATTTAGAACAATTTGAAATTATATATCATTCCTATGATGGTGGTACCCTTTTGTTAAATGAAATGTTTTCCTGACTCATTCTCCTTTGCTCTCCATATGCCTACCCAACCATTGACATGCTTCCTCATACTTTGTATTTCTTTGTAATAACTCATTTCTACAGAATCAAAGTTATTTTTTGGAGTGGGTGAGTGTAGGTTCAGGAGAGTGTATGTCATTGATTCTTGAAGCATTAACAAATTGTAGACCTGAGTTGCACATACTGATGTCATATCAGCTTGAGTGTGAAAAAATGCAAACTTAGGGGAAATTGCCTAAATGCCAGAGTCAAACAGAGTTTGTCTCGCTTTGTTCAATCAGAAATCTGGTCACCGTATGTATATACAGTGCTACTCTCCCCAGTCTTTACCCTGAAGATGACGTTTTAACATATCAAAACCATTGTTGAAATAAAAACTTTTAAAAGTGGAAATATGCAAATCTTCTCATTTAAGAATATTGAAAGAGTCCACAAGTTAATGCCTGCAACTATAGACTTTGTTAACAAATAAATTTACAAAATTTAATAAATGGGTGAAGGAATTTAAGAACAAGAGTTGCACATAACAGAGGGCAAATTAAATACAAGTATAATATTCATTCATTCATAAGCATATAAATATAAGTAAACTATGAATGAAAGTAGGAACTGGTGAGCCAGAACTTGCCCAGCACTGAGGGGAATGCCGGTTACTTACCATCATGGCAATGAAACGGTTAATTAATGTACAATGGTTTTCTATGACAAAGCATTAAAGTTTATGTTAGACATCTATTGTTAGAATTTAGAATAAATTTTTATATTTGAAAGATATGAATAAATTATTTCAAAGAATAATTCTATTTCTCATAAAGTAACATGTAAAAATAGACTTTTGAACATGCAGGCTTTTATTCTCATGGAAATTGAAATTAGAAATAAAACTGACCTATGATCTTCCGATTTGAACTACATTAAAGAACAATTAATAATTCTGCCTAAAGCACGGAATTGCTGATATTAAATGTTTAAATCACATATTTTGAGGCAATACAGCAAAATCCTGTTACAACAAATTTCTCAGGGAATGTGAATCATTTGGTTGTACTGAAATTTTATTCTAACAAATATTGGTCAAAATTTCTTCACAAGGTCCTTTAAGTATTCAAATAAGTTCCACTGCACTTTTATAACCTACTGTAGTGGTAATTTAATTTATTGCAAAATTTTAATTGCTAATAAATAAAATGCCAAAATACTTGTATTCAAAAATAAATAAATATACTTGAGATTTTGATTTTATATTTTATTTACAATAATGAAATTTTAAATAAATCACAAATAATACATCTGTAGCAAGTTATTCATTACTCTCTGATTAGCATAACAATCAAAAGGAAGTGAAAGAACATTTGAAGCAGTGAGGTTTGCCTAATTTTCCACTTATTGACAGCTTCAAATTTACAGTCCCTAATGAATTTCAATGAAAAAGTCCTACTAATAATTACTTGGATTCCCTGCCTCTACCATGATCACACTTAAAGGCATGTGAATGATTTGGCAACAAGTGATATAACATTCTTGTTCCATTGTCTTATAAATATCATCTGAACTGTATTTATTAATTATCAGTTTTTATGCCATCTGTGTGCCTTATCTAGTGGAATGTCATTTACTTCTGTGCAGATTAATTTTGATGCAATTCTGTAATGCAGGTTTGCTAATCCAAATGCTTTTTGCCAAACAAGTGGACCAAATACAGGAATGTTTCTAAAGTGAACATTTTGTAACAATTAAATATTCTTTTCACTTTAAAGCAAATGCCCTAGATAACCTTTCCTTGATAAGGAAAGAATGAAAAAGAAATGGATAGGTTATTATTTATTTATTTATTAAAAAATACATTGCAATTAGGCCATCTGGCCAGGTGGCAAAAGAAACATAATATATCTATAAAAATAATGATATTTACAATCACAATTTTTAAAAAAATACACTTTCTACAATATCTTTAATATTAAAATTCAATTTTGCACCTGAAGTGCGGATTTTCGGAGTTCATGGAAGGCCTTCATGGCTACCGTAGCGGTCATGGGGCCCACAAAGTCCCCACCGTACTTCACCCTTCCAAGCAATCCCCTACTTTTCCAGCACTTAGGTACAATTACAGTCATGAACATATAGATTACTATTATTCCTCTTCCAAGTTTGTCTAACTTTTACCCTGCATATATGCATTAATTCTACTCTTAAAATTTTTTGCGTCCTTAGGTAATGGTTTGAAGAGCACTTCAGGTAAACTGTTCCACTCATTTATTCCTCTGTTTAGAAAAGAATACTTTGTTGTATTAGTTTTTTGTGGCCTAAGTTTAATTTTAAATTCGTGGCTATTTTTACCTAAAAAATTCGGAACCTGCATTCTACTTCGTAAGTCTTCCCAAGCTTTATTTTGCCTGGTAAATCCCGCCTAATCTATTAATTTTTCTCCTACTTTCTAACGATTCTCAATCTAGAATTTTTAATATTTCTGTTACGCTGTCTTCCTTTTTAAACCTACCTAGTACATATCTTGCAGCTTTCCTCTGAAGACTCTTAGGAAATAATTTATTAAAAAACAAATGCATTTATGCATATGTTGAGTTTAAAAATAATTCATTATACAGCATCTTTCATAATAAATAATTATGTTCTAACAAGATTAAAAAAGCACTATTACTAAGGGAAGTTGGTCAAGGCTTTTGAAATATTTTTGTTATAGTGAAATTTTTGCTATAATGGTATTCGTTGTAATGAGATTTTGCGGTATTTCCATTTTAATGACAACTCCTTTGACGACAATGTAATTGTCAAAACTCAAGTGCAGATTGTTGTCTCAAGGCTAATTGCCTTCACCTCCCTTGCCTCAAATTTTTTTATCTTTACAACCGACTGCTGCAAGAAATAAAATCATTTTAAATGGTGATAGTTAAAATAATTTATTTATAGTTAAAAATATGTTGCGTTTTTTATTAATTTTAACCCGTAATTTTTGATGATCGATTTGCTAGTTGTTAATAATACAGGTAGTCCTTCATAAACATCATTAATGTATTCCTGAAAAACATGATGTTAATCAAAACAGATTTTCCAATATACAGTAAAACATCATCCAAAGTGGATTCATGCAGCGCATTTTCATTTTGCATGGATTTCATTTTTACACCAATTTTCTTGCAACACGGTCCATTTTAAGGACATGAGGAGGGGTTCAGGATAAAAATTCGAAACATTTGTGATATTTTAATTTGGTGTCTCCGTCACCTCAAATATTCGCGTAGTTACTCTTTCTGTGCCGAAGACAGATGTCGCAAGGAGAAAAGAATTTCTTTGAAATGTATCGGCGCAAAAGTTGGGCGTTTATAATTTCAAATATAGTAACAACGTACATGCCCTCCTACCACAATTGGTTTGGATATTGTATCAAATTGGTAAGGCAATTGCTTAAATGACTAGGAGACAGTCACTGATTATTTTTCATCCCTCAGTGGGGTCATTCTGGGCAGTGGAGCTGTGTTGGAGGTTGGTTTTTGGAGAAACCTGTGAACTTTTACTTACTATTGAAGCAACACCTATAGTAAGTACTTTGCATTGGCATTTTAACATTCGACCACCTCTTCCCTTATTCAAATAATCATGATGGAATCCAAGAGAAAGGCTAGTGATGCTGGAAATGAGAAGAAGAATACTATGCGTGAATCAATGACATTGATTAAGAAGAAGGAGGTTTTGGATAAACTTAGAGCAGGTCAGCAAACGGTAGACTTGGTACGCAAATATGAAGGGAAAGAGATGATAATCTGCACCATTCAAAAGAAACAAGGAATTCATTGAAGTGAGTCTTACAGCTGCCACTACTACTGCAGCAGAGTAAGACAGAGAGGTTATTGAACACTTGGATTGAGGAGAAGATGCAATAGGGAATGGCGATCAGTGGTGCAGTTAATCTGCAAAATGATTTGTAAGAAGGAAGGAGAGCCTTCAAAAGACTAAATTTAGTGCTGGTTGGTTTGACAAGTTTAAAAATCGTTCCAGTCTGCACAACATCAGATTTTGTAATGAGAGGGCATATGCTGATCACCAAACTGCAGAGCTGTACCAGGAAGAATTTTTAAGGGCAATTGAAGAGAACGATTACCACCCCACCAAGTATTTAATGCTGGCTTATTTTAGAAAAGGATGCCACTGAGAACATACATCAGTAAATGGGAAAAAAGCAGTGCCTGGGTTCAAGAACACTGCACCAATGCATTGGGGGATTTTAAGTGTAAACTCATGCTGGTTTACCATACAGAGAAATGTAGGACATTAAAGGGTACTCATAAGTCCCTTTTACCTGTTATTTGATGGTCTAAAAGGAAGACATGGGTAACAGCAACCATATTAAAAAATTGGTTCATATCCTACTTTGTGCCCCAGATAAGATATCTTTCACAAAAGGGCCTTCCATTCAAGATTCTCCTTGTTGTTAATAATGCTCCTTGCCATCCTTCTGTGGTCTTGCAAAATATAAACCCAGATGTACAGGTTGTGTTTATGCCTACCTACATGACTTCCATACTCCAACCTCTAGACCAGGGAGTTATCAAGACCTTCAAGTGCTAGTATACCAGGAGGACCATGAGGAAACTTATCGAGGCATTGGAGAAGAACTCCAATAGTGGCGTCCCAGAATTCTGGCATTGGCTTAACACCATCCAGATATCAATGCATCATGGGATGAGGTGAGCCAGTACAATTAAATGCAGGATAGAGAAAATTATGGCACAGAGTTGTGAATGATACTCAATGTTTTCCCACACTAACATCTAGGATGAGGGAGATTGTGTAACTGGCAAGGGCTGTGGGCAGTGAGGGCTTTGATGATATGGAAGAATTGCTGAACTCATCCCAGGAGGAGTTGACCGAGAAAGAAATGCTGCAGATGCTCAAGTCTCATGAAGAGGAGAAAGAGGTGCATGAAGAGAAAGATCACCTCATACCAGCATTGTTATGGGAAACTTTGCTTGGTTTAGACAGGCTTGCAAGTGATCCTGTGGAAGCAGATTCTAACATGGACAGCCTTAAACTGAAATGTGCTATTAAACACTTTACACTACCATATCATCAGCTTTATAAATCCATGTAGACTACAGCAATGCAGGGATGCATTACGGGTTACTTCCACCAACCATCAAGATCAAAAGACTGTGAACCATAACTTTCCTCCTTGGCCCTGTAAACCCATCTCTCTCCACTTTATGCAAGATAATGGAATTCAGGAAGTTAGTGCTTCCAAAATTTTAGGTAAAGAATTGTTTTAAATGTAAATTATTTTAAATTCAAGTTTTAAAATTGTTTTTGTCTTGTTAATATTATCTTATCTTACAATTTTTATGTACTACTAGATGAATTAGTCCATTTAAAATAGGCCTTGTAATAAAAGAATATAAAAAACTAATTAGACCATTTTATTATAAAATTATAGTATTGCAATCCTACCAAATTTGGTTGAATTTGATGAAGAAATGGCTGAGATATGTAGCATTACAGACAGAATGACCAAGTGACCAAAGAATTAGGATTTTATTATATTCTGATTTTTACTTTCTCCATATACAAAGTATAGAGAAAGTATTGTTTCATGAAAAAATCTAATATGAGATTTCAATGGAAATACATGTTTTAAGGTCTCCTGAACATGTTTTGACTATTTTCTCGATGATGGCTGTGGGTGTGTCTGTGTGTGTTTCTGTGACTGGAATTTTGTGGGTGATCTAACTAAAGAACTATTAATCAGATAAATGCAAAATTTTATATTTGACATTTCTGTTCAAGGAAAAAGAACCGATTAGTTTTCGGTAAAAACTGGTCAACCGGAAGTGAGTGTTTACTCGTTACTTATCTTTTTTAGAAATATTTGCTTTAATATTTGATAAATGTAAAAAAGTACTGGAATAAAAGTTGTAGGTAATTTCATTTTCTACAACATTTGTTTGGAACAATTTCCTACTGTTGAAGAGATGTTTTAAAAACTAATTTTTTTAGCTGCCACAACTACACCACCTACCACTGACTATTGTAAATACATTACACTCCTTTTTTTACTTTCTCCATATACGAAGTATAGAGAAAGTATTGTTTTCATGAAAAAAATCGTATTCGAGATTTCAACGAAAATACATGTTTTAAGGTCCCCTGAACACATTTTGACTATTTTCTTGATGATGTCTGTGTGTCTGTCTGTATGTGATAGATTTTTGTGGGCGCTCTAACTCAAAAACTATTAATCAGGTCAACGCAAAATTTTATATTTAACATTTTTATAAAAGTTAGAAAATCTGATTAGTTTTGGTAAAAATTGGTCGACCGGAAGTGGGTGTTTTCTCTTGTCACTTATCTGTTATTTTGAAATATTTGCTTTAGTATTTGATAAATGTAAAAATGTATTGGAATAAAAGTTGTAGGAAATTTTATTTTCTACAACCTTTATTTGATACATTTTTCCATATAATGCATTGTTTAAGAGATATCTTATATTTTTAGCTTCCACCACCACGCCACCTCCCGACGACTATTGCTAACAATTGACGCTTAGTTACATCTTAGTAATGCTCCTTTTTCTTTTCTTAATTGTCAACCGAAAGTAAATATTGACAACAATCCCAGAGCTAACAACATGTAATTTGCCATATAAATATGGAGAAAGTCATGTGTTGCCCACATCAGTTTATTTTTCTTAATTGTTGGAGCTTTGGGGCTATACCCAATATCAGAAGGCTACGGTTTGATTTTATTTCTGTTCTTTGTATAGTCTTTAAATTTTTCTCGCAGTTCCTTAAAATATTTATTACCATTTAACCTATTTGGAATTTTTAGAAATATTACAGGTATGGAGAAAGTCATGTGGTGGCCACATCAGATTTTGTTACATCGATTGTCATTACAATTCTATCGGTAAACTGATCTGTGAAGTTTAGATTAAGGCATTTATTTGGATAGAGGACAACGTTTACCACAAAAAAATCTGCAAAACCACATAATTACGACTTACAATTTCAGAGATAAATATTTGAGAAAATCTCAAGCATATCACATATTTTGTTTACATCAATTACTACAACACTTCTATTGGTAAATAACAATTAAAAACTCATATCTGCTCTTATATGATCTGTGAGGTATAAAATAAAAAAAAATATTCAGATAGAGGACAACATTTACCACTAAAAAGTCCATGGGACTACATAATTATGACACATAGTTTTGGAGATAAAACTTTGAGTATATCCCACTTATATAATATCACATATTTTGTTTAAATCGATCGCTACGATAATTCTATCAGCAAACAACAATTATTAAACCATATTTTTCTCTCTTATATGTTATGCTAGGTATAGATTTAAAAATTTATTAAGATAGAGGATAACATTTACCACAAAGAGGCCTTAGGGTCCTAAAATTATGTTATAGTTTCGGAGATAGACATTCAAGAACAGCTGAATCTTTCGATACCATTTTATATACATTTCCCATTTGAAATCTCTGTGTATTCCATTTATGAAGTATGTTTTCTTCTTTTCTTTTAATCACAGCAGTTATTGTAGAGTCTCTCGAATTTTTAATGATCAACTTCTTAGTGAAATGCTCTCCTTAATAATTTCTTTATATCAACTATAACAATGTTGTCATACATATGAAATAGTAATAGTTTGAAAATTTGATGGTATCGAAACTGACAGCATTTGGGGGTGGAGAGGAACCTTTAAGTGGTTTACTGTATGCTGAAATTAGCAACAATGTTATTTCCCTTGACGACGAAAGATTAACCCAAAAAATACACAGAATTTTCATGTTCAAAACAAATCTCTGGGCTGATTCAAGACATATTTAAAAATTGACTGTTGGAAACTGAATTTTCATTTTTTTAGGCGTTGTTTAGTACAAATCCCATATTCATATGACGATTCTAAGTAATTTTAAAATATGATTGAAAGTAACACAGTGTATGGCCAAAGACAGCATTACACATAATGATCATTAGTATGATCATTGTTGATGATCACCATTATATTTTTATGTTATGTAAAGTATACATATAAATACCCTAGATCTGGGATCCTAACCCTATTTTTTCCTTAAATCATTAAATTCATGCAGCACATTTTCTTGCAATGTGGGGAGGTTCTACTGCACACAAAAATAAATTTGCATGTTTAGTTAAGGATGCAATAAGAAGTTTCAATACCAACTTAATTAACTGATCCATTAACAAAACCTAATATCCCTGGAACATTATAAAATAAATTTACCTCTTCATCTAAAAAGTTCTCCCCTATCAATGCAATTTATGTTAATGGTGAGATAGATTCTAATCCATTATCCATAGCCAATGAGCTCAATGATTATTTACTGAGAGTTATTAATATACTATTAAAGTCAATATCCCAACCACATTCTATTCAAATGTTGCTGCAACATATCTCCATCCTGTAGATGAACATGAAATTAAAGTAATAATTGAAAAAAATAAGTGAAAAACTCGTCTGGGTGGGATGACATCCCATGCTTTCTAATCAAAGGTGATACTTATGTACAGTATAGAACCTTTTATCCAGATTCCACTTATCCGGAAATCCAGTTAATTGGCTATTTTTTAAAAAGTTGACAAAAACAGCATTTTCCATAAATTTGTTAGGAGAAAGAAATTCAAATTTAATGCCTCACTAATAATAACCTGGCTCATCACTAGAGGTGCCACCTCTCTGGGTTTGACCTGGAGTCTCCGAGTTTTGGGCCTTTTCTCCGACTCAATAGTAAAATTCTTCTGGTGTAAATGAATATTTTTGAATTTTCTGACATATGTATTACGATTAATTTGATTTTTAGTGAATTTTGTACCATCCAGAAATTAAACTGGGAATAGGTCTGCGAAAATATGAGTAGTTAGAAAATGCAATATCATGCTTGTATTAAAAATCTTTGGGTTTGCGATCACAATCTCCTGGTTTGGTTTTCTGAAACTCTGGGTTAGAAGTCAGCATAAGGTGGTAACTCTACTAACCACCATGCGTTGGACACGCTCCGGTACTCCAAGCTTTCATTCTTTCAGTTCCTTGTCTGTTTACTAGTGTTAAATATCTCCTTTCCTACTCTGCCCCATAAAATGTCTAAAAAACGTAAGCTTGGATGCTTTAATGGACTCAAGGTTTTCCCTTTGCAGTATAAGGCCAGTATTATGTTTTTCTATCCTACGCCTTTATATGATTTGTGAGGTCTAGTTTAGAAAATTTATTCGGACAGAAGACAAGATTTACCACAAGATAGTCCCCGAGACCACATAATTACGAGTTATGGCTTAGGAAATAAAAATTCGAGAAAATCCCGAGTAAAACATCACATATTTTGTTTACATCGATCGCGAAGACAGTTCTCTCAGCAAACAACAATAAACAATCTATATATTTCTCTCCCATTTACTTATATTATCTGTGAGGTATAGATTAAAAAATTTATTTAGATAGAGATCAACATTTACTACAAGTTAGTCCCCGAGACTATAGTTTCGGGTATATAAATTCGAGAATCACCTAATCTTTCGATACTGTTCAATACGTATTTCCCATTAAGAATGCCTTTGAAATCTCTGTATATTCCATTTATGGAGTATACTTTTCCATCTTGTTATTATTTACTGCCACCTAAAATATGGCATATGGGTCTGGGGTCACTCCCATGATTCTCTTGGACTATTCAAGCTGCAAAAGTAGGCCATAAGAATCCAACCAAAGCTAAAATGCGTGATAGTTGTCTTAACTTGTTCAAAAACCTTGGAATTCTCACTGTTCTCTGTCTATACATATTTTATTCAATTCTATTCATAAAAAACTAGTTTTACCCTCGCAGAGTATCTGCCCACTAGTACTTTATTGCTCAATATCATAAATTTCTTTATACACATGTTTCGATCTCTTGATTTGCTGATGCAATAGTTAGAGTCAAATGATCTCACCATCCCTCTCTCTCTCCCTCTACTCCCTCCCCTCCTCACTCCCTCTCTTCCTCCCTCCCTTCCTCTCTCCCTCTCCTCCTTCCTCTCTCTCCTTCCCTTCCTCTCTCTCCTTCCCTTCCTCTCTCCCACCCTTCCTCTCTCTCTCCTCCCTCTGTCTCCCTCCCTTCTTCGATTTGCTTTTTCAACAGATTGATTGGCTTGTTTCACTCTTCTTCTTGCATTATAATCAGTGTAATGTGTTGCTCTTGAAGCCATTACTTTTATTCTGAGCAAACAATTTAAATATGAATTTATTTAATTAATATATGTATAAAATTGATGGAATGATATGATCCGAAGATCCTATGCAGACAGGCATAAGCTGTGAAAGTTGGAACAATTTTTGAACCGAGAAAAAAGTCTGCTATGACCGGGAATTGAACCTGGGTCTTCCACTTGCCGGGCGGATATTCTACCTCTTAACTATTGTAGCAGAACACTTTCTCTCGTTTCTGAACACGGATGTTTTCCTTGGTGGGACGGAACTAGCCAAGCTAGTATCAAACTGCCCCAACAGATGTCCTCTAAGAGAATCATTGAAAGAAACTCCTCCCTCTCAAATGGTGAGATTGCCAAACATGAAATTGATGGAATGATATGATCCGAAGATCCTATGCAGACAGGCATAAGCTGTGAAAGTTGGAACAATTTTTGAAACGAGAAAAAAAATATATGTATAGTTACATATAAACATTATCTAAATGTTGATCACGTTGCTGGAGACATTGAGTAAATAAACATTAGACATTGTTATTAATACAGAAAAGTATTAGCATGTATTACTTCTAAAGTGGTAAATATTTTGTTTTTATTATTGGTTGTTATGTATCTATATCAAATGATATGCATTTAAAAATAAATATTTACTGTTATTAATAATTTAACTCGTAAGATTTGGCTAAATGTGATGCATTGTGATGTGCCTCTGCCGAGATGGTAAGTATAATGTGGTCATTGTGGTTATTTAAATTGATGTAGTTGCTGATAATTTGTTTTGTAGAAGAAAAGTAATGATAGTTTTCAATGCCACTTATTCATTATGTACTTTACAATGGTAAGAAAAATTCTGTATCTCTTGAAATGCTAAATGATATAATTTATTTATGTGTTATAAATTCGTATTGAACAAAAATGTCTCTGACCAACCAAGAGGGATTCAGGTTATTAAGTAGATGAAAATGTTTAATCATATAAGTTCTGTAATTTTTTACGAGCTTACAGCTCGTAATAATATATAATCTACCATATAAGATAGTATGCAAATTAATTTTTAAAAAGTAATATCTACTTTATAATAATAATCATTAATACAGATTTTATAATACAATACTAACATTATGATACAAAGATCTGATATGTTTCAGTGACAGCTGTACATATATCCTGTTGATTAGCAACACAATGTTATTGTGTGCCACGTATTGCCTTAGCGTTTTATATATATAGATAATGAAACCCTTTTACAATTACAGTTCAGTTGCAATGTCCATGTCTATTTATATTAATTTACAATCAAATTTACATGTCAAGTCAAGAATAATACAAGAGTCACTTACAACAATGCATAAAATATTAAGACAAAGAAGTTTACAAGAGTTGTGCAGAAGTTACATAGAGAAAATAAAATATAATCATCACATAGTCAGTTGAGCTTGTGCTACTTTAATAGGTATATTATATATTCAGGAGAATTAATTTTTTTGCACATAAATTCATTTGAATCATAATATGCTTTTTGTAACAGGGTTGATTTAATTTTATTTTTAAACTTAATAATATCTGGAATTCCACTGATCTTAGAAGGTAGTTTATTGTATATTTATTTATATTCTGCCTTGTATTGTGCAGATGAATGAATCTGTAATTGTTGTAAATTTGTGGATTTTAACAAATAGTAATACCTCCCAAGAGAAGAAAGAGCAGCCACAGTCAGTATTTTTTCAGAGATAAAATATGGCTTGCAGCTTTCTTTTAAGGTACGACAATTACGCATCATAATTTTTAAATTTTGGTTTCCATACATAAACAATGTATTTTTGTACCAAACATCCAAATCCCTAGTTATATATCATGTCAGAGTAATGCAGGAATGCTGCGTGAAGCTGCTCCATCGCTGTCGGAAACTATGTAACTTCACAACTATAATAGCGTTAATCAAGAAATAGGTATAATTTTTTAAGTATGTAACTCCAAAATAATGTTATTGAAAACCATGTTAGTCTTAATATTTCTCAGAACTTCCTGTTGTGTTACCACCACATTTTACCTGAAATTCTCAACATTTTTCAATTGTTTATGTTAACTTAATGCTGATTTATTAGTTCTTAATTGTTGTATTATATCACATTTACTATAGCTAATTTTAATTATTTCATAAAATGAATAAACTAATTTATTACTCTTTGTTTTATTCAGGAGACATTGAGAACATCTATAGCCACAATTTTTGCTTCAATACATCATTCTGTGCATATATTCTCTGGGAGAATGCTTTTAGAAATGAACAGGCATAACTATGTGACTGCAACAAATTATTTGGAACTTGTATCTGGATATATGCGGTATTTATTTACCTTGAGAACATTTAGTTGTACTAGAAATTAAGCAAAATTTATTAAATTTTAATTAATATTTTTACAGTTTTCTTCAGAAAAAGAGAAAAGAGTTATGGGACTCTGCAAACAAGCTACGAAATGGATTACACAAAATAGATGAAACACGAGAAAAAATTGAAGTTATGTCAGCTGAATTGGAGGATGCTCAAATAAAAGGTCTTCGAAAGTATATTCTTATTTGCCTCTTACAGAGTATTATTTTATCTTTGAATATTTTTTATTCCTTGCCCATTTAATATTGGATAATTCTTTTATGGCATAAATCAATGCTATGATCATTCCACAGCCAACACCTTGGAGTTTCATATGCTTTTTACGTTCTCCATACATGGTATAGGGGAAAGTAGTTTTCATAAAAAAATCGATTTCGAGATTTCAATGGAAATACGTGTTTTGAGGTCCCCTGAACAAGTTTTTTTGTGGGCACTCTAACCCACAAACTATTATAACAGGTCAATGCGAAATTTTATATTTGACATTTTAATTAAATTGAAAAGAACCGATTAGTTTTTAGTAAAAATCAGTCAATTGGAAGTGGGTGTTAACTCTTGTCACTTATCCGTTTATACTTTCTCCATACATAATATAGTCATACCCCGTTTAATGCTGGGGATGCATTCCTGAAAACGAGAGCGCCAACTGAATCGGCGTTATGCAGGATCATTTTGGTATAGTACTTATGGAGTTGCATTCCTAAAATTGTAATTTATTACCTATTTTCAAAATATTACTATAACTGCTCTTCTCTCCAATACACCACCTATTTTAAAATCGCAAATAATTGGTTCCGGAAATCTGACGCGAAATTTAAGAGTAAATCCTATTAATCCTATTTTCTCGTATGTTGCCATGTTATTACGAGAGAGTGGTTCCCAACCAATCTAAAAAAATTCACTTTTTATCATAAATAATGCAGTTTAACAGAAAATAAAACAAAACATAACCGCAAATGAAACCCTAGCATTATAAAGTAAAAAATACTCTTCATTACATTCAAAATGCGTAATAGCAAATGAAAACCCAGCATTACAAAGTGATTACACTTCTTTACGTACGTGTACAGTTTACCTCCACAAAATCTCGCATGTAATTTTTGATACTCTTTTGTTCAATCTAAGGAAATGGATTAATTTAAATTGAATTACTGAAATGGAATGTTGAGTACATCATGGACAAATGTTTTCCTGAATTCTGCAACAAACAAGTCGCAAAAAACACTAGCATTAATAGTGGTTCTATTTCTTTTACTAATTACGTTAGAAATGCATAACAGAAAATCAAAACCTAGCATAATAAAGTTACAACATTTCTTTTAGTAATCGTGTTCAAAATACGCGGCAGAAAATCTTACGTTACAAGATGATAGCAATTTACATTAAAATTTTGTAATAAACAATGAAAACCTAACAAAACAACAGTTCCTAAAATTACATTCAAAATACAAAAATAACAGCATTAAATCATTAAATATTTATGTCAAAAACCAGCAACCTCATATGCGAAGAAAGAATATTTTCAATGTCATACTCGTAAAAGTTGTGAAAAACTAAACACGCAGAACGCTTTTCCATTAGCCAATAATTTCTAATTTGGCTGCTAGATGCCAGCAACTTTCACTGTTATCGAAAATTGCGCCGTTGGCAGTTAGTTTTAAACTGAGCTACAAAAGTATTAAGTCGATGGTTATCACGTTTGTTTACTTTGAAAACTGTTAATTACGAGCAATATAATATAATAATAATGTCCATTTCTAGGAGTCTAAAGTTTAAAATGAACTTGGAAACATAAAAGTAGAGGGAGTTCACGCTTGTTGGCATCGTAAATGTATGACGTGAAATGCATGTAATTTGCGCGAAACACAAGTAAAGGTCATAAAAAATCTTTTCGCGAAGTCCAAATTCGCGAACCGCAAGCACGCGAAATTAAAAAAAGGATGTATTCTGTACTGTAAATAATTAATCCTTAAATTTGCAATGTAGCAGATCTGCTACATACCAGAAATCCTTAATAGATTACTCTGCAGTTTGAGAACGTGGTGTTTCTGCTGTGGTTCGTTTGATGATTTCGGCATTTGTTTTCAGTTATTTTGATTGAAAATTTTACGCTACTGGAACTACCAGTAGGAAAAACGGAAGACAAACGTAAATGTAAGATTACTGTTTGTAATTAGACTATTCTCGTAACGTATAATGAAACAACATAGGTAAGGAGAGACGTAATATTATTTATTGTGACCAGAGCCAAAATTAATCTAATTGTTTGAAAGAAAACATTTATTCTCATTAAAATCAATTCTAAAATCCAAGAAAATATTCATCAAGAGCTATCTAATCCAAATAACTCGTCCAATTCTCTTTCAGTAATATTTTCATCGTACGGATCATCGAGATGTTCGTCAGCATCACCCTCAACTATAATTACCTTCGTAATTAGCTAATTAGCATTTTCGTTGTTTCTCTTTTTTAAATGTAAGCTGCTAAACTATTCTATGTACGAAACTTGCGCTCTCTGAGGTGTAGGTTTCTTCTTTCCTCGTCCAAAAACGTGCGAAACACGGATTTCCTAGGACCACATCTTTCCGCCGATTTATCGTCAATTTCGGCGTCAGCTATCCTACGCGATCCAACATCAGTTTTGTTATCTGTTCTCATTTACAAAGATAACTTATGAATGCACGCTGGGACGAAATAAGAAGTCTATCCAGAGTCATTCGATCTATTAAAAAGGCGTGTACAATGTTACGACTTTTGATGTTATGCAGTGACGCTGGAGGACGCATCAAACTGCTTCGCTGCTACTTTGACACAACGTAGTTATATCGGACTAAAAGGAACAATGTGGAAATTAATGGATCAACACGTATTGATTACAAAATAATTCGTTCTACTACACCTGAAAAGAAAAAAATTTTATGAAAAAGTCGGGGGTCGACCTATAAATGAAATCGACTTATGCACGAGTATACGGTATTTTAAAGCTTATAAGTTTTTCAAAATTTGTGTATCAGTTCTTTTTATTTTGTATTTATGTATTATTTGAGATGTTTTAAGGTAATCTTTACAGTGTGTAGGAATTTAGAATAATCTCAGCATATCTAACAAATTAAAAGATTCATTTTTCTTTCCCTTACAGTTGCCAACTTTCAGCAAGAATGTGATGAATACTTGGTAGTTATTGCCCAACAAAAAAGAGAAACAGATGAACAGCAAAAGTCAGTTGCAGCAAGAAGTAAGAAAATAATGCAAGAAGAGGCTGCATGCAAGAAATTGGCTGATATTGCTCAAGCAGATTTAGATGAAGCAATGCCTGCTCTTGAAGAAGCCATGAAAGTAACACATGATTTTAGTATTTTTATACAACTTCAATCTGTTGAATGCTCTTATGAAATTCTAAGATATCCCCTGCAATCCATTTGCACTAATTTTGAGCCTTTACATAAATGGAAATTAATTTCATTTTTTACTGTGTCAACCATGGAAACAAATATAAATGAACTATTTTCAATGTGGACTTCTATTGTGCAGATACAAAATACAATATAAGCTTTACTATCCGGCAATGTGGGGAATAAAGGTTGCTGGATATTCAAATTTTCTAGTGTTAGTCAAGATGTAAGTATATAATCACATAACTAATGATCCTCAAGCTTTTAAGATAGAAAATACAGTACAGGGTAATTAGAAACTGTTACCTTTGAATTTTATTACATTGTAGCGCAGCAGTGGGTATTACATTGAAGAATTAAATGCAGTAGGGCACATATATTGTAGCACATTCACCATTAACCCTCCAGCGATAGGTGATTTAAATTCTAGTTACCCTACAGACGGAGTACATTTAAACAAAAGTTGGGATTTTGACATACGGAGACAATTATTTTGATATTTTTTTTCTATTCAATGGATTTGCATGCAATTTTTTTATAATTACAATAATACTATTGTTATTATACCTGTTTATTTTCTTTGTGATAATCTTATAAAGTATTACAATATTACTCGGTGAATAGAATATCATTTCATAAAACAAGAATCATTAGCATAATAGTATTTCTTTTAGGCATGCGAGATTTGTTTTGTTGCCTCCAACTCCATTCTAATAGCATGGTCAAGATATTCGTAAACAGACTTCAGGTGGTTTGTTATCCCTTCTTTGTTCTCATGGCTATGCAGTCCCCTCTCCAAGCCGCCCTTCCCTCTCTCTGGCTCTGCCCCACAATCTCTCGCACACAATTCATTGCACTCAAGAATTGTTTACAAATAGCACCAGATGGACCTACAGCGTGAACTAGTCTATATTTTCTTTCCTCTTGCACAATCTTTTTGCCGAAAGAAAGTTCGTCTTAGCATGAACTGAATTTTTTAAATCCGTAAATGTCCCTTTGGCTCTATTATTTGAGAAATACTATGAATTTATTACAAACATTATGAATGTGACTGTAAAACTATAGAGATTGTAACTTTATTTTAATTACCTTAATAGGTTAATTTTGTGTGGTAAGCCTCGAAAAGGAAACACGTTGCCTCTCACATTTTGTATTGTTCCACATATCTATTAGTTTCTTCTGCTATTATTTTTATCTGATCTTTGTCATGAAAGAGTTCAATACATTCAGCAATATAAACCACACATTTAGCAACATTCTGAGCTCTGCAGTTTCCAATAAATACCTCCTGTTGTGCAATAAAATTCTCCATGCTCCCTCAGTGAAATTTTTCGTCCCTTTTCTTTTCATCTTCACTATCTGGCTGATTTATGAGTTCGTCTGCAACTGTAACATCATCAATATAAAAATCGCTATCACTGTCATATTCACTATCACTACTATGTGAGATGTCATTGGATTCCTCCAACATTTTTTGCAACTCTTCATCACTGAAACCCAGCGCACATCTACTAGCCATTTCTATACAGGGAAAAGAAAAATGTTTTAAGAATATATTCCTAAAAACAGATGATATGTAAAGTAGACGTATTCATTAAGATCTTTTTAATAAATTTCAAGCTTTACCATCCATGCAGTGTGGATGTGTAACACAAAATGGAACCAAGGGACTGGTGTGTTTCTCTATCTTTGCGCAGCCATATTCCTTATTTCTTTCAATGAAATAATAAGAATGTCTTTCAGATGCACCTAGAAAGGTCTCTACTAATAGATCTGGGTGATCATGCTTGGTTTGTTTGGGTTCTTCGTAACCAGCGCCATATATTTCCATGCCCATGCGTGACTGATGCTTGTAAGGGTGTCAAAAGCCTCGAGGTTATAAGGTCCTTTTGCCATCAGCATCTTTCTTGTTTATAAAGGGAGAGACTAATGAAGTTTTTGGGATGGTATATTTTGCTGTTATTTTAGAGATTTGAGCCACTTCGTTCACGTTTTGAACATTCATTCTTGGTTGATTTTTTCCTAACCACATTTTCAAGTCTTTTTTTCATATTATTTTTAATTAGAAATGTAAAAATTTATGAAAGAATGATAAATTTTAGGAAGAAACTCAGATGCAGAAAAAAATAAATTAGAATAGAGTGGGTGTGATGGTGAAAAAATAGGAAACAGAAACTTCGCCTGTCCTCACGTCAATCGGTCAAATACATGTCTTTGCGGCACAATAAATTTGATGTTGCATAATTATTGCATTCAGAACAAATAAATTCTTTAAATTCTATAGAAGAGAAAACCTTTGCCTTTCACAATTAAAAAACCATTTGAAAATTGATCAAATACTCTTATCACAAGAATAAATTAAAACAAGTGTGGCATGGGTCAGTACTCTGCACCAAGGTCGGCGGCATGTGAAGAAATCGAGATCCATACGGTGCACCAAGTTTGGCGCTGAAGTGTTACAGATATACAGTAAGAGTATAGATTCACTTAAGTACTTTAACAACTTTCACTTTACAGTACAGAACACTATTCCACATTCACTATTAAACAGAAGAATACGCTGTTTCAATAGCTATGGTTGTTTCCAAAGCCACAAAGTCTAGTAACTGTGCATTTTGAACTTTGATGTTGTAGATCCTCTGTGAGCCAATGTTGAATTCCTTAATGAAGTTATGCTTGCTTTCTCCCTTCTCCAGTCAATTATTATCTCTATCTTTTATGTAATTGTAAGAACAACACACTTATTTTTCTGTCCTTGTCCTTTTGGGATAGCCATTATGACGGATGATGTAAATATTTGTACATAAAATTACAGTGCTATACTATGTTGGAAATATGGCTGATGTTTTCAAAGACTGTCCGCACTTTGGTGGTAGCATCCAGAACTCCCGAAAGATAGCGGAGTCACTAGATGCGCATCGGATATAAATGGGAATTTTTATGCTTAACCCCTCAAACGAGACTTTAATCTACGGCATTTAAGAAATAATATTTTTATTTTGAAAAAATGCTGGTCAGTAGATTGTTCCAGTTAGTAAATAGCCAGATAGTCAATCTTATGCTGTATTTTAAAATTTTTGCCAAAATGCTCATTTACTTTTTTTTGCATACTTAAAACTTAATAATAAAAGAAGCTATCTGTGTCTGTGGCAGTCATAACTCTTCAGAAAATAACCGTAGTAGCTTCAAAATTTGGCAGCAGCTTCAGTTTGATCCTGAGAGTTGCAGTGCCAAAAATAATTCCCATTGTTGGTCAAAATGCTTGTTTTTTTAAGATATAATATCAATCTTTTGATGAGATATATTTTCGAGCCTCAAATAAATAAAATCAGTCTATAGGGTCAAGGATCGTAATGTAAGAGTCGATCCAAATTTCACGATTTCGAGGGGTCCCCATGTACTGGTCGGTCCAAATTTCAGCAATGTCCATCTGGCTGTACGCATATATCAGGGAAGATCAGGCTGAACCAATTTCAACCAAATTAGGTAGGTACATAGAATCTTCACATACATACATGACCAAAATGACATTTGGACTGGATAGACCAAGCAGGTGTGCCACAATTGCAATATAAAATTTTCTGTTGTTATGTTTTTGGAAGAAAATGGCCAAACCGAATTCAACCAAATTTGGTATGTAGAATTTTCACAGAAATTCATGACCAAATGCCATACTTTGCCCCGATTAACTAAGTATGGGTGCCATAATTGCAAAGTTAAACTTTTCGGTAATTATGAATTTGAAAGCAATTGGCTGAGCCAATTTCAACGAAATTTTGTATGAAGGAGGTGTGCAAGATAAAAAAAAACAAAAATAAGATTTTTAGAATAGATATACAAAGCAGGGTTGCCAAAATAAAAGTAATGAAAATTGTCTTTTTATAAGTGTGTTGAACTGTCCAAATTGATTTGAACCAAATTATAATATTTATTAAGTACACATATATATAAAATCATGATAGCATATTTGGACCAGATTAACTAAACAGAGGCACCACAATTACAAATTAAACTCTTTCAGTAACTATGGATTTGGAAGGAATTGGCTCAACGGATTTCAACTAAATTTTATATATATGGTTTTTACAAAATACCATAATCGAATCAAGATTTTAAAGTGAAGCTTAAGAGCAGGGTTACCACAATTAATAAATAATAAAAATTGTTTGCAATTTAAAAGAAAACTCTTTCCCTAGAGAAGCTGGATGTTTCAGCTAGTTTATAATAATAAAAGAAGTTGTGTGTGTCTGTGGCAGCCTAACTCTTCACAAAATAAATGTAGTAGTTTTAAAATTTGGCTGCATCTTTAGGTTGATCATGGGAGTTCCATTGCCAAAAATAATGCATATTGGCCCACAGGGGCCTGAGGGGTTCCCATGGAACTGTCAATCCAAATTTAATTTTGGTTTTTTGAAGCAACCAATTGATCAATTTTGATGAATTCTCCACCAATATCAATTTTTGGTACTTTGGCATTTCATGGGCATCACCTCCGCAGCACCACTAGGAGTGAAATATGGAACTGCAAGGCATTGAATGTGGTGGTGGTAGTGTTTTTCATTCCTCCTCATGTTCACTGTGTTCAGAGGTGTCTCCATTCAAAGAAAGGTGAAGGGATACAATTGTAAATGAAATTTTTATAATGGTATCCCTTATGTTTTCTTTGAATGGAGATGCCTCTGAACACAGTGAATGTGAGGAGTAACCAAAAAACACTACCACCAACTTACCCAACCTGGTGGGGATTAGCAAAATTTTCGTTCATGTTGAAATTTCCCTTCTCTGGCCTAGCCGAGTTCCAATAGAGTACTGCTCCATGTAATTCCAAATCTTGCCACATTCAGCACCTTGTAGTTCCATTTCTCACCCCTAGATGGGCACTGCGGAGGTAATGCCTGTGAAATGCCGAAGTACCCAATTTTTTTATGAGAAAATTTTTTAGCCAAAAATGGATAAAATTGGTCCCCAGGGTCAAAAGGTTATAATGTAAAGGCTGGTCCAAATTTCAGTTGACCAAGTTCGATGAAACCTTAACCAATATCAATGTTTTATTGAGATACATTTTTGAGCCATGAATAAAAGGGGTGATCGAGTTTTACTTTTTTTCAAACATCAAGTGATAATTAGAAGTTTTTTCATAGGATTCTAATAATACCATCAGACATTTCAATTTAAAAGGCCTCAATTTACAATTTGGCTAAGTTTTGCAATGAGCATCAATAAAGCTCAAGGGCAATCACTTGATCTCCCAAACCCATGCTTTGCACACAGGCAACTTTATGTATTATCAAGTTAATGGACCAGGATGAGACTTGGTGGAATTCAGTATTATTGTTTTTTTATTTGTTTGTTTAGGATGCTTGAGTAGGTGATAAAAGAAAATAAAAATTTTAGCTCCAAATGGTAGTACAATTAATGTAGTATACAATGAAGCCTTACTTAACCCTAGAACTACCAAGTGATTTTCACTACCATGGACTACCAAGGGGGGAGCCTCAGAGGCCCACCATCTAGAATACAATAAAAAGTCATAGTAATATTTCAAACCTATTGTTATATATTTAAAAACATCATAGGAATACAGCCATACAATTTTAGTAATTTATTTGAAATTATTTGTACCAAAAGACAAATATTTACATTAGAACAATTCTTTTACATTCTTCCTCATGTTTTCAAGATCATATTAATATTGCAGTAAGATTTTATTTACAGAAATAATAACAAATTGATTAGAAAAATGAATTAATCTGATTCATCTGACATAACAATTTAAACAAATACCGTGCATCACACTGCTTTCCACACATATGGTGACCTATAAGTTAGGCTACCCGTGTGTCAAGGCATGTAGCCATTCACTAAATAATTTGCTGAAAATTTAAATATGCATACATTGATGAGAAACTTGGGATAATTATTTTACATAAGTCTCTGCACAATGTAATAAAATATCCAAACTTTTCCTTTGTTTATAAAAGAGAAACATACGAAAAAACAAGTTGTGGGCCTCGGAGTTCCTCATTTTATAGTTCTAATGTTAATAGTTACAAAGTAGAACTTTTATTTCATTAATCACAATATTGGTTTAAATTTGTTAATAAAATTATTTAAAATGTAAATGTGCTACATATTTCAAATGTGGTGTTTTTAAAGATTTCTTTTACAGAATAATTATTTTTTGTCAAACAAAATATACTAAAAATAATCATTAGGAGAGAAAATTGCAGCTGAAGGCTGCTTCTGGGTTTGGTGTGCAGAGCACCTAGTGATTAATAAATACACCTGTGTATACAGCACACCTTCATTATTTGTTTTTCTAGCCAAAAAATTGCATATATTTTTGTTTCATTTAGGTGTAATAAACTTATAACAGTAGTTTTGATCATTCACTGTGGATTACCCCATAAGTTCTCCATACTTGAAATGCACAGCACTTAAACAGCAATTCACAGTTTTAACCTGGGCATCTCTTGAAGCGTTTTGCTTCCAGTACATAAGCAGTTATGTTTTATATTCTTGTGATTTTCATGTGAGTTTGTGTACATTCTTGTCGTATGGTATATTTTTACTGGAAAGTGTTCATATTATTAGATGACACCTTTTTAATTTTGAAAATAATCTCTTATGTATTTGGTCTGTCAGTGTGCCTGTCTGTCTGTCTGTTTGTCCATCTGTTTGGTCAACAGCGTCGGAATCCTGCAACTTGGAGAGACCAAATTTACCGGATAGGCTGGGCTATATTAGTGCTAAACATGGGACAAATGTGTTGGATCTAGGATCTGAGCTGCTGCTGTAATCAATTCTTTTTCCGACCACTTTTGTTTCTATTCTATCTCCTTAGTCCTCTTATTTTTTAGCCTACTTTCATAAATGGAAAAAGGCTTTTAGTTTTGTCGTTGTGTCTGTCTGTCCATTATTATTATTAACTTTTGAACCAATAGACAGATTTTCATTAAACTTGGTGGAAATCTCTTGCTACATTGTCTGAGCTCCCAAAAATAGTTTTATTGCAAATATTGAAGTCCTGGGCTGAATTCCAGGAACTATCCTTCCCATTTGATTTACCTGGGAAATCTGAAATCCATCGTGCAGGGTAATTTTCTCTTGCACATTAAAATATCCTAGAATTGTAATATCAGAGTGAGTTTTGTACTTCTCTCTGAGGAAAGGAATGAAGATTCTAATTTTATCTTAGAATTTTGATCGTATTTATTAGAATTTTTTGTAAATACTTGCGATTTTGCAGTATTTATCACTCATTACAAGAGTGTTGGCATAGCAACAACTATTGTTGGACTCAGATTCGGTATATTCTAATATGTACATGCATTATTTTGGCTGCACAAATACGTGATCAATTTAATATTCCATTTGAATGTATTTCTAGGATTTTATAATGCTAAATTATGAAATTTGGGAACACAAACTGCTACATATCCCCAATGACTTTAAAGCTATTAAAGCCAATATAAGTATTAAATAAAGAATTAAATGGAAGTAGGCATCATAAGTTCTGTTTGGATCATCCTGTATTATTCTAAAGAACGAGTTTTAATATGTATGAGCAATTTAGTTACAGTTATCTATTTACAATGAAACGTTGACATCATGTTTTGCGTGTTATAGTTGCAGGCGTAATTACATATGTATCAAGTGTTACTGGACTAAATTCGAAAATTTTGATTTATAAATGTTATTTAAATTCCACTCGTATCATTTAGATGCCGTTGACAATGGCTATTTGAATACTTAGTGCCAGCGGTGATATTTTCGTTTGCTAATGTTTTGGGCATGAATATAGTTCCCCCCCTTACTTTTTTACTAATACTTTGGCCAAAAAGGAAGAGACTATATTCAGAATAATACGGCATGTCAGTTCACTGTACCATTGGGCTTGAATGTTGCCTCATCAGACCAAACAATCATGTCCACAACCTGTGCATTCTCATCCACCTTCTTATCTAGATCTTATCTATTGAGTTGAAGCCCATTGAACAAGTTTTTAATTTCATTCTCACCAAATGTTACATTACTTTCTACTACTTCTGACCAATGTTTAGAATTTCGGTAAATAGGCATCTTCATCATCCAGTTGTCTTATTGCAATGGACATCTTCAGGTTATCGTAAAAAGCAGTTGCACAGATAAGAGGATCACATCTTTTATTTCTTTGGCATCTCTTCCGTTCTTCAAATATTTGAACAATATGCTCTATTTTTCTATTGGCTCTATATAAGTCCATCACGTTTTTGTAATGTTAGGCTTAGATCAGACAGTTCTTGGTTTGCATTGCACATCTGTGCTAAATCCTATATAAAGTCCGCTGAAGTAATTTTCCTGTGTAAACCTTTGTACATGTATCTTTCTTTCTTGCCTCTGCTGGAATCGTTTTTAGCTTCAACAAAATGAAGCACTAAAGCTTCATAGTCTTCCCACACTGTAGAAATTGACCTGAAGCATGAGGCTACCCACATAGTACTTAAAATTCATCCAAATGTCAGCAATTTCAGTTCCAGCAACTTTGCACATACATGAAGTTCTCTACTGTTTTTTGGTGACGCATGATACAGAGCATACAGTTTGTTAATAAAGGATTTGAACCTCTTTATTCTTGAGACAGCTTATACAGCATCACTTACTGATAATTCTAACCTGTGATTATCACAATGCCATACAATTACAGAGGGAAACCTTTCTTTTATCAATTTTTTTAACTCCGGAACAATTTCCTAACGTCACAGCTGCACTATAACAATCAACAGAAAGTATGTGATCACTCAAATAATCTTCTGTCATTCCAAGTGATATGAGATGTTGAAACATTGAGGTAAAAATTCCTTTTGTTGTAACATCTCTATTAAATCAAGGAATAAATTTACTGGTGCACTCGTTCCTGCTATTACAACTTACAATCTTTTAACTAAGCTATTTCTCATGCCATTGGCTATGTGATTGACAATATTAATACAGGCATTAGCAGAGTGAAATATGTGACCCAAGTTGACACCGTTAAGAGATTGCACATCGATTTCATCTTCATAATTATTGAAGGACTGATTATTTTTTGCAGCTTTATATGCTGTACGAAATACTTCTGACTATTACTTCTTTTTCATGAGATAGCGATTTCATATAAATATTTTCTAGTATTTTCTTTTCAGCTTCTGCCGCTAACTTAACAGCAGCTTTGTGACTTGAACTGTCTGTGGTTGAATAATGTTTTTCGCAATGATGTTAATTGTTGTTTCCACAATTCGCCATATGCTGAGATTTCATACTTGGCCCACTCCTTGGATACATATTTTCATTCCCATTTTTTCTCTACCCTAAATGTCCCAACATTTTGACACAGAATGCAACAAAGTTTCTGGTTCTTCCACCTAACCTGTCCTACTTTTGAAAAAGTCATTTATCTGTACTGAATTCTAGTAGCTAGGCCAATTAGTTACATTCCGCTCTTCAACTTCACCACAGAAATATGTAGATGTAGAAGGAGTTTCATCAGCTTTTTTGGTCTTAGTTTCTTCTTTGACTTTCGGTTTTTTAGGCTGTAATGATGAAAAATAATCAGTTATCTTACTCATATTGCCAGATACACCCTTCCATGGCACAGAAATAAATCAAAACACAAAATAAAACACACTGATTCTGAACACTGGTGAAGAGTACAATTTAATCATGGATATATAAATGTCGGCACTGCATTGTTCTAAGATTCATTTAAAATCCAATGTATTAAAAAACAACTGTTACTATTAATCTCAATACAGGTTGGATTCTAGTAGTTACACACTAACAGAAGCATTCAACACACTCCCAAAATACGACGAGATCCATGACATTTGTACTAAGTTGTTATTTGCAATTTGTGCTTAGAAGTTTAAGTAAACAAATTCAGTTAAATGATGACGATGCAGTGGTATTGTAAACAAAGATGCATTTATTTCGATGGAAATGGTAATGTAAATTAAAGAAAGACAGTTATTTTGCCAAGAATGTTGAATTACGCGTCGGTTTTTGTGAAACTTTGGAACTGTGAACTTTAAATAATAGAGGCTGACCAATATTTACATTAATTTTGTTAATTATTTCTAGTTCACGAAGAATGATAGCTGTCTCCAATATGCTCTTTCAAATGAAAACCTCAGAGCCTGGTTGTTTTCGAGAATGCACTATCAAAACTGCTTCTGTTCCTTCACAAAACAAATCAGTTAATGCGGACGCCTATTCCCGTGTAGAATTAACGTTAATTCTATGATCGTAAGTTAAGCTACTGCAAGGAGTTAGCTAAGTCTGTCTGAAGGAAGATCAAGAGAGACAAAACACAAACGAACTTAAAAGCATATGAAATATTTGTATGAACGAATTTAAAGTTATTCAAAAAGTACTATGGAAGAGTAACCAAGTGTGTATCTTATGTTATTATAGCGTTATTTATCCATAAATCTTCAGTTGCCGCATTTGCTCTTTCTACAGAAGCCTCCCGGAGATGATTTTATAATTATTTAATGCCGCTATGGTTCAAAAATTCAGATAAGTACCTAATAAATGATGAACCTGAGAATGAAACCTCTGATATAAGACCTAAATACATACGTACGTATGTGTCTGTATGCAGCATGTAATTCCCTCGCACATTTAACACATGCACCGAATTTAAGTGTTAATGGTCATTTTTTGTTATTTATAAATAATTTATGTAGAATTTGAGGGTGGCAAATAAAATTTATTCCTCAAGTCCGACCGTTTTGGTTCATACGCGCGTGTTATCTCCTTGAACGTATACTATAAATTTTGCCTCTCACTGATCAGGCAATCTCGTTATTCCGGCACTACTCTGGTCCCGAGGGGTGCTGGATTATTGAGAGTTTACTGTATATAATTAATAATGTAAATAATTTAGAACCCATAGAATTCATCTTCCTCATCTTCTTCAGCACCAAATAACTATTCGAAGAAGGCAACCGCGGTACACAAGATTTTGTATTAAATACTTTCATTAACCACTCCTCTAGGTATGCCATATATATACGGCATAGCTGGATGCTCTGGTGGTGGGTATGCCATATATATATGGAACAGCGATTTTTAGCCTATTTGCTATGGGTATGCTGTTATATTCCATCACGCAGCTTTACTCTCTCATAGCGGCATCCTTTTAGTTTCCCGTCTTGCCAGTAGATGGACTTTCCTTTTCTTTTTTAGGAAGCTATACGTCTCGTAAAGATTATATGGTTGGACAATATGAGTTCTCTCGAGGTAAAACAATCCGGAGGTAAAATAGTCCCCCAATCGGATCTCCGGGCGGGGACTGCCTTGAGGAAAACATTTGTCGAAAGTAAATTACGAATAGGGACTTGGAACGTAAGAACTATGAGAAAGGCAGGAAAGCTAGAGAACTTGAAAGAAGAAATGAGAAGAAATAGAGTTGACATTATAGGGCTAAGCGAAACTAGATGGGAGGGAGAAGGACAGTTCGACTCGGAAGAATTCACGGTAGTTTATTCTGGAGGAAATAGTGGGGAAAGGGGAGTAGCTCTGGTACTTAGGAAAGATATGATGAAAAGCGTGACAAAGATAATAGCAACGAACGATAGACTGATGGCAATAAAGCTAAAAGCAGTCCCAGTGGACATGCTGATAATCCAGGTATATATGCCAACGTCAGCTCATGACGATGAAGAAATAGATGAGATCTATGAGCAAATTAATGAAATTTACGAAGAAGACGGAAGAGGAAAGGTAAACTGCATAATAATGGGAGATTGGAACAGCATAGTCGGAGAAGGACAGGAAGAAAATGTTGTCGGGCAATACGGACTTGGGAAGAGAAATCGAGGAGGGGAGAAACTCGTAGAATTCTGCATCAATAATGACCTTGTAGTGACTAATACATGGTTCAAAAACCATAAACGAAGGTTATACACATGGAAAAGCCCAGGAGATAGAATGAGATGCCAAATAGATTACATCCTTGTAAAACAAAGATTCAGGAACAGCATAAAGAACGCCAAGGCATTGCAAGGAGCAGACATTGATTCAGATCACAGCCTTCTAATACTTGACGTGAGTACAAAGCTCAAACAAATAAGAAAAACGAGAAGAGAAAGACAGACCTGGGACCTAGAAAAACTGAAAGAAAGGCAGGATGTAGTCAGCATGAAGTTGGAAGATAACCTAAGAAAGTTGGAAAACAAACCGAAGACCGTCGATATAGAATGGGATGAAATTAAAACCAGTATCAAGGATACCTTGGATAAAGAGATTGGAAAACAAGAGAAGAAAATCAGAAAACCATGGATCACTAAGGAAATGCTGGAGAAAATGGATGAGAGACGAAAATGGAAAAACGTTAACAGTGAAGAAGGTAGAGCCAACTATAGGCGTATAAACAATGAGTTGAGAAGGGTAACAGATAAAGCTAGAGAAAATTGGCTAAAAGGAAAATGTGATGAAATAGAACAAATGGAGAAATTAGGACGGTACGATATGATGTACGCTAGGGCACTGGAATTAGAGGCTAAGAAGTCTAATGGAATTTGTGGTAAAGGAATTATGAATACGGATGGGAAGATAGTCTCAGAAACAAAGGATGTAGCACAGGTATGGGAAGAATACATTAAGGAATTATACAGCAAACAGGCAGGAGCGGCAAAAATAGAACTGGAAAATGAGGAAAACATTGAAGAAGACAACTTAGGACCAAGTATTATGGAGAGCGAAGTAGAAAAAGCGATAGTGGAACTTAAGAAGGGGAAAGCCACGGGCAGCGATGGAATACCGGCTGAGATACTTAAAGTCATAGGATCAGAAGGACTAAAAGCGATCACGAAATTAATTAATAAGATTTACGACACGGGAGAGTGGCCTCGGGATTTCCTAGAAGTAAAATTGATCCCTCTAAAGAAGAAGCCAAAGGCAATGCAGTGTAAAGATTACAGAACGATAAGCCTTCTGTCACACACTTCGAAGGTCATCACGAGGATTCTTAATAAAAGGCTGGAGAAAAAGGCAGAAGAAATGCTAGGGGAAGATCAATTCGGTTTCAGAAAAGGACGAGGAACTAGAGATGCTATAGGAGTAGTTAGAATCATATCAGAAAGGGCAATAGAATACAGTCAAGATATCTGCGCATGTTTCGTAGACTGGCAGAAGGCCTTTGATAGAGTAAATTGGGTAAAGTTGATGAAGATATTAAAGGATATAGGTGTAGACTGGAAAGACAGGAGACTGATTAGGAATCTATATGTGAATCAAGTTGTAAAGGTCAGGTTTGAGAATGTGGACACCTGCGGAATAAATATCGGTAGAGGAGTAAGACAAGGCTGCTGCCTATCGCCAACCCTATTCAATATATATGGAGAAAGTCTAATGCAAGAAGCTTTAGAAGGCACAGGGGATTTCAAAATTGGAGGAAGGATTATAAGAACAGTAAAATACGCAGATGATCAAGTACTTCTAGCAAGAAAGGAAGAGGAGCTACAAAAAATGATAAATAGACTAGTGATAACAGGTAGAAAATACGGTATGGAAATAAATACAGAAAAATCTAAGGTCATTCGAATATCGGGTAAAGAAGAGAATCTGAACATAACTATTGGGGGAAAGCCATTAGAACAAGTTTCAGAATATAAATACCTTGGAAGTATCATAACACGAGAGGCAAAATGTACGGATGAGATCAAAACTAGAATAGGAAAAGCAAAAGCGGCTTTCAGGAGAAAGAAACAACTACTTACAGGGAATATAAGGGAAGATATCCGCAAGAAGTTGATAAAATGCTACGTATGGAGTATAGCATTGTATGGGGCAGAAACATGGACGCTAAGGAAAAATGACATAAAATACTTGGAAAGCTTTGAAATGTGGACTTGGAGGAGAATGCTGAAGATAAAATGGACAGATAGGATGAAAAACGATGAAGTGCTACGAAGAATAGGAGAGAAACGAATGATTATACAGACTATCAGAAAGAGGAAGGCTAACTGGGTTGGACATTACCTGAGGAGAGAGAGTATGATTAAAGACGTGTTAGAAGGAAAACTAGATGGGAAAAGGGAAAGAGGTAGGAAAAGGTTTCAGCTGATAGACGATTTGAAAGGGAAAGAGAGTTATCAAGATATAAAGAGGACAGCGGAAAATAGGAGTATATGGAGAACCAGGTTTAACCATGAATAATCACGGACCTGTCTACGGACAGATTACCTATGATGATACGTCTCGTATCCAAAGCCTGCATTTGTCATGAGGGTTGCATATCCCCTGCCCCTATTTTTTTAAAAGTCGGGGTTTGACATCTTGGATTATTTCACACCCTCATGCGAAAAATTTTGTTTGTCGCCACTTGCATCTTACTTTCCTCGAACAGCATGCTACTTGTAAATCCTTTTCTTTCATATTTAGCCTTTTCCACTGTTATGTGGTCGCTTTATGCTCCCAGGATGGCTGAGTGGCAAGAAGGGTCGTTTTATTTCACCCTACTTTATATCCCCCACATTGACGGTTTTGCTCCAAGGAACCATTGTTTTTCGGTTTTTCCGCCTTTCCTTGATGTACCCTTGTAATCCCCCAGAGTGGGTGGTCTGCACAGATGTGCAAATAGGAGAGTGGGTAAGTAATTGAAAAAGTTCAGTTGGCCTTTGAGCATCAGAGTAGATGGGTTGTGGTATTTTTTGGAGCTTTTATTCATGAAAATTTTACTGTTCTTTTTGCAATAACTTTTAAATTATTTCATTCAAATTATTTTGTTTGAAATAATTTCTATTTCACCATTGTGAAATGCCTTCATCCAGTAAAAGTAAACATACTGAAGCCACAGAAGATGAAGCACTTCATTTATTGGAAGAGAATGATAACGAAAGTCTTTTCAGTGAGTTTTTGGAGGATGTTTACATCAACACTGATGTAAGTGATAGTGAAACAGATGAAGAAATGGATCTGTTCTGGGAAGAGGAGGAGGAGTTAACGAACCTGCCTGGACACCCTTACGTTTGGAATACACATGAGGAAGTGCGAAACAAGTTTACATTTACGGGTAACCCCGGTTTAAATGTACAGGTTGAGGATGGAGATGATATACTTGAATCTTTTGAGCTATTTGTTGATGACAAACTATGTATGATGATAATGGAGCAAAGTAATACTTATGCCAAACAATTTATTGATGCAAAATTTAGCCGAAAACCACGATCTAGAGCACATAGTAGGGTGGAGACATCTGCAAATGAAATAAAAACTCTTCTTGGTATCTTCATACTCCACGGAATTGTACTAAAACCGGATTATGCTATGTATTTTAGTAAACGAGAGAGCATTTCAACTCCTTTTTTCTCGAAAGTTTTCAGTGAAAAGAGATTCCACCTCCTAAAGTCCTCAAGGTTTGCATTTTGTGGACAACACCACTTACAATGCTGATTCCTGTAATAGAAAACTTTTTAAAATTGAACCTGTGCTATTATATTTGAAAAATAAATTTTTCTCCATATATACTTTGATCAGGCGATTGTAGTAGATGAATCCCTTCTCATGTGGAAAGGTCGGCTTTCTTAGAAGCAGTATATACCCTCTAATCATAGCAAATTTGGCATCAAATTTTTTGTTCTCTGCAAATATATGTCAGGGTATGTATGGAATTTTTTGGTCTATATGGGAACGGACACGATTTACAGTGAGAAATATAAAGAAGAAAACATCAGTGCGCGAATTGACAATTGGTATACTAGCCCTAAGTTAGTAGACAAATTTACAGAAAATGAAACAGATGTAGTGGGTACCATGGTTTCAAACAGAAAAAAGTTTCCTCAATCTGTGAAATCCACTAAACTAAAGAAAGGAGAGGTATCGGCAGCATTTGGAGGAAAGCAAATGATAATGAAGTGGAAGGACAAAAGGGATGTTATTATGGTTAGCACTTTTCATGGTACTGAAATGTGTAATATCGAGAAAAGAGTGGTGAAACCGAGTGTCGTGCAAGACTATAACCAAAACATGGGCAGGGTTGATAAAAGTGATGGATTGATGAACAAAATTGCACGGAATTGGCCAAAAAATATTATCAAAAACTTTTTCGTCACTTGTTGGATATGGCAATGTTGAATGCATATTCAGTGTATAAAAAAATAAGGGAAAAGTAAACAGGAAGGAAATTCTCATATCTCTTGCCAAAATGCTTATTGCTAAGTATGGGAAAGACGTCCATACAGGCCCAGGAAGGCCCTCCAGATTGCCAAAGACATTTTCCTGAGAATGTCCCACCGACAACAAAAAATTATCTGGCAAAAAGGTGTGTCATTTGTTATAAAGCAGGAAAACGTAAGGAAATAAAGTACATATTGGTGTTCTGATTGTTGTGTTGGTTTGTGCTCTGCCCCTTGTCTTAAAAAATATCGTACGAAAAAGGATTTTTGAAATAATTTTTTTTTAATTTGCAAATTTTTAAATTTACCGTTATTTTAAAAAATTTTGTACTTCTACATAATAGTTTAATTGTATTTCTGATCTATTATACTTCATTTTTGGCATATATTATAACATTTAACTTTAATTTTCTCCAAAATTATTTTTATGTAAATTTTAGTTTTTATGTTAATAAATTGCATATTGTTATTTACAATGTTTATATCTTTATTTTTATTAGTTTCACTATAGTCATTGTATAAAATTTGAGTAATTATGTATGTATATTTGGAATTTTTCTAAAATATGATCACACAATGATTTTGTTTCCAAAAGGCTGATCTGATCACGGAGAATAAAGTCAACTATTTCTAAAGCTCTTTTTGGTATCATCAAAGCCCCATCCCAAATTATGACAATCACATCATGTAATCATCGTTTATCAGCATTTTCTTTTAAAAAACATAGTTCGTAGTTGTTCAGTTCCATGGGCTGTTTTAATGCGCGATGGCTTGTCATACCACCTGGCATAAGTGTGGAAGCAATACCAGTCCACGCAACAGGTAACACTTGCAACCCTTTACCACGAATTACATGAATTAATGCTCTGTATAGAAATGTTTTTCTGGTCCCTCCAGGACCATTGATAAAAAAGCATTTTGGACATGTTTTACTTGCAGTTTTTTCTTTTATAGACACATCCACACTGTACATTTTACTATGAAAAATATTTTTTTGATCTACATTCAACTGACCTAATTCATTACCTTTATCTATATTCAACAACTTTTCCTTTTCTTCCTCCTTCTTGGAATAAAATAAAATGGAAATATCTTGACCTGGTATAGGCAGCCCGAAGTATTTACATGATAAATTTTGTAATTCCAATATCTTATTAATCTCTTCCAATGCTCTATATTCATTATTGTCTACATAACCTTAACAGAAATATGATTTGTATTTCTCTCATTTTGCGGCCGAGTTTGATGGTAATTCTCCAATTAGAAACCCTGCAAAATATTGGTGCAATTGATTGAGCATCATGACTTGACATGGTTCATTGAATATATTGAATATCTCTTCATCGGTTTCCACCAACCCCATGGCTAAGGCTGTTTCACGATAGGTTTTGTATGCTTGATTTTCATATATTTTCAAATACTTAAAAGAAGTTGTGCCATGCACTCGGTTGAGAATTAATTTCATATGAAACCTTTCAACGTCTTTTGTGCTGACGGAATTCACCCTACCAATTATCTTAGAGCCTGGCTTTCTAATTTCCACTCCTTAGTTTTTGAATCAAATGCATAATGCTCAGGAATATCATAGTACAAAAATTGCCTTGCTTTTTCATCCTTGTTATTGAGATCAAACCATGCCGAAAGTGTCATACGGGTTTTTACTGTTTGAAATTGCATCCTTTTATTTTCCTCCAATGAATGTTACATTCCATTGATTTTCTGTGTGTACAGCTAAGCACATAACAGTATGTGAGTGTCCCAACAGAGGTAGTTCTTGAATTCTTCAAGCTTTCTCCATTGGGCTTACATAGCATGTATCTAAAAATGCACTTATTTCATCATTAATCTCACCTTTTCCTTTTGTATGACGGACCTCTATTGCAGCTCTGTCATGACCTTTGTGTATGTATTTGTATATATATTTTGTGCTCATGACAGAGGCACAAAATTCGACATTAATATGGCAGTCGTATTTTTGTAGTAAATACTTATTGTATGGTACCATCATTCTGTTATCAACAGACACTAATTTATTATCACATTTGGTATTATAAACCAAACCAAGATGCCTATTATCCCGTCACTAGTATAAAGGGAATCCATTATCCGTAAACTGAATTTCCTCCATAAAGTCCTTTGGAAACTTTTTTGAACATGCACCAACTGAATTAAGACACGGAGATGAATTTTTATGAGGCCCATGTAACATGTTTCATAACCTTTATAAAGAGGCTTGGATCCTCATTTTTATCTGGTATTTTTGCTGTAATGTAAACATCAAATAGTTCTGATGAAAGTAGTTTAGTCTTGCAATGTAATACACACAGTAAATGCACATTTTCTTTAATTCAATAGTGTACGCATATGCTGCTACATTTCCAAATACTTTTCCAGGTACGATTTCACCTAACATGGCCTTGAAATTCATATGGAACAACCTTGCAGTGAGAGTGGCAATATCAGCTGCTGTTGTACAAGCTGGATATGTTTTTAAAATTTCTTTAACCCTTTGCACTCGCATTTTTTTTTCTTGATTCTATTAGTCTACTCGGAATTTAATTTTTAAATACCCCCATATTTCATAAATGGCGGCACTATGATGAAAAACTCAATTTTATTTTCATATAAACTTATTTATTTGCATTTTTTTACATTAAAAATTATTTTTCAACTCATACAGCAATTTTAATCTCTATATTTTTTTATGGTGTGATATTTTTTGAAACATTCACCCACATGAAGACCTGGATTACATTCACATGTCTCACAGATATAAATTGTCTCTCTTCTTCCACCTTGGACTTTTCTATTAGAACAAACAACACAATCTTTATGTTTTTTGTTAGGGTGAGGGATGATTATATGGAGCTTTCCATCTAACCGTTGCTCTTGTTCTGTGGATGATGGTCTACCCCTAGAAGTTAGTGTACCACCCCGGAAATCTCCAACTAGATCGCGTACAAGTTTCCTAATAAATCGTACATGAGATATCGGTTTTTCATTTTTTCTTTTTTGGCATTCTTTGTACAAAATGTAAGAATTCACAACACTGACCTCAAGCCCCCAGAAAAACAATTTACGCCACCATTTTAGAGTCTTCCTCATAAAACAGTACGTGCTGGTGTAGTGATCAGCTATATCAACTCCCCCATAAAATTCGTATAATTTGTCACGACCTTGGGTTTGGCAACTCTTTCTTTGCCACCGCCTCGTACTCTTCTTTCCACAGCTTCAGTCTCTGAAGTGTCCCATGTACTAAGCATGGTGACTATCCTCTTGTCTTTCCATGCAAGAAGCATTACATTTTCATCTCTGTACGCCACTATCTCCCCTTTCTTCAGTTTTGGATGTTTGATAACTGTTGGATTGTCTTTTCTATTGGGCATTATTGTCCCTTTCAAGTGAGATTTTTCTTTGAGCAATTCCCTTGCAAGAGTGACACTTGTGTAATACCTATCAGTAAAGAGATGATAGCCTTGAGAATCAGATACTGAGTTCTTCAATCTGTCGTGAAGTTCTAAAATTATTCTGGTAGTAAAAGGAAGATCAGGTCTTACCAGGGTTTCGGATGTTTTTCCACCATAATAAGGGACAAATGAGTGTACATAACCGCATTTAGAATCTGAAAGGACATATAAACGAATACCCCATTTTGTTGGCTTTTTAGGATTATACGTGATGAAGCGTATCTTTCGTTTTGTCTTTACAAATTCAACATCACTGTCACCGTCAGTACATTCACTCTGATCTTTGGGTGAAACAAGGGAAGTTTTCCTTTTCGTAATTCCACTCGGACCAGCGATTGGTTCATTATCCTCACATGCGTGATCAGAGCACTCACTTTCGTCACTATTATGTTTTTCAATAGTTTCTTCATTGTCAATGTAAAATTCATCGTCACTGCTTTCTAAATCTTTGGAAAATCTATCCATCCTAAGGAGATGCAATTCGTTCTGAATATACGACTACTTGCGGACAAAGCATTCAGTCAACTACAGAGAAGGCGTCGTTTGTAAGAGAACCCTATGTCATGAAAACATCTGAGAGATGCTTCTAGAAACGTAAGCAAACCTCTGAGAGTGATAGAGGGACGATTGTTTACTAAGGTAAGATCATGGAAGCTCGGCCCTACTCAAGATGTTCACTATGCAAGAGATAAAAAGAGAATGGGCCTTTGATGGGTCAGTGGTGGGTGGATGACCACAAGAAGAAAACGAAATGAAAAAAGAGGTTGTTACTAGAAGCCAATACGAGACGGGACAGCTGACTTTTCTTTCTGACGAACTTTTATTTCGGACGCAACTCCTCTATCAGACGCATGATCCCCATTTGGTAATTCATTATCTGAAATAAACAAACGATTTCCAAGTAATGAATGGCAGATAATGCAAGCAAAAATGCGCTTACACCTCAGTAAATAGATAAAGACGAACATCTGCTACGGCGGCAGCGGCATCGCGGCAGCGGCATCGGCTGGAAACGTCCTTTATGGGTAGATTATAGAAGGATATTATTCATTTATAAAATAATCCATGTTGCTTAATTAAGTTGTTGTTTACTCGTATTTCCACGCTGATGATTACAAGAAAAGTTATTGGAAAAAATGGACAAAAATCCCCCTTCTCCTCACGATGAAACACCGTGTCGAGTGTGGCTCGACATACGAGCTGGTGCCGATGCTAGCCGTGTCGAGTCACACTCGACACCCGAGTGCAAAAGGTTAAGTTCTTGCCATTTAGGATTACAGGTCATGGTAATGAATAAATCTGGCCTGCCAATGCATCAAACAATAGCCATTGCATCCTGATAGTTTTGATGCATGTATCTCGGGCTGCCTACATATGTAGATGGTAAAATGAGCATGTTCCCCAGACGTTCACACTTAAAATTTTCATTTTGATTGAAAGCACTTTTTGACACGTGATCCACTATTCCCTGATAACATTCTATCCATAGTTGTTGTCGATTACATCTCAAATAATCCATGTGGTTACTTTGTATCATAATATAGGCATGGATTATATACTGTTGTGTTAAGCGACCACTACGTAGTATAGGGTCATATTAGATAGGCATAATATTGGAGAACACATTTTTATTACTATTTTTATTTTGTTTAAGGTCTGGGGACCATTCTAAGTCACTATTTGGGACTGGCAATGGAAAAGTAAACGGATCAACATGGCCTGATAATTTGGTTAAAATTTTGCTGTCATTCTCTTCTTCAGTTTTAGGGTACACACAGAAATCAATATTAGGTACCGATCCATTATTTGATACAATTAATGTGGCACACTCCAATGTAACAGGCTTATTATAACGTCTTTCATTGTCACAGGGTCGGCGAACAAAATATAAACAATATTTATTTTGCTCCTTCTGCAACACTTCATGAAGTTGTAGTTTTATGTAAGGATTACAATCCTGGATAATTGAATATATATTTTTAATATTCATTTCTACATGGGATCTATCTTCATTTGTCTATACTACCCTTCAACGTCATCATAAATATAAATTTGTCCACATTTTGGAATGCTATCTTTCGAGTATATAGTTGTGGTAATGTGTTGTACTTTTCCTTGGATTTTCAACACATTGGGCCCTATGTTTTTAAATTTTACAACTTTAGCATTAGAAGTAGCAAAAGCAAACATACTATTGTAATACCGCACATTTTCAAGAAATTTAACATCTTCAAACGCTATTCGCTATTCATCAAGGTATGAATGCAGTGGTGGCAAAATGACCTTACAGCTATGGCATCAACTATTACGATAGGTTTCAGCTTCCCAATACATCGTGCCACAATGTGAGCATGTACTTGTCATGGACAAAAATAATTTGATGTCCTTATGTCTACGTATGAATAATTGATTAACTAGCCATTCTTTCCTTGCGTGAGATTCTTCAACGGATTCGTTTGCTTGCCGTTGCCTTTTTGCGACATTTCGTTTATCCAACCTGTCCCTCTTTCTTCATCTGTTGCCCGCTCTTTCCATTTTTCATAAAATTTTCACACGGCATTGCGTATTTGAGTTTTACATTTAGCATTGGCATCAATACGGATTCCAAGATACTCATCATATGCTGTCATTTATTCTACTTCATATCTCTCATTTTTTGGACTATTTCCTAAGCAGACCAAGGTAAGAAATGCAATAGAGAATATCCCACAATCATATCTATTTGTCTGTCTTTGAACATGTTCAAATCCATTCTTTTGGATGGAATGGAACTAAATGATTTATATACACTTTATGGTCTTCATACAAAACATGGGAATTTAAGGAATTAAACACATGCACTACGGTTCCATCATAATGTAAAAATATAAAGTGACCTATATCTGAATCAGGAATGGAGTTGTATAAAATCTTTATGTGTGGCTTATAGCAGTGTATAGGTTGTATAAGACTGGGGGTCTGTACTAATAACACAGACAGTGGAGAGAAAGGTGTGGTACTTTTTACAATTTCATGAAAATGATCTATATCAGTATCCTTTAGATAATAAGTTGGACAAAAAATTTGATTGTTCATAATGATGTGCCCTCTTAGCATATATAAAATTGGAGCAAGGAAGGATTTTTTTTAAATATAAAAAATGTAAATTACCATTCTTGAACAGAAATATACATATCATCATATGGAAGGGGGACAAACAAAAACGGTAACCGAATAGCAACAAAAGACAATGAACAAATAATCTATCACAAAGAACAATGAACAGCATAAGGAGACACAAACAGAATGAATCAAGTAAGAATTGAGACAGCCTTTGAGAGATGGGATACAAATCAACAAAAGAATAATATAAATAGCTAAATTCTTTTTTCTCCATAATTAATATATAAATGGTCATTCTGGAACAGAAATCATCATATGCAAGGGCAAACAAAAATGGTAACCGAAGAGCAACGAAAGACAATGAACAAATAATGCACCACAAAGAACAATAAACAGTATAAGGAGACAAACAACGAATCAACTAAGAACTGAGCCAGCAATCTTTTTTCTCTATAATTAATTACGTAAATGGTCGTTCTGGAACAGAAATATGCATATCATCATATGCAAGGACAAACAAATATGGTAACCGAAGAGCAATGAAAGATGTACAATCATGAACCGAAAATGAAGAATAAACAACCTTGAACAAATATTGCACCACAAACAACAATAAACAACAGTATAAGGAGCCACAAACAAAGAACGGATGAATAAAGTAAAAACCAAGTCAACCTCTGAGAGATGTAATACAAATCATCAACTCAACGATATAAATAGCTAAATCCTTCTTTCCCTGTCAGTGGACTGGTGGCGCAGATGATTGGGCTGTTCGTAACAATTATTATTTAAAGAATAATGAAAATGGTATAATAATTTTTAAAAACCTCATGAATTGGTATTATTATTTAATAAACGTCATGAAAAAAACATAAGAATATAATCTGAGCAACCAAATTTCTGTTTGGGTAACATAAATATATGTTTTGCCTCTTAACTTAAGTTAATTATTGGCCAAGTTGATATAGTTGAAAGCTCACACTACAGAATTGAGGGTTCAAGTGGTTCGAGTCCTGAAAAAATAAAATATTTTTCTTTGCAAATTATAATGCCAAGTATTAGGGAAGCTTCTTGATTAGGCTACTGACTACAACTTTAATAAATAGATAGGGTCGGCAAAAAAATCTACCAGATTTCTAATTGAAATTGCAATATAACCATGCAAGATAGGATTGAATAATATAGTGAATTAATCAGGCAAAAGTCAATATTTAGTCTTCTTTTCAGAATGGAAATAATCTTATAGTTTCGTCTTTGTGCCTGTCTGTCCACCACTTTTAACTTTTGAACCAAGACCGATTTTCATGATAATTGGTGGAAATCCCTTGCTAATGGTGCCAAGCTTCCAAGAATAGTTTTTGTTGCAAATATTGAAAGTTCAGGGTTCAATTCCAGGAACTATCCTTCACATTTGAGTTACACAGGAAATCAGAAACCCAACGTACAAGTTAAAATTTCTCTTACACATTGATATATCTTAGAAATGTAATATCAGAGTGGGATTTGTACTATTCTCTGAGTAAAGGAATGTAGATTCTTATTTTTATCATAGGATGTTGCTTATCAATCGTATTTATTTGAATTTTGTGTAAAATATTTTTGAGGAATAGAAGTTTCCTGCAACTTACTCAGATTATTTCAATAATTTTGCATTTGTATATTCATTTATAATTTATATTTATTAATTCATTTATAAGGTATCATTTTCTTATTTATATGATACAGGAAGATATGAAAATACACTAAATACAGTATTTACGCTATTGGAATGTACATTTTCCTGCTATTTACAACATTTTTTTACGTCCCGTCAATTTTCCTATGATTCCAATGTAAGTAAAACCCTGTATTTAAACTGTTTCATTTGAAGTTTTCCTGTTATTCACGCCATTTTACATTAGAATTTCCGATTTTTTAAAAGAATTTAGCATGTGGTTCCCAACAGTTTTTAACATTTTTCGGCTTAGCTTTGCAAAAAAATCAGAACACATTTGGATGAAGATTTTGAAAACAGCAGCAAAGTAGAAACAGCACCCCTAGAGGTAGAAATATGAACTCCTTTTCAAAGCAGCACTCGCTTTAACATGCTTGAACAGGTGCGACGATGTTAATCATGAGCAGCGTACTTAGAGACGGAAACACATACATATGAACTCTTTTGGGTGAAAACTTGAAAATCTCATACATAAATCACACTAACAGACCATTAACAGTGTACCTAGATATGGAAATATCATTTTAGGTAGGCTATTTACCCTTTGAGTCAAGTATGAATGCTATTGAAAAGATGTTCAAGTTTGGAACTGGCACTATAGTTTTTACCCTTTCCTCTCAAACTCTGCCCCTTGGCTCCCACAGTTTGTAATTAAATTTAAGTAAATTTGTAGTAATTTAAATTACCATATTGTCCCTAATAAAACGTGGTTTTTTCCAAAAAATGAAATTTTAAAAGTAGCCCCCGCATTATATTTGGGTAGTAGTAATTTTAAAAGATTGTACAATCGTGTTTCGAAAAACCACCATACATTCTGCACGTCTGTTAAGTGATAAAAAATACTTGTTACATTGTAAATACATTAGGTGTACATATTACAATATACTTGAAAAGCATCTGAGGCGAAAATAGATCGAGTTCAGTTGGCGGCTGAACTCATTAATCATGGAATTGAAGCTATTGTGTGTTGGCATATTCTTTGTACCTACCTTAGCGAGTTTTTACCCATCCATTATTTTAAAAATGGGTGACAAAAACGATGTTGAGAAAAAAAGGTTCTTCCAAATCCCAGGTTAACAGAGGAACCCGATGAGGTTATAACATGAATTTTAAAATAGTCGTAGCTCAAGAGGTGAAAAAAATGAACCCTATTCAAGTTTCAAAAAAGTATAATGTTCCTGAAGTAAATATACCTACGTCTATGTACAATTTTCCAGACAAATGTAATATGGAGAATGTAATGGAAACCCAAGCATACTATACTAGCATTTTAATTCAGCATATATTTTAATATTACTATTATTATAAAGTGTACCGGTTAAGTAAATGAATAAATAGGTATACTTTTTATAAACTTAGCTCTTTTAACACTGAATTTATTGTTAGTCATACTGTAACAAATGAGTGAGTTTAAAAGTAAAATCAGTTTAGCTATTTTTCCTTTTCCCTCAATTTGCACTTTCCCACAATTTACATTTTCCCGCAGTTGACACTTTTTTTCCAGGTCCCCAGAAAAGTGTAAATAAGGGATTTACTGTATGACTTAAGTGCCTCATAAATTTCTATTATTTCTCTACCTAATATAAAAACCTAATGGTGGTCATGCAAACATTGGAAATTTTACTCTTGTTGATTAATGAAAATCCATACCACAAAAAAATAAATACATGAAAATACCTTTTGTGCCTGGCTTCACAAACAAACTTACCATTAGTAACATTTTTCTAAATATGACTATATAGCTATACATGTTAACCAAAATAAACTCACTTATCTTCTTTACAATTCTAAATATGCAATACCATATTTACACAAGGTATTTACACAGTTATCTACAAAACATCTTACAGTAATTGTGAAAAAGTATACATTGGACAAACAAAACAAAAATTAGAAACATGCTTCAAAGAACACCTTGTACATTTTACACACAATAGATTTAACATATCAAACATAGTCACACACATACTAGAAACCAGTCATCCCATCACTATAAAAAACTTAACCCTTTTAAAACAATTAAACAATGTATACAAATTAGACGCATACAAAACATTGTACATATACAAACACCAACAGACCATTATGAATAACGACCATGGCCCTCTCTTCCATTCACCTCTCTCCAGTCGAACCATCAACCTACCTTTCCCCCTTTCACCTTCACACCATTAAATACCTCACACAAGATTCTGCCCCTTCATTCACTATCATCTACTGATGTTGGGAGCTTCACTCTTGAAATGCGCCTTTAGAATAACTTCCTTCATTTATAAAATTTTTTTAGAGATCTGTGCGATTGAGTTTTAGTGTGTGTTTGATTTTACAAGGAACATTCACAAAGTATAACTATCTGATTTGGTTCAATTTTTTTATATTAAGAGTACATGATGACTAAATTTGATTTATGAAATTATACGTGTTCTCATGGCCTATGAGCCGAATTATTTGCATTCAAAGTTTGGTTGGTTTTACAACCCCGGTCCCTTTGCGCTTAAGATGGCCACTGTCTGTAGCCTTGTTATCATAAACACAAAGGAATAGGGAAGAAGAAGACAGTGTGGGATTGGGGGAGACGAGAGGGGAGGGTGAGGCAGAGGATAAGTGAAATTCAGCAAAATGTACAATAAAAATGGGGGTAATCAACTTTGAGGGTTGGGTCTTCTGTTCTAAATAAGCATAAAAGCCATCAAAAGCTTTCTTATTCATTGAAATATTTAAAAGGCTAAAGTTAATTTACTAGAATGCATGCACATGATTTTAAACCATACAGTGATGACAAGTTAAATTGTTTTTAAATACAAATAAAGGAAATATAATCACCACACTAAAAATTAGACTAGTACGAGGTGTGGCAATCAAGTTCCCGGACTGGTTCGATAGAAAGAAAAAGAAACAAGGTAGGCCAAAAATGTTTTCTCTTTTATTCAACATAATTTCCTCCCACTTCAATACATTTTTTGCATCATCCCAAGAGCTTTGTAAAACAGTCAGCAGTCATCTAAAGAAACCTTGTTCAGTTCAGCGGTCACATTTTTCTTGATGTCTTCAACATCCTCAAATCTCTGTCCTTGAGAGCAGTTTTCACCCTACGAAAGAGAAAGAAGTCTGCGGGTGCCAAGTCAGGCGAATACAGTGGGTGGTTGATCTCCACATGCCCTGTTTTGCCAGAAATCACTTCACAACCAGTGCAGAATGAGCAGGTGCGTTTTCATACAGCAGAATCCAACTTCCCTTTTCTCAAAACTGCAGCCTCACCCTGGAAACACACCTTACCAACCTCAGAAGGACTTGAACGTAGAATGCACTATTTACTGTCTGTCTTTGCAGAAGAAATTCCTTGTGGATCACACCATGCTTGTCAAAAAAGGTGATCAGCATGGTTTTGATCAAGGATTTCTTCAAATAAAACTTCTTGGACCTTGGTGACAATTTTGATGTCCATGCCATGCTTTGTCATTTTATTTCGGGGTCATACTGGAATACTCATAACTTGGTAATAATGCATTCAAGAAAACTGGGATTGCCTTCATAACTTTCAACGAAGTCCTGACTCGATGTGACTCTTCTCTGCATCTGTTCATCGGTGAGGTTGTGTAGGACTAACTTCGCACAGACTTTCCTCTTTCCTAAATCTTCGTGAAGAATTTGATGAATCATTTCTTTATTAATGTTTAGCTCCTCCGCCATCATTCTGAGGGTCATTCGTCGATCTCTTGCCACAATTTCACGGAGCTTTGGGACGGTGTCTGCATTTTGAGAGGTTGATGGATGCCCGCTTCTTGGATCATCTTCGACATCTTCATGCCCATACTTAAATCATTTAAACCACTCAAAAACACTGGTACAACTTAAAGGCTCTTCACCCTACACACCTTTCAACATTTCATAAGTTTCTGTTGAAGTTTTCTCGAGTTTGTCACAAAACTTGATATTCACTTGTTGCTCTATGGCAAAATCGTGACAATGGATAAAATCACTACTGATTCTCTTGGCTACAACTCAGAAACTAACCATTAGAGAGGTAAGCGGTTTTCTGCACTCGGTTAGCAAAAGTTTGAACTATAAGGTGTTTAAATAGTTCATTTTTACACCATTTGGTTTCAGTGCTGCAGCGCCAGTCCGGCAAATTTATTGCCACACCTCGTATATGGCGAGCGGACAATTGAAAGCCCAATATGTATTTATGTATGCCATGGTTTGGCACGAAAATTGTGGTATTAATCTCAAAAAAAGCAAAACAATAATTGAAATTTAAAATAGGTATTTAATTTTACTAAATTAAACTTTTTAAGTACAAACACGAAAATATGTAAGGAAATGTGAGAAAGTTGCATCTCATAATGGACACACTTTATAAACATTGCATCATCACATTTGCTTTCTTCTAGGACACTTTCACACTTTCTTTATAAATGTCCACATCGAAGCAATACTGCACTGGAGTGATGTGCCATCTGGGCCTCTGGTGTATATATCCTGCCTTGAACCATGTATATTTTATAAAATTTTTGAATCGGGGAGCAGAGAATTGATAGTGCGTTAGGGATTGAAGTTTCAAAATATTATTTCTTTGAAAAAGATTACATCCAGCTGATCCAAAAGTACTCAATCGGAAACTTTCTGAACGAAGTCTTTCCACATTCAAAAAACATAAATGTCTAATAGCTGAATCAGTCCTTTTGTTTTTGGAGGAATCAGCATAATGTCCAATGTTTTTTCCTCTGGCTTTACGCTTAAAATTGCCTTGCAATCCTAGTATGGTTCCCAGGAGTCCACCAAAAGAAGTACATTACTTTCGACAGTTGGAAAGAACACATTTTTAAAATATTCATTACTCAAATATATTTCATCATAATACCAAAGTTGAAATGACACTGTAGATATTGGGAGCTTTGAACAAATATAACAGTCCTGGAGAATTTGCCATCTTTTTCATGGAGACAGATAAAAAGAGGAGAGAGAAGCTTACCATTGATTGTTATGGTAGGCTGTATTGTATTGGAATGCATTCAGGGATTGTGCAACAGATTCCATGCATTTTTACTTTCTCTATATACGTAGTATAGGGGAAAGTATTGTATTCATGAAAAAAATTGTCTTCGAGATTTCAACGGAAAAACATGTTTTGAGGTCCCCTGAACACGTTTTGACCATTTTCTCGATGATGACTGTGTGTGTGATAGCTTTTTGTGGGTGCTCTAACTCAAAAACTATTAATCAGGTCAACACGAAATTTTATATTTAACAGTTTTATAAAAGTCACAAGAACTGATTAGTTTTTGGTATAAATCGGTCAACCGGAAGTGGGTGTTTACTCTTGTCACTTATCTGTTATTTTGAAATATTTGCTTTAATATTTGATAAATGTAAAAATATGTTGGAATAAAAGTTGTAGGAAATTTAATTTACAATCTGTGTTTGAAACATTTTTCCATATAATGCATTTTTTAAGAGATCTTATATTTTTAGCTTCCATCACCACGCCGCCTACCGACAACTATTGTTAACAATTGACGCTTAGTTACATCTTAGTAATGCTCCTTTTTCTTTTCTTAATTGTTGGAGCTTTGTGGCTATATGAAATTTCAGAAGGCTATGGTTTGAGTTTATTTCTGTCCTTTGTAAGGTCTAAAATTTTCTCGTAGTATCTTAAAATATTTATTTTTATGTAACCTATTTGGAATTTTTAGAAATTTGACAGATATGGAAAAAGTCGTGTGGTGGGCACATCAGATTTTTTCCTTGGAACTCCAGTGTGCAGCCAGAATGAAGTTCCTTTTTAAAATCACTCTGGTCTATTCAATATCTGTGGTGTACTGGTTTTTAAAGCACCTTGAAACACTATATGGAATTTCCCATAAGAGGGATCTTAAATATACCTCTTTCACACTTGCAGACTTATTTTCTTTTGCAAAATTAAATTAGAAGTAATTGATGCAGGATCTTCGAATAAGAACCATTTTATAGGAAAATAAATGAAGATTCTTATTCTTATTGTCGATATTTGTTTTCAAATCTAATTCGCTCACATTAAGCTAAAATATTCAAAAATTTGTCAAAATTTTGCATTTTTGTTGAAATGTTCCCTTGGCGATCAACAGCATTGTTGTTCATACAGAAAATCAACATATCTGTTGAGTCCATAATAGCTAATTTTTTTCGGATTAAACATTAAAGATTTTATTAACTAAGTTAAAAAACTGTATACTCTTATTGTCTTATACTATTAAATATAAAAAAATATATTAAAGTCAAAACCTGTTCATCTATCTTATCTAATGTTCATATAAGTGTCAGATTTGGCTCACTTCCTTCCAATATAGTTAAATATATTAAGTTACAATTTTCCCATTGAATTTCAATGCATTTACATAGTAGACCTATATTTATTAATATGAAACCTAAAACTAAGGACAAATGAAATACATTTATTGCCAATCAGCTCATTTCTATGGAAATTACACCTGTTTGATATGATGCAATAGGAAACACTCAATGTGCAATGCAAAGTTGCATTTTTCACACTTTCTTGACACCTTGTGGCATACTCTGTATCTCGGCTACTTTTCTTGGGAAATCAGAGTATGGTCCAGACGGTCAAATTTCGAGTCAGCATTTTCCGATGTGGAAGGGCGGTCGCGCTTGCTTCCATTTCCATTCTTATTTGTCTCTAATATAGACAATTCCATCCTTCTCTGGTACTCATGATGAGGGAAAAGTTCTTGAAACTTTTTATTGAGTATGGAGAACAGCGGCTGAACTTAGCAAACTGATTATTTGCATCACGTTCTTCATTGTCACAACAATGTAAATTTGAGATTATGAATTTAAATTTGTTTCTAGTCAAAGCACTGGTAACTAGTTCGTTATAGGTGTCCTTGCTCTCTTCCCAATACATTATCCTCCTGGGTACTGATAAATACCCACTGAGAATAACAGTTCCTATGAAACATTTCATTTCTTCATTAGTGATGTCTCCTAGTTTGTTCTTCCAAGCAGTATACCAATTACTGTAATTAACTAACAATTCAATTAGGTTCTCATAAAAAAATTGCTGAAATGTATCAATAGGAGAAAGTTCATTTTGGGCACCTAACATCACTGGCCACTCATCAACAACACCACTGATCTCGCCATCCTTCCATCCATAATTTATTTTCCTTAATAAAATGGGTCTAGATTCCTCAATACTTGCTGTTAAAAGATCACTTTTCTCCTCACCCTTGACTGCTTCTTCATCACTTCCAACATTATGTTACACTTCTACTTTCAGCTGAGAACCTGGCAAATTATTGGGGTTCACATTATCTTTTTCACCTGAGTCCTCGTTAGTCACATCATCCACGGTATTAGTCAAAGGCAACAAAGCTATTGTAAGTTCATGATTTGAAGGTATGACAGATTCCACACATTTTTTTCCTTGGAACTCCAATGTGCGGCCAGAATGAAGTTCCTATTTAAAATCACTCTGGTCTGACACTTCTTTTTGAACAAACCGTGCAAAATATAATTTTTTTCATTTTTCCTTTCATATTTCAGCTTTCCTTTCCAACTTACAATCAATGAAATTAAAAAATAATGAAAAAAAAATCCTCGTCATATCTGGGTTAATATATACCAATCATACAAACAGAACTCAAGATTCATCATTGACTGGCAATTCCTGGTACATTAGAGGCATCTCCATTAATACGGATATCGTTATAAATGACATTTGTAATGAAGAACTTCAACAAAAAACAAATTCACACTAAGTTTTGTGGAGGCCAATGATTGCTGCTTGTGTTCTGTTTGTATGATTGGTATATATTAAGATGAATGCAACCCAACCCAAGGGAGGAACAAAGTGAACGTGAGGAGGAACCAAAAACACTTCAACTAACTTATCTACCCCGGTGGGCCAAGTAAAATGTTCTTTCATGTTCAAATTTCCCTTCCCTGATCCAGCAGAGTTCCAATAGAGTAGTGCTCCGTGTAACTCACCACTCACACTTCCACTGCCATGTAGTTCCATATCTCGCCCCTTGGGGCGCTGCAGAAGTGTTGCCCGTTAATACCAAAGTACCAAAATATTTTTTAATTACTTTCAAAAAACATAATAGCAAATGAAAATCCAGCATTACGGAGCTATAACACTTCTTTCAGCAATTGTTCAGTTAACCTCCAGCACATTTTGGCATACGATTTTCGATCTTATTTTTTTCACTCAAGGAAATGTATTAATTACTGAAATGGAATGTTTAGTACATGATGCACAGATGTTTTCTTAGGTTCTGAAACAAATATTTCCAAGCTGCAAAAAAACACTAGCATTAAAAAGTGGTAACTTTTATTTTATTAATTATGTTTGAAATACGTAACAGAAAATCAAAACCTAGCATAAGAAAGTGATAAAATTTCTTTTATTTTTTTTCAAAATACACCGCAAAAAATGAAGCATTAAAGTTGTAACATTTCTTTTAGCAGTTGTGTTCAAAATACGCAGCAGAAAATCTTACCTTTACAAGATGATAGCAGTGGGGGACTGTCAAATATCGGGAATTACCAAAAATTTTATGAAGTTGTATTGTATGGCTATTGTTATAGGCAAATATAAAGTTTTTTCATTAAATTTTTAATATATATTTATAAAAAAGCAATTTAAAATGTACGAGTTAAAGCTGAAGTCGATCACATCCGATTGGTAGCTGATGTTTGCTGAGTATTTAGTGACATCAGTGCATGCCACAATCATGTTAGCCATGCTAGAAGCCATTGTTCCATTGTGACGATATAGAAGTAGATGCTTCTTAGAAGAAATATTGGTAGAAGTACTGCACCTTCCTGCATTTATTTCGCTTTGTGTTTTGCAAAATGGCATCTGAAGGATTTTGTGTAGCCAGATATGATAATTTGCCCAATGTTGATTCGTACATGCTTTTGCGGTGCATTAAAAGTTGTAGGGAGCAATATTCAAATGTTGAAATGCGTGGAGTGACGGCAAATAGGTTTGTATTACATTTAATTTATAAAACAAATTCGATGTAGCGCTTTTATTTTCAGTTATTGTAATAGAACTATTATTTCAACTGAAATGTAGAAGATATGTAAAAGATAGATTGACATCTTAAGACAGCTTTCCCACATTAAATGAATAAAACAACTCTAGTTTTATCTAATATTATAGAATATTTATTTATGTATTGTTTCCTATGCTGCCCTAGTATCTAGTAAGTAAAATATAGTTAGATAAGTATATAAAAGATAATGGACGAGGCCGAGACTCCGTGGAATTCCACAATAAAATAACATGAACAATGCTAGATAGTATTTTTATTTATATTAAACTTTTGCTAATTTCCACAAAATATATGAAGTAAAACACGACCGGTTTCGGTGAATAATCACCATCATCTGCCTTTACAGAACCATCAGGTCAAATATTGACAAATATTATACAAAATTAATGTGAATAAACTTAGTTTCTGTGTCTTGTCTATAGGAAATGTGGTTTATTGTTTTAAGTGTTTATCTGCCTTAGTTATTACCTATACTTGTGAAAAGAAAAACTGTATAAGTGTTTGACATAACTCTTTTGTATATGTCGCAAATTTTATTGCTGCTTTTATGGAATTTTTCTCCCTTTGCGGTCAATGAGGAAAGACTATGTTAGTAATGCTGTTGGATTTGTTAAACTGAAGCGAGAGGGAAAAATTTGTATTGTTATAGGCAAGATTTGTCCTGAACACAGAATAGGATAAAGAGGTTATGAAGTGAGTGTAGTTGTAGATGAAGATTTAGTCATGTCTGTGGAGTGTCATGACTGCCCTTATTTAGCAAAACATGATCCTTCAAAATACCACGCTGTTGTGAATATTATGGGAACAAATTTATTAAAGCATTTAAATTACAGAACTAACTTAATATGTAACATTTGTAAAAGTATTTGCTTAAAAACTTGGTACTTAAATATATGCACTGCAATAGTAATTATTTGCTTAATAAATCGATAACCCAACGATTTCCATAAGTTTGATCTTACGTATTTATAATAGGTATATTACATTATGGAGGTTTTGTTAAAATATATATGCTAATCTTTGAAACATAAAAATATAATTTACTCTTTCAACATCGTTCTCCAGAAATATATGCATCATGTCAATGTAATGCCGACATAAGTCATAAGCTAAAATACGAAGCAATAAAATTATGTACATACATATAATTAGTACTTACAATAAAATGATCTTCGCAGACAAATGCAGTTGTACGTTTCGATATATCAGATGCGTATCTCTTCATGGCTTTCAACTACAATATTCTCCGTTTCTTGTTTCTTACCAAAGGGCTCGGTAGCGTGAAGAACAATTTTCTTGGGGTTTTAATCATTGTGTTTAAGCACTGAGTTACCAGACAATACTTATAACCCTTCTTAAGTTCTGTATTCTCTATTTTAGCTACGATATCACGGAAAGCAATAGGACAAAGTAGCAAAACCACTTGCTTTCAGTACGGTCGTAAGTTTAAACAATTGGCATTGTCACATACCTCTCTCTCCAACCAGGTTGCCATTTTCGCGGGATATTTAAAAGAGTTATTTTAAACAAAAAAATGTTCACAGGGAGTAATTAAGTCAATTACAAAGAATTAAAAAAAATGTAATTAAATATTTTGACAGTCCCCCATTCTTAGATAACATTAAATATAATTGTAATAAAAAATGAAACCCCAGCAAATCAAAATAATATTTCCTTAAATTACATTCAAAATATCTATAAAGATAATAGCAAATTAAATCCTTACATTCCAAAATGATGGCGTTTCTTTAAATTTTAAACTCAAATTTCATCATCGAAAATAGTGGCGTTGGTATTGAAGTTCAAACCAAGCTACAAAATAATTAGGTTGAGAGTTTTCACATTTGTTTACTTCAAAAACTGCTAATAATGAGCATTCTAGGTTGCCTAAGTTTAAACTGAAATTCAAAACAAAAAGGTAGAGGGAGTTCATGCTTGTCATTGCAAACGCATGACCAAAATAATAATAATAATTTGTTGGTCACAAAGATCAAATTACATTGATATAGGACAAGTCAGAATGAAAGAAATGAAAACAAAAAATGACAGTACATAGTAAAATTGCAAGCGGCATATTATTGCACAGATAATGGATCCTTCATATAGCCACTGAGGCTATAATAAAGTTTATTTTGCAGGAAGATCCTTAACTTATGCTTGAAAGCAGAAATTTCTCTGATGTTTTTCAGTTCATGAGGGAGGTGATTGTATAAATGCTAATAATCAGCGCGAAACAGAAGTAACTGTCACAAAAAATTTTGTCGCAAAGTGCAAATTCATGAACTGCAAGCATGCGAAGTACAAAAAGGTGGTATATTGTTACAAAAAATATGAGTCTTGATAAGAACTATCACAAAAATTATTTTTAGCTTAGCTATAACCTTTCCCACTCATGTATGGTGATCTGCCACAACTGGAGTAGTGCTGTGCAACAGATGCATGTGAAAGTTATCTACCCAGTATTACTTTGGTGTGCTATTTTAGCGGCGAGTCAGGACGATGTTAATTCGAATCATCAACATTGATATTTTGAGTATGGGTGGTAATTTTTGAAAACCACTAATGCAAATAAACATTAATCGAGGCAACATTAAAGCTAGGACACACTTTCCATGGCTACTAACTAGACATCCAGGTGTGGCATAAAACCACTTTATCATCAAACTAGTATACATAATTTGCAAGGTATGAGGTTGAGAGCCTGTGAAACTGAATTTCATTTACAGATTACTAGTTACATGTGTGGCCGAACATTTTGAAGGCATTTCTTTAATATTATTGTTATTGATTCAATAAACATGAACATGTGTCAAAAATGATTTTTAGAATATATTTGAAATAAAAGGTGTGCAATATTGCCCAGGGTTTCAAAATCCACTTAAATGCTGTTTATAGAATACAACAAGGATATTGATATTATTTACATTTTAGTAGCCAGGAAAGAACATTGAAATATGAGCATTTAAAAAAATGTACCATTTTTCAGTGAATAATCTTTTAGTTTATCATATACCTAGTATTGCCTATATCTTTAGGCATATATTGAAGTTATCATTTTTATTTCATCTTTCTTTATTATATTTGCTCAGTAATTTCATTATTATGTATTATTCTAATGCAATGAGAGCAATTCTGAAAAAAATTATTTGTAATGCCTATGAATTAATGCTTTCTTAAATGCAAATCGCCTTATGGTTTGAAAAATTCTTTCTGTAAAACCAATAGCTCAGATTTGTTTTTGTATCTTATATTATGTGGAACCATATTTTAGGCATTGGATGCATTGAATAAGAAAGATTTGAGTGAAATAAAATCATATGGACGCCCTCCAGTTAAAGTGGAAATGGTCATGGAAGCAGTAATGATACTGAAAATGGTTGAGCCTACTTGGGCCGAAGCAAAAAGGCAGCTTGGTGACCCAAATTTTCTCACTCAGGTATGTAATGCCTGGTGCCAGTGCATGACTTTTTGTCACATTATTATTGCCAAAAATCTCATTTTTTTCTTTATTTCATAGATAATTACCATAAATACCCGTGCATAATGCGCACCCTTGTATAACGTGCAGGGGGGTTTTCAGCCTCGTAAGCTATGATTTTTCTATATACCCGCGTATAGCACGAACAAATTTTTTTTAGCGTTACCATTCCAGAATAAAGTAGATGGTGTAATGTGGTCTAAAGCAATGATCGAATTATTGGTATTATGTATTGGTAACATAACGAAAGTGCGAAATGAAATTTTTACTCTGTTTACTTACAAGGTGATATTAGGATATACACAATAATCCAATTATATTAATTTCATAGTATAGTATTGTATGAGCTAATAAATTGAAGGAATGACGATAATCCTATGTCAAAATACATTTTAGTCATGCCTGAGGTGGACGGGTTCGCCCAACCTTCAGTTTTAACCTTATTAGAACACTCGGGAGAACGTAAAAATGATAGCAAATAACCATAATTAACTACAGACTCGAAGAATCAAGAATAAATCACTTATGAATGCTGAGAGAAAAGTAGGGAACGGTAACTTGATTTAGTTCTACAAGAAGCATCAAATCCCTGCAAACTCATAGGCATCAGCTGCCATTGTTTCTAATTGTAAGTATTACCAGTACCTCACCACCAGGCCAAGTGCTGGTGTAGGGTGACATCATGCGTAAGATGACGATTCTGATAACAACATCAAAGAAGAATGGTCCAGTGACGAAGAATTTCTTGGCTTGTAAAATGAATAAATACTGAATTCATTCTTTTCATATCTAATTAATGTATATTTATAGAATTAATTAATAAATTTTAACTATTATCTATCATACTTTTCGTAAAAATCACCAATAAAATTATGAGGATACCCGGGCAGAAATTAATGTGCCGAAATTGTGGAAATATGGGATCAAATGAAAATAGGAAGATTATGTACCCTCGTATAACACGCATCCTAATTTTTAACTCGAATATTTTGAAAAAAAAGTGCACATTATACGTGGGTATTTACGGTATATCTCATCATTTTTCATAACACCACATATATAATAGTTACTAGCTGTGTGACCTGGCATTGCCTGGGTGTGATTCAGGATTGCACCAGCCCCTTTTTCACTCATCCCTCCCACAGCCTGCCCCTCTTTCACTCACCCCTTCTACCACCCGCCTCTCTTTCACTCACCCCTCCCACCAACTGCCTTTCTTTCACTCACCCCTCCCACCAACTGCCTCTCTTTCACTCATCCCTCCCACCGCCTGCTGAATGTTTTATAAGCATGAAATTAATTTTATCAAACATTTCACATTCTAACCGGTCTTCAGCAGCTATATCTTTTATTCGGTCATACGTTTTTTATTTTGCTGTTTGGTTTCTTCTTTCATTTTCAGTTTTTTGCTTTCACAAATTATCCATAGACTGACTTCTGAATATGAAGCAGGATGGAGAAAATGAAAGAACTAAATTCTTTCTTTTTCTTGATGAGTAAATTCCACAGGGTAGCCTGACCTCATTATTGATGAAGCAGGATGGTTTACAAGAATAATTTATGTTTGATAAAAAAATTTGTTAGGATGGGTGTGAAAAAGGGGATAATTCCACTTTTTTGTCATATGAATTGTATACTACTTCATTTATTTATTTAAACTTATATTTTGCTCTAGGGGCTCTGCCCCTACATGCAACAATGCCATGCCTCGCTCCACAAGATGAATTCATCCACTGCCCATGTGAAACCCAAACCTCCTCCTTTCAGCATATTTTTAAGGTAGAAAATTATATTTAGCCCTGTTTTCAGGCTTCTCTCTCCCACCCACTCGCCTCTCCCTCTCTCACCCCATCTCTCCCTCACTCATGCCCCTCTCTCTCTACCTCCCTCCCTCCCTCACACCAAACCTTTCCCAAACTTCTACTATCCCTCATTCTCTACCTCTCTTTCTCTTCTCTCTCTCTCTCTCTTCTCTCTCTCTCTCTCTCTCTCTCCTCTCTTTTACTTTTTCTTTTCCCCACACTCCTGTCTTCCTCCATTTTCCCAATTGGGTCCTATATAAGTTTATGAATACAGCAACTAAGTTGGTTCTTCTTGGCAACAAAATATTTTATTAAAAAAAACTTAAAATTTTCATCTTCAAAATAGTTTTCCAAGTAGGAAAATGAATTTGCATTCTTTTTCACATACTTTGCTTCAAGTTCATATTTTTGTATAATATCATCTGAAATATATATATTGTTGATATGTAACATATACAGCAAGAATGGAAGGTAGTTAGTTTATTCTTGTCGATTTTCATAAAAAGTCGATTTTTCTCAAAAGTGGCTTGAACAATTTCAATTTAAATCTATCTCTATATACAGCTTGATATCATAAACAATATATTTAAAAAATTAGCTATATAGTGTACAGCTGCATTATGATAATGAATTTTATGCTCAGCTACCACAGAGCTCGCCCCTGATTCTTGTCAGCCACCCAATTTTCCCAGATTTATATTCGCACAGGATTGTGTGGATGAATAGAAAGTGTATATACAATTGCATAAAACTAGGTATATCGGAAAGTTTTTATAAGATATATATCTTCGATTTTTGTTATTGTTTTCGTTATTTTTTGATGATCGTAATTTAGGGATTCTTCTCAGAAATACGAATATTTATATTGAAAAAGTGCAGCAAAATTTTGAAAGAGACAGAGATGCAAAAGATTTATCAAAAGAAGAAATACATGCTTTTCTGGGGTTATTACTTATGTCAGGTATGTTGAAGTCTGCTCTTCTCAACTTCAATGATTTGTGGGCAAATGATGGCACAGGAATCAAAATGTTTTCTTTGACAATGACATCAAAAAGATTTATTTTCTTGATGAGATGCATAAGATTTGGCAACATTACAACCCAAGAAGTGTGTAAAGTAACTGATAAGCTTTCTCTGATAAGGGACCTTATTCAAATATTGTCATAAAACTTTGAAAAGGCATACATCTTAACAGAATATGTAACGATTGATGAGCAACTGATTCTTTTCAAAGGTTGGTGCCATTTTCACCAGTATATTTCGAAAAAACTAAAAAGGTTTTTGTATTAGTGGACGCGAAAACATTTTATCTACAGAAATTTGAAATATATGCAGGTGTTCAACCAGGAGGACCATATGCAACAAGTAATAAACCTGATCAGGTTGTGAAACATTTAGGTATGCCAATAAAAGGAGCAAATAGTAATGTTACCATTGATAATTGCTACACAAGTGTCCCTTTAGCTAATAAGTAAGTAAGTCAGTAAGTCACTTCTGTCGGAGTTCAAGTTGATGCTTGTCAGCACTCTGCGTAAATATAAAAGAAGAAATCCCACCTGAGTTTCTTCCAAAAAGAGACAGGAGTGGTAGAAGCTGCATTTTCGGTTTCACTGAAGATATCACAATAGTCTCCTATGTTCCAGTGAAAAACAGATCCATGATACTCATATCAACCACACATCACGATGATAAAATTGATGACAGCACCCAAGATCTCCGAAAATCCAAAATAATAACAATGTACTATGCAACAAAAGGAGGAGTGTACCAGCTTTGTGCCACTTATAACATTGGCGGAAGAACGAAAGGGTGGCCGTTAGCTTTTTTTCATATTTTGAACGTTGCCGCCATCAATGCTTTCATACTGTATAAACAAAATGTTAAAAATGAAATGATGAAGCAAAACTTCTTAAAAGTACTATCTACAGAATTAGTGAAAGTGCAAATAATTTCAAGATCCCAGAGTCAGTTTTTACCAAGAGATCTCCGAAAGCGCATTTGCACTCAACGGGGGAGACTTGCAGAAGAAGGTTTTTGCAGCAGTATCTTCCAGAGGAAGATGCAAATTTTGCCCTAGAACTAAGGACAATAATGTGCCATTTGGATGTGCCGATTGTGGGGCTTTTATTTGCAAAGAGGGTATGTTAATGAAATGCTATGATTTTAGAGACGGGAAGTGTTTATAAAAGAAACATTTTCTTGTTATGAATGTTATTTTAATCAATATTTATCAATATGAAAAATTGTTAAGAAATAATTGAATTATAGCCTAAAAGTGATGTTATTTCCAGTATGATAAAAATAAAACAATATTTTCTTTCTAAAATTTGCAAATCATTTTGGGGTCATATTGACTCCACATGACTAATTACAGAACTTTTTTCACACCACTAACTAAGGGTTAAGAAAGAAATTCAATTTTCAACTTACAAGGAGAAGCTGCAAAAATTGGTAATCTGAAGTTAACAAAACTTTTACTAATTGAAAATTTATCAAAAATAAGCAGAGGTGTTTTGGTGTTTTGTCCCATGCCGCCTCGTTTTTAAGTAATTGATGTTTAAATAACACCAATCTATCATACTATAAAAATAATTGCATGTGTGTAAGGATGTCGCAAGCTGTCTGCATGTATATGTAATACTATTTTTAACAAACTTTCCAAGTAGGTAGAAAATTGAAATTTGGTAGAAATGCTTGACTCTTATAGTGAAAACAATTTGTGAAAAAATATCCACGAAAAAGGCCTTAGTTCGACTCCAGGACATGATTATATTTTCCCATAAGATAACACGTAAATGTCGAGTTTTGGACATGGTCTGTTTTTATTTTTGATGCATAAATTCAAAATATCGACCAAGGATCTTAAAATAAGGATCATCGTATTTAATTTTGTTGGTCTTTTCTCACTTTAAGAATGGAATTTCTCAAATTTTACATTGTGAATGTTTTTTTCAAAACATCCCAACGCTTTGTTGTGGTATAATAGAAATTATATAATTCTTGAATTGTTCCGAAAAACTTCTCTGTCTCAGAATTAATTTTAATGGCATCATTGATCACTAAATTTAAATTGTACGCTGAACGCGGAACATAAAATGCTCTGGGATTGTTATCAAGAATATGCCATTTTTTCTGCCTCGCATATTAGCTCCATTATCGTATCCCTGACCAAGCAAATTTTTTACACCTAAGTTAAAACTTGGCAGATTTTTAATAAAATATTTTGATAATCCTTCTCTGGTTATGTTGGAAACTTCAACAAAACCCAAGAAATGTTTTTCTATGCTAACAAAACTAAGAGAATCAGCTATTGCTTTAGGGTTAATATTGACAAAACATGCTGTCATCATCATTTGATGTTTCATTTATTGCATATAGGTATATGTGTGAAAAGCTTCCCAAGGGGAAGGCATTTTACATCCAGCAGTACTAGGTTAAGGACCTTCTCAATGTATTAATGCAGACTAAAAATTGGGAAGCCACCCTCAGGCTTCTGAGCCATTGGCACCCTGATGCCTTGCTTACTGCCTAGATCCAGCCCTGACTACACCACCTTTTTAAACTTTGCTTGTTTACAGTATGTGAATTTCCACTTCAAGACAAAACTTTTTACGTCCATTACTTCTGTTTTGCACTGATTAAATTGCATTATTTATGATAAAAAGTGATTTTTAGGTTAACTGGAACCATACATCCATTATTATGTTGCATCTTATGTGAAAATAGGACTTGCACTTTGCAGATTTGCATTTCGCATCAGTTTTCCAAAAACATTTATTCGTGAAGTTCTAAAAGGTGGTATACTTAATTCAACGTTTGTCCATAAAAAGAATTCCGTAGGTACCTATGCTGTGCTATAGAGGTTATAGACTACCAAACGATATATCGATCGATATATCGAATCAAAGGTTAGTAAATGGTGAACCGTCTATGGTTGAACTTGCACGAAAATCACGAAAATGTTTTACATTTATTAAAAAACTTGTCCACAGTACTTGGTTTTTTATTTTTAATCCCCAGTTCATAAATTTTTGAGTTCAACTTTGTAATTATACTGATAACATCATCTCCTACCAAAAAACTAGTCACATATCGGCATACTATGTCCATAACTGTTTTTGACAGACTGGTAATAGATTATGGCTCTGGTTCCTCTTCATCATCACCATCTTCATTTTTTGCCATCCGCTGTTTATTTTATTTATTTATTTATTTATTTCCATGCGGCCCCTAAACAGCCGTAATCGGCCTTTTACAAGGGGCTCATTAACATAATAACAAGGACTATCACAAACATCCATGCCCTAGGTGAAGAAAAACCCACCTAGGCAGGATTCGAACCCGTGACCTTCGGATTGGCAGGCGAGGACGTTACCCTGCCACCACCGATGTATGTTATCTATTGATATGGTCTAGCAGGCGGTGATATCGTTGCTTTGAGAACGTGCAGAATGGAACGTCATCTACAGCACTATGGCTAATTAGCTGTGATTTCTTCTTACTTGACAATATGAAAATGCTGATTGTATCTGAATGAGGCCGATGAGGACCAAAATATTTGTTATACGATTTTAAATCTGAGAGACCTATTTCATTTTTAATGATTTATAACATGCATCTGCATTTTTATTGTTTCGCCTTTACTTAAGAGGCAACTTATGAAGTGACACGTTTTTCTTTGCGACAATTCTTCGAATGTACTAACCAGGAAACATCATTATTTTAAGACGTACTAATCAAATATTTTTAACAAGTATTTAAATGGAATGGAATTGGGACCTTGAGAAATTGACTTACTAAAGAGGATAATGTGCTAACGAGGAACGTACTAAGCAAGTTTCACTGTATTATGAATAATATGACAACATAATCGCATTGTTGCTACTAATGGGAGATCTATTCTTTTAAATAAGAAATAAATATCTTTGTTTTGTTTACATATTAACAAATATATTGTCGTAGTCCAGTGGTAAAGCTTCAGCTGAGTTATTGTAGGTATGCTGTGTTGGAGAGGGGATTCGAGAAATGAGAAGACTTAAGAGTCAAGTCAATACATTTATTCCACTATACTTCCTGACGTTACTCTATGGTCAGTCAGCATCAGAGCTAGTTGTACGGTCAGAGCCTCCGGTAATACCTCATTCAGTGAATCTGAATTGATCTCTCTGACTCTCTCTGTTTCCAGTTTAACCCCTCAAGTGTGGAGGGCATTTAAATCAAAGCCATCCTAGAGCTCGCAGGAAATTTAAATGAATTAGTTAATCTGGAGTAAACTTATAAAAACGCTTTAACTATTCATTGGATTCATTTAAACTTTTTTGAGAATTTGCATAAAACTATGAGTATTTTTACTTTATTTTAAATTTTTTTTAGGTATTTCTTTTGGGTGAAATGGTTTGATGAATTATTTTAAGCATTCACAGAAGCACCTTATCGCACATCTTTATTCCAGGATTACAGATTACTTTATGTATTATTATGTATTATCTTAGATTTCTACAATTTCCTCGTAAATTTATTGGAAAAAACCTTCAAATAAGGATAAACAAAAATGCTAGAAGTACACAGGGTCAGGAGAGAGAAGGTTTTGTATTTGCCCACTCAACAAAAAATAACCCAAAAATATAGGTTTTTTTACCTTAGTAATTTGAGCACGATCTTCAATATGATTCTCACTATCACTCTCTGAACTGACACTTTCTTCCAAATCACTTTAAGTAAGATTTGTCTACTTTTCATCACCAGGTATTGCTTGCCTTTTTCAAATAGTTGATGCCATGATAAATTCGACTCTTTTAAGATCTTATAAATTAAACAAAAAGTAATCACATAAAAAAACAAACATTAGCTGCCTCCATACAGTGTAAATGCTTCCCTCAGACTAACTTCTTCAGAGTGGCAAAAGAATGTTTTTTATGTGATCCGAGCACTTCCTATGCATTCTGATCATGCTTTTGGTTAAGAGGGTTTGTTTGTGCAATGATGTCAGGTAAGTGTTTCTCTTTCTCACTCTCATTATATTATTCTCAAGAGATGTTAAAGCAAGCACTATCCAAGATCTGAAGAACCTTCCTCCTTCTTTTCCATATAGCTCTGAAGTGTTAATGCATAAAAAAATATATCTCAAGAGTGAGAAACATCACATAGCAGGTAAACACATGTAATACATAATTGCGATAATAGCCCAAGAGGCTGATTCGCCTTAAATTACACACACACACACAGTAATACACAATTAAAACACAGAAAAAATAAAAACAACAATAAGCTCAAAGACATCTCTTTGTCTGTCTGTAGAGATGCGGGAAACGTTCAGCATAAAAACGCTCATTGGATGAGTCAGCATATTTCCACGTAGACTTCTCGCCTTCTTATTCATTTCTATACTGTCTTATGTTGGTCCTTATCCTTCAGAGATAAGTGAGGATGTTTGAAAGACCCACATTGTCTCACTTCCTTGCTCTAAAAAATGTTCATGGATAGAGAATGTATGCAGTGGCGTAACTACACATTCTGGGCCCCCCCTGCGAAAGTTTTCAATGGGCCCCCAGTGGCATAACTATAGCTTTTGGGCTCCTAGCAAAAAATCTCTCAGGGCCCCACTTAATAATTGAATATTTGTTAGTGTGTTCTGAGTGTAATGGATATTAATAGAAATAACATCAATATAGAATTTTGATAAACAAAGTATTTATATTTATTATGAATAATTAAATTTATAAATTATTATAAGCAATTAAAAAAATCACAAAACTGTTGCTAATTACAGAGTAATTGAGAAGTCTACATAGTTTAATTAAAATTTGCATTTTCAAGCTTTGGCTTCTGCAAAATTATTAATCAACTCTTGTACATCCATTTTCTCAGCAAAATCTGCTTCAATACTAAGTAATGCCAAGTCAGAGAGTCGGTCTTGAGTCATGCTATTTCTTAAGTATGATTTTATTACCTATTTTCATTTTTGAGAATGTTCTCTCTGCTGTGGCTACAGTAACAGGTAAGCTTAAAAATAGTATAAGTAAATAACACACTTCAGGGTATCTAGTTGTCATATCATAAAATTTTATCATAGCTAAATTAGCTAAATCTTGAACTGACTGCAATTTATCAATTTCTGATCTCAGACTTTTTGTAAAAAGTAGCATTTGAATTCCCAATGCATCAGTCAAATCATCTTTGTAAATTTTCTGTAATATTACTTAGAATTTCGTCATCTGTAAGTTTAGACAAAATTTTTGGATTCAAAAATGAAAACCTCGTTGCAATTTTTGTCATTCCGGTCAATTTATCCTTCAATTGCTTATTTATAATGTCAATAGTGGAATAAAAAACAGTAATTTTAAAATACTTTTTCGGATTTACAAATCTGTAATCCTCCAGCAACTCATCAAACTTTTTTTTTGCTTGTCTTTTATTTTCAAATTTACTTGATATGCCCCATTTTTTGCAACACATTCGGAATCCTTCAGGATTTCATCAAACTCGTTTCACATACTCTTTATGTTAAAAGTAGCTCTTTTCAGGTGTTGAGAAGCTTCATTTAAATTGACCGATTTTCGTTGTAGAAATTGAGATGCAACGTTAATATGGGACATTAGTTTTTCAATAAATATTGTTAGAAATAAAAACTCAAATGATTCCATTTTTTTCTTTAAACCACTTGCAATACTCTTTTCTTGTGCTTTCTTTGATGTTAATATTATTTTATTCAATGCTTTCAAAATGTCAATGTACTTTAATTTAATTGCAATCAAGGATGATAATCGTCCAGCCCATCTTGTAGGATTCAATTTTTTAATAGTAACACCAGATTCATCTGAAGAAAGTACATCCCACCTTTTCAAGCTTTCCCCAAAGAACACACAAATATTTTGGAGCATCTCGAAATATTTATTTATTTCTCTGTTTTCTCTTACCGTATCATTAATGACTAAGTTAACATTGTGGGCAGCACAATGAATGTAGGCAGCATTTGGTTGCATTTCCTGAATGCGCTTCTGTACCCCGCTATAAATGCCCCTCATAGTACTAGCTCTATCATAGCCCTGTCCCAGATATTTTGATAAATCAATTTCATTTTTATACAAAACACTGCATAATAAAGAAGAAATTCCCGCAGCGGATTGGTCAGTCACATGATAAAAACTGAGAAAAGTCTCTTCAATTTTAAGGTCGATAGATATATCTGTTTCATTGTCTTTGATTATTCTCATATACCTGTAAACAATGCTGAGTTGATCATGTTTTGTTATATCCTGTGTTGTATCAGTTATAATTGAGAAAAGTGGAGAATCTTTTATTTCACCGATAAGTTTTCACTTTAAGGAAGTGCTTAAACAATGAATCAATTCATTTTGAATTGCTGGACTCAAATATTTAGTACCTGATGGCATTGTTAAAACTTCCTTCATTACATTGTCGTATTCGGCTAATAATTTCACGTCAGATAAAAAATTACCTACATAAATGTCGGATATATTTTTTCTGTGACCTTGAAAAGAATTACTATTTTTGGCCAGTTTCAAAGTAATCTTTATTAGTCTTTCCAAGACTAATCGCCAAAAACTTGCCTTGGCTTGAATAGACTTCTCCAATTCTTGATCGATACAATTATTAGCTTGCCAATTTTTCTTAACCATGCAATTAGTTAAATGATGCGAACTTCCCTCGTGCTTTTTTATTCTCCTTGACAAGGATTGCCAATCATTCATGCCCTTGGTCCATACCATATTCTGATTCGAAAACAACCAGCACGGTTCACAATAGACTTGATCAAGTTTAGGTGAATAACAAAGCCATAATCTGTCTATTTTCAAGCCTGATTTGTTCACAATTGTATAATGATGAGACGAAAACGATCTACCATTTTCATTTTTTGGAAATTCTTGATATTTAGGTCTACATGGACCACAATTCAGGACAAATTGCTTTATTTCTTTTGTTAAATTTTGTGAATAATGACCAAAATCTGATGGATACTTTTTGTTCTTCAAATCATCTAATAATTGTGATGACAAGAGATGTTCTGTCATTTCAGGTTCTGTGGCTGATGCTGGAAAATTAGATGTCTTTGGTATATGGTCAAGTTCTATTATTGCAGGTTTTATGTTTAAAGACTGTGGATATAAAGTCGCCATACTGTCATCTATATTTTTGGGTTGTGCATCTATTTGCTGCGAATCACATTCTTCGACTGGCGGTTGTCGATCAAATGATGCCTCGTACTGTTCTTCATGATGATTCACAATGGACGACTGTCTGCCTGATGATGGTTCATGCTTTTCTTGATGATCTGATGATTTCATAATCGTTCCAGAAACTAAAGTTCCACTTCGATGATAATGGTCGATTGATTTAATGTCCTTCATTTGATGTTTTAGAGCCTCGTCTGATTCCTTTTTCTTTTTTGAGCTCCACTTTAAACTTTTTTATCCATGTTAAAATAAATTTTTATACGGGTTATTTAAAAATTATTTTTTAAAGTATAAACCAAATATTGATGTAACAATTCATTATTAATAATTGTAGCTATAATAATAATATTTATCGAAATTTAAAACTTAAATGCACAACTTTGCAAAGTGTATCTGGATTTTTTGTGTATGAATGAGATGGTCTGAAATTACTATAAAAATATAAAAAAATTATGTTGAATATTTCTACTTTTTCAGACAGGAAAAATGTTTTTTTTTTTGTTTCGTAAATAGTCGTGATAGGATAATGACGGTTACTGAAATAACTGGTTGATATGTGCAAAACTACGCATTTACAGTTTAAAGCTGTTGATAGAGTTAGCTAACAGAGAATGTTTGCATAATAACCAATAATAAATAAATCACTTTGTTCTATTTCCGAAGATAAGTTCATCTGTTGTAGATGATGATACTCATATGTTTAACCGGTTCAACTGTTTACACAGAAAATTACTAAATTACAGTAAACTAAATTTATTTTTAAAAATACGTGCCAAACACAGGTAAATTTAGTGAATAAGATAATTATGAAAGGGATAAAACTGTATTTGTAAAGTTATTCAATAAAAAATCCCTGGCATTGAGGAAATCTCATTTTAATAAAATTGCAAAATACAGGTAGATATAATAAAAGAATACATAGAACTGGGATGGCAAACCTTTTGGTGACAGAGTGCCAAATTTTATGAAATAAGAGAATTTTTTTGACACACGTGCCAACCATAGCGTAAGATGATTGATTATTTTGTTATGTTGATAAGGGGCATAGGATGATTTTAGTAATTAAAACAATTATTAATTAATGGCATTCACATTTATTTATTTTAGAGTTTAAATATTTTTTATTGAGGAGTATATAACAAAGATATTGAGATGAATGAAGTATTATAGGAAACCTGTTTCAATCATTAATTATATGTTTGTACAGTTTTAAATTACAATTATGTACAATATTGTGAAAATAGTAACAACAAATACTTTATTAAATTGATAAATTGTCGTTAAATTCCTTACAATCTTTGCAAAGTTATTTTATTATCAGGTCATTTTCAAGTTTTGATTGAATTGTTTCTGATGTAATTTCTTTCAAAATTAGATTTAATATCTAACCAAACCCTAAAATTGATACATACTTATTAATAATTGTAAAATATATACTTACTGTGACACGTTGAATCAGATGTCACGTCAAGAGTTAATGAAGTACAGGGATGTATCACCACCTGTAAGAGCGGCTGCGAGATTTTATACTTTCTTGATTGAAGAGGAAGAAAATTATCACAGGAACAGTTTAAAATTGAAAATCAAGAATGTGTGTAATGTTGACCTTTGTTATAACAATAAGTGCAATGAGAATGTACTCACCAAAATGTCTTATTTACGAATGACAGATGGAAATGATAAACTAGTCGATTGAACTGTCACCTCCGAGTAAGTTGAACTGACTGAATTTCTAACCACCCTCCATTGTTTACTGATCACAGAGTTGGGAAAGACATCGGCTGCGTGCAGGGAAATCCCTGGACTTGAGGACGAGTACACAAGGGGGAGCAGTTAGGGAGAAACGTTGAGGAAGGGGGAGAGATGGAGATATGGTATAGAATTGGAAAGGGAACCAGTGGGAAATGTAAATATTGTACAGATATGCTCTCACACTTTAATGAAATTGGGAGATAAGCTCCTTTTACCCTTTCCAATGCTTTTTTAATATTGTTTGCGCCTCCACTCCAACTTTTTCACATCGAAATAATTTTTTTTCTTCCATACCACAATTCACGTATACTAAAAATCATGGTCTTGCCAGCCCACCGAACAGGCCCTACTGGCCCGCCGGGAAATGTCCCGGTGTACCGCCGGGCCAGTCCAACCATGGGCGAATGCATTAACTATCTGCAAAACGTACTTGAGGTATTTGGCGGGGTAACTTTCCCACAAGGTGTTTTTATGTGAGATTTAAACTAACGTAAGATGATATATATAAGCAGACCCCTTGGTTGGTAGTGCTTATAAATTTCAATGGAAAATATTATCTGTTCATAGAACATTAATGTGTGTTATAAGACCTATTTTTAATACAATATTCACATTCAAGTAAAATTTTCGAGGATGCAAGGGTGAGGGCCCCCTTGGTCTTGCGCCCTTACGCGATCGCATAACTTGCATACCCATATTTACGCCACTAAACGCGTGGCCAAGAGATTCTTCTGAGGGTAAACCAAGGTGATGTGAAATCCTCATAAATCTCACCCACACATCCAACTCACTTGTAGTTGGACCTTTTGAGTCGAAATGAATTTCATCTCATTGTAGTTTTGAGAGATTTGGTAATCTAAAAATTTTAAGTTGCAGCAAGAAAAAGTATCGAAATAACAAGGCAATATCTTTGCAAAGAAGGCATTAAAAATTTATATATATATATATATATATATATATATACGTGGCTTTTCCGACGAGCAAATTCGCTCCTTTATCGACAATCCTTCCCAGGTATCATTGTAAGATGCTTTTCCGTGTCATACTCAGGCCATGGAGCATATAGTTAAGGAGGTCACAAAAGCTTCATTAAGCGTCTGCGGAGCTGAAAATCGTGATGGCTTAATTCGAAATGCTTTAAGACCAAGGCAAGTGATGCCATCGTTTGACACCAAAACCAGTTTTGAGGCATTGACACTGATAGTGACACTCCTTAAACAAACACTTGTTTCTTCAAACGATTTGTCTAGTAGCCTACAACTTCACAAGTCTCATTTTTGGTACTTACCAATACAATTGTCATTGTCAGTAGGCATTAAACCCATCATTGGTTGGTTGGTTGGGATGGGTTAGGGTGGAACTCGATGTGCAACCACCTTTTCGTAGTGAGTTCTGAGTCAGTTGGTTTCTTCTTTATACTTATAGGAACCGGGCGAACAGCTGCACTCTCCAGTACTGACAAATGTCACATTTGGGTGAAAAACAGCAAAATTTTTAAGGCTTTTTGAGGGGGCGGAGCACCCCCCAAAGTACCCAAAACTTCTTATTATGTCACTGACTAGTCTTAATCTAGTTTTTAGTGACTATAGATTGCACATGCTCCAAAATCTACATGCGGAAAGTCCATCCGAACTTTCTTATACAGAACCTCAATTTTAGTCAAATTCTCGAAACTTTGAGGCTCGTTCGGGGATAGCAAATTTTATTCGATCGAGCCCAAATTTTTTGTACGAGTTACTACCATGGTCCCACAACTTTTCCGCATAGTGCCTAATTCAAATTCAAACTTTCGATTTTTTTGATACACCCTAATATATATATATATATATATATATATATATATATATATATATATATATATATATATATATATATATATATATAAATATACAGGGTGTCCGGACACTCCCGCATAATAAGCTAACCACATGAATCCTTGCATTAATACGAGTAGAAAACATATTATTTGTTTAAGTATCAGACGCATCGTTTTGTCAAAAATTGCACTTAAAAATGAAACGATCTGGCAACACCGCATGGTAATACTCGACAGATAGAGCTTTTCTATGCTCATGGTCTTCGTGTTCCAATAGCACCGTGATAACGCCTTTGTTTTGCGTGCAAAATGTTCGCAGTTCGAATCTCTTATCAGGTTCTTTTGTTTTTATTTTTTTATTGATTGATTTCTGGTAATTTCTTTTACTGCATTACAGTATAAGAATCTGAACAGTAGTTCAAGTCTTGATTTCTAATTTCGTCATCTGTTGAGACTCACCTAATTTATGATTTCTCTATTCAGACATTTTTAAACATACCTCATGTATTTAATACTGCGATAAAGGTTTTATGTTACTGACACAATATCTATTAATATTTCTTGCAATTGTTTTGTGAATATGAATCTTTTAATTTGTATTAATCCGTTGTCAAATAAAAACAATGTGATTTTATTTTATGTAATATATTGCTTCATTTTGAAAAAATAGCAATGAATGTTTTTGTAATTGAGGAATATGCACTTTTATACTCAAAATATACAATGAGTGGCAAAGTTAATACTTTGTTTATGCTAAATTAAGAAAACTTTTAAGGATCAGGATACATAATACATATGTATATATACATAAACATTAGTAGTAAACATTAGTATCCTCCTATCATTATATATCGATGTTTCTTACTGAGGAGGATATAACATATGAGTAGAATGTGCTTGCATACTGCAAGCATTTCATCTCACCTTGAAAAAGCATTAATTTTTCAGACAGATATTTCATCATTACAAATATTCTATTAATTCTAAAGATTTCACCTCCGCAGCGATTTTCGTTTTTCCCACATGTAAAAATAATAGTTTAAAACAATCCCCAAATGTTGCAATTTTAAACATTTTACACTTTCTCCATTATGGGGTACTAATGCTACACATTTCAGCCAAATTTTAAAATTGTAGCACTTCTAGAAGTAAAATAATATTTTTCTAATTGTTTAAAATTAAAATATTTTTAACGGTTGCCCCAATATATATATGGAGAGATTGAAATGTTTATTTGTGCAAATGCACTGTTCTGTAAATAATTTGAAAATTGCAGCTACCTAGCTCATCCTGTAGTACCTAGAAAACCATTAAACTTTAATGTTCAAATGGGGTTAAAACAACCCCAAAAATTTACAATTTTAAAATTTTCGATTTTTATAGTTGGTTATGAGAAAAGTTCTATAATCTTGCAAAATTTCAGCATCCTAAACTTATTAGATTGGTCTACACACTGGATTGCGTTTTCCCATGCTAACTTATTGGAGATATTCCGGGGTCTCTGGAGTCGAACCGAAGACACTGTAAGTAAAAGTGACAATAATTCCTAATAGATATTGCGGCCATCTAGCAACACTGAAAATTTCATTTTTCTATATTACCGGCAAGTTCCCAAAATTAATTTACAAAAATGGCGCAATGCTTTTCTTATGGGAAAAAACGCAAATTTCGGAATCTCTGGTGTCGAACTCATGTCACTTAGGTAAGAAGTCTCATTTTATCTGAAGGTTTCTTCATCATATCTACAAAAACTAAAACATTCAGCTCTCTAGCTTTTGTAGTTTTGGCTGGACATTAGTATCCTCCTATCATTATCATATATAGACGTTCCTTACAGATAGGGTGACCATATTTTTTTTAGAGAAACTAGGACATTCCCATTTTTAAAAAGAGGACAAAACTAGGACATTTTAAACTTTTTTATTAACAAAAAATTATGAACGTTATATGATTTATTGATAAAATAGAAATTTCTTCTGATAAAATAAAACATTCTTTTAAAAATACATTTAATACTTTAAAAAAATAAATATTTTCTAAGATTTTTGGCTCTTTAGTTATTTTATCTTAAAATTCTTGGCATTTCTTTTTCATATTATGTGTAGTAAACAATAAGCCTTTATTTACTTCAAACTGTATCAGGTTTCTTCCCTTTTTTTCATTGAATGTTCATCAATGAAGACCGAATATAAAAGGAATAAATACTATAATTTTTAATAATTCAGAACTTAATTCTCAAGTTCGACAAAAAAAACACATTCCTTATGCAGTAGTTCATCAATTTCTTATTTTTTCCATGAATTTTATACCATGAAATTAACTGAACACCTTGAAGAATGGATAGGGTGACTATATATTTTTTATGAAAACTAGGATAGCAGAGGAAGAAATTAATTTTAGGAAGAATACAAAAATAGGACTATAAATTTTTTTATTGCAAAAGATAAAAAACAGAAAATAGTGGCAAAATAAAATACACCTTGTTGACAAAAATTAAATAGGTATTCTTTAAAAAAACATTTAATAATTCATTGAAATTAATATTTACTTGAAGATGAAATTTCTTCTAAAACTTTTGGTTCATTAATTATGTGGTTGTAAAATTCTTCACATGTCATTTGCATATTATATTTAGTAAATAATATTCCTTTAACAGCTTCAATTTTTAATTGGTTTCTTTCCTCTGTCCACTGACTATTTATCAATGAAAATACACGTTCAACATTTGCATTGTGGCCAAATACACAAAAGATGAATTGTACAATTTTTAGTAACTCTGAAGTTAATTCAGAAGTTTTACATTGTTTAAAAAACATCACCCATTTCTCATTTGCAATTAATGTATTCCATTTCTCATTTTCTTTTTGTGTTTCCAAGAATAACTTTAAATTATGCCATTGATCAAACAGTTTTACATCATCGACTGTGACTCCCTTCTCACAAAGATATTCTAAGCAGGAATGAACATTGTCCCAAGAAGGAATTTCTGCCAAATCGATCCATTCTAAGATTTGAAACTCATCTAATGGTTTTAACCATGATTCAATATATTTTAAAGTACGGCCATACAAATTCTCGATTTGAACTCAAAACTGTGTGACTTCATTTTCCTTACCATTTTCTGTTGCAATTTTTAGTATTGAGCACACTTTTAACGAAAGAAATTTATTGGTTTTCCTCTCCTTGAGCAAATGAAAAACAGTCTTAAGGATTTTCCGTACTTCAATTATTGAAATACAGTCTCTTTCAATGCGTTTTATATTTCCTTGAAAGACTGACATGAATGAATGAGCGAATGAAAGTTATGCCTCATTCATATCATCTTCAAAAAATGTTTGCAATATTGCTGGTGAATCTCCCAGCGACAGAAAATAGGATTTAAACCCTTCATAAAGTTCTAAAATGTGATTTATGTCTGGAAAGAGAGATAACCATCGCGTTTTGGTATAGTATAAAGGTTGCTTATACTCTGTCTCTACAAAATTGCAAAAGTCCTTTAGTGATTCAACTCTCACAGTATAAATAGAGAAATGATTGTAGATTACACTAACCAGCATTTCTATATTGACTGGTAGCCCATCAAAACTACAATGCACAGTATTATTTAAAACGTGTGCTGGACAACCAATTCCAATTAATTTATCATTAAGTTTTTCTTTTAGTTTAAAATACACATTATTTCTTCCAGCTCTTTTGACACCACTGAAGTTAGTATTACAGATATCACCAGAAAAGGAGATACATGTAGTTATAATGTTCTTTTTGGTTAAAACATCACATATCATATTTGCAATTGTGTGTGATTGCTCATTGGGTTGATTAATTATATCTAGTAATTTACATTTAGTTCCACTGTTTTGATAGTCAAAGTACTGAATTAAAATTGGGAATATTTTCAGTGAACCTTGATTGCTAGCATCTGTTGAAATGCTTATATATGGTATGTTCTTTAAATCATTCATTACAAGATCAATTGTATGTGGTCCAAAAATATTATTTATGATTGCCTCAGCCTTAGTCCTGCCTCACAACATTTTTTGACAAATATGTGAATCAGGAAACATTCTTTTCATTAGCGGAATCCAACAATCCAGTGAGCGGTATGATTGGTGATGCATTACTGTATGATATGCTGCCACGCCTTCAGAAGCTCTGATGAGTTTAACATCCTTGTTAGGTACAATAAATTTTCCCAAAACATTTGATGAAGCCGATGCACATCTGGTGTTACGCTTATGTTTTTCAGTGTTCAGATGTTTTTCAAATCAAGTTTTCCTTTATTTGCAACAGAAATAACACTATTGCAAATGATACAGATTACATCATGTTTAGTTTTACCTTTCTTGAATGAAGGATGTTCTTGAAGCATTTCATTAGTTACTATGCACTTCCTTTTCCCCATTTCGGCTATTCTGAAGGGTACTTATTTAAGAAAATAAGAATAATTGCATGAAAATTTTCCTATCTGAAAAGTGATAAACGATAAATTATATTATAGTAATTTTATTTGTAAATAAAAAATGTAAGTTAATGTAGTTTACAGATAATTTCCACTTCAGGTATGTAATATACTTAGCATATTTTAGAAAAGTAATGTATTTATTACTGATTATACAAATTATTTTACACCCATATCTATGTTTATTTACATTATTTCAACACACTTAATGGGCGGACACTGCATTCTATTGAAAAACAATAGCAACTATTTGCCTGGGATACTAGTGGTAATGGACCAAAAAGTGCTGAACATGCACATCACCAGATACAAGCATAAAACGATTATTCCATGTTTTTGCAGCAATACTGCATACCATACATTGCTTTCTTTTGAAAAACAGTAGCAACTACTTGCCAGGGACAAAAACATAAAACGATACTTTGATATTATCGATGTTTTTGCTGCGATAGTGCATACTGTGGTACTTTTCTGTTATAGCCACCGTAACTTCTGTGCTATCTATTGGCGGCCGCGTAAGCTATAATGCTCTCCATTGACGTAGATATGACAGCACGTGTGGTCTGTGATATTTAATGAAAACCCGAGGATAGCGCAGCAGTCACGGTGGATATAACAGAAAAGTACCCGTATTTTATGTAACATAATTTGTTTGGGTATCACTCACATTCTTATAAGTGATGCTTAAATGAATACAGAGGGTGTAAAAATTTAAAGTGAATGTAAATCTCGAGTTGTAAATAGAAAAACTAGGACAAACGAGGACAAATTTTAAAAACCCGCGAGGACGTCCGAGGACACCTTAAAAAAGAGGACATGTCCTCGGAAACCCAGACGTGTGGTCACCCTACTTACAGAGGAACATATCATTATATATCGACGACTCTTACAGAGGAGGATATAACATATAGGAGGATACTAATGTTTAGGCACTTCCAGATGTGCTGGAGATTCGAAATTTTTTTCATAGGTTGGATTTTGTGCAAAACCGACTAGAAAAAACGAAAATCTTGAAAAAGTGCAAAATTACGGCCGCTAAAAATTCGCAATTGTTTAAACAAATTTTCAAGGTTTATGTATTTTCGCATGTGCTACGGAGTTGAAATTTTTTTTATAAGTAGAATTCCTAAAAAAAACGAAATAGGGATTATACAAATTTTGATATTTTAATTTTTTTGGTAGTTAAAAATTCTTAAAATTTAAACAATTGGATAACTGGTTAGGTACTACGGGATGAGTTAGGAAGCTGAAGTTTTCAAATTATTTACAGAGTAGTAAATTTGCACAAATAAACATTTCAATTTTACTATATATAAATTGCGGCGGCCGTTAAAAATTATTTAAATTTAAACAATTAGAAAAATATTATTTTACTTCTAGAAGTGCTACAACTTAAAAATTTGGCTAAAATGTGTAGCATTAGTACCTAATAATGAAGATAGTGTAAAATGTTTAAAATTGCAACATTTGGGGATTGTTTTAAACTATTATTTTTACATGTGGGAAAAACGAAAATCGCTGCTGAGGTGAAATCTTTAGAATTAAAAGAATATTTGTAATGGTGAAATGTCTGTCTGAAAAATTAATGTTTTTTCAAGGTGAGATGAAATGCTTGCAGTATGCAAGCACCAACTACTAGTATATACATGCATACATATAGGAGGATACTAATGTTTAGGCACTTCCAGATGAGCTGGGGATTCGAAATTTTTTTCTTAGGTAGGATTTTGTGCAAAACGGACTAGAAAAAACGAAAATCTTGAAAAAATGCAACAATGCGGCCGCTAAAAATTCGCAATTGTTTAAACAAATTTTCAAGGTTTATGCATTTCCAAATGTGCTACGGAGTTGAAATTTTTTTAATAAGTAGAATTCTTAAAAAAAAAACGAAATAGGGATTATACAAATTTGGATATTTTGGTTTGTTTGGCAGTTAAAAATTCTTAAAGTTTAAACAAATAGGTAGATGCTTAGACACTACGCCGCAAGTTAGGGAGCTGAAATTTTAAAATTAATTATAAGTTTATTTATGTAAACGAATAATCATTTCAATTTATCGATAAAATTGTTATTTTGGCCGTTATAAATTATTTAAATTTAAACAATTAGATAAATGTTTTTTCACTTTTAAATGTACTATAAATTTAAAATTTGGCAGAAATGTGTGGCATTATTAACTCAATGTGGGAAAAGTATCATATTTTGAAAATTTCAAAAATTATAAATTGTTTTACTCCATTATTGTTCCATAATGAAAAAAAACCCATCCAGAGGAGAAATCTTTAGAATTTAGGAGATATTCCTCATGATGAAATATCTCTCTGAAAATTAATGTTTTTTTCAAGGTGCAATTAAATGCTTGTGTTATGCAATCACCTTCTACGAGTATGTTATATGTTATCTCCTCCTCTGTAAGAGTCGTCGATATATAATGATAGGAGGATACTAATGTTTAGGCACTTCCAGATGAGCTGGAGATTCCAAATTTTTTCATAGGTAGGATTTGGTGCAAAACACTAGAAAAAACGAAAATCTTGAAAAAGTGCAACAATGCGGCAGCTAAAAAATCGCAATTGTTTAAACAAGTTTTCAAGGTTTATGATATCCGCATGTGCTAGGAAGCTGAAAATTTTTATCTATGTTGAATTTGTAAAAAACGAAATAGGGATTATACAAATTTTGATATTTAAATTTGTTTGGCAGTTAAAAATTCTTAAAGTTCAAACAAATAGGTAAATGTTTAGATACTATGGAGCGAGATAGGGAAATGAAATTTTTATGTTATTTAGAAAATATTGCATACTAATAAATAAACATTTCAGTGTATCCATGAAATTATTATTGCAGCCGTTAAAAATTATTTAATTTTAAATAATTTGATAAATGTTATTTTATTTCTAAATGTGCTACAATTTTAAAATTTGGCGGAAATAAGTGCCATTATTAACCCAATGTGGAAAATTTATAATATTCCTAAAATTGTGAAAATTAGTGATTGTTTTACTCTATTATTGTTCCATAATGAAAAAACGAAAATCGGTCCAGAGGAGAAACCTTATGAATTAAAGAAATATTTCCCATGATGAAATATCTCCACAAAAAAATGAATTTTTTTTAAGGTGAGATGAAATACTTGCAGCATGCAAGCACCTTTTACTAGTATGTTATATCCTCCTCCTCCTCTGTAAGGAACATCTAAATATAATGATAGAAGGATACTAATGTCCAGCCCAAACTACAAGAGCTAGAGAGCTGAAAGTTTTAGTTTTTGTAGATATAATGGAGAAATTTTCAGATAAAATGAGACGTCTTACCTAAGTGACATGAGTTCGACTCCAGAAATTCCGAAAATTGCGTTTTTTCCCTTAAGAAAAGCATTGCGCCATTTTTGTAAATTAATTATGGGCACTTGCCGGTAAGCTATAAAGATGAAATTTTCCGAGTTGATAGATGGCCGCAGTGTCTGTTAGGAATTATTATCACTTTTGCTTACAGTTTCTTGGGTTCGATTCCAGAGACCCCGGAAGTTGAGGAAGCTGAAATTTTGCAGGATTATAGAATTGTTTTCGTAACCAACTATAAAAATCGAAATTTTCAAAAATGTCAATTTTTAGCGGTTGTTTTATCCCGATTTGTACTTTAAAGTTTAATAATTTTTATCTTGGAAACTATATGATGTAGGTTCGAGTTTTTGAAATCATTTTGTAGAAAATTATACATAGAAAAAAATAAAATTTTGAAAAAGTTAAAAAATTCGACCTTTAATAATTCGCAGTTGTTTAAACATATTTTTGAGGTTTATGTATTACCGAATGTGCTACGGAGCTGAAATTTTTTTTAGAGGTAGTTTTTGTAAAAAAAAACGAAATAAAGATTATACAAATTTTGATATTTTAATTTGTTTGGCACTAAAAATTTCTTAAAGTTTAAACAAATAGGTACATGTTTAGATACTACGGGGCGAGTTAGAGAGCTGAAATTTTCAAGTTATTTAAAGTTTAGTCTATTTAAACGAACGAATAAACATTTCATTGTATCTATGAAATTCTTATTGCGGCCGGTAAAAATTATTTTAATTTAAACAATTAGATAAATGTTATTTCACTTCTAAATGTGCTACAAATTTAAAATTTGGCATAAATATGTGGCATTATTAACCCAATGTGGAAAACGTATAATATTCATAAAATTGCAAAAATTATCAATTGTTTTACTCCATTATTGTTCCATAAGGAAAAAAAGAAATTTGGTCCCTAGGATAAATCTTTTGAATTTAAGAAATATTTCCCATGATGAAATATCTCTCTAAAAAATTAATATTTTTTCAAGGTAAGATGAAATGCTTTGCAGTATGCAAGCACCTTCTACTAGTATAATATACTTTAAATGTTGTTATTGATGATGACATAGGTACCCGAAGATGGGAAATTTTCAGTTTCAAAATACCCTTTAATCCTGAGATGAAAGATTTCTCAGCATGAAGGCTTCTGCTAGATATAGTCTATGTTCTTATGCCTGTAGAAGGCTTCCCTCTTGGGCCAATGTGTTTTTCTCATCTGTCAACAGTTCTGGAGGGAGAGTGCTTAGTGCTTCAAAAGGATCTTCAGCCATCTGGACCAAGATTTTCATTTTTTTGCGTTAGCATATCTTAAAAGCAATATGTGAGAGAAGAAAGGATCCATTGTCCCTTCACAAACAAGTCTCTTCAAAGATATTTATGATCACCTCGAATGGAGAGTGCATTGGAGTTGTATGGGAAATATTCTCGTTGCCGGCTCACCTCCGCTACCATCACTCTACTCTATAGGATTTAGTCTGAAGGAAATCTTAACATGTGTGATTGTGAATTTTATTCTTTTTACCTAGTAATTATGCCTTTGTAGATTAATTAAATTTTTCTACAATACCGTTATTTCTTATGGCTTCTACAAGTAGAAAAAGACAAGTAGTAGCAGATGATGAAATTGAGAAGGAAATCTTGGGAGTGATTCAGAAGAAAGCCTGAGTTCAGAAAATGATAGTGAGAATTGTATTGAAAATCATTCAGAACTTGACACATTGATGCACATTGTCAATGAGTCAAAGGAGGACAGTGGCCGAAATGAGTGATTTGACTCAACAAAAATATGTGTTGATATTCTTACTTGTTGGGACATAATTTATTTTATTGTGATAACAGAAAGCTATTGAGTTAGATTTTCATACTGATTTACTAAGTTAATTAACATATTATAAGCTAAAAAATACTATAAAAGTCTCTACAGCCATTTAACTAAGTAACATATATGCACACATTTTATTTGGTGTAATTGCACTAATATCTCAATATAAACAAGAATACAGCTATTTTGCTTACATAACACTATATTTAAGCTATATTATGGCTACTATTTTCAATTATCATTATCTAATATTAGGGATAAAGTACCTAAAATTATTCATTAACAATCATTTATAATATATAATATAATATATATTTGGAGACTTCAATCTATCTATTAGGTGGTCCTCCCCAAATAGTGGTATTTGCTCCGATCCACATGAGTTTTTCATGGATTCTTTCATTTTTGGTCTTGGTCTATTTCAAAGCAATTTAAATACCACGTGAAATTTGGCAACATTGGACTACATTCTCCCATCCGAAATTGTGAACCCGGTAATCCCCGGGCGAAATATTTTTGAGTCAGACCATGAGTCCTTACAATGCTCAATGGCTCTGTCTTCGCACCAACCTGTGCCTTCACCCACCCTCTGCACCCTCAAAGCTTGGAACAAAGCAGACTGGCCTTCCATTAACCAATCCCTTTCACTTTTACCATGGGACCTCCTGGTGGCTCCATTGACGATGCTCTCAGTCTTTTCTACGATTTTCTAAACAGCGCGATCGACTATTTTGTCCCCTCCCGTAAGGCTTCTCGGAAGAGGCCTCTATGGATGTCTGCCAAGACAGCCCTTAGTCTCCAAAACAAACTTGCGGCTTGGGGACTCATGAAAGCCCACCCTAATATCCACACCCGGGCTTCATTCTCGAATCTCCGGTGCCGCTGCAGACAGCTCCTAAGGCGGGACCACTTGAACTTCATTGCTTCGATTTCCACCGACATTCGCTCCAACAGCAAGAGATTCTGGACCCTAATCAACCAGAGGAGAAAGATGACCAGGATTTCTAATTCTGTTAACTCAAATGGTATAGTGAGCTTTAACAGTGATAGACCTTCACTATTCAATTCCTACTTCTCCTCTAACTTTTCCCTTCCTTCCCTTCCCTCCCCACCGTCCTCCCTCCATTGAAGCCCATCTGCTCCCTTTCTCTTTTGGCCATCTCGACCTCTCCACATGAGGTCCACAACCTACTCTCCTACCTGCCCTCTAACAAAGCCACCGGCAACGATAACATTGGCCCCCTCTTCCTCCGGCGGACAGTGGATACCATAACAACTCCAATCCCCATTCTGTTTAACAGGTGCTTCTCCACTGGTTATTTTCCTCCACAGTGGAAGCATGCGAATGTAACGCCGATCCTGAAATAGGGTAACAGGGCTTGCGTCAAGAATTACCGACCTATCTCTATTCTCCCTACTCTCTCCACCATCTTAGAACGAATCGTTCACAACCGTCTGCTATATTTTACCCTCCCCTTCATTTCGTCACATCAGCATGGCTTTCTTCCTGGTAGTTCCTGTCTTATGAATCTTTCCATCCTTCATCATCACATCACTTCCGCCTTTGAACTTTCTTCCCAACTTGACATGTGTTACGTCGATTTCGCCAAAGCTTTCGATACAGTGGACCACTTACTTCTTATACACAAACTTAAAAATCACTATAACATACATGGACCCCTTCTTTCCCTTCTCACTGATTTCCTTTCCTTTCACAGTGTTCTTGGCCCCCTTCTTTTTTCTCTTTTTATTGATGACATTGTTGATGTGGCACTTCCTAATCAATGTGACATACTGCTATTTGCTGACGACTGCAAGGTCTTTAAGAGAATTGATAGCGCCATGGACAGTCAGTCTATCCAAAGGGCTCTTAATGCTGTTTCAGAGTGGTGCACTCTTTGGAAAATGAAAGATTACCCTAATAAATCCTCCGCCTTAACCTTCACCCTTCGCACAAAACCCATTCCTACATTTTACTTCCTCTCCAGTCAATCCATACCTGCAGTCTCATCCCAATGTGCCCTTGGAGTGGTCTTTGATCCAAAACTAACTTTTTCTGCACAAATAAAAAGCACTACATCTAAAGCCATGTCCCTCGTCGGGCTGCTGTACAGATTCACTGAATTGAAGGACCCGTTTGCTCTTAAATGCTTCTTCTCTGGTTGCATCCTTCCTATACTTGATTATTGTTCACCTGTGTGGAACTCTGCCTCGTCCTCTAACCTCAAGCTTCTTGAATGCCCTCTCAATTTCTTCCTCTCAGTAATTCGTAATCGTGTCCCCATCCTCCGTAATTCAACCCGCGAGCATATATTATCCTCACTTGGGATCTCTTTCCTCTCTTTCTGGCAAAAAGTGAACGACCTTAATTTCTTGCATTCAGTAATGAATGGTAAATTTAGATCCAATGACCTGTTGCCATGCTTCTCACTCTGTGTTCCTCAACATCCTACTCGCAGCCACAATATACTGCACCTACCTAAATTCCGATTTTCTGTATCACAGCACTCAATGTTCCACCGTATTCCACACACCTACAATTCCTTAAGTGTCCTTTATCCTTCTCTCGATATATTCTCACCTCCCTCGTCTTTTCGCTCCTTAATTGCCAAATCCTAATATTTACTCTTTCTCTCATCCTCTTTTGTCTCTCCCATGGGTGCAACTAGTTGCTCTCTTTACCACTGTCCTTTTCTCTTTCCAATAATGAGCAGTTGGTTTTCAATTGTTAATATTATACGCATTTATTCCCTTTTGTTGTTATTTATGTTGATTTCTCTTTCTAGTAACATAATTTTTGTTTATAAGTCCATTGTAATAGGCCCAATAGTGGCTGTTTTTGGATTTTATTCAAATAAATAAATAAATATATATATATATAATTTGCTCCTTGTTTTTACTTACATTTCTTCGTTCTGTTTCTCCCTCTATGTACACACACTGAAAAATTATCCGGAACTGCTATCATCTGAACTAAAGTTATCTGAACTGCTGCTATCTGATGCACTTGATATGTCATTACTGTTATCCTTGATCACATTTGCAACAGGTTCTGCAAGAAGTTGCCGCACTTCATTGGGTAAACTGTCACTCATTTTTCTCGGCAAACACCTAAACTGGGAAATAACTGGATCAGAAGATACTTGCAAAATGTGTAATAAGTCTTTCATGGTATTCTTTCTGGATGATTTCCTTGTGTGCCCCTCTCTGTACCTTTTACAGTCCTTATTTCTTGCTACTTGAGCTTCTTCTGACAACTGGCCAGTATGAATAAGAAATGACTGTATTATTTTTGCTCCATGCAACAGAATTTTGTGGACAGTTACTGGTATGTTATGCCAAGCATATAACTGCAAATACAATTTCATGGTTTCTTTACCGTACTTATGAAATTGTTTGTAGTTTATGGAAAAGCCACTCGATCAAGTTGTTAAAATGGTTCAACATCGCCAAATTGGCTTTTCATCAATATTTCTGCAGCCTGCACAGGATTTTTTAAAAATTTACGGGCAGTGTTACCATCATTGGTATTTCCACTACCTCCAGGTTTTGGCTGATCCACTAACAAGCCCATCTGTGACAGAAACGTTTCCACAGCTTCTGTTTTCTTTTTTTTACCTTCAATTTGTCTTGGGGCATTCTGACTTGCCAGGTTTTATCATCCAGCCGGTACGATACGATATATGCAAAAGGCATTCAAAAAATCTTATTCATGTATGGGGTTTGGACAGTCCATACTAATAAGCTTCTTTGTTGTCAACCTTTTTCATACACTTTTTAATATCATTCATTTTCTTGGGACTAGCCCCACATATATAACATTTCTGTGATGAAGTGTCTGTCAGCGAGTTACAAATTTTGCCATCAACCATAGTCATTAAAAGTTTTTGACAAACAGTAACTTTTGATTCATTTATGGCCACTTGCGTTGGTTCAAGGTTACAGAGTTGTTTCTTTTTCAAACAAAATTTTAATGGGTGACAAAATCTTGTAGAAGGTGGTCATCGATTTTGCCACAAAACCGTTTTTAAACTTTCGTCCACAGCCTGATCACAAGTTTGTGAATATAGTTGCAAGGGCACTATTGATACAGTAAAGAGGTTGGATTCATCAAGAATTGTTCTAACAACATTAGCTGAATATCTTTATTTGTAAGTACTTTGTCCACTGCTTCTGTCACATCCCCATTTGAAAACTATTGTCAAACTTTCTTCTCCACTTATTGCTTGTTTTATCACCTCATCTTGAACAGATATATTTCCCATGATTGTGTGATTCAGCAAAGGCTGTAGTTTGATATCTGCAGAAACATTGGAAATAGATATTGCTTCTTCCACTGGATAACAATCTAATTTGGCCCTCCTTGTGGCTTCATAGGATGGGTATAAATCATATCGCCTTTATTTTGCTTGTGATTTAAATGTTTAATATGAGAGGTTTCGAACGGTAGGTGGAAAAAGATCAATAGAATAAGAAACTTTATTTATTTTCCTAAAACATATTTCAAATTCGAAGATCGTACATTAGTTATTTGTAATTTCAATTTCCAAAAGAATAAAAGCCTGCATTTTAAAAAGTCGCTTTTTACGTGTTATCTTACAGGAAATGGAAATCGCCCCCTCCCCCCTGGAGTCGAAGCTGGTTCTTTTTTCATATTTTCGTTTCGTCATTTAATTTCTATATCTGAATCAAACATTCCTGCAAAAGTTCAACCTTCCACCTAATCGGAAAGTTTGTTAAAAATGCATTAAAAAGTGCCATTGATGACGTCAGCGTCAAGTTTACGTACGTACGTTCAAACTTACATTCAAAATTATATATAGGAGAATTATATTTATAATGCTCGTTATTAACAGTTTTCAAAGTAAACTGTCATGATAACCATCACTTAATTCTTTTGTAGCTCAGTTTAAACCTCACTGCCAACGGCGCTATTTTCGATAACAGTCGAAGTTGCTGGAATCTAGCGTCCAAATTAGAAATTGTTGGCTAATGGAAAAGCATCCTGCATGATTAGTTTTTCACAACTTTTACGAGTATGACATTGAAAATATTCGTTCTTTGCGTATGAGGTTTGGCCGAAATATTTAAGAATTTAATGTTATTGTCTTTGTATTTTTAATGTATTTTAAGGAACCATGGTTTTGTTAGGTTTTCATTGTTTATTACGAATTTTAAATGCAAATCTAAGAATTGCTATTGTTATGTATTGAATTGTACATTGTAGTACACTAGTCTTTGTTTTCGCCGTCTGCCGTGCTACTGCGTGCATGCACGTCGTCGTGCGGACTTGGCAGTCTAGTCCGGTCTTGTCGGGCATCGGCATTGATCTCTCTCTCGTCATATTTCCACGAGTAGTCGCGGAATACATAACATACATCTTGTAATGTAAGATTTTCTGCCGCGTATTGTGAACATGACTACTAAAAGAAATGTTATAACCCTCTTATGCTAGGTTTTGATTTTCTGTTATGCATTTTTAACATAATTAGTAAAAGAAATGGAACCATTTCTTAATGCTAGTGTTGCAGAATCAAGGAAAACATTCAGGAGAATATGCTGGATTAGTATTAATATTGCAAATGATTGTTTAAGTTCATAGCTATAGCCATTGTGTCAGAGACTGATATCTCATTGAATTCGATGGAGGAAGGACTTAGGTTGTTGGTATAGCAGTAGTGTTTTTTTTTGCAGCTTGGAAATGTTTGTTCCAGAATCCAGGGAAACATTCGTGCATGATGTACTCAACATTCCATTTCAGCAGTTCAATTTAAATTAAACCATTTTCTTAGAATGAACAAAAAAGATTGGAAATTGCATGCAAAATTGTGTTGAGGTAAACTGTACAAGTGCGGAAAGAAGTGTAATCGCTTTGTTATGCTGGGTTTTCATTGGCTATTATGCGTTTTGAACATAATTAAAAGTATTTGTTTACATTATAATGCTAGGTTTTTCATTTGCGGTAACTTTTTGTTTTATTTTCTGTTGAACTGCATTATGATAAAAATGTAAATTTTTAGGTTGGCTCTCTCTTGTAATAAACATGGCATCTTATGGGAATATAGGACTTGCACTTCATGAATTTACATTTTGCATCAGTTTTCCAGAACCTATTATTTGCGAAATTTAAAAAGGTTGTGTATAACATTTCGGTCACCGTGTAGTGGAGAAGAGTTTGTGTGGGAGGACATGCTGAATTATGTGAGACAAAGAGAAGATTTTATTGGTGGCTATGGACCTCAAAAACTGCTAGGAATATGACTGATATTGTGAGTATTTTTTAATTACTTTTTGAATTTATGAAGACTTGTGAAAGAAACCAATTGCTATGCAGAGCAACATATAACATCAAATAAGGGTATATTTAAAAAAAATCAAGTATTGCATCATGGAGAAAAGTGACACAAAGAAATTTACACTTTTGGGATTGTTTATGCTGATGGGAATTATTCAGAAACCCACGTTTGGTTCTTATTTGGTTTGGTCTCTGCTTAGATTGCTTTGAGGACTACCACACCAAGCGTAATTATTAAGGTAAGCCATTATTTTTTTGGTATTTTTTGTCTCTTCTCCCTCTGTTGCCAGTGCACCACTGTAGGTTATTTTTGGAGAAGTTTTAAAAAATTTGTTTACCGAAAAACTTATGAGAAATATATAGAAATTTAAGATTAAACAGGATCTGGTACTATCCCTCTATGGACCCACAATTTCCGAGCAGTGAGATATGCAATTCCCACACTAGTTTTTTGGAATTCATATTGCATACGACATTTTCCCTCTGCTGTTTCAATAACAAACTCCACGTAGTTCTATTTCTCGTCACTCACGGCGCCATTGTTTTAGATCTCGCCGCTCGAAAATTGTGAGTCCGAAAAGATGTGTAAATTGTTTCTGTTAATGCATTAAATAATTCATCAATGTGTTTCACACAAAAAGAATAAATAAAATTTGTTTAAAATATGGTTTTATGATAATCTTCAAAAAAATTTAGGTAAATCCATTAAAAACATAAAAAGTTAGGTTTTTTAAAAAGTTTGCTACAGAATAGCCAATTTATTTAAATACTCTCCGGCCTCCCAGATGGATCTGATTTAAATTCCGCCATGCTTGAGGGGTTAATTAGGCAAGTGCAAAGATCTCTTGCCCATTTACTTTCATTTGTCATTCAAATTTAATTGAAGCGTGGTTGCGGCAAACTACTTGAATATTACAGACAAATTTTGTCTAATAAGCGGATAAAAAGCCAAGCAGTCGACCCTGGACTCTTTTTTAAACACAGAGGTCCATAGATCCCCATACGTTTCCCTGGAAAGATTTTTAGATTATGTGCTTTAATTATAAATTACACTATTTATCATATTGTTTACCATGTAATTTTATTGTTTCTCTAATAAATGAAATAAATTTCCTGTGATAATATGCTTTTACATTGAATGTGGATCCAAAAATACTATTGTAAAATTATTTCCCTTTGGGAGTTTAAGGGTTATCGTACCGCCATTGAACACATAGTTTTGCTTAACATGGAGTTGTTAGGAACACATCCTCTGCATTAAGTGGGGGTCACCTGTACCTGTGAAATTGTCCTGGGGCACTTCAACTTTTTTTTTGTTAAATAGAATAAAAAAAGGTTGAGAAACACTGGTCTGTAGCCTCTATAGCACAGATTAGGTACCTACGGAATTCTTTCTATGGACAAATGTTGATTAAAGTAGTCTATATAAATGTATGTAACTTGCTTAGCACGTTTTTCTTGTTAATACGTTCATTTGTCCTATTCCCTGCAAAAACGTACTAACCAGGTTTTACTGTAATAGTAATATGACCTTTATGTTCAGATTCATTCCTTTGTCATAAATCATTCATTTATTTTCATTTACGAATGCTGTATATACGTAAAGAAAATGTGTGTTTACATTCATTTCTTCGTTGTAGATAACCCATTTCCCTTGATTTTCCAAATGTTGTTTGTGCACAAAAGATAATTAAACTAACTAGGTATTTACAGCAGATATTGTTTACATCAGTTGTCACAAAAATTGTTTTCATTGACAACAATTAAAAAACATGGGAAAATTTTTCCAAGTTCAAAGTAATTTATGACTTTAAAGTTTGATTTTCTTAAAATTGGCTGCTTCTTCGATAAAAATATACTGAACAAAACATATGCTATTTGACTAGTTATACAATTTTTGGTTAAACACTTTTTGTTATAAGTGTTATTTTCCTAGATATAAAGAAAACTTCATTTTTTGTCAACAGTAAAGTGGCACTTTCGATTAGGCCATGTAAACTATTTATATCATTTTCGTAGCTACATTGCTCCTATGTCTTAAATGCCAAATTTCATCAACATTTGCCTAGTAATTGATAGTAGCTCAATAACTTTGGCTAAGATTAATAAAGGTAAAATACTCCTTTAGCCAAACAATTAGAGGGTTACAACGCCCAATGCATTTCGCTCACCTTGTGGGCGAAATGCATTGGGCGTTGTAACCCTCTAATTGTTTGGCTAAAGGAGTATTTTACCTTTATTTGCCTAGTAGTTTCTGAGATGAAACTTGCAGACAGACAGACATAATCTGATCATAAGGCATTCTTTTTTACTTATTGTCAAGAACAACTAAAAAGGGAAAATAATGTGAAAAAGAACCTGGCCCAGAAAAGTATCATTCATTTCACCTAAGCTAATTGCTCTGGGAAACTAGACATGTGACTTGAATCAACTTTTAATATAATGCAAGTAATGGTATAAACATTTATTTTGTAAGATTTATTAAATGTTGACAATGTGTCATTCATATTTTTAAGAAACCTTTGTCTTATGTTGTGCTCTAGTAGATTCATTAAATCTGTTGAAATTCAGCAGATACTATATATATTTGTCTTTTGGTATAGGTTTTGTTAAATATATTACCAGGGTCAATGCTAGTATAAGTGGGTTTGTAAAGAAGTATTGACATTTCCTCTGGAGATTGTTATTAGCGTAATTCTTTTATTTTCAGTTGCGGGACTTTGATAAAGATAACATTAGTGATAAAACATTAAAGAGAATAGCTTTGTATACTACTAATGAAGAGTTTGAACCAGAAAAAGTTGGTGTTGTATCTACTGCAGCAAAATCATTATGCATGTGGGTTCGAGCAATAGAGAAATATGGAAAAATTTACAGGTAAATCTTATGCAAAATTTTTTCGATATTTAAGCTTCTCATTATTATCTTTCTGTGTTATTTCTTCACTGCTACTATGAAGATGATTCACAGGGCTTCCCAACCTGGTATGCAATATTTCTTGTCTTCCCATCTTTTCCCCAAATAAATAAATTTTTTCCCGTATCCTTGATCAATAAATTTGGTGACTGTATTTTTGGTCAAATACAGGCAGTCCTCAACTTCCATATGTTTGACTTTTGTACAGCCTGCACTTTCATACATTATACATTGACACTTCTAAACCAACTTTTGTATGCCGAATTCGTAATTTCATACAACACCTGACGAATGAACATTTCAAGCTATTGCATAGTGTTTGTTTGTGCAATTATTTGAATATTTTATTTCATTTTGGCCTTATTATTTTATAATATTGGCAATATTTGCATGCCAAATATACCTGATCTCTAACAAATGGGCCAATATTGGCTTGCTGTTTCCGAAAATTCCTACAGAGGTCATACTTATCGTAGAGTCTGGTGATTCGGGGGATAAGAAGCTATTTCATATCTTTCTAATATCCCTAAGCTCATGACCTAAAAGTTTTGGTCAGGGGGTGAATAAGTAAACACTTCTGAAAACTGTTTACTCACTACATGTTGACCTCAGCGCTCGGACCCTTCTTGGAACTCGAAATGCAATAAACACAAACCCATGAGTAAGCTCCAATCCAAAGACTCACTATATTTTTGTCTTCCTTTCGTACAACTACATTTTATGGTTCTGTTTCTTCAGTTGTTTTTAGACTACCAAATAGTGTGGCAGTAGGTTAAAGCACGAGCGATTACACTGGATAACAAAAGAAAACTTTTTTGTTACATGGAAAGAAGATGGTGATTCTTATAGAATTTTTTGCGCTGATTTCAAATCTATTTGCCAAATTCTTCTATCACCAAGGGTTTTTAAGTAATCAAAAGATGTATGTCATTCAAATTAAAGGTATTTTTATTATATGTAAAAAATTAGTATATATTTACTAACCTAAAATGTGGTTGATGTGGATTGTCTGCTGAACTTGGCTTGAGGAACATCCCTTTTAAGTGTTCAGCAGTAGTCAGCCAACATTTTTGGACTCCTTTTTCCCTGGTAGCAGTTTTCCATAGCAGAGATGTCCTGATGAAAGCGTTCTCCATGTTCGCCACTCACAGCCCCGAGGTTTTCCGGAAAAAAGTACAAATGGGAGACCAGAAAGTGTATTTTTAGAGACATAGTACACCCCCTTGCTCTGTAGGCCACAAGAAGCTCACTCATGGTTGCCTGTAGTTTTCTGCCTTGTAGTTTCCCAGAAAGTTGGTGACTACTTTTTTGAAAGATGCCCATACAGCTGCTTCAGCTTCATTCCGTTGGCTTTCAAACAAAGCATCCTTCATCAGTTCCCTTATTTGTGGACCCTCAAATATTCCTCCTTTGATTTTTGTCTCCCTAATTTTCGGAAATTTATTTTTCAAGAAGAGAAATCCACGTCCATTACGATCCATCCATACAAAATTTTTCATCAAGCCTAGTTTAATGTGCAATGGCGGTAAATAGATTTTTTCAGAACTAACCAGTGTCTGACTGACTACATTTTTCTTTCCTGGAATAAGTGTTTCTCTTTTTTGCCATTGCTTTTTGATGTAGTGGTTTTGTCTATCTCTGCTATCCCATTCATACAAGAAGCAACAGAATTTGGTGTATGCAAGCTGTAACCCAAGTAACAGAGCAATCACTTTTAGATCTTCACAGACATGCCAAGAATACTTTTCATACTGGATACTGGTTAGCAGAAGTTTCATGCTTTCATATGATTCCTTCATGTGAGCAGCATGGGCTAGTGGAACAGATGGGTATTTGTTTCCATTCTGAAGCAGGACTGCTTTTAAACTCACCTTTGAGGAATCTATAAACAAACGCCACTCCTGAGGATTGTGCTGCTGTCCCAAGGCCTCCAGTAGAGAATCAACATCATTGCAATAAACTAGATCACCCTCTTTAGAAAATAGATGTTCAAATTGCTGTTGACGTTTACGGAAAAAACATAATTTAGCGCCCTGATCAAGAAGATTCCATCCTTTTAATCTTGAAGCTAAAAGTTCTGCTTGACTTTTAGTTAAATTAAGATCACGAACCAAATCATTGAGTTTAGACTGAGTTATCAACTGAGGGTTAGAAGAAGTCAAGCTTTCCATAAATGCTGGGTCATTCTGTATTTCATCTCCTGAGTCACTCCTGGTCTCGACATCACCATCATCTTCTTCATCTAAGGTCCATGTTTCTGGTGGCTTAGGTACAGGAAGCTCTGGACCGTGGGATACAGGTGGGATAGCTGATGGAAGATTTGGATATTTTACAGTATGTTTAGACTTAGATGTAATTCCAGATATGTTTGTCAAGCAAAAATAGCAATCTGATGAATGGTCCTTAGGTTCTCTCCCATGGGAACTGAAAATGGCATGTGACTGGATCCTTTAAGCCAGCCAGTCAGTAGTTTTACACATGAAGCACAACAGATGTGAGGGGCCTAAGATTTGTCCTGATCACCTACTTTGCATCCAATGTAAAGCTCATATAATTTACTAACTAGAGAGTAATATTTTACCTCTGTGCCTTAAAAGTTAACTCACCACAAATATAGCAAAAATTGTTTGGGTGACTTTTACAATTTCGAGGCGTTTCCCTTAAAAACACACACACTACACACTAAAAATATTCACCACTAAGCTAGAACTCACAGACACTAGGCATGTTTCACAAATGAAAGCTGACATAACTGAGAACAAAGAGAAGGTACTGAATCAGTCATTGTGAAAGTCAGCATATTTACATTAGTAGCTGCCTACCCAAGGTGATGACTCATAGGTTTTGGACTATGAGTCACAGATACTAGGTATGTTTCACAAATTAAAGCTGACACTCAACTGAGAGCAAAGAGATCCAAGGTGATGACTCATAGCTTTTGGACTATGGTGATGTGCAAACAATGACCTCATGTCACCAGTCAACTTATAAACAAACCAACATTTACAAACTAGCTATGTTTCTTTCTATGAACACAATAAGTAATATTTATTTATACGCTAATTTCTATATACATATTATTATATCTGTTACACAAAAATGGTGGGTGATAGAAAAATTCTGACTTGATTTTTGAAATCAGCATCTAAAAATACATAAGAAACAGTTGAAATTTTACATTTAACAAAATCTTTGTTGACCAGTGTTATCGAAGTTTCCATTTTCGTATTTTCATAATATTTTTGTTAGAAATTATACTTTTGTTTCCTCATTGTTATTCTATTGTTGTTTTTGTTATTATTATTATTATTAGCCATAATTTTTTAAATGTCTCCTAAATGTAAAATGACACGTGAAGAGATAGAGGAAATCATTTTTGTTTCCAATTCCAATTTCCAAGAAGAAAGTGCAGAAAGCAGTAGTCATGGCAAGGAGGAGCCTGAGATAGATGTCTTGGCAAGGAGTAGTAATTCATCTAAAGGGAGATCTCCACATAAAGGCCAAAGACGAAACATCAGTGTGCACTCTTTTACTGCCGGGCCGAGTGGAATGAATTTGCATTTTATTGCACTGATCTAAATATGAATACCAATACTATATTTCAACATGTTTCTTTACTCTAGTAAGCAGCACAATATAATTCTGCAATATGTTAACTACAGAATACTTTTCATTTGAACATTTTATCTTAAATATTTTATTCAATAAGCTATTTTTTCAGGATGTAAGCAAATATTTTTTAAATGCCCCAGAATAAATCCCGCAGATAGAACCTACGCTCAGGCATTTATATCCGGCGGATAAAGGTTAATTCTTAATCTATGTTTTTAACGTTTTAAATAATCATGTATACATTGTATAACACTCAGGAGTAAAAAAATCTCTGGGAACAGAACCCCCCTTATAACATGTAAGTCTGTTGTTCGACTTTTGTACATTCGATTTTCATACATGTTTTCAGGAATGCATTATGTACAAAATTAGGGGACTGCCTGTAATCATAATAAACAATCACTGGAATCACTTTTAAAACATAGTTATTTCACTCGAATTGATTTCCAGTGGAAGAAACTGCATCATATTATGTGGTAATGAATCTCAAAAACATTAAAACCTTGGGCAGGAATTGCAAGGTCTGGAGATGCAACCAGTGGAAACATGTTTGAAGATACAGCTTTCCCTCTCTTTATACGGGGGTTGTGATCTAGGAAACTGACGCATAAAGCGAATTCACATAAACAGAACCCATATTTACATGTAAAAGATAATGATACGTTCCACAAGTAATCCTAATTCCCATCCAACATGTTCTTCTTTCGCTCCATAACGACTTCTAATGCACTAAATACAAAACTAAAAACATTAACACTGTAAATTATACTCACCAATAAAAGGAAGCAGACGAGCACCAATGGTGTATGTTGTGGGTAACATAATAGTGGAGGTTTAAAGTGCTGGAGGGTTGTCTTGGCCCAACCCACGTTCCACAAGCAAGAAGACAAAACTTCTCAGATGTGCACAAAAATTTTTACTAAAAACCTTCGTCTCATCTTCACTCTACAATATCCACTCCACTCTCATCTCTTTTAATGTAGTACTAATATGCAAAGCATAAGTGAAAATGAGAGGCTGAATGGTTGCCTTGTGGTGTAGTGGAGAACTTTCTTGAATCTGTATTGCATTAGCCATGTAACGGCATAATAGCGAATTGAAGACACATCAAAATAAATTCCGGTAGCAATAAGTTTGTTGCATAATAGTGAATTTGCATAAAGCAAACATGCATCAAGAGAGGGAAACCTGTACATTCAAATTTAGCTTAACCATATGTTATCTCATGCAAAGGCTGATTTTGTGGATCTAATTTGTCACATGAATATTGTAAAGTCAAACCTACAAAAAGAGTTCCCGGACTTTGAAATCGAATTTGGTGACAAAAAGTGTGTTGTTATGGCATGGAAAGTATTATCTATATATTAATAGTGTAATAAAATGAGGTTTTTAAAGCAAAGGTAACAGCCACCTTCACGTGTGATACATCAAATTAAACGTCTTAACCTGCATATTTGCAGAAAAATGATAAAATTGAAATCGGTCATACCGTTGATGAGATATTGAGATTTTTCTTGACCAGCTAAGTTCTGTTTGATGTACGAGGGCTGATCAAAAATATCCGGGACAGAATTTATAACAAAGTAACTACTAGATGCATCGAAGTGAAAACTATGTCAGAGAATTGGCAACATCTCCTGATGCGATATACCAGAGGAGCAGACGTTAGTATGAATCAGTGGTGAGTGAGCTGTTCAACGGTGCAAGTGTGTTTTCCAGTCCGATGTAGTGCAAAATGGATGTGTTGAAGGAGCAACGTTTTTGCATCAAGTTCTGTTGTAAACTTGGTAACACGGCCACAAAAACCTACGTACCCATAAATCCATGATTCATCACCAATGATAATGCTTGGCAAGAAGCTGGCATCATTTTTGGCACGTTGCATAAGTTCACGGCACACTGCCATATCCTGTTCCGTCTGATCTTGCGTGAGAAGGCGGGGAACAAGTTTTGCCAAAACACGTTATACTGGGTGTCCTTGAAATCATTGACGAGTATTTCAACCACTGCTCCACCAGTGTTTATCAATTACTGTAAGTTAATTAATAAGCATACTCAATGTCATAGAGTAATGAATACATCTTATTTTTCTTGTCTCAATGGCATTATATGGATTGTTATGCATAATATAATATTTTGAACCCATTTCTTCAAATGGATTAAAATCAATAAAAGAAACTGGCTTATTACTATAATTTCTTTTAATTTCATACTTTCTAAAATATCAGTAGTGGTTGTTTGAGGGAGGGGGGAATTCTTCGTAAGTATACAGGCAATGATAAATAATTCAGCTTGGAAAATATTTAAAATATCCATAGGGGGGCCTGTATTATATGTTGCAGTGGGCTCCCAGATTATCCGGTATACTGCTGTCATTAAGGAAATGCTCTTGAATACCCCTCAAGATCTCCAGGCCTCAAACCTCTTGACTTTTCTGTGTGCGAATACCTAATAGATAAAGTGTACAATTATCAATCTAAAAAACTGCAGAATTTGTGGGAGATGATATAACAAGAATTATGTAAAATTACAGTTGATATGTGTGCCACTGTATGTCGATATGTTGGAAAACAATGGCATTCATGTATGCGTGCCAGTGGTGGACATTTTGAAAACCTGACCTAACTTTTGCTGTGTGTCGCATTTATATTCATTCACTATTCATGTAGAAACTTTGGATTTATGTTTACTCAATAAACCTTTTGAGATACAACACCTCGAAGTGTTTTTGGATTATATATTTTTTTAACTCATGTTTTCTACCTCTCTATAGGTCTTAGGGTCGTCTGGCCTATCTATGCGACCCTGGGCCTTCCTCTTCATCATCTCATAACATCTCCTTCTCCCAGTAACATTAATTTTACTTTACGAAATGTAAAATGAAGAAGTACCTGTATCTGGTTATAATTTCAGAGAGGGTGGAAAAAAAATTTTGACAGAGTTAAACTGGGACTCTCACTTTCTGGACAGATGCTTTAACCTCTCAAGCAAGACTTTAATCTATGGCATTTAAATCGCTCAGCGTGACTTTTTTTCGCAAGCACAAAATACTTTATGCATGTATTCACTTTAATATTTTTTGTACTTTAATTATCGTTTCAAAAATTTCCAAAAAATTATGTCGTATTTAAAATTGTTCATTTTATATAATAAAAAATAAATACATTTATTTCAATCCAATTTCTACTATGTGCTGCTCCTCCAACGTTTAGTAGTTCAGCTGCGTCTGGTACACATACTTCTTTACCCGGGATATAAATTTTATGGAATTTATTTTTCAAATAATCACCGATAGGTAGAATTTTATACAATAGGATCTCTATTTACAATGTCTTTATCGGTATTATCTACAAAATGCAAAAATTTGCTCAACAAATAAAATCTTTCTTCACTCATTACATTTGGAATAAATGGCATTTCTAATATATGTTTTCTACTAAAATACATTCTGAGAGTTGGTTTTTGAATGATTCCCATCTACATTAGCAAAGCAAACCACTTTTGATAGCGCGATTTTTTAAAGACGTGATCTTATTTTTCTCGCGGGCAAGGAATTGTTCCGCATAACGATTAGTTTCAACCACTATGAGGGCAATTAGATCATCAAAAAATAACTCAAAATATCTTAAGGGGTAATCTGTTGATAAAACCTGCACTATTTGTTTTCCAACTAAATCACACACAAAAGGCCGAGGAGGGTTAGCACTGTCGACATCTCCCCAAATATTCTCTTGAATATTCACAGTGGAGTGAGATATTTCTTCCAATTCCTCTTCGGAACTGGAATCAATAGAGTATCCGTTTGAATCTTCAGAATATATATCTACACTACTTTCACTCTATTTCTCCAAAACACTTCCCAATCCGCCAACTCACGAGAGCTACAAGCCATGGTGAACTAAATAGAGGTTTGGCTAAAGGACAGACCCAAGATGAAAAAAAAAATAAAAAAAATGCCCGACGCAAAGGCAGGCACTAAGAAACCTCGACCATCAGCTCGAAGCATCGTAAACAAGAGCCAGGAAGATGAGAGCTCTTATGAAAGTCTGAGACGCAACGCACGAAAGATAAGAGGCCTGAGGAGCCTGAGTAAGCACTGCTACGACCAGGTCTGAGATAGAAAAAAAATTTAAAAAAATACTAACACGTAAACACAGACAACAAGGAACCACAGAACGAAAGCAGACAGCATTGGCTTGCATATTCACTCTCTGAAAGCACATAAATCAGAGCCGTAGCGATAAGAAAACTTAATGAAAATTTTGGACGCATACGGTGTGTCGCATATGCTTGAGGCATGGGAAAGAGAGGACTCAAACGCTGCGTCGCACATGCTGGAGGGGTTAACCAACTAAGCTGTCAAGCCAGTGTAATTCCCCTCTCACATATTTGTATAAATACCTGAACTCAAGTACAGGAATTTTCCACTTTTGTAGCAACTTCATTTTGTCTTCCTGTCTCTTTCTTATTTCCCTCCCTTTTTCTACATTGTATAAATTATAAGTTTCTCTCTATTCCCATTTGATAAATGTCCTTTTATGAAAAGCAATGAAAAATATAAATAGTAAAATTTATCATTTATTTCATTGATAATTATTTACTTTTGTTTACAGAGTTGTTGCTCCCAAAAGAGCAAAGTTAAATGAAGCCACAGACAATTTAAGAGAAAAACAAGCTATTCTCTTTGAAGCTCAAACTAAATTGAATGAGCTAAGTGAAACTCTCAATAGTTTGAAGAAAGATTATGATGATAAATTAGAAAATAAAGAGGAACTAAGAAAAAAGGTAAGTAAAGTTTTTTCAACTTTCTTTTGATACTATCAAATAAAAATATTTTTCTAATGAAAATTATCTGGTAATATAGGCTGAAAGACTTCAAACAAAACTTGATAGAGCTGCAATGTTAGTGTCAGGGTTATCAGAAGAAAAGGATAGATGGACACAGAGAGTAGAATTCCTGGATGAAAAATGCAGATGTCTTCCTGGAGACTGCCTTATTGCTACTGCATTTATATCCTATATGGGTCCATTTGTCTCCCTCTATAGAGAAGAAATGCTGTGCTCATGGAATGCAAATGTAATTATAATATGAATTGGATAGAAAAGCATTGATGAATGTTCATTATAATATCTCTGTTAAGTCTGTCTCCCCAATAAACATGCAGGCATTTAAACATCACATTTAGTTCAACAATAAATCATACCACTTTATTACTCAAAAATTGTAACATCATTAAGCAATAAGAAGTTGTTGTTTATGTTTCATCACCAGAATAAAAATCCAAGGAAAAACTTAATATTTTTATAATTGGGTTATTGCAGGTTATGAAGCTCAATGTGCCACACTCCCCAGACTTGAGTGTAATCAGTTTTCTGGAAGATCCTACAATAGTTAGGGAGTGGCATATTCAAGGCCTTCCTCCAGATGAATTCAGTACCGAAAATGGTCTAATAATTACTAGAGCCAATAGGTGGCCATTAATTATTGATCCTCAATCTCAAGCATTGAAATGGATCAGAGTGATGGAAAGTGCTAAGGTAATTTTGCCTCAGTAAAATACAACTATTTAACTAACATATTGCTTTGGATATAAGGTAGGCCTGTAAAAAATGGATTTTTTATGAATGACTTTTTTGTGTAAAGTACGTATAAGGAATGTTTCATGTCTTGCAAACTAATGTATTTACCCGAATCCAAAATGAGGTGAACATTGAGTTAAATATTAGCATATTCGTGTTCTTCCCAAACATCAAATATGATGGGAGGCATGTCAATTTAAGGCAATTATATTGAATTTTATGCTAAAATTCTCCTCTCAGGCAATTCAGGCATATTGGACCCAACCTGTCTCATACAAAAACCAAATTAGAGCAGTTTTCCCAAGCGACTGGTTTTTCTTGTCCATAGAATGATAGCATTCTCCACCCCTCCAAGCCATGTGTTTTTCTTCTCTCTCAGCAAAATATCTTGACACCAATAAGAGTGTAGGTATCTATGAAGATGTGTACACAAGGCAAAAAGAAACGAGGTCAGCTTCATAATGAATTGACTTTTTATAAACATCATGCCTGAAACTTAGATGCATGCAATTTGCATTCAGATATTGGATCTCAGCAATATTTACAGTGGTGGTGTTTGGCCAAAGTAAGATAAAAGAGCTAAGAGAAGTACTCATAGGAGCAAAAGATTCAGTGTAACAACTCTCTAAACATCTCATCAGAATTCGGTGGTGCTTTTGGGGTTTTGCTACAATTGTGTAAGTACATAAAATTTGCTAAATTTTTGTTTTATTGAATTATTTGCCAGATATTATTGCTTGAAAGTAAAATTTATCATCAAACAATAGAATATTTACTCAATTGCTTTCTAATTATAGAAGAATCTGTTTTGGTGTATCCTCAAAATACTGGTGCTCATGGCATCAACATTCAGGAAGAGGCCCACAGAACTGCAAGAAAAATTAGTGGCAGAAATGTTGCAAAAAAGCAATTCAGAAGAAAGTCTACTGATGTCTGATAGTGAAAGTGATGATGCTATTGATGATTGCACTCAAATTGATTCGAATGAACCTGATGAAATTGATAAAGAAGAAGATTGTGTTAGATTACATATGGGAGAATATGGAAAATTACCAAGGTAGGAAAGAAAAATTCATAGGTAGTCAGGATCCTCAAAACAGTGCTAAAGAAGTTAGGGATATTGTGGATTCTATTGAATTATTTTTTGATAAAGAATTAATTACAAAATTGTCAAAGAAACCAATTGCTATGCTGATCAATTCGTGGTTTCAAGTGGAAATCTATTTTCATAGAGTTTGATAGTAAGATCATGGAAACCTGTAACAGAGGAAGATATTTACGTAGTATTGGGATTGTTCATGCTAATGGGGATCATTCAAAAGCCTACTTTTAAATTATACTTCACGACTAAAAGACTTTTGTTTATGCCAGGCTTTGGAGATGTCATAAGTAGGGATAGATTTGTAATAATATGTATATTCCTCCATTTTAGCAATAACAAGAAAAAAGATTCATACCAAGGTCCACCGAAATTACAGAAAATATTCCCTGTGATTTCTCATTTGAACAAATTTCAAGATTTGTATTCGCCAAATATGAACATTTCCATTGGTGAGTCCCTTATGTTATGGAAAGGCCATCTCTTATTCAGACAGTAAATTCCCCTAAAAACATCACAATTTGGTATAAAAATGTTTGAGCTTGGTGATGCAGCTACAGGCTATTTGTGGTCATTCCTAATGTATACAGGAAAAGACACTGCAATAGCTTCACCTCTTATCCCTGAATGTGCAAACAAAACAACAGCTATAGTTTTAAAACTAATAGAGCATCTTCTGAATAAGGGATGAACTGTTTGGATGGACAAGTTTTATAACTCGCCAGAATTGAAAATTCAGTACCACACACTGTGTTGGTACATTAAAATTGAACAGAAAAAATGTACCTAAATATGTAAAAGAAAAAACTAAAGAAAGGAGAAATTGTTGCACAAAACTCAGGTCCAGTGTCAGTGATAAAGTGGTGCAACAAAAAAATGTCACTATGATTTCTATGTTCCACATGGTAGTAAATGTATAAAGGAAAGACAAAATAAAGCCAGTTTGCATATTAGATTACAACCAGCAAATGGGTAGGATAGATTTAAAGGATCAGCTCCTGCAGGGATATCTTATCGAGAGAAAAAGATGAAATAAATGGTATATGAAGTTGTTCTGTAAGCTTCTGAATGGTCCCATTTTGAATTCTATGATCATTTATTGAGAGAAAGCCAGTGTTAAAATTGATCATTTGACATTAGAGTACAGCTGGTGGAAGGTCTGTTTTAAAAATACTGCAGCATTGCCGAAAAAATGTGCTTGGTCATTCTATGGACAACACCATTATGAACTTAACCGAAAGAGATTTTATTTAAAAAATTCCTCCTACACAGAAGAAAGCTTGTCCACAAAAATGATGTGCCATGTGTATGAACCATGGAAGCAGAAGAGACACTGTATATTGGTTTGAAAAGTGAAGATGGTTTATGCTTTGATTGTTTCAAGTACAGTAAACTCTCGATAATCCGGCACCCGTTGATCCAGCACTCTCATTATTATGGCACTTTTTTGTAACGACATAGCGAACTTCCGCGTTTTGCCCCAAGATGGAAATACGTTTGCATTGGATGAGAACTGAGGGCATTGAACCTAGTTTGAAGTACACAGGCCATGTAAATTTCTTTTATGTAATGGAAAAATTAAACTAATAGTTTAAAATTTGTATTTATGTTTCACTAATCATCGAGTACTATAGTAGGGAGCATGAACAAAGGCGGGTGTTAACTGGATGTGCAGGTCAGGAATGTCACATGGTTTCTCCCACTCCTTCACTTGGCCAATCAGCATCAGTCAGTTACAGCGGATTTTGGGATGCGGTGCATACATTTGCAGCGTGATTTTCATGTTTATTTGCAAGTTTTATGATTGAGATTTAAATAGTACCATCTTGTGGTGTTCTAAAATGGAGGGCGAAGGAAGTAAACGCAAGGTTTTGCGCATACAAGCAAGAGAAATCATATATAAAGTGTATCAGTACTCACAAAGAGGGGAATTAGATTTATTATGATAAGGAGCATCCACAAAAAATTTAATGTTTGATTGGTATTATCCAACCAATTTTGTTCTTATTTTGTATTTTGTTTTACTTATATATTTTTGTATTTTATTTATTTCTTTTTTGTATTTCCTGTGATGTGTGTTTTGTGTTATGACGACATCCATGACGTTTGTGCTAAGTTGTTATTTGCAATTTGTGCTTAGAAGTTTAAGTAAACAAATTCTGTTAAATGATGACAACACAGTAGTATTGTAAACAAAGATGGGTAACTGCATTTATTTCGATGGAAAGGGTAATGTAAATTAAAGAAAGAGATTTCTTTTGCCGAGAAGGTTGAATTACGTGTCGGTTTTTGTGAAACTTTGGAACCGTGAACTTTAAATAAAACTTTGTTAATTATTTCTAGTTCACAAAGATTGATAGCTGTCTCCAATAACCTCTTTCAAATGAAAACCACAGAGCCTGGTTGTTTTCAACAACGCACTATCAAAACTGCTTCTGTTCCTTCACAAAACAAATGAGTTAATGCAGACGCCCATTCCCGCATAGAATTAACGTTAATTCTATGACCGTGAGTTAAGCTACCTCAAGGAGTTAGCTAAGTCTGCTAAGGAAGATCAAGTGAGGCAAAACACAGACAAACTTAAAAGCATATGAAATATTTGAATGAACGAATTTAATGTTAGTTAAGTAAAAGAGAGCGAGCTACACTGGCAAATATATAAAATGTAAGCGAAGGAAATTCTCCAAAGCCAGTCAAACTGATAAAACCCAGTTAAAAGGCCGGATAAAAACAGATGAACCCGGATAAAAACCCAATACGTATTTTATTTCGGTCGCCCTCTCTCAAGTCCCCCTTCCCTCCGTTTTTTAACCCCTGATGATGGTTACTTTGTAGCCGAAATACGTATTGGTTTTTTATCCGGGTTCATCTGTTTTTATCCGACCTTTTAACCGGGTTTTATCAGTTTGACTGGCTTTGGAGAATTTCCTTCGCTTACATTTTATATATTTGCCAGTGTAGCTCGCTCTCTTTTACTTAACTAATTATGGCTCTCCAGCCGAAAGAGCTAAACAAATTACATGCCTTAAAATTTAAAATCATCTCTTTATCTATTGATATACACTTTCTTAAAAAGTGCAAATCTTTGCATTTATTCCCCAAATTTATCAAAATTAACGGTCCCTCTAATAACCCTCATGCTTCCAAAGCAATAGAAACGGAACGTCAACATTGGCTCAATTTAGAAATTCGTGCCAAATACGCTAAACGTAGTCAACTAGAATTTCAAGCATACAACCTACACCTCGCTATCACAAAAATTTTTAATAACATTGAGTATCATTTCTTTAATGAATACTTTCAAAAGTTGAAAGAGGTTAACCAACATAAAATTCAAACCAAACTCAGAGGCATAAATTCGAAAATTAAATCTCTTCAGAAGCCTAGTCCTACCGGGTCTCCAGATAGGATTAATTTCGTTAAAAATATTTCCAACGTTCACTTCACCCATGACGAGATCAGATTGCTCAACAAAGGCCTTAAACATTGTCTTCCATACAAAAAACCACCAATTGATGACCTGATTATTGATATAGAATGCTGTATAAAGGATAGTAACGACACGACCAAACAGTATATAAGAACCGCTAGTAAAATCGCCATTGAGCGGAACATGAACAATATGCCAAATAAGAACCTTCAGATAAATAAGACAGACTATAAAATTATTCAAAACTTAAAGAAGAAAGACTGCATCTACACCAAATCTGATAAGGGCAACACCACAGTCATTCTAAACAAAGCGGACTACCTTGAAAGAACATTAAATACTATTGAAACAGGCCCCTACATCCAGATCTCCAAAAATCCCATTAAAAAACTCGCGACTCAAGTCAAAGAAACTGTTAACCGTTGCAAACACACATTTGACAAAAAACTAGCGTTCGCTCTGAAAATAGCGAATCCCACCATTCCAAGACTTGACTGCCTTCCCAAAATACATAAACCAGGAAACAAAATGAGACCTATAGTTTCGGCCATCAACTCACCCTCTTATAAAATCGCCAAATGGCTCACCATAGGAATTAAAATGTATAGGCATTGAAGAAACATACGGCGTTAAAAACACCCAAAATTTCTTGGAACATATTAGAAACAAAAAAATACACAAAGATGAAATACTGGTGTCATTTGACGTAGAACAACTCTTCCCCAGTGTTCCCATTGACGTCGCGCTCGAAAACCTCCAGGACTGGCTACTAAGTAAACAAGTTGAGGAAAACAAAATTCTAGAAATTCTCACATTGACAAACTTATGCATGGAACAAAATTACTTCATTTTTAACAATAAGTTCTATAAACAAATTAATGGAACATCAATGGGCAATCCTCTCTCACCACTTATAGCAAATATTTTTCTTTATTCTTTTGAGCAACGCTGTAAAAATACGTTAAACTATTTCCCCAACACATGGTGCAGGTACGTTGATGACATTTTTGCCATTTTTGACACAAAACTCTATAACATTAACACCTTCATCCAAGAACTCAACTCATTTCACAACTCTATAAACTTCACCTTTGAAATCGAAGCAAATAAGTCTTTACCTTTTCTTGACATTTTGATCCTTAATAATAATGGACGATTAGAATTTGATGTGTACAGGAAACCGACCCATACCAACAATTATATTAAGAAAGACTCCAATCACCCTTACAAACAAAAGATCGCGGCTTTCAACCATATGGTACATAGACTATTGACGACACCGCTAAATAAAAAACGTTTCGACAAAGAAGTAAAATATATTAAACGCGGCCCTAGAAAATGGGTACACACACGAATTGATAGACAACATTATTAACAAGCAATCCAAAACATTAGACAAGAAGACAAGTACTACGCTTGCTCTAAGTGACGATAGGAAGAAAAAATTTATTTCACTCCCCTTCCATCCAACCCTAAACAAAGGGCTAACAAAAATTTTTCATAATGCAAATTATACATTAACGTTTCACAACACAAATAACATTAAAAATTTATTAGGGAACCCTAAAGACAAAATACCCACATTAGAAAAATCCGGCATATATCAAGTGTTGTGCCCCACATGCGACATGTCTTACATTGGCCAAACGAAAAGAAATATCTCCATCAGATTCAAAGAACATTTAGCGCACTACAGACATGGACGCTTTGAAAAATCTGCCGTCGCGAAACACATTTTGGAATATAACCACCCATTAGACACAAATAACCTCAAACTGCTTAAACAAGTCCCAAATACCAAACTCGACGCAACAGAAAGCTTACACATTCATAAATACAGACACACCCTGATGAATAACGAGTTAGGGGTAATAAACAGCGTTCTTTTTAAACTGACCTCCCCCCCTTTTTCTCCCATCACCTAGGTCATCTAGGTCCCCCCTTTTTCTTCTCCCCCCCCTGCCCACCAACCAGGTATAAATACACAGACACAGCCCTGGACATCAACTTGAGAGCGTGCCACTGGTCTTGGTTTCGGTTGCCCTCTCTCAAGCCCCCCTTCCCTCCGTTTTTTAACCCCTGATGATGGTTAGTTTGTAGCCGAAATACGTATTGGGTTTTTATCCGGGTTCATCTGTTTTTATCCGGCCTTTTAACCGGGTTTTATCAGTTTGACTGGCTTTGGAGAATTTCCTTCACTTAGAATTTAATGTTATTCGAAAATTACTATGGAAGAGTAACAAAGCGAGTATCTTACATTATTATAGTGTTATTTATCCATAAATCTTCAGTTGCCGCATTTGCTCTTTCTACAGAAGCCTCCCGGAGATGATTTTATAATTATTTAATGCCGCTATGGTTCAAAAATTCAGATAAGTACCTAATAAATGATGAACCTGAGAATGAAACCTCTTATATAAGACCTAAATACATACGTACATATGTGTCTGTATGCAGCATGTAATTCCCTTGCACATTTAACACATGCATCGGATTTAAGTGTTCATGGTCATTTTTTGTTATTTATAAATAATTTATGTAGAATTTGAGGGTGGCAAATGAAATGCATTCCTCAAGTCCGACTGTTTTGGTTAATACGCATGTGTTATCTCCATAAACATATACTATAAATTTTGCCTCTTGCTGATCCGGCAATCTCGTTATTCCGGTACTACTCCGGTCCCGATGGGTGCCAGATTATCGAGAGTTTACTGTATTAACAACAACAACAACACACCTTGACGCTTTCCCTTGCGGGGTGAGCCATGCCATATGTTTGCCAATTACCAACCCATCACCACATGCTTCCTCCACACACTTCTATCCTTGCACACTTCTTTTGCTTCACTTACACTCATACACTGAGTCACACATTTCCTTTTATTCCTCATACTTTTCACGTCCCTTTTTTTCAGAGTCTCACTAACCACATCCAACCAAGTCTTGCGCGGTCTGCCTCTCTCGCCATTCACTCTTCCTTCATAAACTTGTTTGGTGATTCTACTCTTCTCCATTCTTTCTACATGCCCATATTTCTAACATTACTACAATGTGCTATAAGAATACTGTATTATCACATGAAATTAAACTTTTAGGGTAATCTGTATTTCATTTTAATGTTTAAATGTGATAATTAACAAATCAATACAATTTTGATGTATGCCGGTCTCTAAGTTGACCACGATTTTTTCGATTAAATAATTGATTTTGATATATATTCACGATCTAAGTTGAGTCACTTTTTCACTCAATAAATCTTATAAACAGTAAAGTCATCATGACAAAATAATATGTAATTGTTAACCTTCCAATTAATTCTATATCAAAATATGTCGAATGTCTGTTCGATATCTATATGTGCTCTTCATTTACTGCGGTGTGTAAAGTATTTATTTATTTATTTATTTTGGTCCAAAAACAGCACATTGGCCTTTACATTGGATACACCCAAAACAATATTTAAAAAATATATATATATATAACAAAATACCGATACATTTCAAAATATATATAAAAACAGAAATTAACACACATAAGATGGATGTAATGAAAATAAAAATTGCAGAAACAAGACAGCTTTTCAGAGACATTCGCCACCTGTGGAGGCACGGAGGAGCGAGGACCTACATGTAATATCCAGCGAGGGTGCTACCTTTTGTAAAGCATTAAATGAGGTGGGAATGCGGTAAAAAAGCGACCTTTGGGATATAGATAGCCGGAAATGCGGAAGATGAAAGAGAGAGCACAAACGAGTGGAACGTGATGGGACACGTAGAGAAAAAAAAGAACAAATATCAGTGGACCTGTAGAGACCATTCACCGCAGTGTGAATGAAATGGAAATCAAAATATTGCCGCCTGAGATGCAGAGGACGCAGTTTAAGAGCGGCGAGAACACCTTGTTTACTTAGCAAACGGAAGGCAGGAACACGGTTCCTCGCGATCGCAAGGAAGAAATTTAATGGACGATCAAGACACTTGAGTGTAGTCGGAGATGCTGTGGCCCACACGGGACAGCAGTAGTCCAGGATTGGGAGAAGGAAGGCTGAGAAAAATGATTTAAGTGCTAAAGGTTCATTTATCTCCTTAAATCGGTATAGAAGACTAAGAATAGACATGGCCTTAGATGTGGTTTTATCAATGTGGAGAGAGAAAGATAATTTTGTATCAAAGATTACGCCAAGATCTTTTTGAGAGAAGACCTTCCGGATTGGAGTGTCACTAAGGGAATAGAAAGTAGCGATAGGCTTTTTTCGTAGAGTGAAAGAGAGAAGCGTACATTTATTAGGATTTGGTGTTAATTTCCATATTTGACACGTCGGAAATCTTCGAAAGACAATTTTGTAGACAGTCGCTATCGTATGAATTATTAATTTGCTTAAAAACCTTACAGTCGTCAGCATAAAGAAGGACGTTACACTTTTGACCTTTGATAGTATTAACTATGTCATCAATGTAAAGTGTGAAGAGTAGAGGTCCGAGAACACTTCCTTGTGGTACACCTGATGTTACGGGGGAAAGAGATGAATAAAAACAATCTATTACAACTCTCTGCATGCGGGAGTGTAAGAAACTAGTGATTAGGGAAAGAAAAGATCCATGAATGTTGAAACGATGAAAGAGTTTGTACAGAAGAAGAACATGATCCACAGTATCGAAAGCCTTTGCTAAATCTATGTAACAAACATCCAGTTGGGATGATTTTTCAAAAGCTTCAGTAATATTATAATGTAAGACAGATAAATTTGTTAAGCAGGAACTACCAGGTAAATATCCATGCTGTTCAGAAGAGATATATGGGAGAGTGAAAGAGAGAAGACGTTTGTGGATGATTTTTTCAAAAATCATGGAAATTACAGGAAGGATGGATATAGGGCGATAATTTTCCAATTCCAACTTATTACCCCATTTCAGTATGGGTGTTATATTGGCGGATTTCCATTGATCGGGGAAAATTCCAGCGAGGTAACACCGATTGAAAAGATGGGCTATTGGATGGCATAAAACATTACAGGTTCGCTTTAAAAAGAGTGCACTCACATTGTCACATCCTGTAGCCTTATTGGTCTTCAAGGAAGTGAGGATACTATAGACTTCTTCACTGGTAGTCGAGATTGATGATAGGGAGTGTGATGACACTTCTACAAGATGAGGGTAATTGATAGGCTGAGATGGGGGTGTGAAATTAGATGTAAAGTAATTGTTAAAGGAGGAAGGCCTTGCCTCGGATGAAAACATTTGACCATTATAAGTCACACTGTTCGGAATCCTTTGAGACCAGCGTCTAGTGTTTAAAAGTGTCCAGAAACGTTTATTATTTGTAGAAATGTCACTTATGATTGAATTAACATATTTATTATAATCCCGCCGGAGCAAAAACCGAGAGTAGCGCCTGATATTTCTGAAATTATTTAAGGTGTGGGGGTTTGGGTGCACTTTATATATCTTCCAGCAGGCAAGTTTGTTTCTGAGGGCTAGAGAGGATTCAGCGGACATCCAAGGAGGCCTATTCTTGGTGAGACGGCGGGTAGGGACTAGATCGTCAATGGCACTGAGAACAAAGTCGTAAAACAATGACACAGCGTCGGCGAGGGAACCAACCTCGAGAAGACTCCAGGGCAAGAGGGAAAGAATGCGGTTAATTGCCTCCCAATCTGCCTTCTTCCACACTTTCACTGTCCGGTTCGGGAGTGGGGAGGGTGAGCCAGCGGGAGTACCGAGGGTAAAGGTCGCCTCAAGGGAACGATGGTCGGATTCGATGAAATCCCTTCCCAGGATGACCTTGCAGGACTCGAACGACGTCATGACAAAATCCAGTGTTGCCTGATTTCTAGTTTTATACATGTTACACTGAAAAAGTCCAAGGCCGATGACGAAGTGTTCCTTAAAATATTTATCCATTGGTTCGAAAGCTTCACATTCTTGAGGGGACGACCATGTTAGGGATAAATTGAAGTCTCCCAACAAAATAACATCACCATATGATCGAGCGCGAAAAACTGAATCAAAGCAGTTTTCTAAAACACAAATACCACTACTAGGCGGACGATAAAAACAACCGACCAACACTTTTTTATACTTAAGAGAGATTTCTGTCCAGAGAATTTCACAATTGGTTTCTAGGTCCATTCGCCTAACGGCCCTCAAATTAGACTTTACTGCAATCAAAACACCACCACCACGAGAATTCCTGTCTCTCCGAAATATGCTAAAATGATCACAGAAAGGTAATTCCCAATCGGACACATTCTCACTTAGCCAAGTCTCGGTGAGTGCAAGTAAATCAATCTGATTGATTTCCTGGAGGGAAAGGGTCAAATCACTGATTTTGTTCTTAATGCTACGTACATTTTGATAATATAATGCAATCTGGGATGAACAAGGCCCCGGGTTCAGCTCAATGTCCCCGCAAAGCAGCAAGAGCAGGAGAAAGCGGAGGAGACAGCGATGAGGAGAGGAGACAGCATGCCGGCGAGCAAGGCGATCATTGCCGGGGACACACGTTGGAGAGAAGCGGATAAGGAAGAAGCCTTTAAATTGTATTTCCTTGGAACTGAAGGACTCCTCATCAAATGAAAACATATTTACATTACACAATGTCGAAAACAACGTCGACTGGCACAAATTAAATACAATTATTATCAGAATACACGTACAAACTGCAATATATGGCGGAGCACACGAGCGACGTGACTGCCTTACCGAGGCCATATTGCATATGATCCAGCCTAGTGGTACCTGCAAAAAATTTTGCCAAGTCATTCAGAAATATGCCTGTTTAAAAATAATAATAGGCAATTTCTCCTTATAAAATTAGGCAAATGATATTTTGAATGCCATTTTTGTTTTTATAATTTATATGTGCAATTTTAATTGTCTCTCCCATACGAAAAAGGTCACATTCTGGTATTGAATTAAAGAAAGAAGATTTTTTCTTTTGGCCAATCATTAAAAATGCCCACAGCCTATATGCAGTTTACTGAATAATAATAATCTTTAATTATTAACGTTGCAATCTATTAAGTTTGACGTTACTACAACTATAATTTCGATTCTTCAAAAACAGCACAAAGTGACTAATGCAAATCTTTCATCTATTTGAAGGTTTAATAGACAGTGATTGAATCAGAGGCAACAATGATGGTCACCTTGGCAACACCTGGAAAGAGTACGAAAAAGCCATAAAATTTCGTAAAGAAATGCATGTTTCTGAGAAATTATTCCATGTAACATCAAATCATTGCAATAATAAGATATTTTATAGTTTGGTCTGTCGAATAAAGCAAAAATGGAGAAATTTGGTCCACATTTACGTATTTTAATGAATGAGAGTAATAAAAGTTGCACCTTGAAAAATTGAAACTCCTGTGTAAACATATGGAAAAATATAATCGTCTCCCGGAGTTGAATCCGGGAGACTTCCATAAATAGAAATAGTTTTCCCTGGGTCTCCTAGTTGGCAGAAACAAAATAGTGTTTACAGATTTCTCTATGAGAAACTGTTCAAGAGATAAAAAGGGGGGGACGGATGGACAGACGGTCATACATTGAGTAATTATATATAAAGATTGTCAATAGATACCCTCATTATGGCTTCTCCTGCAAGGAGGATGAAATATGTAGCTGATTTTAAGTTGAAAGTAATAGAAATTGATAAAAAGTTATACTGTTCTGTGTCGAGGAAATTCGGTCTTAGTGAAAAGCAAGCTGGAGATTGGAGAAAGAATGAATCTAGCTTTATGAAGATGCCTAAAACAAAATGTGCCATAAGACCATGTAACCGTCATTGTCCTGACCTAGAAAAATGCGTTGATGTGGGGTTCTTGAAAATTGGCAAAATGGCTCATAACTAGAAATACAATTCTCAAATATGCATGTAATTGGGCTTAAAAAAATCCTGAATTGAGCAAAGATTTCATGGGTACAGTTAGTTGGTGCACCTGATTTATGGAAAGGAAATGCCTGGTATTACGGCAAAAGACAAGGATTGTTCAGAAACTACCAACAGATCTCAATGACAAATTTACCAGTTTCCAGTGATACAACATCCAAATATGGCAGAAACATGGGCACCCATTATCTCATATCAGCAACATTGATGAAATGCCTATGAACTTTGATATGCCTAGCAAACAAACTGTTGACTTAAAAATATGTAAGAACCATTCTCGTAAATACTACAGGACACGAGAAGACAAGATTTACAGTGGTATTAGCTTGCATGACTGACGGAACTAAATTAAAACCTATGGTGATTTTCAAACAGTAAACTATGTCAATAGTAAAGTTTCCCTCAGGTATTTTAGTTCATTTCCATGAAAATTGTTGGATGGATGAATATGGAGTGAAGTAGTGGACTGATATTCCTGGAATAAGCATCCTGGTGATCTACCTAAAGAATGTAGTTCATTAGTTTGGGACATGTTCAAATCACATCCAACAGATGACAGTAAGCAGCGCTTGAGAAGAAATAACGGAGACATAGCAGCTATACCCGGAAGTTGAACGTCTTTAGTTCAACCATTACATGTGTGCACCAACAAGCCATTTAAGGACTAAATTCATGCTGAATAGAATAAGTGGATGCCTGATGGAGAAAAAACCTACATGAAGGAAGGAAATGTGTGTGCTGCACCCCTAAATATTGTATGTGAATGGATAATTAAATCATGGGATTCTGTAAATGTAGAAACTATCATCAACTCCTTTAAAAAGTGTGGAATATTCCATGGATGAGAAAGTGATTTTTGGTGTGCAGATGACAATGAGCCCGATATCATCACATCTGATCTAGAGGATGAATTTGACAATTTCTATGAGTCGGATGCAGAAGGCAAGGAATTTCATGGTTTTTAAACTGCAATGTAGAAAATACCATTCTTGAATGTTTTAAAAATTTCCTTTGATCATTTTTGTAATTTTCTATTGATAGTATGCTGTTATTTTTATTGAAAAATTATTTCATGTATTAAAAGAAAAATGTTTAATTCTTAGTTATTTGTTGTTTAAAATGATCATTTTAAAAATCTTCTAAAAAACATTGCTAAATAAATGGTAAACAATTGAACAGCTTATTCAAAATGGCAGTCATCTACATCGAAAAATAACCTGGAGTTCATGGTTCCCATTTTATACCTGGAATATTAGACTACCCCAAGATTTTAGAGGATTGTTTTAAGCTTCAAAGGTCGTCTTAGAGACCAGCATATACAGTATTTAAAAATTTCAATGAAATCTGATTATTTATAATGTAGTTAATGCATGTAAAGTCCTACACAGTTTCTAATTAAAGGCAAAAATCCTTCATCCTGTGGATATTTAAATAGATTTAAATCCTTCGTGCCTGAGAGGTTAAGTGTAGGGAATAATATCGAAACAAGAAAAAAATCAGTTATTACTCAGAATTGAACCTGCCTTCCACTTGCCAAGCAAATATTCTACCTGGCAATTGGAAGACCTGAGTTCAATTCCCGCTCATAGCATACTTCTATTTTAAAATTAAACCCAACACTTTGCCTGTCTGCATTGGATCTTATTATCATTTCATTGCATCAATTTCAAATTAAGTTATGATGACAATTTTAAACAGATAGTATGTAGAAAAAACTAGTAATTGTGAAGCCAGTAGAAAATTCAATGTCACTGAAGCAAATTTTTGTAGATGGAAACTCTTAAAACAGGAACTTGAAAATGTTAAATCTAGTTGGAAATCCTTCACTGTTCCAAAATGTTGTTGCTTTCATGACGTACATAGTAAAACAAGTAGTTGAGTTTTTGCGCACAGAGAGACAGTGTGGAATTACAGTTTTGCGGGAACCAATTAACTCTCTCCAATCCAAATTTAAATACCCAGTATCCCCAGTTTTAAGCCTTTTAATTCACAGGAATCATACTCTAAGGACAGTACTTCAATAAGTGATGTAATTCAATAAATTTTTACAGGATTTTATTGCAATTTTCACTAATTGTATACTTGATGTATTATTTATAAAAAACTAGCAGCTCAGGATGTTAAAGTGTCACAGTATTTATTTTGTTGAAGGTTAAATAACATAACTGAAAATGAAGTCTGAGAACGAAATAAAACACACATACTGGAGGCTGTCTGAAAATAATCTAAAATAGTAATATATCATCATACTTTACCTTTTGTTTATAATACTTCCTTGTAATCAATATTTGTTGTTTTTCCTCCAGGCACTAGAATGGTTAAGTGGCGTGGGCTAAAATATAAAATTAAAATCCAACCTGTATTTATTCCTCAACTTTGGCACAAATCTAACACTCAAAAGGACTGGTGCACTCGGGGGGATACAATTAAAAAAAATCCAAAATTTTCTGCCTGCAATACGCATGGGTGAACCATACAATCAAACTTATCTGTAATTAATTAAATTGCAACCTATTATGTTTGACGTTGCTACAACAATAATTTTGATGCTTCATGGAAAGAACAAAGTGAATAACATAATTCTTTCATCTATTTGAAGGTTTAATAGATGCTAATTCAATCAGAGGCAACAATGTGGGACGTCTTGGCAACACCCGGAAAGAGTACAAAAAAGCGATAAAATTTCTAAAAGAAATGCGTATTTCTAAAAAATAAGATATTTTATAGTTTTAGCCATCGAATAAAGCAAAAATGGAGAAAATTGGTTGATATTTATGTATTTTGATCAATGAAAGAAAAAATCTTGCACATTGAAAAATCGAAAATCTCATGTAAACTTATGAGAAAATATAATTGTCTTCAGGAGTCGAATCCAGGACTTTTTCTGGGATGTTTGATTTTTCTAGGGACCACCTCATGGGAGTTTAACGATTGTGAAAATTTCAGCATGTTAGGCTTAATAGATCCGAAGATATTAAGTGAGAAATATTATAAGGAAATGGCAGACTGCTAGGCAGCCAGACAGGTTGAGTTTTATATAGATAGAGATTTTTTCACCTTATAATGATTTTAGTTTTCCATCTCTACTCCCTTTTCCTCATGGTATTCCAAAAAGCATCACACTTTGCATAGTGGTAAATCACAATTGCAACACCTCCTTGACATTTGAATGTCTTTTCTTGCAGTTGACAGACTTTTTTCCTACCTTCAGTTATCACCAGTTTGTGGGAATTCTTTGATGAAACAAACTGTGGCAAGGTTCTTTTTCACCCCAAGGTTTTATGGGAAGAGAAATTTACAATCTTTTGCTTATGGAGAGCAAGCCTGAAGTCCCTTTGTATGTATACAAGCTTAGACCTGGCTGGGGAATTGATTTTGCTATATAAATTTTAACTGTTTACCGTAGCAGTGTTGAATACAAAGGAAAACAAATACTTTTGCCATTTTTTGTTTTTTTTTCTCCCAAGTCATAATATCACCTATTTTGTGGTCAACCCTGTCATAAATATCCACTTATAAATTTTGTATATTTGGTGATATCCTGGGGACAAGAAAGCATAATCTATTCATTCCCTTTTCCTATCCTTCTTCGTGCATACATGGTCATATTTGGGTCAGAATTTGTTGAGAGCATGCATATGTCTCGGTTGTTATGCTACGCTGTTGTTACTACTACACCATGCTGCAATACTTTATGCTCTCCTCTTTTCAATATTAGTTTTTTAGATTATCTAAAATTTCCTGGCCAACCCCTACGATTAGTGCACATGCATAAGTTTTGTTCTCATACAAAATATTCTTAAGGCCTTCACTTGAACAAAAACTCTCAAAATATATGTGATGATTCAATCCAATAAATTTTCTATTTAATTCAGAACTACTTAATTATCAAAAGGTATGTCTTTATTTCTATTTGCTTTTTTTCCCTAAATAAACTCTTCCTTGAAGAACATAGTCTTGAAGACTAGCGAAAATCCATATTTTGAAGCCCCATTTTGTTGGCTAATTTTTTTATATTGCTTTATATAGTGATGTCCTCTGAATGGGACAATTGTTTCATCAATCACTAGTTCTGGACCCATCTATATTTCTCATAAAATGTGCCCATTATATCTCTAACTGTCCTAATTTTTTAAAGAATATTATAACCTTCATCCCCTTGTTTCTTCTCCTGAGTAATATCACTCACATAAAAATATTTTGAAATAGACTTATACCAATTATAATCATGCAATTACGAACAACAGGGCAATCAATATAAGGACTATGCCAATAATCCTTGTTTTCTGACAAATCGCATATTCCCATTTCTAACATACATTTCAGACAAGGAAATTCATTTTCATCAGAAGGCAAATTATGAATAGGACTGCAATCCCTCAAAAATCAAGAAATTGTGTAACGTCATCCTCCGAATCACTTACAGGTGAAATGTTGCACAGCTCCGAATCACTTAAACTATCAGAATCAGTGTAATAAATTTCTTTATTCAGTTCCTTTGCAACAGCAACCTCACTTAACTCAGCCATGGTCACAACTGAGGGCTATGGTCGGAAAAAATATTTTATCCCGCACTCAGCATATTGCTGCATGAGGAGAAGGTTTGTTTTAAAATGGCATACCAGATTCATTACAGAGGAAAAACTCATATGACCAAGATGATGATGGCCTATTAGCCATCTAATGATAGTATCCTCACTCATCTCAGCCATGGTCAAAGCTGTTGCAGGAAAAAAATAATTTATCCAGCACTCAGCATATTGGTGCATGAGGGTTAGGTTTGCTTAAAAACTGCATACCACCTCCATCACAGAAGAAAAGCTCATATGCCCAAGATAATGACAGCCATTTAGTTGACTCATGCATAGCTTTTCGATGGTTGCAAAAACAGGCAGTTTGGAAAATCATTTTTATTCAGTGTTTATAGAAGGGAGAAATGAATATGTGAGATGAAAGAACTGTATATAGTGAGAAGAAACAGACCCAACACAAAGAATTCAATCAGTACAAGAGAAGAGAAAGAAAAAATCTTGTTATCTACAGGCGCTTTAGGATGCCTCATGCCGAAAGATCTGTTGAGGTTTGGGTGCTTTTGGGCACTTCATGCTATAAAGGATTTAGCTCAAATCACAAGAAATTGCAAGTGGACTAAAAATCCCATGACGGAAATTAATAGTCACTAATGGTTGGTGGGTGCAAATGATGTGACTAAATGATTTCTCCTTACACCGAAGAACTTCATTGTGCCAAAAATTGCCTGCATACTTCAGTGAGAAAGTTCTTCAGGAAAATAAATTAAATGTTTACTAAAGAATCCACTTTAATAACTCTCACAGAACAGACGACCAGTTTCGACTAACACTTAGTCATCATCAGGTCAAGAATAAGGACACTAAAACGTATATATAGGGAATGGGCGATGGTTGGGGAGGAAGGGGGAGGTGTGGAGAAAACAAGAGAGGGGGAAGGAAGGGGGCTCTTAAACGGTACTTTTAGGGTGTGGGCAGAGGGAGAAGAAGACGGTTGGGGTGATTGTTTAGCAAGGGAAAGACCGAGGGAAGGAGCAGGGAATGGGTTGGGAAGAGATGTTCGTTAATGATGTCATTGGCATGGGTCTTCACGAGGTGGAGGATTTCTAATTGTTCGAGAAGGTTGAGTCTCCAGCTTTTGTTTTCGAGATGCAATATGGTTGGACAAAAATTGGCAGAATGTTTGTGATCAATGAGGTGTTTTGCAAAATGGGATTTTTAGGAGTTGGAAGTAAAGCACTGTAAATGTTCTTTGCAACGAGTCTTAAAATTCCTTCCCGTTTGTCTTATGTAAAATTTGTCACAATCATTGCATCATTGTATATGTTATGGTATAATTCTTATGTTTAAAAATTTTGTTCAAGCCTCTGTTTAATGGTGGAAAATAAGGCAATTTTACATATTTGTCCTCTTTTTTGTTGTTTAATTTGAGGGAAGTGGCGTTGGACAAGGTTTTATTAAAGTTATGTTTTCTCACTAATTTATTAATTAAATTGTTATCGTATCCAAGTTTAGTGACAATTTGTTTTATGTGTTTGAGTTCCTTTGCATATCTGATTTTATTGAGGGGGATGTTACATAATCTGTGTGTTAAAAATTGAAACAGCTGTTTTTTGGTTCATAGGGTGAAAGGAGTTGTTAGGAATGAAGTTATCAGTATGTGTAGGTTTTCTAAAAATGTCAAACTCAATGTGTTGCCTATTATTTATGATAAGCAAGTCCAAAAATGGCAAGGTGTTGTTTTCTTGAAGTTCATAAGAGAATGTAATTGAAGGATATATGTTGTTTAACTGATTAACAAATTCATCTACATTTTGTTTCTTTAAATCAAAGATTGTGAATATGTCATTCATGTACCTCAACCATATATCTGGAAAGTAATGAAATTTTTCTTTGCAATCGTTTTCAAAAGAGTACATGAAAATGTTGGCTAGAAAAGGAGATAGGGGGTTTCCCATAGAAGTGCCTTGTGTTTGTTTGTGGATTTCATTTTTGAATAGAAAAACGTTCTGTGACATGCATATATTAGTAAGTTGTAAATATTCGAGGACAATTTTGTCAGAAAAATTTTGTTTTAGTAACAATGATTTTAAAATTTGAGATGTTTCTTCTAGAGGTACACTTGGGAAGAGGCTTTTAACGTCAAAGGAGACCAAAATCTCAGACTCTTTTAATATTATGTTTTTTAGTTTACTTATCAAGTCATAGGTATTTTTAACAGAGTGTTTGTCGGGAAAGGACATCTGTTTAAATTCACTATTAAGCCATTTGGCCAAGTTATAGGTTGGGCTATTTATTCCTGATGCAATCGGTCTCATGGCTTTGTCATCTTTATGTATTTTGGGGAGACAGTACAATTTTGGTATGTTTGGGTTTGAAATTTTTAACTTGTAGCTTAATTTATTATCAATGATGGTTTTACATCCTTTAATGATGTCTTTAGTTTTTTGAGTCATGGAATTTAATGGGTTCTTCTTGAGTTTAATGTAAGGTCCATTGTTCAACATAATTTGGACGTTATCAAAGTATTGGGTCTTATCCATGATCACTATTTTATGGCCCTTGTCAGCCTTAATGTAAAAACAATCTTTATCTCTGAGTTGTTTCATGGTTTTGGAATAGTTTTTAGGATGAGACTTATTTAATTTGTTCAAGTTGTGTTGGATTTGTATTGAACAAGCTTGTCGGATATAATTTTTGGAGTTTTCATCGAAAAATGCAATGGATTTTTCAATGTCTGTGATTAAATCATCTATAGGTGGTTTCCTTGGTGGGAAAGCAAATTTCAAACCCCTATCTAAAAGAGACAATTCATCCTGAGAAAAAGGTAGATTGGGCAAGTTTTCAGTGAAATCAGATGTATGTGAAGTAATACTGGGTTGATTTGTTTTTTTGTGTATGTTGTCAATAGTTTTATCCCCTTGTTTCTTAAGAAACTTCAATTTTTTATCTAAAGTTATGGATTTAATATGAAACTCATGAGTATCGGTCTCGTGCATTTTATGTTTAAAATTGTTCCATAATTCAAATTCAACAGGATGTAAATTTTTTGTAATTTTTAAGTGTAGTTCATAGGCCGAAATTTCTAGAGAGCTCCTTTTAGCATATAGGTTCCTAATTTCTAATTGGAACCATTTGTTGATGGCTATTTGTTTTACTGTCACACTGTGACAAAAAGTACATAGGACAAACAAGAAGGAAACTAATAACACGCTTCAAGGAACACATGGCTCACTATAAATATAATCGTTTTGAAAAATCAAGCGTTGCCAACCACATCTTTGAAACAGGTCATAGTATACACGTAAACGATTTAACATTGATAACTTCAGCCAATAACTCACTAAACTCATTAGAAAACCTTCACATTTACAAAAACCGCGATACACTTATGAACGCGGACACAGATTTCAACAAGACCCTATACAAACTGACAGATTTAAACAACACACATGCCGAAAAATCTTTCCGCGCTTCACTTTTTTCTCGGTCGTCTTCTTAATACTTTCCGTTTCAAACCTTGCAGTTGGCTCCCAGTCACTGTTGAAACAGGTTTTACCCCTGACGATGCCCACCTTGTGGGCGAAATGCATTGGGTGTTGTAACCCTCTAATTGTTTGGCTAAAGGAGTACTTCACCTTTATTAATGTACATATGCTTATTGCTTTTATAATAAATTTAAGCAAAACATCATAATTTGATTATTTGTTTTTTATGTTACTGTTGACTTTGGCTTTTTAGTGCTTTTCTTCATTGCTGAAAAGCACTATTATCTTCGTGATGTCCATCCGTCCATCAGTGGCGGCTCGTAGCTAAAATTAGTGGGGGTGCTGCTCCAGAAAATTTTTAGCCTTTGTTTTAAAATTGTGTAGAAGGAAAAAATCATGTATAAAAAGAAAATTTATTCAGGAACTTGATAAAATCTTAACAAAAAAAAACAAACATTTTTTACTTACTTTAACTTAAATTGTTAGATTTCAAGCTTGATCTATTCATTTAAAAATGAAATCCATTCTTCTTGTTTTAATTTGCGCAAAAAGTTCAATAATTTTCTCCTTGATCTCTGGATGACAATTGAGGAAATTTTTCTCCATTGAAAGTACTGCAAGCGCATTTAGTCTTTCCGAATTCATAGTGCTTCTTAAAAAAGTTTTTATTCTTTTCAATGTTGAAAAGCAGCGCTCTGCCTCTGATGTAGTCATGGGAATTGTCAAGAGGATTTTTATCAGTTTCGTAATTTCACTAAAAACATCATCTAGATTATTTTCCAAGATAAATTTCAGCAGCTCAATTAATTTGCAATATTCATGAATATCAGTCCTACAATAGAATACTTTTAGTTCAGTTTCAAGCTTTTCTTTGTCAATCATGGGATAAGCTTCAGTGGTCAGTACTATCTCTTTTGTGGGATGTTCATTCTTAAATCTAGTGAAGCATTTCTTGTTGAACAATTTAGCAGCTACTAAGTGTTTAGTGGAAGAATATCTGTCCATTATATCAACACATATATAGTCACACACTTCCTTAGCTTCTGCCATGAGTGTCTTTGAAGGATTCTCACAGTACTTTGAGTTTCTCAATTCTAAAATAGCAGTTTGAAATTTGTTATATGTTCATTAACTTTAAACACACTAATTTCTCGAGATTGCATTTGATTGTAAATTATTTCAAGATGAGGCATAATCTGATGAAAAAGCTCTAACCAAAACTTGAAATTATCATCATTCAGGTATTTTAAAATTCCTGTTGTTTCTGCAATGGTTTGATCTGCATTTGATGTTGACTGAATTTCAGTAAGGCAGTTTTTTAAAGGTTGCAAATTTTCATGAACTCTGTTTATGGTCCGTATGTTGAAATTCCACCTTGTAGAGGATGGACGTGGAATGCTGACGTCCATATGTTTCTTGAGAATGGACACATGTTGTGGTGATCTTGAGAAGAATGTTGGAATAGCCAGAATGTTAGAGAAAAATATTCTTGCGTTTCGTGTAATACTTGCTGCATTTCTCATTATTAAATTAAGTTGATGTGCATAAGAGTGAATGAAATGTGCATAACAGTGAATGAAATGTGCATTACTATAAACTGCTTTTATGTTTGCTTGAACTCCTGCTTTTTTGCCTTTCATGACATTTGCACCATCAAATGTCTGAGCTATCAGTTTTTGTCCATTTCCTTGAAGGATTATGTCCAATTGTTCTAAAATACGTTTTGATATGCCATCTGCAGTTTGATTTTCTGGAATAAAGAATCCCCAAAAACGCTCAAATATTTCTTCATTCAATACGTACCGTAGAACAAGGACCATTTGAGTGTGTTCCGAAACATCTGTTGTGTCATCAGCCATGACAGCTACAAAGGAAGCTTTTCTAATTTCCGTCCTTATCTCCTCATGGTATATTTGTAGCAGGCAGTCAAGTATCTCATTCTGAATGGTCTTAGAAACACCTTTGAAGACTGCACTGGTTTCTAAGTGATACTTCAAATCTGAATCTAATTTAGATGCAAAATTTACTAATCCTCTAAATACCCCTGGATTTACTGAATCGTCTTTTTCATCATGTCCACGTAAGGGAGTTTCAAAGTTTCCACAAAAGTAAATGCAGTCTATTATTTTGGACAAAATTTCACGGTTCTTTTTAACTTTTATATTATGCTCATTGATTGAAAGTCTGTATGCCTCACTAAGTTTCTCCTTAATACTTACGGTTCCTAAAAGTGACAGTGAAACAACAATATCAACGTGCTTCTTTGACTTCTCGTGCTTTTCAGTTTTTTCTTTCATTTTGTTTATATTTCTAAAACCATCTTTTGTCCACGGTACATCACCTCCAAACAGCTAACACGGGAAGCAAAACAGTGCATTTTTTACTTCACAGCCGCAAAGCCAACTTTTCCGTTGGTACCATTCAGAATTAAAGCTACGAATATATTTCTTGTTGTTGCTTTTGCCTGGCTGAGATATTAGAATATCAGGTGTTGAACAACCTCTTTTCTTAACTGTAACTTTCTCATGGAGAGATAGCTGTGAAAACTTAAGCTGTTGAAGTTCACTTACAGTCACAGAACTTATTTCTTGGGGATGCAAGGCCATGGTTAAAGTTTTCTGTTAAATAAAAGAACCGAAAAAAAATGAATCAAATAGAATAGCTGGAAGCAGAATATTAATCTAATTCTACACTCTTCTACACTTTATCACATTCAAGAATATGGTACATGGTTTTTAAGCACAACACACGCTGAGTAAAAAAAAACTTCCTTCCACCATCACGCCAGAGCCGGAACTGCGAGAGCAACAGTGCTCTCTCTACCTGGCAGTCCCGCCTTCCTCCCCACCCCCCTCCTATGTGCGCATGCGCACAACAGTCAAACACCAAGTCGCTGGCACTGTGAAGCGCACAGTTCCATACAAAGATTTTTGTATCTTTTTCATAAACTGGGAGATGGCTACTGAAGTACTGACATTAAGCTTAAGGAATATATATTGTACTACAAAAATAAAGAAAGAATTAAAGAAAAAAGGACTCATTATATTAAATGTTATCGATAATATCAAGTGGAAATAGGGGGTGCTGCAGTTCCGCAGTGCCTATACACGAGCCGCCACTGCCGTCCATATGTCCGTACGCATATGTCAAGGAAGAATTGGCTCAACCGATTTCAACCAAATTTGGTGCATAGAATATTCACATAAATTAATGACCAAAATGACATATTTTGACCGGATCGACTCAGCACAGGTGCCACAATTGTAAGATTAAACTATTTGGTAATTATGAATTTGGAATGAATTGGCTGAAACGATTTCAACAAAATTTAGCATGAAGCAGGCGTACAACATAAAATAATAAAATAAAGTTTTTTTGTATAGATATAGAAAGCAGGGCTGCCACAACAAATGGAATTAAAAAAATTCTTTTTACACGTATTTTTGTTGAACGGTCCACATCAATTTTAACCAAATAGAATACTTATAATGGACACATCTATACAAAACCATATTAGCATATTTAAACCAAATCAGCTAAATAGGGATGTCACAATTACAAATTATACTTTCTGTATTTAAGTATTTGGAAGGAATTGGCTCTAAGAATTTAAATTAAATTTTGTATTTAAGATTTGTACACCATATCGTAAATAAATCGATATGTTTAAAGAACAGCTAAAGAGTAGGACTACCAAATAACAAGTAAAATAATATTTCTTTTACACATATTTATAGATAGCTGACCACATGGATTTTAACCCATCAAACAGACTATTTAAGAAAATGAATTCTTACACACGCATATTATTTTGTAGAAGAATTTGCTTTGTATTTGTAATTTCGACAGTCAATAGCCTACAACTTAAATAAAATGAATTACTATAAGTATGTAATTTCAACAACCTACCTTCGGTAAAATAGTCCATTTAATAATAAAAGTTTTCTTCCTCTTTCCATTTCTGTGTATTGTTTATGTTGCTACAGTAATAATTAAATACTAATTACCTTGATATTCTATTATATTAGTAAAAGATTCCTTCTATAATAGATTCAATTGAATTTTTAGCATTTAAATTGAAGCATGGACCAAAAGCATTGGGTGAAATGTCTTTGGGTGAAATGTTATGTAGGTGAATTGGATTGTGGACGAAAAACCTATTGGTAAAAAGGCATGGATGAAAGGTCTTTGGATGAAACTTCTCATGGGTGAAATGTCCCATGGGTGAAGAGTGTATGGGTGAAATAACCCGTGGGAGAAGTGTCTGGAAGAAACGTCCCGTGGGTGAAGTGCTTTGGGTGAAACATCATGGAACCATAGAAAGATATGCCTACACTATTAGTTATAAGCTTCAGGTGATTCAATATGCAAATACTCTTGGAAGCCAAGCAGCAGAACATCATTGCAGTTCATATCCCAAAGAAAAAATTATCTGTGAATGGAGAAAACGGGAGAAAAAACTGAAGGTGGTAGGAAAAGAGTCTTCATAAATTTGGCCCTAAATAGTCGCAACTAGAGGAGGAAGTTAAAAAATGTGTAGTAGAACAGATGAAGTTAGGTATTGCTTTATTGATCAAAATGGAATAGGCAAAAAGAGTTGCAGAAGAAAAAGGACTATTTGAGCGTACGTATTGTTATTAAATGTGAATTCCATTTTTTAGAAATTAAAATGCCATCTTGCACTTAAGTTTGAGAAAATACTATCGGTAAGGGGTGTATCTATGTGTGAGGTGTGCAGCGCATTCTGACAGCTGAGTGCACTCAGGACACATTTAGCTGTACAACTTTCAAAGCAATTATTTATGTTTCAGATCATCCCAATTTCCTTTATAAATTTAGTTTATCTAAATATTATATTTGACTGTTATCACACCATAATATTTTCTTCAAATGTTGCTTGATATAGACTTAATCACAACTAGAAATGATGCATGACATAGCCCTTCCTAAAGGATTTCACGAACAAAAAACTTTCTTTCCAGATATCTTATAGCCTGAAAAATACTGTAATTTCCTTTTATTTTCTGGGAAGTAAAATGTTATGGATGAAAAGTTAGGGTAAGTCTTTCAGAGAAATATTTCAGAAAATAAATTTCAATGCTGGTATTTATTCTTGTCTTATTTACAGGAACTGGTAGGCTATAGAAGATACCAAAATAACAAAACATAAGCTTTTTTTTGTAAAAATGGCATATTTTCTGAATTAATGAAACATACAAACTACTATGTTAATATATACCATTGAGGTATTCAGAAATATGACATTTCACTGCAAGTTTGAGGAATATGCACATAGGCACTAAAGGCCTTGGAGAAATGTTAAAATTTGAGGTTTGAATGCAAAATCTTTTACATGACCATAAATCCTAGGCAAATGCCTAAAGCCATCTATTATACTACCAATATGTACCTCAGTTATAAAGTGGCCATATTGTTCCTTAATCATGATGATGGTTGTTATTTGTAACAGAAATACATATAATTAGTTGTATGAAACAATTTTGATAATGAATGTGGAGTCTTCTCCTATTTTCCTTCTTTTAATCAAATATTACTAAGTTGCAGCTTCTTTGGCATCTTTTATATATAATTACTCAATGTCTGTCCATCCTCCGTTTTATCTTTTGAACAGTTTGTCATAGAAACATGCTGTAAACTCCATTTTGTTTCTACGAAATAGGAGACCTCAGGTAAACTATTTTTCATTTACAGAAGTGTCCCAAATTCGACTCCAGGAGATAATTATATTTTCCCATAAGTTTACACGGTATTTTCGATCTCTCAAGGTGCAAGATTTCTTTCCTATATTCATCAAAATATGTTAATATAAACCATTTTTGATTTATTCAATGGCTAAAACTATAAAATATCTTATTCTTGCAATGTTTAGATGTTACATGGAAGAATTTGTCAGAAATATGCATATCTTTTTGAAATTTTATGGCTTTTTCGTACTCTTTCTGGGTGTTGCCAAGGCATCCTGCATTGTTGCCTCCAATTCAATTAGCATCTATAAAGCCTTCAAATAGACGAAAAATTAAGTTATTCACTTTGCGATTTTTATGAAGCATCCAAATTATTGTTGTAGCAACGTCAAACTTAATAAATTGCAACGTTAGTAATTGCAGATAATTATTATTTGGTAAACTGCATGTGGACTGAGGGTGTTTTTAACAATTGACCAAAAGAAAAATTCATCTTTCTTTATTTTAATACTAGAATATTACCTTTTTCATAAAGGTGAAGCAATTAAAATTGCATCATGAGTAAAAAATGAAATAAATGGTTGAATTAATTGTATATGAAAAATTGTATATATTTCTATATAAATAAACAATTTTAAACCATCCATAACATAAAACTTTGAAAATAATTGCTGTATCATTATTTTCTTCCCGAAGGTGACTTTTAAACGTAGATATCTGACTGACTTTGCAAAAGTTTTTGCAGGTGCCACTAGTATTATATTATTTCTACTAGCTGAAACCCGCAAGACATTTGCAATTAAATTAAAACTTTATTCCAACAATACTTCTTTAAATACAGGGTTTTTAGTTAATTTTCACCAAAAACTTTAACAGAATTTAAACTTCTTACCCATAAAGCTGTCCATGTGAAAAAGAGGATTAGGAATATATATATAAATTTCATCAAATGTTTTGCCTTGTGTCATGTTTATAGTCATAGAGTATGAAAGCCTAATTGGGAACTGTTTTCTTCTGAGTTGAAAAGGCAGGTTTGCATCTGATGGTGTCAATGCTATTTGAGAAATAAACTCTATTTCCTCAGAATTTCCTGTTATAATTTTAGCATCTATTAATGATGAAAACAGCTTTCTAACTACCAATTTTGTTCCATTAAAAAGACCTTGTTTGGGACTCAAGTTACGTAGCAACATTATAATTGCTCCTTTGAGTCTAAGTTTGTGCGACAGCATACCTATTGGATTTCGACTACCGTAAATACCCGCATATAGTGCGCACCCTCGTATAATGCACAGGGGGGATTTCAGCCTCGTAATCTATTATTTTTCCATATTCCCACGTATAGTTTGCACAGATTTTTTTAGCGTTACCATTCCAGAATAAAATAGATGGTGTAACGTGTTCTAAGGCAATGATCGAATTATTGGTATTATGTATTGGTAACATAATGAAAGTGAGAAATGAAATTTTCGAATAACGTTCCAAAATAATGTCAGCTAACTCAATCATTACATACTCTATGTTTACTTACAAGGTGATATTAGAATATACACAATAAATCAAATTATATTAATTTCATAGTGTGGCATATGACATTCTTTGAGCTAATAAAATGAAGGAATGATGATAATCCTATGTCGAAGTTTTTTACATATGTTTTAGTCACGCCTGAGGTGGACGGGTTTGCCCAACCTTCAGTTTTACCCTTATTAGAACACTCTGGAGCACGTAAAAACAATAGCAAATAACCATAATTAACTACAGACTCTAAGAATCAAGAATAAATCACGTATGAATGCTGAGAGAAAAGTAGGGAACGATAACTTGATGGTAGTTCTACAAGAAGCATCAACTCCCAGTGTACTCAAAGGCATCAGCTGCCATTGTTTCTAAGTGTAAGTAGTACCAGTACCTCACCACCAGGCTGGGCGCCGGTGTAGGGTGACGTCATGCTTAAGATGCCGATTCCGATAACAACATCGAAGAAGAATGGTCCAGTGACGAAGTATTTCTTGGCTTTTAAAATGAATAAATACTGAATTCATTCTTTTCATATGTAATTAATGTATGTTTATAGAATTAGTTAATAAATTTTTTACTATTATCTATCTTTATTTTTCGTAAAAATCACCAATAAAAATATGAGGATACCCGGTCAGTAATTACTGTGCCGAAATTGTGGAAATATGGGGTCAAATGAAAATAGGAAGATTATGTACCCTCGTATAACACGCATCCTAATTTTTAACTCAAATATTTTGAAAAAAAGCGCATTATATGCGAGTATTTACGGTATGTAGAAACTCTAGAGGGTATAGATTGTTGCAATCTTCTTCGTCTATAGAGTCAACACTGAAATTAAAAGAACACTGAGGTATTCTTTTAATTTGCCTGACAGTTTTTTGAAAACTTTTTCGTTCAGTTCTAGTGAAATTTCGTTTTTAGCACAAAGAATATCTTTTGAATAATAAGTTCTATCTTGTGAATCAATGCTTTCACCAAATAAGAAATCAATGCAGTTTGACTCTTCGGAGAAACAATTTTCAGGGATTTCAATTGAATCTCCCAGTTTTCTATCTCCTAGTTTAAGAAGCCAACCTGCAAACACTTTTTGGTTGGGTGCTGCTCTCATGTTTTCTTTCGGTTTTAATATCTTTAATTTTGGCCATATAGTGCTTTTGTTAATACAACTTCCTATAATATGCCCTCTGTAGGCTCGAGGAATAACTGGTTGGAGCTGTCACTTCCCATCAAAACAACTTTCACTCTGAATATAATATCGTTATTCATAAAGTCATTAAGCTAACGGTCTACCATCAGGAAGCAAAATATCGGCATCATTGGCGCTTCATCCCATATAATAAGTTTTGACTTTCTAATATGTTCTGCTTCTCTAGAATTTGCTTTCAATATCCATGTTGAAGACTCATTAACTGGTATTGGAATTTTAAAGGGAGAATGTGCTGTCTGACCTCCAATGAGAAGGGTAGAGGCTATACCAGTTGAAGCACATGGCAAAACTACATCTCCTTTGCCTCGTGTAATATGCATAAAAGTGTTGTAAATGAAGGTTTTTACTGTTCTAGATGTTGAACTCTTTCTTCAGCCAATTCATTTTCTTTTGCTTCCCTTTTTCTCCTTTTATCATTTTCACGTTCATTAGATACACTTCTTGGTCATCTTGGCATTTCAAGAATTTTTACAAAGCACTTTTAATATGTTGTACAAAATACCTATTATATTTAATAACTTTGTTGCTAAGATAAACAAATGATAATCTATAATTTCACTTCAATAATGGAAGATTTAGTTATGGTAGAGCACTACTGTTTTCTCCGTACAGACAAAAACTGTGTATTATTATTATAGATATTTGACTTTAAAAAATCTATTCCAATCATTGCTGTCAAGAAATTAATTTAGTGTTATGCAACCTAACATGAGAAAAGGCCTCTATTTCTCCTATTTGAGGCGACACTCTCTAGACTCAACCTTTTCGTACTTGGACTTAATGACTGGGATACCTTCTGCATATAAGACACAGGTCAAATTTTGGTAAGCACATGCATACTAATACAATGTGTGGGCAATATGATCTTGTTTATTTCTTTTGCAAGTTCTGGATTTTTTGCAGCTTATTCCTATTATAATTAAAATATACTCATCTTATCCATTAAATTTCTAGCATATTAGTTGAATTGATTTTAAAATCATATTGTTTTTAACCCTTGTTAGCTTTTATTGCACCTCAGCAGCATTTTACAATTTTGATCATTGATAATAGCACTATTTTTTGCTACAGAACATTGAAATTTATTTATTTATTGATTGAAGATGTTCAAAAACAGCACTCAGGTCTTTTACAGTGTACATTATAACAATGTCAACAAAGGAATAAATTATAACTATAAATAAAGTAACATAAACAACACATTGAAACAAAATAAGATTAACAATTCAGCAGTCGGCGAAATGAGTTTAGGGGAAATGTTATTTGGTTAGGAAATTTCTGTTGAGGGAGAGTTTAAGCAAAGCATTATAAAGACTGGGGAGACGGAAGGATTGAGTTCAGTTACTGCGAGATGCAGGGTTTGGCAGTGGAAGAGATCTGATAGTCTGGTGGAGCATAAGTGGACACAGAGTGGAAACATCGAGGATATGTTAGGTAACCTGTATATAAGTTAGATTTGCATTTCTCTTAGCTTCTGATATTTTACTTCTGTACTCGTTTTTTATATTGTTGTACAGTTTTTTTACTAAATTAATTATTCGTAATTTTAAATTCATTATACAAATGTACAGCTCTGTTTCTCATTAACTCAAGTTCAAAGGTGAACGAACCATTTATTATTCTTTTGTGGGCCTTATCATTAAAAACATGCACAGTTTTTAAGGGAAAGTATATGTCAAAAAGATTCAATAAAATCACATGTAAGACATGGAAGTATGAACCTCCATCACTGGATAAAAGATAAGACTCCAAAGTTAATTAAGTCAAATAATACTTAAAGAGAGCTACTCCTTCCATAGTAACAGGTCTTACATTAGTTATGCCACATGGACTTTTTTTCCCAATTTCCCTATTATTTTCTCTTAAGACAAAAATAATAGCGAAATGGTCAGATAAACATTGATTGACAACTGTATTACCATAGAACCACTTATCGTAATTGGTGATTATGTTGTCCAGGCAAGCAAAATTTCTGGTTGGTTCAGAATAGACCAAAAGACCTAAGGATGTTTTCAAGAACTAAACTGTCATTCCTTATATGATTCTTATCTAGATTGAAATCACCACTAATCACTAATTTCATGTTATACTTATAAGCATATTTAATACTGTCTCTAGCTGTTGATAAAATATCTTAAAGTCACCACTTGGTGATTGATAGACAAAAACAATTATAAATTTTTTACCATAGACATAACTGCAACGCTTTCAAAATGTAATTCAATACAAAGGCTTTTAAGATCAATTTCATTAAATTTAAGTTTATCGGCAACATAAATGCAAACTCGACCATTTTTGCGATCTTGTGGCAATAAATTGTTGACATTGCATAGCCATTAATATTATGTGGGCCAACTTCCTCATATTTCAACCAATGTTCACAAATGCATATAAAGGTTGGTATCATGATTAAGCAATAAAATTAAATATGACGTTTGCCAGTCTATATCCCAAAATTTTGTTTTGTGTGAAAATTTATTCATATAAAATATATTTTATCTTCAGGGTACGTTAAATGTCATTAATCTTAAACATCCAGACTTCATGAAGGTTATTGAGTTGGCAATACAACATGGAAATTCAATATTGCTTAAAAATGTCCAGGAGGAGCTTGATCCATCACTCACTCCTATTCTAAGCAAATCATTTGTTTCCCAAGGTAACTTTGTGTTTCTTTATATTTCATTACATTCTGTAATCTTGTAATTTTTAATTATTAAGCTTTCTTCCATTTCAGGAGGCCTATTATTAATAAAACTGAATGACAAAATGATTCAATTTAATGATAATTTTCGCTTTTTTATCACTACAAAATTAGCAAATCCTCATTATTCACCAGAGGTATCAACAAAAACTACACTCATCAATTTTGCTGTGAAAGAACAAGGTATTGTGATTTTTAATTGTTTACTAAATGTTATTGAGAATTCTTTGGAATTTATTTGTTGGAAGTGCTAGCTAATAGGCTACATTAATTTAGGATGCAGTTTCAGTAAATTAATTGTAATGCAGTGGATCGCAAGCAAAATTCAATTTCACATAGCAATTTTTACTTTCTCCATATATGAAGTACAGCGTCACCATTTGTTAATCTCTGACATTGGCGCTAAAGTGGGGGTGCTAAATCGAGGTACTTCAATATTTTATTTGGCACCCTAACAGATATAAAGTATGCAATGAAAGTGTTTAACCCTTATCTGCTAGGTTTAAATGCTGCATGTAAGATTCGTGTAATGGATTTATTTTGGTGCAATAAAAAATACAAAACCAACATGTTTGGTTGGATAAACTTACCCATTTCCTCCCTGAATATGAAAACAAATCTCCATGCCAATTAGGTCTTCTTCTTCATCTAAAGGCTAAGCCTTGTCTCTGCAACCATGAACTCCTGTCCTCTGCCATTCTCTTCAACATCTCGTACTTCTCAACTCCCATCACTGACTCCACGTCATCTAGGTATTTCTTTCTTGGTCTGCCTCTTCCTTTCTTCCCTAAAAGTTTCCCCTCCAAGATGTTCACAATTAATCCATTATGTCTAATCACATGGCCTAAAAATTTTGCCTTCCTTTCTTCCATTCCTCTGATCAGTTTCCTTTCTTCTTTTACTTCTTCCAAAACTTCAAGGTTTGTCTTTCTCTCTGTCCAACTTGTCTTTATCAATCTTCTCCATATCCACATTTCTGTCGCTTCCAGACGGGACCTCTCCCTCTTTCCTAACGTCCAACTTTCACTACCATAAAGTATGGTACTCCAGACAAATGCTTTTGCAAAGGATTTCCTTACTTCCAAATTCATGTGACTGCTTGCCAATTAGGTAACTTTCGTTAATAAAAAATAGTAATTTTTTAACAAATCAAAATCTTCATCTTCCATCTCACAGTTCAAATCACAATCTTTGATTTTATTAACAAGTGAGTCATTATGTTTTCAAATGAAGTATCTTCACTGTCATCATCAGAAAAATCACTATTACCCTTAGCAACAGGTTTGGAATGAATCCCCGATGCTATGAAACTAGGGATATCCATTATTTCCCGGTTCTCGGTTATATTACTCTGATCCAGGTTCTCGGTTTTGGTTCTGTTAGGTTAGAAGTACTTTTTGATACACCACAGGAAATTTTAGCGTTACTGTATTTATATATAGTGCAGGGCTGCTGTTTTCATCGCTTTTATCCATTTTCACGGATTTTTCTAACAAAAAACTGAGGCATTTCCATGATTCACGAATATTTATTTATAAGGTAAAACTTGGTTCTTACCTGAGCTGTTTACATAAAAAGTACATGAACCACTAAGAAATTCTGAGATAATGAATATTTATATACGAATAAAACTAATTGTGTTAACAATATACGGTTCGGCAAAATCGTTTCGTATGTACGAATATAATTTGAAAGTGCACAAACTCTCTACTTATTGGGCCAAACTAAGCTGTAGAACTACACCAGCAATCGAAGGAATATTTATATTTTTTCCTTAACTCTCTTTTTAGTATTCATATGAATGCATATATACACTGCACAGACAGCAAGTTGCTAGAACCAGCAATGTTGCTAAATTGATTAACTAGATTTACAATTAGTCACCATGGCCTTTTTAAGGAACTATATAGTTTGAACACAAAGTCCTCACAAATTCGCTAGATTGCAGCACTGAAGGAGATTCCAATGTGACCCATCAACAATCACATCATGTTGCTTCCTGGTGTGTGCAGCACCCACCTAGAAATGAGACTACATAGTTGTTACTAGTCTGTAGTACTGTCTGGAATCGTAAAAATTCATATCGTATTTCCCTAATATTTCTAAACGAATACTTTTACTGAGTTATTCTATCCCTCAAATAAATAAAAATATGAATAAAAATACAATTCATCGATTGATAGGTCTTTGTATAGAGAGAAATACATGGTTGAGTGGAAAATGAATTTAAAGTGGTTAATAAAAGGAAAAACTGATTTCTCAGCAACATGCATTGTCTGTAATTCTGATTTCAACCTATCAAAAGGAGGCCTAATAGATCTCAAATGCCACAAGACAACAGAATGCCACAAGAGGAACCAGACATTTGAAAATAGTTCTCTAATTACGAGTTTTGTGATTAAAAAAAACAGTGACGTGGTTGACGCCGAATTAAGATGGACGAATTTCATTTGCAAAGCTACGCAGAAATTACTTGGCATATGTTGATGAAATTTGGTATTTAGGACCTAGGGGCAAAGAAACTAAGAAAATTATATAAATAGTTTATGTGACCCAATCAGGAATGCCATTTTACAGGTGACAAAAATGTTCTTTTCTTTATATCTTCCTAGAAGTAATCAAATAGCATGTTTTGTTCAGTACATTTTTATTGAAGGAGTAGCCAATTTCAAGAAAATCAAACGAGAAAGTCGTCATTCACTTTGGAAGGGTGTTTTGTATTTGTTGTCAATGAAAACAATCTTCGTGACAACTGATGTAAACAATATCTGCTGTAAATACCTAATTAATTTAATTTTCTTTCATGAGCATGCAACCTTAGGAAATTGGATAATCTATGAAATGAAATGAAATGAATGTAATTACATCTATTTTTTTACGTTTAGACAGCGCTCGTAAGTGAAAAGATATGGGTAATTTACGGTGAAGGAATATGTCCATGTGAGTACCCTAGTCTGTTACTTCAAAATTTTTCATTGTTTCACCAATGGATGAATCCCTTTTAATTTTGGGAGCCAATTGTTTGCTCCACCAACTCCACACTTGTAAAATCATTTCCATTTTCCACCAATACCAGTCACAGGGTCAAGCTTATTGTTGGGCCTATTTTTCGTGATAGAGATTTCCATGTGGAGGAGAGGGGGTAACTAGATATCTTCCTTGATTCACCTTCTGTATACCTTAGCCACTATAAAAACTATGATTTGTCGTTCCCTATTAGTCATCAACAAGCATGTCTCACCCTCTATTCCTTTCTTTCCTGCAAATGAGACTTCCAGGGGGTTTACCCTTGCCTTCAGCTAACTCCTGCATAGCTGTCTTCCTTAGATCTCTTTCATAAAGTAAGTGGTCTCTGTTTTCAAGATAAGGAAGAGTTAGGGAAAACACCTTGGGGTTTTTCATATGTCTTTTGCTCAAAGAGAGTAAGGAAAGGGTGGAAAAGTAAAATGAATGTAATTCTTCAAAAGACCAAAACATGCACACGCTATTTTGCCCAAATGTTTTTCACCAATGAAAAGATCAAATGCAATAGCCTTTGATGTAAGTATTATTATAACGATAATTTAAATATCTTTTTGGGAAAAACATGAGAAATACGGTAGATTTAACAAGCAAAATCTCAATGAGACATTATTATACGAATGAGAAATTAGCGCATGTTTTACTAGAGAGTTGGGAGACCAGTGGAAAATGGCTGAAGATCGATCTGTGCATTATGCATGAGTGTGCATTATACATAAGTAATTAGGGTACTTGTAGTTAGAAAGAAAGTAAAAGAAATGTAAAAGTCTGCAGAGACTAATTTACATGCCCGATAAAAACTCAGGTTGGCTGAGCCTAAAAATAGGATTTAAATGCCAGATGATAATGGTTAATTATGCCCAAATTTTGGGGTCTAGGATGTTTCGCCATGGATGACGTTTTGCCACCAGGTGTTATTTTGAAATTTGTGCAAAGAATCATAAAATTGCAATTTTTAATTATTTGGACATAGGATCTGGGGTGGCCTGAGGTATTTTGGTGCCCCAGGCAAGAAACCGCTCCAGCACCCCTTCTGTAAATTATTGTTAAGATATTTAAAATAAACTTGTTAATTTATTCATTGCTCCATGAAGTAATTGATTTTGACAATGAGAATTGATTTTACCTAGATTCCTGCCTGTTCTGCAACATAAATTGGTATCTAACACTTATTCATTCATAAGTAATAGATGATCTGGTTCGCGCCCCCAATACTTTGATGCACTGGGCATCCACCTGGCTTGCCCATAGTTTGGACCGGCCCTGTGTAGGATAAGTACTTCAAAATCTTGTTAATGATTGGTAGGCTTAAAGAAATATTTTAACTTGAAAACATGGATTATAGGGACAAAAATAATAAACAAGCGTAATATGAAGAAATGGATCTTCGTTACAAATTAAAATCACCAATGTAATACAAGGTAAACCCAGTAGGATCACTTTGATTGAATATGCTAGATCAACGGTAATCATGTAGTTATTATGCCATAAGTCAGTAGTTTATAGAAATCTTTCATAATAGTTACTTTGGCTTTAAAGAAATATTTTATACTTACTTTTGTTTAAGTCTCAAACTCCTAATTCTTATATTAGGAAAATATGATATGGCCACCACATGACTCATTATCTGTTATATTTCTAACAATTAATTCTTTCATCAAAGGGAAATTCTACTCATTGAAATAAAAATAATTTTCAATTACCTACTTTGAATGAAGTTCATAAATGGAAACTTTTCCCTAGTTTTCATAGTGTTAAAATAAATATAAATATGTATAATTAACTGCTTTGGACGAAAATACGTAGAATCCAATTCTGTTCAAAACCGTCATTACTTAAAGAGTTTAATTTGCTATTATGGCACACTCATCTATCTGATCTGAAACAAATATGCTGTTATGGTTTTTAATATATCTACAAACTATAAATATTAAATATCATTGAAATTTATGCGGAAAGTTAAACACAAATACATGTAAAGAATTTTATTATTCCTTGTATGTGCAGTCACTTTATATCTATAAAAAACGTCTTGATTTCGTTTTAATGTGTTGCACACCTCCTTCATGTAAAATTTCTTTGCATCGGTTTGGCCATTCCCTAAATAAATTCATGAAAACCGAAAAAATTTAATTTGCAATAGTGGCATCCCTGCTGGCTCAATGCGGTCCAATTATAACATTTATTCACATATTTGTTAGAAGATTATATGTAAAAAAATTTAGTTGAAACTGGTTGGGCTAATCTATTCTGAATTCGTAAAAACAAATGTTTCAAGTTGCAATTTTGGCACTTCTGCTTGTTAGTTTAGGCACAAAATCCCAAATATGTCATGTATTAATGTGAAGATGCTATATACCAAATTTCCTTGAAATTGATTCAGCCTATTCTTCCCAATACACAAAAATTCATTAACGACGGTGGCGGATTGGCTGCAGTGAAACATCCCATTCCTCAAATCAAGTGGCTATAACATGCTGGTACAGTTAATGGTATCAGGCATCACTTAGTGGAATTTATTCATATTGTAGGAATAAAGAGACTTATTTGGTAATTCCACATAAACTTTTATCTATATTCAACCTACATTTTGTTGCAGTGCAACATCATCAGGTGAAGTTAATTCATAGCCAGTAACAATTTGCGCCCTAGTATCATATGATTTGTGTAATCTTTTCATCAGTGTTCCCAACACAGAAGCTTTTGAGTTACCCAAAATCACCCTCGTCAAAAGGTATCACATCAATAGGGCGAAACCATAACTGCGAGTGTCAAAAAGGCAAAAACAAATAGGACAAATGGAAAAAAGGGCTGAGCATCTAAAGGTGCAAACAAAATGAGAGAAAGTAGAAAAAGAAATTAGTTTAGGAAGAAAAGTAGGTGGTTTTATATGCTTGTTGTATTTTCGACTAAGGATGAGGATAGGTTAAGTGGTTGGGGGTTGGATTCATTCTATTTCCTCTCTCCGGGTTGGATTAAGTGGTTGTGGGTTGGATTCCTCCTATTTCCTCCCCACGGGTTGGGTTAAGTGGTTAGGGGTTGAATTGGTGCTATTTCCTCCCTCCAGGATGGGTTGTGGTAGGGGGTTGAATTCTTACCATTTTCTAAGTAAATGTACAGTTCGCATCAGATTTTATGGATTTAATATTAATTATTTTAATAATAGAGTAAATTCTCAATTTAATGGACTAATAGGGAGGAAGGGTCATCCGTTAAAGCCAAATGTCCATTGAATGGCAAATGGGATTTTACGATTCTAAAAACACACTTGTACCTAAATGAGAAAACCTTCTTTACTGATGGCAATGATCATTAATGTATAAAATACCGCATTTGCATGTATATATGATACAAAATTGATTTTAAAACAACCACATCACATTTTAATTGCTCAGAAAACTTTTTTTTGATATTTTAAGAAGGTACGTCGTCACTGAAATATCACGAATTTCTTATGAAAAAAGTGTCTTGCAGCTAAGCAGCTAAAATGATCGGTAAACTAAGTCCATTTGGTAATCTTTCTTGTTAGAAAATAAATCAATAACTTTTCTGTTGAAGCTATGTTATTTACAAAAGTTTTTTCACATGATAGCATTGAAGGAACTGGATATCTCATTTGTCTTCAATACTTGCATACATTTACATAGATAATTTTGAAAGAAACCTATTCTCTCCAAAGAACCCAAATGTTAAAAACATTTTCTGTTGGTTTCGTTATGTTGACGATATTTTCTGTGTATGGTCTGGGTCATTGAGGGAACTGGATATCTTCGTAATTTTTTGAATTCTTTTAATAAAGCAATAAAATTCAAATGCGAAACAGAAATCAACGGGTCCCTAAACTTTTTAGACATCACCATATGATATTTAGAATTAGCCATTTTCAGGAAAGACACATAAACCGACCAAATCATTCACTTAAATTCAAGACACTATTTATCACAAAAAATTGCAGTATTTTATTCAATCCTTCATAGGCTATTAAACATTCCTTTGTCAGATTTCAACATCAGGAAAGAACTTCTGATGAATAAACAAATAGCAGTTAAAAATGGTTACCTGAGGAAATTGATTGACATTATATGAGAGAAAACGATCCTAACTAGCCATAAAGCAGATGTATGGTACCATCCCGTTGACAATTTGAAACCACAATGGTGGAGATTCATTTATTAGTAATATAGCTCTTAAAATTAATAGAGTAATTCCAAAAAATAAAATTAGTCACTTTTTACAATAGATCAAAATTTAAAAAACCTTCTATGCTGTACTAAAGAGAAGATTAAAAATTTGGAAAAAAGTGGAATTTATAAATTACATTGTGGAAATTTTACATAGGTTTATATAGGACAAACAGGATGGAAATTCAAAGAAAGAATTAAAGAGCATCATTCTTGCTTCATAAACAGTAATACAACCTCTGTCTTTGCCAAACATCTAATAGAATATGGACACAACAGCAACTTTATTCCTAAAATCCTGCATTATGAAAGAGGGGGCCAAAACTTGATATTCTGGAACAATTGGAAATTATACAGTGTGTGGCCTCAAAAACTGTGAAGTAGTAAATGATATTTTGTATCCTTTTTATTCCTCACTTCTTGACCTCCAATTAATTAATCTAATTATTCCTCCTCATTGTCTCACTACCCCACTTACTGGAATTCACTAACAACGGGAGACTACGTACCTTGGGTCGTCGATTTCGACGAAACATTTTTTTGCATGGTAGAATACTTAAAATAAGAAGACCCATGCATCGGCTTTTGATTGAATGTACCTTAGTTTCAGCAGAATCTTTTATTCTTTTGCAGGATTAACTGTGGCTGAATAAAATGCTATATTAGGCCAACAATGTCGAGCAGGTGGCTTGGCTGGGTGGTTAACATTCTGGCCTCTGATTGTTTTGTCTTGGGTTCAAATCCCACATCATACCTAGTTTTTTTTGCTTTAATGCACTTGATTATTTTTAATTTATTGTATTATTATTTTATTTAATAACTTTATTATAGGATTATTTTTTATGATATTATATTATTTATTTATTTATTATATGATTATTTATTTATTTTATTATTATTTATTCACTTCATTTAAATTGATGCTCAAGAGCGCATTCCAAAAGAATAGCATGTTACAGAACTGTTAGTTTCATGCTATTCGCCATTTGAAGGGTGTGTGTACACGGTTTTGGATGATAACTCATAAAAATGAGAAAAGCATGAGAAAACACTGCACCAAGAACATCTGATAAAACACTGCTGTTTGCAGATTTTTTGCTGTATTTCATCTGGAAATCAGACCTGGCAAATGTTTTGGAAGAAACTCCTGGTTTCTGCAAGTGTCAATGCATACCACACATTAGGGTGGGCCCGAAAAAGGTTTTTTTTGACAAACGTCGGTGCTCATGGCTCATATGATGCCATTTCCTGAGAAAATAAGGTATGCAAAATTTCAAATCGATTGCTCAAATTCTAGCGGTTGCTCAGGAGCCTCAATGTTACCAACATGAGCTAAAAATACCGCATCCACTACGCGAGTTGTGTTGTGCAGTAAAAGTGGCAGAGGCAAATAATGATTGACACAAAATGAGTGCAGTTGGTCATTTTCACATATATTTACAGTATTTTACTGCATGACAGACATTGGGAGATATATTTATAGAGCTCTAGAGTGGTGACCATTAATCTTTCCTTATCTTTTTTCATCTAGAGCAGTCGTTCTCAGACAGATCTATCTGCGACCCCGCCGTGCGAATGTTCGGTCGCCGCGACCCCCCATGATTTTTTGTAATGTATAAAAAAGATTTCTGCGAAAATGGGAATGTATGATAATAAGCTAATATTACTTTATTAAAATTTTCTAATGCAAATACACATTATGTTTATCATTACTGAGACATATTTATTTGTTATTTATTACATTGGAATAACATATATTTTTAAAATTGTAAATATAAAGGTTAAAGGATTTTATTTTTTTAAACACAACTTGTCAATTCTGGGACACAGATTACTTAGAACACAATGTAATTTGCTATCAACATCTATCAACTTGTTTCTCGCTTTACATTTAATTGACACTAAACTAGAAAATCCAAAGATAAGTAGTGAGAAAAACCACTAGGGCCTGTTCTGCTAATCTGAAAATATTTTTATATTTTCCCTTCATCTTGAACCAAAACTATTAAGCTCACACCAGAAAGTAGCAAAATTTTGGCATTTCCATCTTGGCGTAAATCCAATAGTTCTTCTTGAGTATTGTCCTCTTTTACCACATCTACTTGGCATAAAAAATGAGGGGAAAGAGTCGTTGAAAAGTCGGGATAACTGGAACATATCGCTCTAGTTCCATTTTTAGTGTTCAAATGTTTACAAATAGAAACTTTAACCTCACTTAGAACTACCACAGTGTCTTCTATTAACTGTACCAGTGTGGGGAAAGCAGCAAAATGTGACTTCTCAACTTTTACGATCTAAAGGTCATGCTTGTCTCGGAATGCTTGGATTTTCTCTGTTGCTTCGATGATTGTTTTCTCTTGTCCCTGCAATGTTTTATTCAGTATATTAAGTTTGCCAAAAATGTCAGCTAAATATGCCAATTTATAGAGCCATGTTGAATTCTCTAAGTACGGCAACAACTCATTCTTCTTCTGTTGTCTCAGAAATATAGCTACCTCAGATCAGAGCTTGAACATTGGTTCAAGAACCTTTCCTCTTGATAACCAACGTACTTCCATATGAAAAAGAAGCATTTCATATTCCGCATCCATATCCTGGCATAAAAGACAAAACAAACGCATTTTTAAAGAACTTCCTTTGATATAATTAGTTGTTGTCATAACTATTTCTAAAACTGACTTCAAATCATCTGGTACGGTTTTCGCGGCTAGAGCTTCTTGGTGTAAAATACAATGAAGACCAATAATGTTTGGAGCAATATCGCACATTAAAACTTGAAGTCCTGATGTGACCCCTATCATAGCTGCTGCACCATCTGTTGTTATTCCATAAGAGTTTATGCCAGAGAAAATTATGTTGATTACCAAAATCTTGCATTTTACGAAATATATTAGCTGCACAGGTGTGATCCTCAAGGGACAAGCAAAATAGATAATCTTCTTTTAACATATTGTCATGCATATATCTCACAAATGCCATTATTTGTGCAGTGCTAGTAATGTCTGTGCTCTCGTCGATTTGGATACTCCATGCTTCAGTTGTTTGTAGCTCCCCAATCAGTTGCTCCTTAATATCCTCTGCCATATCAAAAATTCGTCGTTTCACTGTGGAATTACTCTGCGAGATCTGGTCCAATAATCTAGCTTCCTCCTTACCAAGCATGTTGTGAACCATTAATTTTGCTGCTAGAATTATTAGCTCTTCAGCAATGGTGTGTGGTTTCTTTTTCTGCGCAATAAGTAAAGAAACCTCGTAACTTGCTTTCAGCACTGAATGATGAGCCCTGTGTGAAATACCATAGGCGTCCAGCTTTTGCCGCTTCACATTCTGTTCTTTCAGCTTGAAGTAATCGACGTCTTTGTTCGAAGGTTCAGGATGATGTGTCTTAAGATGCCCTTCCAGCTTGCTTGGTTTCAATGATTCTGGTGATAGAACCAACATGCAGATAATGCACTGAGGCTTTGTCTTCCCCTTTTCAAGAATACTAGTGAATTCAAACTTGATGAAGGCTTTGTTGTAGTTCCTTTTCTTGCTCATGATGTTTACAAAGGGCATTTGCTGAAATCGAAACAAATACAAAATTTTTATAGTAAAAAGTTTCAAAAATGATAAGTGTATAAAATTAGCTCTGCTTTGATTAAATTTAACAAGTTAAGTAACACTTACCCCAATTCAAATGAGATTATACTTGGTTATGGCAGACTTATAGAATTCACTTACAATAAAATCGGATATGTTTACCGACCAAGGCGAAAAGCGCGACTAATGCTAAGGACTGACTGCATGGAAATACACGTTATGAAAATATCAAGTATCTGTTAGAATTTTTATCGGAGAAATTTATGTCTTTGATCCTAACAATGACTCGTTCCCCACAGCCAGACAAAATGAGGCTTACATAGTTGCTCACAGATAAATACTAAGTTAAAAACTGTTCCAGGTACCGTTTCAAAAGCTTACCTAAATGTTTACATGGTGTGGGATTTGATCCCGGGGCAAAATAATCTGAGACTAGAAAGGTAACCACCCAGTCAAGCCACCTGCTGGACATTGTCGGCCTATAATAGCGCTTTATTCAGTTAATCCTGCAAAAAGAAAAAAGATTCTGCTGAAACTAAGGCTCATTCAATCAAAATCCGATATACAGATCTTCTTATTTTAAGTATTCTACCGCCCAAAAAAGTTTCTTGAAATTGACGACCCAAGGTACGTAGTCTCCCCTTGTAAGCTCAATTGGTTTTCCCCCTCCCCTTCCCATGAACATATGTTATACCTCTCACTCCTTTCCTCCAATGATCGTTCGCTCCACCGTCCCTTTCATTATTTCCTCCCAACTCACCCTCCCCCACACATCCGTTTTACCTATTACTATTAATTACTACTGGCTTTGAGTTTACTTCACCTGATGATGTTGCATTGCAATGAAATCTAGGTCAAATATAAATAAAAGTTTATGTAGAATGACCAAATTAGTCTCTTTATTTCTACAATGCTTGTACAGTTTGCTGGGAAACAAACAACCTTGTAGATTAATAGCAGATCCTTTCTTGGAACATCTACCATTTTCGCATCAAATGCCCTAAAAAATTGTATAAATATACCTGTCATCATCCATGCATTAGAATTGTGAGTGTAAGTACATAGGAGAGTTGCTACATTCTTACTTTTCTGTCCTGTCTGAATTAGCACAGAGTAAGACTGAGTTTTTCTTTGCTTCTCCTTCCACCATGGCAAAGTTCTCTTACATTCATGCTTTTCTACATTAAAAGGTTAAAAAAAGATACCTGTTTCATCTTCATTGAAAATGTTTTAATGTTCTTTGGTTCATAATCTTCCATAAGACTTACCGATGTTTCTTCTTTCCAATGATGTACAGTATTTTCATTAACACTAGCGCTCACTCCACACACATTTCTGTAGGCAATGTCATTTCTCATCCTGAATCTATCCAGCCACCAATTGGAAGCCTTGAAATTAGTTATTAGTTACAAGCAGTGCTGGCAAATGAAAAAAATGATTCATTTCATTTTTGTTAATGCAAAAAAGCGATTTCCTTTTTCGTTACATTTTTCGTTACACTAAAATCTACATTTCGTTTTCCGTTGTTTAATGTTATAACGAAATAATTCAGTAAAGAATGATTAAGTGTAGTTACTCTTTTATTTTTGTTTAGAGGTTACATATCCTCCTTAAATACATGCTTCTCATTTAGAATACTAATTTATAGGCTTTTTTAAATATATGCTGCAGACCAGGAATGTTTTTAAGATTTCAAAGTATTTGGCACAATTTTCGTTTTTGATGATCATGTATGAAAATTCGGATTTTCATATTCAAAATTTTATATTCAAGTTAATAAACTTAAAACATATTTAAGACTAAAATATTAGTGTTGTAACGGTTATGCCCTATATTAGAATTTTTTATAGGTAACACAAAAAGTACACTGAGAACTCAGACCTGTAATTAAAGATAATAAAAAAAACTTGTTGGTCGGTTGCACCGATTGTAACTCAGAGAAATTGCTCCTGCTACAGACCTAAAATTTGGTAGAATGATCGGTCTTCAGATCAAACTGAAGAGAATTATCCAAATTCCAATATTTGTCCTCATTTTTATGTCGTTCTTTCTTTTCATATCCCCCTAAGAAATACATGGAAGTCATGCATGGGTTTACAATATTACATTTCAATATTAGTTAGATTTGAGATGCTAACCTGGGAATAGCTTTATTTTGTATATGAAAGAATATAGTAAAATACTTGTAAGAGGAAATTTGAAACCACTCCAAATTACCATGAATGAAGGTAATTTTTCGAATAAAATAAAAAAATTTATCAATGTGGGTATTCAATTGCTGTCATGATGAAAAGAATACTATTAAATTTTAATTAATAGCAAAATTATTGTGAAATCTTTAATGCTGTAAGTGGGATCTGACTATGTTCATATGAATATTTTAGTTTGTAGTCTATTTCCAACGCAGTTGATTAAAATGAAGAACCAATTCAAAAATTCTTTAATTTCAGTTGATTAGAGGGTTTATCATTTTGATAAGACTTATGCTCAATAGTTATGAATAAAAATTTTTAGGATCGGAAAATATATAATATTTAATAAAATGAGTATAAAGGATATTATTCCGTACTGCTGCAACCTCACCATAAATTATGAATACCAATGCGATCTCTCTTTGCTTTCACCACCGCACTTGTGATTTCTTGATCACTCATCGCGTTTAAGCAACGGAACTATCTCTCTCGCTCCCGCTATAATTAAAAGACATTAAATACTATGTCACGAACACCATATCTCAACATCATGTGTAATATATTTTATATATTAATTTTTAATACTTTTTATTTTGCATTTGAATAGAAATACATGTTAAAATTGAAACATTTTCTTCTTGCGCTTGCTTACATGGACTAAATAAATATGCTCGATAAGCAAAATTCTATGATAAAGATTGAAATCTTTATTTCTTTTTGCAGAAAATAGTACAAATCCCGTGCCAATCATATGATTCCCTTCTTTTAACACTTCAAGAAAAAGGCATTGCATGGTGGATTTTGCATTTCTTATGAAAACTGAATGAGTAAAATTTCTGGAATCAAACTCGCGCCTTCAAATCTTAGAAAAAAATTTCCTTTACAGGTCATCCCCAGTGGTCATTGTATCTTACCAAGTACCATGAAAATCGGTCAATCGGTTCAAAAGTTAATAGGGGGGCAGAAAGAGTGAATGACGAAACAATAAGCCATTCCATTCTGGAAAGTATGGTAAAATGCACAATTCAATGCTTTTTCAGGGCATTATTTTGATGCTAGCTTTAAAAACTATAATGATCAAAATTGTCCTTATTTACAACAAAGACAAGAAATATGAAAAAGTTTGAAATAAAAAACAGGAGATGAAGGAATGGGAAGAAAGATAGAGGAAATGAATAGGAGAAAAGAGAGGGGGGAAGGGAAAGCATGAGGAGGGAAGCAGAAAAGTGTGATGTAAACTGAGGGAGGAGTAAGACTGCAGGAGCAAGACGTGTGGGTTAGAGAGAAATGGAAAACGAGCAGAAGCGTAAAAGTTTATTAATTGTATGAGGTTTCATAAAATAGAATAAAATTAAAAAATATATTAAAACTTATGGGCACTAGTTTTCAAATAAGGGATAAGAAAATAAAATAACATTCCATTAGGGACTGCTGAGTTTATCATAATTCATTATAAAATCATTTACTCCCTTCCTATGCAGATGGTGGACATTGCTGTCTTCAGAATCGAACGCAGTACCCAATGGTATATGAAACAGCATTTTTTAATATAATAACAAATAAAGCCACCTCACTAAATTACTCAACTTAATTAATACTAAACAAAATATAAACTTGAAATATGTATGAAAATGAGACTAACTACTTCAATACTGAATGAACTTCGTTTCTGTTATGGCTGGCAAAAAGTCTCTCTGTGACCATCTTCGGTAATTTGAAATAAACTGAAATTGTGTTAAGCTCTGATTAGTCTTCATTTCCAGGGAACAATAAATATCCACTGTTACTATAAACATCTCATAATAATAATAGATATGAAGCAGTACTGACCTCTAACGAACGATGACAACACGAATTGTAGATTCACTTAGACCTTTCTCAAATACCTTGTTAAATTAAACTGACGAACAGTGCATAGAATTCAAGATTGAAGAGGATGATGGGATTGGAACTTGCAGAGCATCGACCTTTAAAAGAGGAAAAGTCCACTCCAGTGTAGCATCTGAAAGAATGTTTTCGAAGTATGAGGCAAGGTGGGGAAGGGTAGGGAGTGATAGAGATCCTACAAGTGGCACATTTATTGAAGCTTCCTTCCTCATCCTCCATGCTCCTTATCTCGTGCTTCCTGGAGAAGGATTAACACCAGGGAACCTTTCTTTTTACAAATGTAAGAAAAATTCAATGGACAATCAGTAGTGGTCAGGATAGCATTTCTTTCGCAACAAGGTGGCAAATCTGGCCCAGCAGGGGACCAGCAATACCAGGGAAAGGGATTTGAGGCCACTTTCCTTTGCTCATGACATGCCGCCTGGGATGAATGCCACTATAACATAACCCTATACCATCTGTTAATGAAATAACAAAATTTATTTTTTTGTTTTGTTACGTTTTCCTTTACTGCTATTTGAAAAATTTTATTAACATTTTTCATTATGCTAATCCAAAATAATTCTGTTGTTTCGTTACATTATGCATAACGTTTTCCAGCACTGGTTAAAAGTATATTCTAGTTGCTTTCTCCTTTAAAATAGTTCCATTAATTGGAATATTTTGAGTACACATGACATGAAACCACTCCATTAACACTTTTTCTAGCTTATCATATGTCATATTTTTAATGTTCATTCTTTTTTTTACTGATCACCACATTCTGATTTAGCTTCTAAAATTGCTTCTTTATTTTTAAGAATGGAACTTAATGATGATTCCATTTTGTTTAGTGGAATGTTTGGAAAATTCTCCATTCTCCATTCCTCCTTTTTTACCCATGGCTAAATATATAATATTCACATTGTGTTAAATATTTTGTATTTCACATGTTATCTCCGATATCCTAATGAAGCACCAAACAAAAGTGGAAAGATGAACACTTCATGTGTGCATATATGCGAGGCAGAGGCGTTCTTTACGATTTATGCATTCATGTCAAAAAAGATAAATATTATTGGCTTAGTATAATGTCTAAAAAGTGAAAAATGATATGCCAGTAGTGATGTCAAGGAAATATTGAATTTTTGGTTAACCAACAAATTTCCTAATCAGTTGTAATTAATAAGAGAATCGACAATTGCTTAAAACATACCTCACTCGAATAATAGTAGTATAATCTTTATGTTCACATTCATTCCTTTGTCGTAAATTATCATTATCATTAAAATTTCTTTTCTCTTACAAATGCTGTGCATACATAAAGAAATTAGATGTACCGTATTATTTCGAACATAATCCCTCCCTTTTTGGTGAAAATATTAGTAAGAAAAGTAAGGGGGGGGGACTATATTCACACCAAAAAATTTAGCAAATGAAAATATCACTGCTGACAGTAAGTATACAAATTGCCATTGTCAATGGCATCTGAATGATACGAATGGAATTTAAGTAACATTCATAAATCAAAATTTTCGAATTTAGTCCATTAATGTTTGATACATATTTAAATTAATCCTGCAACTATTACATGCAAAACTTAATGTCACCGTTTCATTGTAAATTGATAGCTGTAACTAAATTGCTCGTACATATTAAAACTCGTTCTTTAGAATATTACAAGGTGATCCAAACAGAACTTATGATGCCTAATAATAAATAGTGTTCTGCATATTTGCAGGTTTAGGTGCTCATCCTCCACCTTTCTCTATCCTGTGCCTTTCTCTTCATCTCCCCATGCCCTCCTCCTTCTCTTAGAATATCCAACATTTTAATTCTTCTTCTTTGTCTTTTCTTTCTTCCCTCAACCGTTCCTTCGATAACATCCCTCTCTTCTCAAAAAATGTCCTATCCATTTCTTTTTCCTAGTCACTATCATGTCCATCAAACTCCTTTCCTCTTCTACTCTTCTCAGCACTTCCACATTTGTAATCCTGTCAGTCCATTTAGCCTTCAGCATCCTCTTCCACACCCACATTTCAAATGCCTCCAACCTCTCCCTGTCTCTCTTCTTCAATGTCCATGTCTCCAACCCATATAGCATCACACTCCAAACAAAACACTTTACCAATCTCTTCCTCAATCCAAAATCCATCTTGCTGTTAAATAGCTTCCTTTTTCTATTGAACGCTTCCTTTGCCAAACCTATTCTCATCTTAATTTCCTTCTCACATTTCCAGTCCTCTGTCAACAACGTACCAGGATACCTGTACTGTTCCACCTGCTCTATCCTCTCCCCCCTCACCTGCACTTCCATCCTTTCCTTGCCCCCTATTCTCATTACTTTCGTTTTCTTTCCATTTATTCTCAACCCATATCTGTCTTCCATGCTTACCAGATTCTGTAGCATCTGCCTCAAGTCTTCTGTCCTATCACCAAATAGTATCATGTCATCAGCAAAACTAATTGACGATGTAATTCTTCCTCCAACGCTTACTCCTGTGCTCGCATCCCAACACTCCTTTATCATTTCTTCAGTATAGATGTTAAACAGGGTTGGTGACAAACAGCAGCCCTGTCTAACTCCTCTCCCCATCTCGAACCACTCCGTCTTGCTTTCCCCTATCCTCATGGTCGCCTCCTGTCTTATGTATAGATTCCTTATCAACTGTCTGTCTCTCCAATCTACTTTCTTCTCCTTCAATATCTCCATCATCCTTTCCAACCTCACACAGTCGAAAGCCTTCTTCAAGTCCACAATGCACAGATTGATACCCTTGTCCTGTTCTAAATACTTCTCTCCAATCATCCTTACCACGCCTATGGCATCCCTCGTACCCATTCCTTTCCTAAATCCAAATTGTTCTTCTGCTACATTCTCTTCCATTACCCTCGTCAATCTTCTATTCATCACTCTCAACATTATCTTGGCCGAGTGAGCTATCAGACTAATAGTTCTATGCTCCCCGCACTTCTTTGCCCCTTTCTTTTTAGGTATTGGTATCATTTCCATTCTGACGAACTCCTCCGGCCACTCCCCACTCTCATAAATTGCCTTGCACAAGTTGGTCACCTCTTCAATGCCATCGTCTTGCAGACACTTGAACAGTTCCACAGGTATCCTGTCTACTCCTGCCACCTTTCCCTTCCTCATTCCCTTCATAGCTGCCACTACTTCCTCCCTCAGTATTGCCTCCCCCATCTCCTCCCTATCCACTTCCCCTTCTTCCTCAATTTCCAGCTCTGCCGGCTTTTCCTTCGTCTTATACAACTCCTCCATGTATTCACTCCACCTGCACATAACCTCCTTTTCCTCCTTCAGTATCCTACCATCCTTGCTCTCAATTTCTTTTGAGCCTCCTCCTCCAGATCTCTGTCCATCCCAAGTAATACTCCTGACCTTCTGATATGCTAGGTCATACCTTCCCCTCTTCTCGAGCTCTTGTATCTCCTTGCACTCTTCCTCCAGCCACTTTTCCTTCACCCTTTCCATCTCCCTCCTCATTTCATTGTTCAACCGCCTGTAGTTCTTTCTCCCCTCCTCTGTGTTTACATTCTTGTATCTACTTCTCTCCTCCATTTTTGCTATAATTTCCCATTACCCAGGGTTTCTTAGCTCTCTTGCCTTTCCTGTATCCTATTTCCCTCTCCACCACATTTACTATTCCATTCTTAATTCTCTTCCATTTTTCCTCTACTCCTTCATTCTGGTTTGCTATATCATAACCAATTTCCTCTTTCTGCCTTTCTTTCAGTTTCTCTATATTCCATTTCTTAGCCATCTTTGCTTTTGTAACTTTTCATTTCGATCTTCATTTCCACCATTAGCAGCACGTGGTCACTTGCTATGTCTGCTCCTGGGAGCCCACACACTTTTTTCACTCTGTTCTTATACCTTCCTTCTACCAATATATAGTCTATCTGTTTCCTGTACATGTCACCTGGCGATTTCCATGATTTATGATTCTTATACCAGGTGTTGGTTATTATCATGTTCCTTTCCTTGCAGAACTTGATAAGTCTGTCTCCCCTTTCGTTTCTCTGCCCCAGCCCGAACTGCCCCACAACTCCTTTGGCTCATCCCTCTCCCACACTTGCATTCCAGTCTCCCATCACTATTTTACATCATCCCTTTCCTTCATGGTCCAGTATGGCACTTATTCTCTCTTACACTTCCTCCACTTCCCCATCGTCATGGTATCCGGTTGGCATGTACACTTGGATGCATGTTCTTTGGTTTAGCATTTAATTTCAGTCCAATAATTCTATCACTGTCATAAATGACCCTGGTAACACTCGGTTCAATCTTCTTATTAACTATCATTCCTACCTCGTTTCTCCCCCTGGTATTCCCCGAGTAGTATAACTTGGTATCGTCACTCCTGAACTCATCATTTCCCTCCCATCTCACCTCGCTTATCCCAATAATGTCCATCTTGTTTATCTCCATCTCTCTCTTGAAATTTTTCAATTTTCCAGCTCTTAATAATGTCCTTACATTCCAGGTTCCTAACCTTAATCTTCCTCCTTCCTCTTACCTTGCTTTATTCTCTAGACTCTTCGTAAACTCTCCCCCGGAGTTCAGATCAGGAGACTATTTTAACTCCGGAATATTTAATTTGCGAAGAATCCATAATGTTTCTAACTCCTCCATACCATAAAATAGGATAATTCCAGCGGTGGTTTCTCGTTGCTTTCCGCTGTCTAGAGAGGCCGCCCCTAACCTGGGGTACAGAAACCTTTTGTAGCCGCCCCTAACATGGGGTTCAGATGCTACTAGATGGGTTCCAGGGGCATTTTCTCCACCTGAGGGACCATCACCCTCTCTAAGAGGTTCATCCGCCCAAAGCCGTTGGCCCCTTAGGGTCGTCAAGTTATATTCTGCCGCCTGGCACTTGACGTTGGGTCCCTGGCTGCACAGTCTACCCAATTACCGTGGCAGGATAATCCAGCCAGACATGACACCTACTTTCCATTTAATCATTAATTTAATACTTATATTGGCATTAATTGCTTTAAAGTCATCATGGATATTAAGCTCTTTGTGTTACCAAATTTCATAATTTAGCTTTATAAAATACTACAAATACATTCAAACAGAATGTTAAATTGATCACACGTATTTGTGCAGCAAAAATAATGCGTATACATATCAGAATATACCAAACCTGAGTCCAACAATAGTTGTTGCTATGGCAACACTCTCATAATGTGTGATAAAAACTGCAAAATCGCCAGTATTTACATGAAATTCTAAGAAATATAATCGATAAGCAAAAGTCTACAATAAAAATTAGAATCTCCATTCCTTTCCTCAGAGAATAGTACAAAACTCGCTCCGATATTTTAATGTTAAGATATTTTAATGTGCAAGAGAAAATTACCCTGCATGATGGATTTCAGATTTCCCATGTAAATCAGATGGGTAGGATAGATTCTGGAATTGAACCCAGGACTTTAATATTTGCAACAAAAACTATCCTCAGGAGCTCAATCCATGTAGCAAGTGATTTCCACCAAGTTTCATGGAAATTGGTCTATTGGTTCAAAAGTTAACAGGGAGGACTGACAGATAGACACAACGACAAAACTATAAGCCTTTTTCCATTTATGAAAGTATGCTAAAAAGTGAGGTCTGTAATGGGGTTCAAACTTTTTTCCAAAACTGAGGCTTCAGAAATAGGGGGCGGGACTATATTCGGACAAATACAGTATTTACATCCATTTCATTTTATCATAGATTTTCCATTTCCCTTCATTTTCCAAAAGTTGCATGTGCAGGAAAGAAAATTAAACTAATTATGTATTTATAGCAGATATTGTTTACTTCAGTTATCACGAGGATTGTTATTATTGACAACAATTAAAAAACACGGGAAATTTTTCAGTCCATATTAAATTACGACTTTAAAGTTTGATTTTCTTGAAATTGACTACTTCTTTGATAAAGATGTACTGAACAATAGATATGTTATTTGACTAGTTCTACAAATTAAGTTTAAATATTTTTTTATAAGTGATATTACGAGATATAAAGAAAACTTCATTTTTTTCACCAGTAAAGTGGCACTCCTGATTAGGTCACATAAACTATTTATATCGTTTTCTTAATTTCTTAGCCCCTATATCCTAATCACCAAATTTCATCAACATTCGCCTAGTAGTTTCTGAGATGAAACATGCAGACGGACAGACAGATGGACACAGCCATACCATAAGGAGTTCTTTTTTTACTTATTCTAAAGAACACCTAATGAATGTACAAATTTTTATAAGAAGTGGAGAGAAAGAACTTTATCACACTGAGGCAGAATAAAGACTAATAAAGCATGACAATGTTGATGTGGGAGAAAGGAGAGGCTGAGTGACTTTAGGGGGCATGGATGAGGGGACCTCCCATGAAGAATACTGGTTGTTATTTTGATTTTCTTTTTATCTTTTCTCTTTTGTGTTATTGATCATTACCTTTTTGCTTTGCATTATACAGTAAAACCTCATTATTTATAAGTTCAAGGGACCAAAAAAATATGACTTTGAATTAATCGGGTTCCAAATAAACGAACTTAAAAAATCAAAATTTCTTATGACCTGCTACTTGGACAGTAAAATCTCAATATAGTCTTATCTATCTGTTCAGCTACAAAATGTATTGATGTTACAAGTTTGTACACATCGCAAATTTGTGAACAGAGCTGAAGTGACCACTTAAATTCATGATTCATGAACCTCTGCACCAAAGCTACTGTTTGGTGGAAGGGGATGCAGGCCCTGTTTATCTCCTTTGTGATGTCTGTCACTCTTGAGATGAATATTTTTTCTTATGCGTCAACACTTGAGAGCTATATGGAAATGGAGGAGGAATGGTCTTCGGATCTGGGTTAGTGCTTGGTTCAGCATTTCTTGAGAACCATGTAATGAGAGTGAGAGAGAGAAACACTTATCTGACATCAATGCACAAACAAGCCCATTCAAAGATATTTATAAAAGCATTATCAGAGCACATGGGAAGAGCTTGGATCACACATAACATATTCTCTCGCTCTGAGGAAAACATTTACACTGGATGGAGGCAGCTATTGTTCATTATTTTTCCATTGTTACCTTTGTTTAATTTCTAAGAAATTAAAAGCTTCTAACTTATCATGGCGTCAACCAATATAAAAATGCAAGCAATACCTGGCATACCTTCTAGCATCTTTGTTTATCTTTATTTGAGGTTTTTTTCTGAAAAACTTATGGGGAAGAGGTAGAGATCTATGGTCAAGCAGTATATGTGAAGTAATCTGAGAACCTGGAACCATATTTCTATCATCTACAATTGTATTTCATGTTGACTATAAACCCTTTCCTTCTTAAGTCGCCCAAAACCGCCCGATCTAACTTCCCCGCTAAGTCTTGAAATTTAAATGCCCTATTCCCAAGATTTTACCCAATTAATTCGCCAGTGTTATTCCCTATGGGAGTTTGTTCATAAATTCATTATAACTTTTAAACAAATTCATAAATATGAATGGATTTTTTAATATAAATATATAATATATAATTTTATTCATATCAAATTTCCTACCTTTTAATGTGGTTAGTTTGACACCTCCACTCCTTTTTCTTGATGATACTGCAGGAAACACCCAACTCTGAATCGAGTCAAATCACAGTTTTTGCATTTATTAGTATGTTGTGCACTTTTTCTGGAAGGAGTGCATTTTTTAAAGCTACAATATGCGCACACTTTCTTTCTACCTTCTATTTTTACAAGAACTTGTGGATTTCTAGATGCGAGAAGTGGTTCACTTATTTTACAACCTGAAATTTTTCGCTAGGAGAAGTTCCCTATCAGTTGTCTATGAAGTGCATGGTGGAATTCTTTTTGTGTGTGTCCTTGTTTAAGGCTTGATGGAGCATTTGTTTCTTTGTAAGGAATAAAGCTATTTACTATTGCTGAGTTTACCACAAATGCAAATATATACTTTCACCATTTTTTAGGTTTTCTTCCGAAGTCATAGTATCGTCTAATCTGATCAGCTCTGTCAACCCCACCCATGTATTTTGTGTACATTGCAATGCATTGTGGACAAAGTATCATTGCCTATTTATTTCCTTTCCTTTTATTCCTACCTACAATCACACTCTTATTAGAATCGCAGTTAGTGGAAAGAACATAAATTTGTCTATTTTCTTGCCAAACCATAGCTGTAACTTGACTGCATTGCAAACTCTTACTTTATCCTCTTTTGAGTTTCAGCTTTTTAGGATTTTTAAATTCTGATGGCCATTCTTTACAGGTTGGTCTAGTGGTAGCACATGCATAGGTTTTATTATCATATAATAACTTCATTAGTCCAACACTTGAAAAGAAGCTATCAAAATATAGGTGATGATTCAGGCCTAGGTACTTCTCCAGTAAATTCATCACCTGACTGCCGAGAAGCATTTCTTTATTCTTATTTTCCTTTCTTCCCAAATACATGTTTCTGCATAATGCATACCCATGCAGACTTGCTAAAACCCAAACTTTAAATCCCCATTTAGTTGGTTTGTTTTTTATATACTGTTTCATGTAGTGCCACCCTTTGAAGGCCACCATTGCTTCGTCGATACTAGGCTCACGACCTGGTTTATATTTTTTGTGAAAAGTGTCCATAATATCTAAAACTGGTCATACTTTTTGTAGAGAATCGTAGCCCTCTTCCCCTTTCTTTTTTTCACAAGTTATGTCATTCACATGGAAGTACTTAGTTATATCTGAATACTTGTTATAAGTCATAGACATAGATAAGAGGGCAGTCAATGTCTTTACTGTGCCAATAATCTCAACTCTCCGGCATATAAAAAATCCCCATGTACACAAGTACACCTATATAAGCAGTTATTTCATTGGACATGACATCTACCCAGATTTCATCAAACTTTCCTGTGCAATTCTGACAATTTTTTGCCTATATGTTTGTGTTAATTGCAATGTTATGAAAAAAATTATCGCCTCCTAGCATACATTTGAGATAAGAAAATTCATCGGAACCTACTTCCAAGCTGTGTATTGGACCCCTATATTCGTCAAATATAGATGTTGGTTCGAATGTACGAGAATATTTCCACTTAGCCTGTAATCCTTTGTTAGCACTAAAATCACTCGCACATGATGTAACTTCTTTTTCTAAATCACTATCACTTGAATAAAAATCATTACATGCAATCAAATCTTCTTCTATATCCAATGAAGTATTACTTTCAGAATAACTGCCTATATTGTCTCTGCACACTTCCTCCACTATAGCGTCCTCATTCAACGAAGGCATGCTCAAAAGTGTGGTTCAGCTTAAAAGCTATTTTGGTTGCTCTGTGAGATGTTTATTCAGTCCACATAATGAAAATGCAAAGAGAAGAGTTTGACGTTAAGCAGACATGCTCTTGGTATAAGAGAGGCATTCATAAGCCATAATAGATACAGCTCAGCAGGGAAAATCGGAGCGGGCGGTATAGGGTGACTACAGAGGGAGAGCTATGCTATGCCTCTTGCTATGATGCCATTTGCTGCTTTGAGTTATGAGAACTAAAAATGTTATAAATGTTAATACTATTTGAATAGAACTTTTATTTAATCAATTGCTGGAAATTGGTTTTTGTCTTCAGATCCCCTGAAGTAAATTTCTGGGTACATGCATGGTCCCCTTGGTGCTCTTCATTAAGAGTAGGCTAATGCTGCCACTGGGTTTCCCTCCTCCCGTGTGAGTATGTTCGGTGTGGAAGGAGCTATGGCTATAATAGTCTAAGAGGGTGATTAGCCAAAAATATGCACACACACCACATAATTAAAAATTATAGTTTTAGAGATAAAAATTTGAGAAAATTCCGAGAATAACATCTCCTATTTTAACAAATTTCACTTATGAAGGCTCAACTTCATGGAAAGATTACGCAATGTAAATAAAAACGAGTTTAATAAATTTCCAATAGGCAAATTTATAAATTAGTGTAGTGGAAATTTACAAAATTCGTTTTTATTCTCATATGTTGTTTACATTGATTGCTATGAGTATTCCATCAGGAAACAACAATTATAAGTCCATATTTTTATAAAAGGTGACCAGATTTAAAAAATTGAGATGAGTATATTAGGGCAGAGGCGGCGATTCCTAACTCCTACCTTCCCCAACAGGATTTTTTGTTTTCTTTTTTTAAGAGAGAGTAGAGTAATTTGAAGATAAGGGCTTCAACATTTACATTGTCATTGGGTAAGAGAGCAAAAGTTTTCATTTTTCAAATTGTATTCTCATGGGAGTGATTCTCTTTTTTTACACCATTAAATATTTCAACCAATGTCATATATAACAATAAATAAACAAATATTATTAGAGATGCATTTATCTACATCTAAAATAAATTAAACATCTATAATTTGAGTTTTTTTAATTAGGTATCAAAAGAATCTGATAATGAAAATTTAATTTATAAATGCTATAAAGTTTTCAAACATTGCATACAATATGAAATAAATTCTTATCATATCATTCTAGGCTTGGAATTAAAATCATTTTTGTAGAAATAAATGAATTTCATTTAAGAAAATGACTTGGTATCTCAAGAAACATTGAAAATAATTCATTAGAGAAAGAAATAAAATGTACCTTAATGATGTAGGTTAGTGGAAGACTTCAGTGGCAATTTCGCATCGTTTAAATTACTACTTTGAGAATAGTATATTGCTTGAAGTATAGAGCCACTTGAATTGAGATATAATGCACTTCTATTTTGTAACAGGGCATAAAACATACAATTAGTTCTGGAATGAACTAATCTGCCTACTTTTCTTTCAATACAATTTTAATATATAACAAGTACACAGGTTTCCTGAGAAGTGCTTTTTATGAAATTCGTCAAAGTATAATCATATACATTAGCTTTGAAATCAAAAAATTATTTTTCCTTATATTGTGGTAGACATGCTTTTTTGATCCATTCTAAGCGTATTCATCTCGTTTTCCCATATATACTCGCCCTACATGAAATTTCTTTGAAATACATTTCAAATTCATAGTTACCGAAAAATTCTAACCTTGATATTGTGGTAGCCCTGTTTAGTTGATCCAGTTAATATATTGGTTAATTATTTATATGAAGATTAAATATACTATATTTAGTTAAAATCCATTAGTTCAATTCTCTAAAAATACCTTTAAAAATATTATTTAACTTTATACTGTGGTATACCTGCTCCTCCACTTTAAACATCCTCATTTCACTATGATATGTTGTACGAATCTTATATACACAATTTAATTGAAATCCGTTCTGCCAAATCCTTAATTACTGAAAGAGTTTAATTTGTAATTGTGGCACCTCTGCTTGGCTGATTCAGTTTAAAGATGCTAATATGGTTTTGTATATAAGTGTATATTATAAGTATTAAATTTGATTGAGATAGATGTGGACAGTTCAACACAAATATGTGTAAAAATAATTTTTCATATTCCTGTTATTGTGGCAACCCTGCTTTCTATACTAAACATCCTGATTTTGTTATTCTATGTTGCATGCCTACTTCATACAAAATTTCGTCGAAATCGGTTTTGCCAATTCCTTCCAAATTCATAATTACCAAAAAGTTTAACTTTGCAATTGTGGCACCCCTGCTGTGTCGATTGCGTTAAAATATATCAATTTGATCATTAATTTATGTGCATATTCTATGTACTTAATTCAGTTGAAATCGGTTCATTCATGAAGATGATGTTGGGGAGGGGGGGGGGACACACATGGACACCCTGACGATCTCATAAGACTACTTTTCATTTCTTGGAAAGTAGGCTAAAAGATGTTCACCACACAACCCTGATTTGCGTGATTATTTTGAGAGATTTTGCTACCTTGTAGGCCAATTGAGTATAAAAACTAAATACATGGCTCTTTTAAATATAGTTTTTAAAGAAATCGATATCGGCACGTCACTATTGCGAGACAATGTTATGCGAGTTTGTAGATGAGTACTAGTCTTTTTAAAGGAGTGCAAGATTTTCAGGAGTACAGAGTCACTGATAGGAGTATTGTACTCCCAAAAGGAGTACATCTGGTCACCTTATTTTATATGATCAGTGAAATTAGATTAAAAAATTTATTTAGATAGAGGACATGATTTACCACAAAAATATTCTGCTAGGCCATATACTAAGTCCACTTGGGAAGGCTCTACTTTATGGAAAGATTCCATTTAAATGAAAAAAGAAACTTGTAAATTTCCTCTAAAAAGTTTAACAACCGACCGGTTTTGCCTGTTACAGCATCATCTGGTGACAAAAGCATGGTCAAGAGTTCTATATATATACGGATAGTAGGGTAGGAGGGTTAATTGAATAATGATAGGCAGGAGGGAGAACATACATTCAGTAATGAAATAAAGTGAAAATTAAAAAAATTGAATTACAAAGTGAATGACAAAATTCAAATGGTTATAAACAGTAATGCGAGCAAGGTTAGTATTTAGAAAATAAAAGCAATTAACAGAAGTTACAAAAAAGTCATTAAATTACAAAGTAAAAGGCAATAAATTAAATAATTAGGAAAGCTGTAAAGAGAACAAGGGAGAGTGATTGGAGAAAACAAATTCATAAGTAAATGAAACATTGTCTGTAGCATCATGGATCACAATTTCCAACTGCTCTAAGAGGTCCAGTCTCTTGCCCTTTGATTGACATGGCTGATAGGACAAATTCACTCTGGTAGTCAAACCCAATATTTTATCTACAATAAAACCTCATTATATCGAATTTAAAGGAACCACAAGAATACGACTTTGAATTATCAGCGTTCCAAATAAACGAACTTAAAAAAAATCAAAATTTCTTACGATCTGCTGCTTGGACAGTAAAATCGCAATATAGTATTATCTATCCATTCTGATACTAAACGTTCTGACGTTACAAGTTCGTGCACACGTCAAAGTGACCACTTAATTCATGATTCACGAACCACGTGTGAAAAATAGGATCGAGTGAACAAAACAATTTTCCCAGTGTATATTTAAAGTTACTCTTTTACAACACGTTTCAGAAGAAAAGACTTTCAACCACGCATAACCAGCAAAAAAATTTCAAAAATGCACGCTAAAAAGATTTGGAAAACACTTCTGTGAAATATTGTATAGATAATAGATAGGAAGCATCACGTATTAATTCTCTTCAATTTCGTTCAAACTTTCCATGCCGTCGGTATGGTAAAAAATTATTAATTAATTCTTGATTAGCTCTAGGCAATTTCATACATTGCATTGTAATTTTATTTCCATCCGTATTACACAGCTGTGATAAAATATACATGCTCTCAAAATAACATGGTCGTATTTGTTATGACAGGTGTTGATTTTACAATTATGTTCTTATGAATTCTTTTGTGCAATACGTAATAAACACATTCTCCCTTAGGGACTGCTGGTGAGGGGATTTAAATCCATGAATTGCGTCATGCAGGCAGAAGGGAGGGACTAGGGCTAAAGCTTGGCAGAGCACGCCGAGTTTTAGAAATGGGAAAACTAAAAAGGCAAACATAAGCATGTGGACGCGAGATTCTACTGAATATTACTGACAATAGTGGTTTATTCACAAACAAGATAAAACACAAACAAAGTACGTCGCTCAGTATAGCGGCAAAGAAAACACGGCGAGGGCAGCGCGACGACGGGCGAGAAAGCTGATGCCACACGATAAGATCTGGCCAGTAGATACGCGCCAACTGGTGATCTCGCTTTTTCTTTTCGTCGCCCGGAAATCCTCCGCCTAGTGGGCTCTGGCGGCGGAAGCGTTAACTTGTAGACAAGTAAACATTGTCGGCCGCCACATCACCAAATTTTTGCTCTGGAAAATAAAAAAAAATATAAAACAAAAACACAAAAAATGCAACAAAAAAAAACCGTTATATGTCAAAGGCGTCAAAATGTCGCGGAAATGTGACCCTTCGTCCAGATCGCGTCTCTCTCTCTCTCTCTCAGGCACCGAATTTGAGGAAGATTGTTTATTAGAATAAATGTGGGTGCCGCCGTCTCTTGCTGCTGCTTGCCCAGACGCGGAGGTTGTGTCGTCTGTGAGGATGTGGGCCGACTTAAGACGGTCGATCGACACAGTGACGTCCTTGCCCCGTATTCGGACCACGTAATACTTGGGAGTGGTCCTTACCACCTCGTACGGACCATCGTACGGAGGTCGCAGTGGCCCTCTCACAGCGTCGTGTCGCACGAAAACGTGCGATGATGCGGCCAAATCCTTGTGGACGAAAATCGGCCGCTCTCCGTGGCGCGCGGTTTGGACTGGGCGCAACTTTCGCATGTGGCGCCTTAACTGCACGGCGAAGTCCGTAACGTCGCTCTCAAGACTCGACGTTGCGGAAAAGAATTCTCCCGGGAGGCGAATCGGCTCGCCGTAGACCATTTCTGCTGGCGTCGCTCCGATGTCCTCTTTCCATGCCGCTCGGATGCCCAAGAGAATCGTCGGTAGAATGTCCGCCCAGCACTCGCTCTGATGGCACATAATAGCGGCCTTGAGCTGTCTATGGAACCGCTCGACCAGGCCATTAGCGGAAGGATGGTACGCCGTCGTCCGTAGATGAGAAGTTCCCATAAGGCGGGCCAGCTGCTGAAATAGACACGACTCGAACTGCCGGCCTTGGTCCGTAGTGATTCGGAGAGGTGCCCCGTAACGAGCTATCCATCCGGAGAATAACGCTCGTGCTACCGTTTCGGCGGTCGCATCAGGAATCGGAAAAGCCTCCGGCCAACGCGTAAAACGGTCGACGCAAGTAAGGCAATACTTATTGCCTGACGAGGGTGGCAATGGGCCCACCAAATCGACGTGTATATGCTCAAAACGGGACTTTGGAATTTCGAAATGACCGATCGGCGATGCGATGTGGCGATGGACCTTGGCTTGTTGACACGGGATGCAGGCGCGAGCCCAAGTCCTGCAGTCCTTCCTGATCGAAGGCCATACGAAACGTTGGGTGACGAGCTTCGCCGACGCCCTGGTGCCTGGATGCGCAAGCCGGTGTAAAGACTCGAAAACCTGTCGTCGAAACGGCGTTGTGACAAAAGGTCGGACCGCTTGCGTCGACACGTCGCAGTACAGTTCGGACTGCGTTCCGGGCACTTGCATTTTCCTCAGTTGCAGCGCGGATCCCGAATTCAAGATAGCTTTCAGCTCCTCGTCCTCGGCTTGCGATTTGGCGAGTGCGTCGAAGTCGACTGCCTCCGAAATCGCTTCGACCCTGGATAAGGCATCGGCTACGACGTTGTCTCTTCCGGAGATGTGCTGCACATCTGTGGAAAACTGGGAGATAAAGTCCAGATAACGGAATTGCCGGGGTGAACATTTATCCGCCTTTTCCCAAAAGGCGAAAGTAAGGGGCTTGTGATCCGTAAAAATCACGAACTCTCTCCCCTCTACCATATGGCGAAAATGGCGCACCGCCCTATACACGGCAAGAAGTTCGCGGTCATAGGGGCTATATTTCCGTGCGGCGGGCGTGAGCTTTTTCGTGAAAAAGTCTAAGGGCTGCCAATCCGCACCAGACAGCTGTTGGAGGGCCGCCCCGATTGCGTAATCGGACGCGTCTGCGACAATGGCAAGAGGTGCTGTGGGCGATGGATGTGCCAACAACGCTGCCTGCGAAAGACTTTTTTTACTCTCCTCGAAAGCTCGCTCTGACTCTGGAGTCCACACTACCGGAGAGTTCCCCTTCATCTTCGGACCCTTCAGGATGTCATTCAGCGGGGCCTGCATGGCGGCGGCGCCTGCGATGAACCGCCGGTAAAAATTAATCATGCCGAGGAACTGTCGGAGCTGTTTGACATTGGCGGGCTTCGGGAACTGCATGATCGCCTCCACTTTCTCCTGTAGAGGCTTCGTTCCTTGTGAGGAAACGGTGTAACCGAGAAACCTCACCTCGGTCGACGCAAAAACGCACTTCGCAGGATTAATAAGAACGCCGTAATTGCTAAGGCGATTGAAAAGTCGACGCAGATGCTCCAGGTGTTGCTCCTCGGATTCCGATGCGACGAGAATGTCGTCTATATATGCGTAACAAAAATCCAATCCCCTAAGTACTTCGTCAATGAACCTTTGAAACGTTTGGGCGGCGTTTCGCAGGCCGAAGGACATAAAGGGAAAATCGAAAAGACCGAAAGGCGTAATTATGGCTGTTTTCGGAATGTCTTCTTTGTTCACGGGGATTTGATTATACGCTCTCACCAAGTCTATCGTGGAAAACACTGATTTACCGGAAAGCATTTGGGCGAAATCCTCTATATGCGGCACTGGGTAGCGGTCGGGGATAGTCCGCGCGTTAAGAGCGCGGTAGTCTCCACAGGGACGCCACTCGTCGCCTTTCTTAGGAACCAGGTGGAGAGCGGAGGACCAACTGCTCTCCGATCGTGTCGCCATACCCATTCGGAGCATCGCCTCAAATTACCTTTTGGCGACGAGTAACCTGTCCGGCGCCAACCGTCGCGGCTTGCAGGACACAGTTGGGTCAGGCGTAGTTCGAAGATGATGCACGGTAGTATGCTTCGGTTCCTTTGGCGTTCCGGCAGGTCGGGTAATTCCTGGAAATTCCCCCAACAAGGCATGGTATCGCGAAGTTCCCACGACGGCCTTAACGTGCTCCACGGGAGTGCTCACCACACGCCCGGCAACCGAAAGTGACGTGACACCGTCAACGAGTTGTCGATTACGAACATCGACAAGCAGCCCGTAAAAACCTAGAAAATCGGCCCCAATTATCTGTTTGTCCACATCCGCTATCACGAAACGCCAATTGAATTCGCGGCGGAGACCAAAATTTAATGACAGCACCACCCAGCCATACGTTGAAATAACGGACCCGTTAGCCGCGTAAAGTTCGTATGAAGTCGCTGACCGTAGCCCTTTTACTCGGGACCGGGGGAAGACGCAGAGGTCGGAACCTGTGTCAACCAAAAACTGCACTTTCGTTGACGCGTCCGTGACAAACAGGCCGCTAGGCGTGGGGCAATGGTCGCTGGCCGCCATTAACGACTGCCCTCCGCGTTTCCCTTGCCAAAGGCGCATGGCGGTCGGCACCTGTTCGCCCGGGCTGCAAAACGCTGATGGTACCAACACCAATCTTCATGTGTCGAAGAGGAGTTGCGAGGGTCTCCACCCGACCGGCTTCTCGAACGCGGGCGAGCACGTGGCGTCGTCCGACCGGCTGACAAAGCCGCGACTTGGCGGGTCAGGTCGTCGATCCGCCTAACAAGGGCTGCCATCTCTCCTGTGGTCGACGCGCTCGCGACTTGAGGCCGAGGAGTAACTTCGTTTACCTTGTCTGCCAGCTCCGCTAACCCGTCGAGTTCCATAGACGCCTGCGTGGCCAAGATGGCCTGCATATGCGATGGCAGGCGATTCAACCATAGCGAGCGGAGAAAGTCGTCTGGCACGGAAACACCTGCAAGCGTCCGTAGGTGGCGAAGGAACTGGGACGGTTTCCGGTCACCGATCTCCTCGTGCTCGAGAAGTTGCCGGATCCTCTGCTCGTGTGATGCGGAGAGCCTCCGGATCAGCTCCGCCTTGATCCTCTCGTACTTATTCTCTGCCGGCGGACGCGTAATCACATCTTCCACTTCCTCCGCATATCGATTATTCAATTGCGCGATTACGTAGGAAAACTTAGTCGTATCTTGCGTTATCCCCGCGAGGCGAAATTGTCCTTCCAGCTGAGAAAACCACAGAGCGGGTTTCTCAGGCCAAAACGGTGGAAGACGCACAGCTACGCGGTTTATGCTGGATTGCTCCTCGTGGTTGTTGGCCGACTCCATTTTGAAAACCACGTGGCGTAAGTAAACTCACTATTTTGCGGCGATCACGTCGGGGTCACCAATGTGGACGCGAGATTCTACTGAATATTACTGACAATAGTGGTTTATTCACAAACAAGATAAAACACAAACAAAGTACGTCGCTCAGTATAGCGGCAAAGAAATCACGGCGAGGGCAGCGCGACGACGGGTGAGAAAGCTGATGCCACACGATAAGATCTGGCCGGTAGATTCGCGCCAACTGGTGATCTCGCTTTTTCTTTTCGTCGCCCGGAAATCCTCCGCCTAGTGGGCTCTGGCGGCGGAAGTGTTAACTTGTAGACAAGTAAACATTGTCAGCTGCCACAAGCATGACGTATTTTATGGATGATCTCTATTGTTTCTCAATGTCGTACTGGGCACGCAGGACGAAAACTTCATATGCATTCGTACTGGGTACGCCGCGGAGATCGCTAGATATCGTACAGTAATACCTCGATATACGAAGTAGATGCGTTCCTAAAACTTCGTTCGTATATTGAAATTTCGTATATCGAATAACATGACTACAAAGGGGCGCGTTCCCAATCTTAATAAATTCGCATCTTATAGCATAAAACTTTTATTAATTAATTATCACATTTTTAAAAGGTGGTCAACCAAATAATCTTCATCCCGGGGAGTGGCGCGAAAGAGAAAGCCCGGGGTGAGCGCGGAGTGCGTCGTCTCGGGAAAAATCTCGGAAGCCCGGAAATACCTCCAAGAAGCCAGACAAAATTCCGGGTCGCAGCTAATGGATTGTTGTTCGGAGTAAAACACTCCAGGACCCGTATAAGAAATCTAGGATTGGGAAAAAAAATCCGCATCCCGGAGAAGGAGATCGCTCGGAGCGCGTCGATTCGGAAAAAAAATCAGGCAACCTCGGGAATATCTCGAGGAGGCTCAGATAAAATTCCATGTCATCGGCGATGGTCCGGAGTCACGAGGAAAAAATGCCTTGACCGGCGTAAGAAATCAAGGATCGTGGGAAAAAATCCGCATCCCGGGGAGGGAGGCCGGAGCAAGACCGCTCGGAGCGCGTCGCTTCGGAAAAAAATCCGGGAACCTCGCAAATATTTCTCCAAGAAGTCTGAATAAATATCCTGTCGTAGCGGATAGTCCGTAATTTGGAGAAAAAAATGCCTGGACCCGCGTATGAAATCGAGAATCACGGAAAAAAATCCGCATCCCGGGGAAGGAGGTCGCTGGGAGCGCTTCGCCCCGAAAATAAACGCGGAACCCCGAAAAAAAATCGTCAAGGTCAGGAAAAAATTTCGGGTGGTCGGGGACAGTCCGGAGTCGCAAGAGAAAAATACCTGTACCCGTGGGAAATTCATTAAATATTCTCCACATTACCTTACCAGTTCTTGGTAAAAATGTTAGTAAGATATTAATGTTATTGTTAGTTATATTACTCATGGCAAATGAAAAATAGATGTCCAAATAAAAAGTTCGTTATAGCGAAACTTCGTATATCGAGTATTCGTATATCGAGGTAATTACTCTATCTTTATTTTTTTGATGCAATAAATTTTCCTTAATCTGAAAAACCTTGATATATTTCAAAACAGCAACCTTGGGTTTTCATATTGCACTTAGTTCTGCAATTCTACTCTCCTTCTTTTTACCTATATTATACGTAAAATTTTGTAATTGAATTTTTACGTAGTTATGTGAATTGTGTGTTCTAAAAATCCCTATTCAATGCTGAGACTAACTGAACCTCTGCACGAAAGCTATTGTGTGGTGGAAGAGGATGCAGGCACTGTTCATCTCCTTTATGATGTCTCTCACTCTTGAGATGAATATTTTTCTTATGCGTCAACACTTGAGAGCTATATGGAAAGGGAGGGATGGTCTTCGGATCTGGGCTAGTGCTTGGTTCAGCATTTCTTGAGAACCATGTAATGAGAGTGAGAGAGAGAAACACTTATCTGACATCATTGCACAAACAAGCCCATTCAAAGATATTTATAAAAGCATTATCAGAGCACATGGGAAGAGCTTGGATCACACATAAAATATTCTCTCGCTCTGAGGAAAACATTTATGCTGTACGGAGGCAGCTATTGTTCATTATTTTCCATTGTTACTTTTGTTTAATTTTTAAGAGATTAAAAGAGTCAAACTTATCAAGGCGTCAACTAATAGAAAAATGCAAGCCATAACTGGTGATGAAAAGTAGATGGAAATCTTACTTGAAAGTTATTCGGAAGAAAGTGTCATTTCAGAGAGTGATAGTGAGAATAACATTGAAGATCTTGCTCAAATTATGTACTAAGGTAAAAACCTATATTTTTTGGCATTTTTTTGTTAAGTATGCAAATACAAAACCTTATCTCTCCTGTCCCTGTATGCTTCTGGCATCTTTTTGTATCCTTATTTGAAGTTGTTTTTTTTACCACCTGCTGATTCTCTCTTGTCTACGATCATTGGGTCTCTCAAAGGTGAAAAACTTATGGGGAAGAGGTGGTGATCTATGATAATACAGTATCCGAGAACCTGGAAAAAAAGGACAAGTGACGTAAGGATAAGATGATTCTTCCAAGTGTATCATCTACAATTTTATTTCACGCTGACTATTAAATAAGTTAAAGAAGGTACATGTTTGGGGGGCAATGTATATTTTGTTTGCGAGAAATGGAGAACAAAAATGCAATGCCTTAGTCATGTGTGCGCATGAACCTTTCACTTAAACACACAATCTGGGTGAAGGTTTCAAATTAAACAATGTTCGCGAGTCACCAGACCAGATCATGACTTCGAATTTCTTTGTAGACGTATTTAGAATAATCCGTACTAAAAAGGATGCAAAATCCTATGATGTTGGCCAGGGACTACTCTTAGCTTCGAATTACATGCTATTTCAAATTATCCGGGATTGAAATAACGAGGTTTTGCTGTATACCAAACAGTGGTAATGAACTATAATTTTTTTTAAATATGGCCTTCAGCTGAAGCATGGCATTACTGATTAATTTTGGGAAATTCTTTAAAAATTAATTGTCAGTTGATGACTACAATTTGTTATTAATTAAAATAAAAGCTAGATTGCCATCCTCTACTACAGGGCTCCCACCAATTTTTTTCTAAATCATGTTAATTCCATCAAAATATCCTGTAAAATCCTGTAATATGTAATATCTTGGTTTTTTGATGCAAAATGTACAAATTTATGCTTTAAATATTTATATATCGCATATTTTGAGTAAAATTATTCACAACTGTTTATGCATAGCCCTGTAGTTTAAATTTAATCATACTTTTGTGGATGGATTTTTAATTTATTTTGCATTACAAATCAACAGTATCAAAGTTTTAAAAAATTCATTCAAGTTTTAAATGTGTAGTAAATAGGACAAATGCATTGAAAAAAATAAGTAAGCCATGGCCTGGTTTACAGTACAGGCCTTAGATTTGGAAAATTGTTAATAAAGGCTAAATGAAATAATTTTTATTTTAATGGTAGCAATATAATGGTTTAACAAAATTACACAAAGTAAACAAATTCCTACTTCTTTAATTTCCTCACCCTTTTGCTCATGTCATCTGTTGCTTCAAAATCTGCAAGATGTTTTCTAGATGAACATTAAATCACAACATTCAGCATTGGTGGTTTGAGTGCCGACCTGTGTGAACTTGTAATAAGATTCAAGTTACTAAAAACTCTCTCGACTTCAGCGTTGCTATGAGGAAGTATAAGCATTGCCTTTGCAAGTTTTCAATGTAATGGAAATTGTAGTTTCCATCTTCTTTATATTATGACACCTTGTACCAATATATGTCAATATAATCGGAACAATGGATTGGAGCTGATTCCATAGAGTGTAGGCCAGTGTTTCTCAACCATTTTCATTCCGCAGCACACACAAATAAAACAAGTAATGGCTGCACACTGCCCCCATTTTCCATTGTCTCTCTCTTGCTTCTCTCAAAATTCCATGGCACATCAGTTCATGTTTGATGGTGCACCACTGTGCCACAGCACACCGGTTGAGAACCACTGGTATAGGCAATGAACTCAGCATTAAAAAAGTCTAGGTCACCTTCGTCAAAAATATTTAGAAATCTTCTATCCAGCATTTTAACATTTTCCCAATCTCCTGATGTTTTCTTTGCTGGGTCAAAGATATTTATATTCTATAAGTGCTACATATATTTGCATTCATACGGCTACTAAAAAGAAGGGTAAGGAAAAAATATCAATATCTTTTAGGTTGCTGACCCAGTTCAACAGCTTGGTTTTGAATTGTCTCACATTAGGCAGCAGTTTCTGCACTTCATCCAAAGTATATTAACATACGTATGTATTTACAGAACAATGTCACCGAACTGAATATTATGTACATGATTTGTATTACAGGCATCCCTCGGTTGCATTTTTGCATATGTGCGATTTTACTTTTACCACCATTTTTCAGTATAAGCATCACATATTTGCATGAATGCAATTTGTTATGCACACAGTATGTACCATTAATATATTTTATTATTTATTAAATATTTCGTAGATTATTAATCATTAATCGTCCATGCAGTGATACCATTCATTGCATCATACAACAGAGTAGGATTTCCTGGGAGTTCCTACAGTGGTAGAATCTCTTTTCTTATTCCTATCTTTAAGCAAACAATGCACTTGAAATTCAAGTCTTGAACCCACTCTTTTTGTCCTGAAGAGGGGTTTTCTTCTAGAAAGTTACACACTGTTAGTGGTCAACAACTGTAAGGGATAAAACCCTTTCAAAAATATTCATTGAGTTGGGCAATGAAAAAATATTTGTATAGGAAGGTTCACTGATTGAAGGAGCTTCGAGACATCTGTAATTTATGACAGAAATTCAACACAAAAAATTAAGGAATTGTAAAAGTGGACGCTGCACAAGACATCCTATGAAATGCTCATTAAATACACTTTGAGGACTTTTGTAAGTTGAACAGAGATGTAAACAATACCTATTACATTATTTTTAATGGGAAAAATATTTTTGATTTACTCACATAGAAATATTAATACTCACTGAATTTCTTAGTAGCTTATGGGTTTTTAAGCAAACAGTTTAGATAAAATCCAAATTTCACTTTATAAATATCCATGAATCACAAAAATATCTCAGTTTCTTATTAAATATTCTTTAAAAACAGATAAAAATTCATGAAAATCGCAGCCCTGCTCTACTATTTAGCAAAAACTGTAGTAACTGTTATGTAAGCATTAAAGGCTCTAAAGTTCTGTATTATAACTAATTTTAGGCTTGGAAGCCCAGTTGCTTGGCATTGTAGTTAGGAAGGAGAGACCTGAACTGGAGGAGCAGAAAGACTCATTAGTTACAAATATAGCAGCTGGAAAAACATCACTTAAAGCTCTGGAAGATGAAATCTTGAGGTATTTGATTACAATTTGTCTCTTATATTATGTAATCACACAAAGTTAACAAAATAGGATGTTTTTTATAGACTTTTAAATGAAGCTGAAGGTTCACTGTTGGATGATGTTCATCTTATCAATGCACTGCAAATATCAAAATCAACTTCCACTTCAGTGAAAGAACAGTTGGATGTATCAGAAAAAAATGAGGTTGAAATTGATTGTGCACGTGAGGTAAGTGATTTACAGATAAACATTTAATACTTAATGATAATTATAAATATTTAATAATAAATAGAATGCCTTTAACTCCTTTCAGATGTACCGCCCATCTGCTCAGAGAGCATCAATATTGTTTTTTATTCTGAACGATATGAGCAGGATAGATCCAATGTATCAATTTTCTCTTGATTCTTATTTATGCTTATTTATAAAATCAATTGAAAAAAGTCCCAAAAGAACCAACTTAGAAGAAAGGATAGAAACTTTGAATGATTGTCACACTTATGCTGTATACAGGTAAGATTTCAGATTTTCTAAATTACATAATTAGTAAATAAAATTTTAACTCAATTTAAATATTACCCTGATTGAATTTTAAAGTTTTTAACTGTAAAAAATGGTTGGAAAATTTTTGAATGAATTTAGCTAGTGGAATGACCTAGAATGGGTGGGCATACTGTTTACCAGGTGAGCTGTATTAGTACTAGCAAGTGCTTTTGTGAGATACATTAGAATTCACATCAGAAGTTTCTTGAGATATAGTGTGGGATCTGATATATAAGTGAAAATATTATCTAAACCAGTGGTGCCCAAAGTACAGCACACTGGCTGCATCCGGCCTGTAAAGGGTTTTTGTGTGGGCCATGAGGGTGTGATGAAAAACCTATCCAAAATATGTAGTACACAAATTCATACATTTTATGAAAATTTTTATAATAAAACTTTTAATACTGAAATGTCAACCATAAAAACCTTGTTTAGACTTGATTTTCACTTATATGGCTCCTTAGAACATATAGATAGCTTCTAATTTAATCTCTAATCCAGCCTGCCAAAGAATTGGCAACTGCCAATGTGGCCCACCATAGGATTTGCAACCACTGATGCAGCCTGCCAGTAAAAAAAGTTTGGACCACTGATCTAAACAATTTTGTTGCATTTTAATTCAATATAATAGTTTTAATTCATTATATTAATTAATATTAATGGTTTAATTTAAATTAAAAAGAATGAAATTATTTTATATAATTTTACTGATTGTTTTCATAATGGCTTTGCAGACCAAATAAAATTTGCCACCTCCTGTCCTCAAAGCAGCATTTTTGCTATGAGACAAACTGGAAAATATTTCCCATGTTTAAATGCCTATTAATGCGTTGAAAAAGAGGGACTCTAATTACTGTAAGAGAGTCTTTTTCAACAATATAAGTTTCACCTACTACTATTGCATTCATCGTATTTAACAAAGAGGTAGTTTGAATGGGATGTAATGATATTTGTTAGTTAATGAAAATAATAATGAATTAAATAATAATGATAATCTCTCTCATAAATTGGATGTAATCTGTTGAATTATAACTGCTGCAAAATCTAGCATTTTTTCTTATGGCAAGTTAATATTATGCCAGATCTACTAAAAGTATTCATAGTAAGGCCAGTGTACAAAAGTGGAGATCATATAGTATTTAATGACTACCAGTTGTCCTTGATTAATGTCATTGTTGTGTTCCTGAAAAACGTTATGTTAATCAAAACAGATTTTCCAATATTCACAATGTCATAAATTGGGATTGTGTTCTCAGATAACCAATAGTAAATACATTTAACATAGTGATTAATTTTGAAACGAGAAAAAAGTCTGCTATGATCGGGAATCGAACCCGGGTCTTTCACTTGCCAGGTGGATGTTCTACCACTGAACTATCATAGCAGATCAATTTTCTCATTTCTGAACGCGAATGTTTTCTTGGTTGGGACGGAACTAGCCAAGCTAGTATCAAACTGCCCCAATGGATGTCCTCAAAGAGATACACCAAAGAAAACTCCTTCCCCTCAAATAGTGAGATTGCCAAGCAAGAAATTGATGGAATAAAGCAATCTAAAGATCCTAAGGGATTTGATGATGATGGCATATATGAGAGAGTACTATCTTAGAAGAACGATCAGCAGGATTGAAACCCATAGGAATGTTTGCTATGCCACATCCTGCAACAGTATCTTTATCAGTTCAGTATACATATTTCCATAAAATTTGTAATGATACAATATACTGCAACCTTTAGAAAGGGCATACAAAACCACTTGGTTGTCTGTGTACATGACAAGATTCTGATTTTGCGGAAGATGCTCTGCAGCCGTTGTGGCAACATGTAGGGCTGCCTCTGCCTCCACCAGGTGAATTAGCAGCTCATATATAAAAATATATGAATTTTGCTTAAAACTGGTTGCAAAATACATTTTTTTAAATGCTGAAAAAATAAAACGGCACGTTAAAATTCAAGTGATCCAGACGAAGGCCGAGTGCTGACGACTGGAGAGGAAAAGGGAATGCCTCATGCTGGCTTTCCCCATAATATCTCATTGGGAAAGGCAAGGGACTCGGGCATCAGTTGATGTTCGCCGCCACCAAACTGCACCACGCTGGGCATCAGTTTATGCCCACCGCATCCAACTGTTAAAATAACATATGAACTGTTTCATTTATCTTATTAAATTTTTAACACATTTATTAAACACTTTTATTAATAATGATTTTTTACTTTAATATATGGTTAAATCCCCATATACACTGTCAATTCTTGATGATAATGTAGAAAGCATCCCACTTTGCACAGAAGTAAATCACAGTTTAAGCACTTCCATGACGTTTCAATGCTTCTTCCAGAAGGGGTTCATCTTTTGTTAGAGCTGAAATAGGCGCACTTTTTTCCTGCCTTCAATCTTTACAATGCTGTGAAGATGATTAGGTGAAACAGTGGCTGCTGGTAGGCTTCTTTTATGGCCTAAAATTTTGCGAGAGGAGAAATTCCCTATCATTTGTTTATAAAGGGCAAGCCTAAAATCTTTCTATGTAAATCCATGCCTAGAGGTTGATGGGGAATTTGTTTCTTTATACAAAATAAAACTTTTCACCATGGCTATATTCACTACAAACACAAATAAATACTTGCACCATTTCTTAGTTTCCACCTACTCTGGTCGACTCTGTTAACCCCACCTATGTACTTAGTATATGGTGCAATGGATTCGGTACATGGGACCATGACCTGTTTGTTCCCTTTTCCTATTTTCCTGGGTACTAACACACTATTATTTGGATCACAATTATTTTGAAGGACACAAATGTCTCGGTTGTCATGCCACACCATAGCTGTAACTTTTTCTCACTGTAAACTTTCACTTTCTCCTCTCTTATGAAGTAATACTAAAGCCAAGATGGCGGACGTTGACGTTACATGTTCTGTATGTTCTCAAAAAATTACCGATTCACAAGTAGTGGTGACATGCAAATTAGGTTGTAATTCTGTATTTCATCATAGTTGCATTAATTTAAGCAAATCTATTGCGAATGCAGTAATTACTAATGGAAATCTGGCCTATCATTGCTTTAATTGTTTGAAGCAGCCATGTGACTCCTTAATGAGAATTGAAAGCCGTCAACTCGACGTTCTTGAGGTAGTTAAAAACTTGCAATCTAAATTATTAGATTGTATTGATATGATCAAAACACAGGGTGAGGAAATCAACTTGCTAAAGGCACAAATGGCAAAAAGTGCGATAAATTGCATGTGCAAATGAACGAATAGATCCTATGGTAAAGGACTGCAAACCACAATCGCAGGCACCATCGATAGTGCATATTAATTTGGCACCAATGCAACAGCTTTACTCAAGTGGAAGAGATCCTCAGCAAAGTACAGATGTTCCGCAGATGATTCCGAAAACATACTTGGGAGTTACCAGGGGTGGCAGCAATGACAAGATTGTACATAAAAAGGTAAACAGTGCACATCAGGTGTGTACTCAAGAGTCCAGGGGAATTGATGATGGCTTTACTACTTTATCTTACAAAAGGAAACAGAAGAGTAAGCCGGTCATTGGTTCTGCCATTGCTAATACCGAGTGCTTGTTATCTGGGGCACCAAGACAAATCCATTTGCATGTGTGGAGATTTCATAAAGACACGTCTAAAGAAGAGGTACATAACTATTTGTGTACAAAATTATCTGTTAAGTGTGACGATGTTGAAGTTGATCAACTAATAACTAAGGGTGATTATGCCTCTTTCAGGGTATCAGTTGACTATGAATTGCATGAGGCTGTGTCTAATCCTACACTTTGGCCAAATAATGTGTTGGTAAATAGGTATTTTTTTCGGAAGGTTCGACCGAATGCTCCTCAGGGCTGATATCTTCAGCCATTACGAAAATTATTATTTCTCATATTAATATTCAATGTTTGAGGAATAAATCCCTATAGTTGGAACTAGCATTAAAAAACAGTGAACCTGACTTTTTATGTGTTAGTGAACACTGGTTAACTGAAGTTGAATTAAGTGTTTTCAACTTAAATAATTTTACTGTAGTGTCCTTTAACCTTTTCACTGCTAAGTGCTCGGCGATCGCACATTCCGTGCAGTGCTAGATACTCCGCAGCGTGCTCTACCGCCCTGTGCTGAATACTTTTGGCGCGCAGCACTTGATTACTCGTTTGTTGTTTTATATGGTTTGCTTTCATAATATAGTTGTTTCAAATATTTCCCATCATTCTTTTTTTATCCGGGCTTTGGACCGGCACTGGCAAAGTTAAAAATATATATATTTTTATTTTAAATTTTTACGTTTTTTTATATTCAATGATTTTTTAAATTTTTATTTGCTTTGCAATTTAATAACTTCTTTGTGTATGGTACACCTCAAGACATGGAACGACACATAGAGCAACTTGGCATTTCTTGCAATTGTACCTTGTCTCCCGTCTCTTATTGTTTTTCCGACAAACTACGCACTTTCTCATTGGGAATTTACTTTTTGCTGCCTCTGATGCAATGCTAGCCGGAAAATGCCTTTCCATCAGTTGCAGATGTGAATCCTCACTCGATCATTTTCCTCCTCCTGATCGCTTTCTTTCTTTACTGAATTTTTCGAAAATTCCTCGGATTAGCGCCAAATAAAATTTTGCTATTGGAATATTATTTCCCATCATCACTTGCTAAAGGATGTGCGCATTAAGCACGGAAAGGTCGAATAATATAATCACAGTAAAAGTAGGCAAACAGTAATCCAAGTGTATCCAAAAACAATGTCCAATATGAAAGCCAAGGTCCAGAAATAAAAGTTGAGCGAAGCAAAAGAATAAATCCACAAAGCCAAAAAAAATGTCCAAAAGAAATGCAAAGATCGAAAAATAGAAAATCAGTGAGAGGGAACACAGCGCGTAACTCTTGAGAAAGACAAGGAGAATCTGAGCTCTGAAATGCGACGAAAGCATATTGAGAAGGAAAAAATAACGGTACTATAAGGGCATAGGGGCTGAGATAAAGTCAAGGGTCTCTTGAAGGCACCTGAAACACGTTGCCAAGTCGGGAACCTAACTCTCCCAAACATTCACTAAAACGCATTGAATGACATCTACCGGCATTGAAAAACATTCCTAAATATGGAAGAGACCGCTAGATATCGCTAGAAGCAAAAACGAGAAAACACGTCTCGAGCAGCGATGCGAAAAACCGGCGAACGAGATATGACGTCCTTAGCACTGAGGGGTCGGCATATCCCGGACGAGTTATCACGTCCATAGCACTGAGCGACCGCAACCCGCCGGGCGAGATATCGTGTCCATAGCAGCGAAAAGGTTAAAAATGGTGGAGTGGCAATATTTGCTAATAAAAGGCTTACCTATGAAATCAAAACTGTGCAACTTACAACAGGCATTGAAAAAGTTTTTGAGTGTGCTGCCTGTTCTGTTAAAGTTGATAATCATATTTTTATAATAATTGTTCTTTATCGCTCTCCATCAAGTGATTTTAGTATCTTTGTTTAAAAACTTAATCACCTTTTGAATTCTGTTTATAAAAATGATCAATCTCTAATTATTACAGGAGATCTCAATTGTGATATGCTTTCTAATTCACCTCAGAGAGCTCAATTGCTGAATGTTTTCAATGCCTATGGTATGAAATCTTTCATCTCCTAACCAACACGCATTACTTGATCATCCCAAACTCAATTAGATTATCTGGTTTCCAATTATAACCCACTAAAAACTTTTTTAGAGTCTTTGATCTGGGTTTATCTGATCACTTGGCAATCAAAACAACCTTCAAACTAAATCTCCCTGCAGAAATTCACCCTGTCTTTTCTTTAAAAACCAAAGTCTTCTCCAAAGCTAATGTTACTAATCTTTGTTTACTATTAAAACGTGAAGATTGGTATGATATTTATCATGCCAATTCATTTAATGAAAACTTGAACTCTTTTTATTTGAAATTCTGCTATTTATTTAATTGTGTTATTCCTACCATTAATGTGATGACCGGCAAAATGGTACAAGTTGGTTATCTGATGATATCATAAGGCTTTTAAGGACAGTAAAAGACATGGCTTATTATAATAAGTTATACAAAACATCAGAATACCGTTCCAAATTTCTATTTACCAAGAAAATTTATAGTATGTCAATCAAAGCTGCTAAATAGTCCTATAACAATGACAGATTATTTAATGCTTTGAATTAGACCAAAGAAACCTGGAAAATAATTAAAGATGAGTTGGGGTGAGATACACCTAAATATATTCCAAAAATTTATGATAGCAGGGGTGACCTCATCAATGATCCTAAAATTATCTGCAATTTCATTAATAAGGAATTTCTCAATCTTCCAAATTCCCCTCCGAGGGGAAATGGTATAGATCTACCACCTAACAAAAATAGCACATCTAACTCCATGTACCTTTATCCATGTGATGAAAAAGAATTAGTTCTTTGTCTTCACAAGCTAGGCAGAGGTGTATCATCTGGTTTAGATGAGATACCAGGTAAATTACTATTTGAATGTAGAGAATTCATACTGAAGCCTTTGTTGCATTTAATTAATGAATCTTTAAAACATGGTATCTTCCCTGAATCCCTAAAGGTGAGCAAGGTTATTCCAGTCTTCAAAAATAATGGTGAAAAAGACTGTGTCAATAATTATCGACCCATATCCCTTCTCTCCAAATTTTCTAAATTATTTGAACTTGTATATTTCAATCAAATAGTAAGATATCTTGATAAACTTGATTTAATCAATAACTCCCAGTGGGGTTACAGAAAAGGGCAATCCATTGAATCAGCACTTTTCAACGCTATGGACTATATTTCAAAATCAGTTGATAATAAACACTTGACTCTTGCATTATTTTTTGACTTGAGCTGTGCCTTTGACATGGTAAATCATCCTTTACTTCTGCAGAAGTGTTATCATATGGGAATCAAAGGTATTGCACTCAGCTGGATAAGTTCATATCTTGCAAACAGAATGCAACAAGTGGCTCTTACAATTGATAAGGCAAAATTTCTTTCTGATCCTCAAAATATCCCATCTGGAGTTCCACAAGGATCAATATTAGGCCCCATATTTTTCCTAATTTATATTAATGATTTGCCGTTAATTAACAAAATACCAAATATAAAAAGCATTATTTTTGCTGATGATACAAATTTCCTAATTTCAGCACCAAACATTAACTCACTTCAATTGGAAAGTCAAAATATTTTAAACAACATATGGAATTGGTGTCAAGTTAATAAATTATCTCTCAACTGTAGTAAAACCCAATTGTTCTTTACTCAAGAATCTTCCCAATAGACATTAAATTTGATTTTAATTAATGAAAGAATTCTCCCGTCCTCGAGCACCAAATTTTTGGGCTTACATTTTGACCAATCTGGTAAATGGTCCACCCATGTTTCCAAACTTATACCTAAATTGAATTCATCTTTATACAGTATCAGATTCCTAAGAAACAGTGTATCTATTGATGTACTGAAATCTGTTTATTACAGTTATTTCTATGCTCGAGCATCATTTGGTATAATATTCTGGGGCTCCTCACCATCTCTGCTGCAGGAAGTATTTCTTGTACAAAAGCAAATTATTAGAAGTATGCTATGTGAACCTTACAGAGCTACATGCAAGCCTCTGTTTAAGAAACTTGGTATAATGGGTCGAGTGAATAAAAACTAAGCAAATGCTTAAAGCATTAAGCAAAAGCATAAGCATTTGCTAAAAGCATAAGCAAATGCTAAAAGCATTTGCTTCATATTGAGTGAATAAAAGTTTGCTTTTGCTTATAAGCATTTGCTACTCAGTTTTAAGCAAATGCTTAAATTTTACGGAAGAAAGCTCTTTGCAACTCTTCCTTCACTTGTTTTTGTTTACATTTAAAGTTTTACATAGTTGAATTTCAAACTAAAAACATAAATATATTGGGTAATATTTTTTAAAAGTTAATTAATAATTTTTTAAAACTATTTCTTTTATAACTGAATTCGATAATATCACAAATCATGGGTGCATTTTTATTCAATTAGTTATAGTAATTTTATCCAGTCATTTGCCTTTATAGTGATTTTGGACGCCACAAATTTTTCTATCTTACATACAGTTGTGCATTATACGCGCTGATCTTCCCCGACTCCTATTTGAAATTCGGTATCACTTAAGTACCTTTAAAATATTTCTATCTTCTGTTTGGAAGACAGTACCCCGCCACGTCTCTCTTGATATTCTCCGAGTAACAGATTTGAAGTATAGGTACTTAACATTTTCTTCAGAGAAACGATATAAATTTTTATAACCGTTGGTTGTTGAAACTTTTCTCGTATTTTTTAACCTTTCGTGTCACCATAAATTACCATATTTATATTTAGGATCAATTATCATGAAAATAGAGTACCTGGAAATATTTTAGCAAACCCTTTACCTCACTTAAAAAAGTTTAAGCATATGCTTGAAGCATTAAGCAAAAGCTCGGTTTTATTCACACAATTTTAAGCAAATGCTTAAGAAAATTCCTAAAAATAAGCAAATGCTTATTCTTTCTAGCAAAAGCAAATGTTATTTTTTTTATTCACCCCAAATTAAGCATTTGCTTAAAAAGTGAGGGAAATCTTAAGCATAAGCATTTGCTTATTTTTTATTCACTCGACCCATTATCTGTCCCTTGTGTGGATATATACTGTCTAACAGTGCTGATAAAAAAGAATCTTTATCTTTATCTTCCTCAAAATATGGATTACCATGACCATGCCACAAGAGAGAATTTAACTATTCATTTAGGGTTTCATAAAATATTGATGGCTTATAGATAGATATTGAATGGGATTGAAACTATACAATAAACTGCCAAAGGGTATCAAACTCATTAACAATATCAGTAGATTAAAAAATGAGGTAAAAAAATTCTAATGGAAAAATGTTTTTATGATGTGAATGAATACATGTTGTCATGATCCTGTTTATTAATTTATTTTGTGATTACAGTTTAATTTTTGTATTTCCTTTGTATCATCCTAAATTAGAGGATTTTTCCCTTGCCCAGAGTTATTTCTCGCAAACCCGGTCCCGTTTTCTTTCCATCTTTAGGATTACTGCTTGTGCGATTGAGTGAGTGAATGTGTGAGTGACATCAGGTCCCTGGCATGGAGTAACAACCCCTAAACCTGTAAGTTTATAATTTTTATTGTCTTTTGCCTTTTCCTGCTTTTCCTCCCCCTTTTACATTGTGTGTCTCTAATTTTGAATTTTACGGTTAAGGAGTTAATTCTATTTAACAAAGTATTTTCATGTAAGTGACGTTGCTTGTGAAAAAAGCAAGAGAAAGAGGGTTACGAGGTCCTGCAAAAAATTAAACCAGCTTTAGATGTTATGGATACTTTCCACGAAAAATATAAGCCAGGTCAAGAATTCAGTATTGATGATCTCTTTTTTCGAATACAAGTGTGTGGTGCACCACAAATTTGCCCCTGTAGGACAAATGGTGAATTCTGCTTTTTATATCAAAGTTCTGAAGCATTTGAGGGATGCCATTCGGTGGAAAAGGCTGGAAAAATGGCGAAACAATTGGACCCTACACCACGACAATGTGCCCTGTCACACCTCCCTCACAGTAAAGCAATTTTTGGCAAGGAGTCAAGTTCCAACCATCACCCAGCCACTATATTCCCTAGATCTCACTCCATGCAACTTGTGGTTCTTCCTGAAACTCAAGATAAGGCTCAAAGGTTATCATTTTGCATCAGTGGAGGAAATTATACAGAATGCAACAACAGATCTCCGATAAATACCAGAAGAAGACTTCCAGAGGTGCTTCCAGCAATGGCAGGACCGTAGTCTCCATATTTATTTATTTATGAAAATACTTTGTTATGTTTATGTACCTGCTAAAAGTCATACAGTTCCAAATTATGGGGCAGTCAATATCCTGACTTTGCCAGTAATCCCTGCTTTCAGGTAAATCAAATATTCCCATATAAACAAGCACTCCGATATATGCCACTATTTCCTCATACATAATGTCTACCCATTCTCTATCAATCTTTCTAATACTATGTTGATGATGTTCTGCATATTTATTTGTGTTATCTGCAATCTTAAAGAAAAACTCCTCGCCTCCTAACATATATTTCAAAAAGGAAAATTCATCAGAACCAACTGCCAAGTCATGTATTGGTCCCCTATCATCTTCGAAATCGTTAGATGCTTCATAATGCAGAGTATATTTCCATTTTGCCTGCAGACCATCATCAGCTTGGGAATCGCTTGGAGACAGAGTAACCTCTTCCTCCAATTCACTATCATTTGAATTAATATTTTCACCCAATTCCCCTACATCTGATGAAAAAGAACTATCAAATTTACATAAAAAATCATCTCATCACTTTTTCAGCAATAGCGTCTTTACTCAAATAAGCCATTGTCAGAACTGAGAGGCATTTGGAAAAAAGTTTAAAATTTTTTTTCTGAAGTGCTTCTGGGCATCTGGAGATGTGAAAGAAGAGAAGTGTATAGGTTAGGGATAAACATTCTCAACACAAAGCATTGGTTCATAAGACCAAAAAGATAATGCACAGAAATGCAAAGTTGGTCAGCCGTTTTCGGCTGGCTTAGTAAAAAAGGGTATAATTTTGAGGGGCTGGTTTTGGCTGACTTCATACAGAGAGGGATAACCGTATTTAAAAAGTCTGTATGGAGAGGGTTAAATGTGTAGGAGTTATTATGTAGAGACTGGATGTTCTTAGCCAGAATGATCCCTCAGCTCAGTGATGTTCAAATTCAAGAATTAGACTTGGATGGTAACCATGCTTTGCCATATTACAAAATTAGAGGCAAGAGCTTCAACTTTCTACGAGAAAAAAAATCAGGAGTGGTAATACAAATTGAATTGAGAAATAGTTAATATAGCCCGTAAGGCATAAAGGGGGTGACAAACAAAGCTTCATGTAGAAATATTGTCATGGCTGTTAGGTGGCAAGCCTGTTTGGCCACCTGGTGGAGCATTAGGTGATGACAAAACATTGGAGGGTGCACAAATGGTCGAATTGGGAGCAGTGCATTCTCGTGGGAGTTAAAGAGAACTTGTGTGGAGAAAGTTTGGCATGCTGTATTAAACAAACTACATAAAAAGATATTATATGCATTTTAGGTGCCTTGTTTCAGCAAAGTTATCCTCTGATTAATGATTATTTCTGTTGCTCAAGCCTCTCCAATAAATTTTGAAGATTTAGCTTGAATGTATCAGCAGCTATAAGAATTTCAAGAGACTCACTCAGTTTCAGACATTCTGTAGGAAATCAGGCAAGCTTTTCCAAATTCTTATTGCTGCAGAACCACTCAAGAAGGGCCAGCCCAAGATATTTTGGCACCTCAGGCAATGAATAGGGATGGGCAACTTGAGATCAATCATTTTTGTCACGATTCACATTTTTTTATCAATGCATCAACAGTAGAGTTGATCTGTATTTGGAAGTTCATCACTGAATACTCTACAACTCTTTAAGGCCCATCACTTCAGTTAAAAACTCTCTAACTTATTTCCTTTCAGAATGGTTTAATCAAGAATTCAACAATATTAAATTTATTAGCAAACACTGTCAAAGGCTCAACCAGTCTCACAACATCCTATGCAAACAAACTATTTGCATGACCATGGGAAATCCTTTGTCACTATTCATAGCAAAGCATTTCATGACATACAGTAAAACCTCATAAATTCTAGCATTAAAAAAATCTGATTTCTCAAAAATCCTGCACTTCTTGAAATTTTTAAATTTGAAAATTTTCACTAATGCAGCAATTACTCCATTGCTCTGGGACTTCATCAACTGCAATTGTTATGCCTGCCTCATGAGCTCCAGGCCATGCCCAATTATGATAATATTCATTGAAATGTTTACATTTGTAGCGATTATGTGTTTTTCGGAAATGTTATTGGTACTTTTGTTCAAATTTACCTTGAAATGGGTACTAAAAAGCAGAAATATTCACCACAAGTAGTGCTATTAAATGTAAACATAAAACTTTCATGAGAGAAATGAGTTGAATTACTATGTAAGCTTGAAAAAGGCACTTCAGTGAATAATATCGCAGGATTTAATTAGCAAAAATATTATTAAAATTTTTCATAGTGATTCATCTAAAGCTATGAGTAGCCGTAATTTACTGCACGTTGCACTGTGTCTGTAGAGTATTTTTTCAATAGTTTCTGCAATGAAAAAGTCAAGATGTTCCTGTTTCAGGCCTAATGCTAATACACCAAATGAAAAAGTTTCATGATTACTTAAAAATTACTAAAGCCTGCAATTATTCTACATCGATTAAAACTTCATCATGGTATAGATAATGGTTTCAGGCATCACTTGGTAGAATTTCTTCATAATGGAAAAATAAAGAGACTTGATGGTTTATGTGGAATTAACAATAAGTCTCTTTATTTTTACATTTATCATGGTATACAAAAATAGGCAGTTTCTGGCGATAGACTTTGTGCTGGTTTGGATACTGCAAAGAAATTTATTGACAAATTTCCCAAGTTTGTTGTGGATAAAAACCTTACTGCCAAGCAAATCTATAATGTCTATGAAATGGAGTTATTTTGTTGGTGTCTTTCTCATAGCACACTTGCAGCTGGTGATGAGAACATGGCATGTGGAGTGAAGGAATCAAAGGAGAGGCTGATGGCTCTTGCATGCCCAAGTACAGCATGCATGGACAAATTCCAATTTATGGTGATTAATAAAAGTACACACTCTTGATCTTTAAATGGTTTAATAAGTTTTCCTGTCTATTACAGTGCATACGAACATGCTTGGATAACTTCTCAAGTAACATTAGACTGGTTTTAGAATAATTTTGACATAGAGGCACAAGCTAAGGGCTAGGTGATGGCTGCAAAATTATTTTGATATTATATATATCTGTTCAGCCAACCCTGTTAATTGGTCATATGCCTCTTAAGTTTGGTAGTAGAAATGAGAAGAGAAAGATAATGTAACAAGCACATAATAACAAGTTATTGCTTTGTTAGAATATTCGTGTAAATTTTCAGAGTCTTTGACCTCCTCTAACTCCTTCCTCACCAATTTTTTGGATAAATATACACTTTTGTAATATGATCTTTTTTCCTTTTGGAAGTAAATTGACCATAGTCATGCTTTGCTTTTATTGTTGTAGCAATGTAAACAAAACAAAACTACCATAGTAATGGACCTGTATAGATAGTTCATAAGAGGTTTTTAAAATTCTGCAGAAAGGCAAATGGACTGACAGACAAAGCTCAAATTTAATAGGGTTCTTGTCTGTCACCAACCAAAATTTTCCTATAAATCTTACCACTCATCGTTACTTCAAAATCTTGCATCTGGGCAGAGTAACATAAACATGAAAACATAAGCAATTAAAAAGGAGTAAAATGGAATTTCTTTAATTGATGTTCATTATTTATGTGTTAATGAACCCTCTTTTATGATTCTTCATGTATTAGGTTACGAAAATAATGAATTTAAAAATATCCAACAAATGATTGGTCTCAAGGTTGCTGGATTTATTTATTTAAATAAAATCCAAAAACAGCCACTATTAGGCCTATTACATTAAATTTATAAACAAAAAAAAATAAAATACTAGACAGAGAAATCAACATAAAACAACAACAAACAGGAAAAGGAATGAACGCGTATAATATTAACAATTAAAACAAAATGCTTATTATTGGAAGGAGAAAAGAACAGTGGTTAAGAGAGCAGCTAGTCTCACCCATGGGTGAGAAATAAAGAGGGAGAGAGAGTAAATATTAGGATTTGACAATTAAGGAGTGGAAGGACATGGAGGATGAGAATATATCTAGAGAAGGATAAAGGATGCTTAAGGAGTTGTAGGTATATGGAATACGGTGGAACATTGAGCACTGTGATACAGAAAGATGGAATTTAGGTAGGTGTAATACATTGTGGATGCGAGTATGACGTTGAGGAACGTGGAGAGAGAAACATGGCAGCAGGTCATTGGATCTGAATTTACCATTCCTTACTGAATGTGGGAAAATAAGGTCTTTCACTTTTCGCCGGAAAGGGAGAGAAGAGATCCCGAGTGATGACAATATATGCTCGAGGGTTGAATTACGGAAGGATTACAAATTACTGAGAGGAAGAAATTGAGAGGGCAGTCAAGAAGCTTCAGGTCAGAGGGCAAGGCAGAGTTCCGCACAGGTGAACAATAATCAATCATAGGAAGGATGCAACCAGAGAAGAAGCATTTAAGAGCAAACGGGTTCATCAACTCAGTGAATCTGTACAGAAGTCTGACAAGGGACATGGCTTTGGATGTAGTGCTTTTTATTTGTGCAGAAAAAGTTAGTTTTGGATCGAAGACCACTCCAAGGGCACATTGGGATGATACTGCAGGTATGAATTGATTGGAGAGGAAGTAAAATGTAGGAATGGGTTTGGTGCGAAGGGTGAAGGTTAAGGCGGAGGATTTATTAGGGTTAACTTACATTTTCCAACAAGTGCACCACTCTGAAATAGAATTAAGAGTGCCTTGGATAGACTGACTGACTGCAGCACTATCAACTCTCTTAAAGACCTTGCAGTCATCAGCAAATAACAGGATGTTGCATTGATTAGACAGTACCACATCCACAATGTCATCAATGAAAAGAGGAAAAGAAGGAGGCCGAGAACACTGCCCTGCCGAACACTGGAAGTGACAGGAACAGATGGGGAAGGATGACCATCTATTACAACTGTTTGAGTGTGAAGAGAAAGGAAATCAGTGAGAAGGGAAAGAAGGGGTCCATGTATGTTAAAGTGATATTTAAGTTTGTATAAAAGAAGTAAGTGGTCCACTGTGTCAAAAGCTTTGGAAAAATCGATGTAACACACATCAAATTGAGAGGAAAGTTCAAAGGCAGAGATGATGTGATTATGAAGTACGAAAAGATTTGTGAGACAGGAAATACCAGGAAGAAAACCATGCTGATGTGATGAAATGAAGGGAAGGGTGAAATATAGCAGACAGTTGTGAATGATTCATTCGAAGATGATGGAAAGAGAAGGGAGAATAGAGATAGGTAGGTAATTTTTTATGCAAGCCCTGTTGCCCTTTTTTCAGAATGAGCGTTACATTTGCATGTTTCCACTGAGGAGGAAAATAGCCAGTGGAGAAGCACCTGTTAAACAGAATGGTGATTGGAGTCATTATGGTCATGTGTGCCGAAGGAAAAGGGGTCCAATGTTATCGTGACCGGTGGCTTTGTTAGAGGGCAGAGAGGAGAGAAGGTTGCAGACCTCATGTGGAGAGGTCGAGATGACCGATAGAGAAAGGGAGCAGAAGGGCTTCAATGGAGGGAGGACGGTGGGGAGGGAAAGAAGGGAAAAGTTAGAGGAGAAGTAGGAATTGAATAGTGAAGGTCTGTCTCTGTTAAAGCTCACTACACCATTTGAGTTAACAGAATTAGGAATCCTGGTCATCTTTCTCCTCTGGTTGATTAGGGTCCAGAACCTCTTGCTGTTGACATGCATGTTGGCAGAGTTTGAATCAATAAAGTTCAAGTAGTCACGCCTAAGGAGTTGTCTGCAACGGCGCCGCAGATTTGAAAATGAAGCCCGAGTGTGGATATTGGGGTGGGCTTTCATGAGTCTCCAAGCCATGAGTTTGTTTTGGAGACTAAGGGCTGTCTCAGCAGACATCCATAGAGACCTCTTTTGAGAAACCTTATGGTTAGGGACAAAATCGTCGATTGCACTGTTTAGGAAATCGTAGAAAAGACTTGTCGTTGATGGTGCCTCTCTTCAGGAGGTCCCATAGTGAAAGGGAGTGGTTAATGGAAGGCCAGTCCACTTTGTTCCAAGCTTTGAGGGCCCAGAGGGTGGGTGTAGGCGCACATTGGTGGAAAGGCAGAGCCATTGAGCCTTCTAATGACTCGTGGTCTGACTCAAAAATATTTCTTCCGGGGTTTACCGGGTCCACAATTTCGGAGGCAAGAATGTAGTCCAATGTTGCCGAATTTCGCATGGGATTTAAATTGCTTTGAAATAGACCAAGACCAAAAATGAAAGAATCAATTAAAAAACTCATCATGTGAATCGGAGGAAATACCACTATTTGGGGAAGACCCCTTAATAGATAAATTGAAATCTCCAAACAATATTCTTCTCCCAAGAGAATGAACATGGAGCACTGAATCAAAACAATTTTCTAACACAGAAATGTTGCTAGATGACAGTAGAAACAACCCACAAATTTATGAGGTAAAGTGTTGTATTTTCAAAACAAATTCACAAAAATTGAAATACTTGCTTTTTATGTGTTATATATGTAGATGATATACTTGCCATGTTTGGCACCAATTCCAACAACATAGATGATTCCATCCATGAATTAAATAGCCTATGCACCACAATTAAATTCACATATAAGGTGCAAAAAGACAATTCTCAGCTACTTCTTGACATATTTATCAAAAAAATTACAATAAAAAAAGAATTCTATATCTACCAAACTTCTATATACAGTAACAATTAAATCCCTCAAAATTCATTCCAACATAGAAAACAAAATTGTAGCCTACAATGCCTTGGTACATACATTAATAATAATAATACTTTATTTATCATTAAATAGGATTGTCACAATAGATATCAAATTAAATATACAAACAATTAGAAAAAAATATCAGAAAGTGATTTCACTGTTGTTAGTAAAAGTATTCGTCAACAGAATACAGATCTTGGATGTCAACCAAGATGCCATAACACATTTAAACTTGGCCATACTGACCAATGTAGCAGTTAAGGTAGAACATTGAAGTTATGAACATATAGCTTATTGCTGGTTTTGTACTTATTTTTTCATTTCATTTCATTTATTCCATAAAAGTTGCAAATACAAGGCATTCTACAATCTTCAGGAGTCGTCAAACAAACAGTCACAACACAAAAACAAGAATACACATTAGAATCATAGAAACACATTAAAAACACATAAAGCACTGTATACAGGCATCATTTAGAGCATAAAAAAGAAAAATTATTACATGTCAAATCTGTTTTGTGTCACATTACCTAGTTCCAGCAAAAATACACATTAAAATCAGACATATTAAATATAAAAAATGTGTAAAAACACAGTACAACAACAATTTGAACAAGTAAAAATTAACTTTGCCATATGTCACATATTAGGTCTTAACAAAGTTCATATATTCGTCAACTGTATGGAAGGGATTTTTTATTAAGAGATCAAAAATTCTGTTTTTGAATTCACTTTCAGTTTTCCCATTTTTATATTTCTGATGAAGAGTATTATACCACATGATACCTTTATATCTGGGAAGCTTTTCATATAATTTCAGCCTGTGCTGTAAAGTAGAGAAATCATTGTTACATCTGGTATAGTGTTTATGTATGTATTTGTTGTATGTTATATCTTTTACTTTAGACATATATAACAATGTTCTAAAGATTAATATTGAAGGTAGTGTCATTATTTTCAAATCCATGAAGGGTTGTCTACAGGACAGTCTTGGCTTTAAATTTTCCATATATCTGATTGCTTTTTTTGCAGAATAAAAAGCTTCTGAAAGTTACTTTTGCTAGTATGTCCCCATAGTTCAATGCCATACACAAAGTGTGGATGAATCAATGCAAAGTATGCAGTTTTCATAACATTTAGTGAACAGTGATTTTTCAAGTTCCGTAGAACATAGAGATTTCTGCTAACTTTTGCTGATACTTTTTCAATGTGATTATCCCAGGTTAATCTGTCATCAATAATCAAGCCCAAAAATTTCACATGATGGCATTTTTCAATCCTATAGTCACCCACATAATAACTATTTTCAGTCGTGTACGTATATGGGACAAATTCCATATAGATGGTTTTTGCCTCATTTACTTTCAGAAGATTTTCGTTAAAGTATTGGGCAATACTATTTAAAGTAATGTTTCCTTTGATTTTAAGTTGAGAGTATATTTTATCAGATACCGTAAGTGATGTATCATCAGCATAAAGAGTGACTATGCCTTCAGTAACAACAGATATAATGTAATTTATGTACAATAGAAAAAGGACTCCATTTTCAGCCATAAGTTTTGATGAGTATATGTATCCATTTGGTGATAGTAGTCTAACAACATTTACATGATTTGTTAGGTACGATTTAATTAGGTTGTTTGCTCTGCCTCTTATACTATAATTTTCGAGTTTTTTTAGAAGTATTTCAAAATTTTCACAATCAAAAGCCTTGGAAAGTTCGAGAAGGAATGATCTAAATGATCTAAATAGTCACAATATTTAGCTGTACAAAGAGTGGTTTGCAATGCTCCCTGGGATGCAAGCTTCTCAAAACTCTAACAGCTTTCTTCTGGGGAGTGAATAGGAGTTTCACATTAGCTGCATGTCCCCATAATTTAAGCCCATAACTTAAGTGGCTGTGGAAAAGGCAAAATATGCATACTTTACAAATTCATTAGTGACAGCCATTTTAGCTTCCTAAGTAGGATTAGTTAATAGAAATGTTATGATTACTTAAACTGCAGATTATGTTGTGTTTTGTCATTGTTTAATATGAAACCATTTACAGTGAACCAGACATAAGTTTCTCTGTGTCATGCTCATGTGTATATTTTCATCTTTGGACAAGGGAGGTATCATCAGCATACAACACTGAATTACAAGAAATATTTAAAGGCAGGTCATTAACCATAATTAAAAACAACAAAGGCCCAAAACAGAGTCCTGAGGCACTCCATGCTCAACTGTGACACTGCCTGACTGATGGTCATTAGCTTCAACTATTTGTTTCCTCTCACATAGGTATGAAATCATAAGATCCAATGCAGATCCCCGTGAAAACCATAATGTCTCACTCACATGCCACTAAATAAAACTATTTATAACAAAAAATTTGAAGACAAAACAAATTCTCACAGAACACACAAAACTTTAATTATAGATAAAATGTTTCAAAAACATCAATGAAGTGCAAAAATCAATTATATAACCACAGACCTAATAAAACCTATATGCATAATACATAAAATAATTATTAACCATCACAGACTGACTGATTCATCCAAAAAGAAGATAGGTTCAATGGGTGAGTCATAAAGAACATTCGTACTTCACTGCATAATTCAAAAACTCCCATGAACACATTCCCCCAGGATAGCCATTGGATCTTAGTGAGAAGAAGCAGCAGTAGTGAATTTACCTTAAGGTGTAGTTAATGGGATGCATATTTTTAATTTTATGTAATATTTTATATTTATTATTTGTATATAGTAAAAAATATGGTTGAAAATCGTTAATGTGATGTTAATTTGAAATTAATGAATAACGAATCAAATTTGAATAAAAATGCATTTTGTTTTAACCAAAAAAATGAGGAAAGGCCTAAGTGTGCAAGATTTGTAAATCTGCTACTGAGTAGCAGCATAATGTGTTGAATTGTTGGATACCCATTTCATTGCAAAAGGAAGAAAAATTTCTTGCATTTAAAGATTGAGCCTTTATGAAGTTAACAGTTTTCTTTGATGACAATGAAGCTCTTTAAGTATTTTTGCATTTCTCAGGTTCAGTAGAAGCTGTTTCATTTTTATTTGCAAATTTATCAGTTTTAAACCATACATAACATATGTTAACTATATTATTTGTCACAACATTATGAACAACACTGAAAGACCGATATTAAAACACATTCTGTATGCTATGGTGTTCTACTAATGTCATAGACACTGACAGAACTAGTATAGAATTATTAATAATGGGTGGAGACTAATATAAAGAAAGGAAACAAGTCCTATGATGTAATTCTATGCACTCATCTATAAGTACCACCGGTAGCATAAGATCTAGGGGCAGAGAGCGCAGATGGGCGATACATATTTTAAATTTAATTTAATACAGTAGTCTCGATAATCCGATCAAAACGGGACCGAGGAGTTGTTGGATTACCAAAAATGTCAGACTATACGGAAAAGAACAGGGTGAAACGAAACAAAAATTTGAAGTGTAACATAAATATGAAATCATCTTTATTAATAATTATCCTAAAGTACAACTAACATTATAGAGTACAAAACTATTATTTGAAGTTAAAGTTATTGTTTAAAAAATTAAGAAATTGAGGTTTGTTTCCAGGCTTTGCTTCTCTTCCTTGTGGTGAGGTCGCGCCAGCTTCTCAATAATATGACATTAGTAGCAGTACTTATACAAAAGTGGTAGAACAGTAGGAGCTAGGTTTTTGAAAGCTCGTGGTTTTTTGGCCTTTCCAATAAGTACGAGTTTTAATTTGTGGTTACCAGTAGCATTACTACAGGCTAGAATTGTCAATCTTTCTTTACTTCATTTATACCCAGGAGCTGAAGCTTCAGCCCAAGAAGCTAAAGTTTTTGAAGGCAGCATTTTATAGTTTAAGCCTGCCTCATCGTAGTTATATATCTGCTCACCTAACAATTCTTCATTGTCAATGAGATAGCGAAATTTCGCTTTAAATTAAAAAAATTCCTCTGAATTTGCCGATAATTTTTCACCATAGATATTGAGCTGCCTATTGCTATGGTGGATTATGTGGAATGTCAGACAACTGAAGGTCAGATTATTGGGACTCTACTGTACTTTATTCATGCATACCCATCATTTTTGATGAGCAATTACACTATTACATTAGAATCCTGTTACAATGCACCTCACTATATCGCAGGTCAAGTCATGTCCTAAAAAAAATAAAAAGATGCAAAGTGTATGAGCAACAATGTGTTAAGTGAGTTTAATTTAATGTTTTATAATTATTCCAAAAACGTTTTGGCACATTTTAGGGAAATGGCTGAAAAAATATTTTGAGTATTAGTGGTTATTTTTAAATGGATCAAGTCCTACATATTGTGGTCAAAAAGAAAAAGGAAAATAATATTTTCCCAACATCAAAATCTGGTCCTTTGAAAACTTGGTCAGCTTTTGTTTTCAAAATGTTGTTCTTCGAAAATCTCCCCTCCATTTAAGCAGTGTAATTTATTTCAGTCCAAGCTTTTTTTCAGCTTAAACTTTCCCAAACATATTGGATGTATTCAGTGGCAGTCCCTCAAATTGTTAAGGTTGCTGTAGTCCAGGGATGGTGAAACTATGACCCAGGAGATCATTTTATGCAGCCCACAATGCCATTATGAAAGTGAATTGTGAGATCTAATACAGATAATATTGTTTGTGTTGGTTAAAATTAGAACTGGAAAACCATCTCATGCAAAGTTTTTATGCTAAATATTATTAATTATTGATTTTCACTGATAGAATCTTTCACATTCCTTCAAGTAACTCCGATGTGAACACTAATGTGGCCTGCTGAAGCATTTGCATATGTTCAAGTACCTTGCCTAAGGAACTGCAACTCCTAATCAAAAATTTTCTCATCCCTGCTCCAGTCACTCACTTCAGAAACAAATTTCATTTGTCACTCGCACTCTGCCTGCATGCCCATAGTCACCTCCAGTAGGGATACTGCCTTACCAGTTCATTATATTCATTTTCCACTCAGTCACTTCCACCTCCTCTTTACCGCTTTCACATGATACACAGCCTTAGAGATTGGCTGTGCTTTTTTATATAATTACTTTCTCAATACGTAGTATAGGGGAAAGTATGGTTTTCATGAAAAAAATCGATTTCGAGATTTCAACACAAATACATGTTTTGAGGTCCCCTGAACACATTTTGACCATTTTTTCGATGATGTCTGTGTGTGTTATCATTTTTTTTGTAGGTGCTCTAACTCAAAAACTATTAATCAAGTCAATGCAAAATTTTGTATTTAACATTTTTATGAAAGTATCAAGAACTGATTAGTTTTTGGAAGTAGGTGTATACTCTTGTCACATCCATTTTTTGAAATTTTTGCTTTAATATTTGATAAATGTAAAAACATACTGGAATAAAAGTTGTAGGAAATTTAATTTTCTACAACCTTTGTTCAAAACATTTTCCCAATATAATGCATTGTTTAAGAGATATCTTAAAAACTAAATTTTTTAGCTGTCACAGCCACACCACCTACTGGCGACTATTGTAAACACTATATGCTTAGTTGCATCTTAGTAACACTCCTTTTTATTTTGTTAATTGATGGAACTTCATGGCTATATCCAATATCAGAAATCTATGGTTGGTGTTTATTTCTGTGCTTTGTAAAGTCTTGAAATTTTTCTCTCAGTTCCTTAAAATATTTATCATCATTTAACCTATTTGGAATTTTTAGAAATATTACAGGTATGGAGAAAGTCATGTGGTGGCCACATCATGTTTTTTGCCATTAAAATTCTCATATAAATATGGATAGACAGTAAGAAAATAGTCCTGCAACCTTTCAATATGTAATTCCTAATATATCTTGGGCGCAGGTGTCCTTCTGTCTCCTGATACCAGCAATATAAGAAGAGTCCTACTGTATAATAATAATATTGATGATGATGAAGTTATAAGCTGATCAGTTTTTGTTAGCAGTTGTAGCGGGAACTGCTAGGGGTCCCACGAGAAAGATGATAAAGTTAGATGTCAAGGCAGAGAGAGACAGAGTGAGTGAACACTATGAAGATGGTAACCCTCTTTTTGGCCTTGATCGTACAGTTTTCTCTCATATTCTGATAATACTGCCCATGGAGACATTATGGTGGTGTGGTATTTGGTTTGGAATTTGTTTTGATTTATCTTCTTTGTATCATTTCTTTATGGGTTGGAAAGTGAGAGGGGGGAATAAAAGTTGATCTGCATATTCAAAGTATATCTATTGGCACTTAACCTTTATCTGCCATGGGTACCCAAAACATACCTTTAAATGGTTTCACTCGCTCTCTTGAGTGCCCAAAATGTCCTGCTGGATTCATCTGCTTTGTATATGAACACAGAGGTCACCTTTGTGTTCAAAATGGCTTTATGGGAAGGGTGAGACACAGGAAAGTGTCACATAAATTAGAGTTTAACAGAAACTCATTATGTCTAAGTTAAACAGGTCAAAGGTTGGGAACTTGGTAGAGTGGAAAATGGTGTAGTGCAGTGGTTCTCAAACTTTTTGAAACGGCAACACACTTTCAAAGATAAAGAGGGTTTTTCAGCACCCCAGTCTTGTGACAAGCTTTATATATTTTTAGACATGGATATTACAACCTTTGGACACATCCATTTGCTGGTGCTACTACATAATCAATTTATTAGAAGAAAAATTATTGCCCTAATTACCCACCAACACATACAAGTCATTGATTTATTTACAAATCAAACTATTTTGCAGCATCCCTAAATATCTACTGTGGCATACCAGTCTGCCATGACATCCAATTTGAGCACCACTGGTGTACAGAATGAAGTATGGCTGATGGCCTGTAACTATTTTATAGACAACCCATGTGCCTATGAAGCATTCATAATCCAAATGAAGATCACTGGATAATGTGAAGAAGAAGAGAACCAGAACACCCTATGCCTGAGAGCTTTATTGGTGATGAAGAACCACTCAGATCTTTTGCGATATTTTTTTCATGCTGGTTTGATATTTTAGTATCATCTCACTCAGTTGTCAGCAAACCACCAAAGTGGGCTCTCCCAAGTCGAATGGCCATGCATGTAAGATCAAATACAGACATGATGCAACTGAGCCGCTTGGAAGTGAAAGACAATACTCATTGGTCAGCTAAAGGGAGGCGCTCACAATGCTGTGTATGTTCTTCAAAGAGGAAAAACACGTATAGGACTTTTAAGTGCTGTAAATGTGATGTGGGACTCAGCATTCTGAGCAGGGGTCAAAAGAAAGGTGCCGTAATCTGAGAGAGTGAGTAGGAATGAGTTATCTGTATTTGAAACACCAGTATAACCTTTTCACATTTTCTAAACAAGTAGAAAGTATGGTATATTCAAACATGAGATTTGGACAATTATTCAGAAATAGACAGCATTTTTTAAATACCCTGATTTAAATCTGGCAGCCAGGCATTACTAGTGGGATTTAAATCTAGCATATTAAGGTTAAATAGCATGCCATGCATTAAATTGTAAAACAAAGACAGTAATAATATTATGTAAGCTAAATTCCTACATTAACACTTCCCTTGGGTGAAATACCTCACCTCCTATGATTTTTTTGTGCTGATCTCTTTCATTTGTATTGCCTGTTATATCTCATGGTCAGTTTCTGGTAATTCACGAAAATACTTTCTCATTAAATCTATAATAATATAGCTACTTGTTCATCACTCATTGACACAAAACTCTTAGGTACTTCTAGAAGGGCTAGAAATCTGAAATTTGGCATGTATTTCAGTCGAGTGACACAACTGACGAGAAAAATCACAAAAACATTTTTATTTAAGCTGTCTATTTAACCCAATGTACCATTTCAATACCTCGTAAAAATATTGTGGAATTCAGTGCAAGGCTTTCTAAAAATGCATTTTTAAATTACTTCAAATTGGGATATGAATTTACGAAAAGAATAGTTATGTATGTGAAAAAATGGAGTTCTTAATTTTTGAAGGTAAAATTCAAATACTTACTGAATTAGCATAAATATCTGCTTTTATTCGGAAAAAAGTGTGAATTTTTTCCTCTTTTCAACAATGAAAATATTTAAATACTATGGCAATTACCTCAATGCTTTTAAAGGGATCTGATATTATATGTTACAATTGCAGTGATTTAATGCTTTTAATGAAAATTAATGCCGTCATAAAGAGTTACAGTGGAACTTCCATAACTCAAATCTCAAGGAAAAGTAATAATTATTTGAGTAATAGAAAATTCAAGTTATGGAAATATATTTTTAAATATTTGTATATAAACAGTGGAACTTCTATAACTCGAATATCATAAGAAAGCAAAAATTATTCGAGTTATACAAAATTCAAGTTACAAAAAATATATTTTCATTTTTCTTTAATCAAATTAACATCAAGTTTATTCCCATAAGCATACAATTAAACTTATTCTAATTTTCAATATCATGCATATTATGAAAAAATCATCACCAATATTTTCTTCCGATAATATATAAGATGTTACTCTATCCAAAACACTAATTGCATCACACACTGTGATTGAGGGTATCGTAGATAATTGCAATTCTCACGTACTATTAAAAGCGCAAACATTACGAATAAATTTGGGTTATCAACTGTAGGAAGGAGCGAATGGATTTGTTTTTGTCGAGGGCTATTAGGAATCACAATAGGAGAAACAACCCTAATAGCAGTGATGGTAAAATGTGAAAAGTATTTTAATGTTGTGTTTCATAGTTTTTTGAGGAATTTTAACTCTTTTCAATTGTTAAATATAATGGCATCATACCTATTTCTGGATATTTTATATCCAAATATGTGCTAAAGCCATGGATGAAGGTGCCATAATCTTAACAGAAAATATCCTAATTTTTCCATAAATTGAATGTATAGGGCATTGTCATAATGATGATTATTCTTATTGCTCATTCAGGGTGATCGGAGTCACTAAAGTTGAAATACGAAAACTTGGACACGAGCAGATTCCCAGAGAATTTTGAAATTATGGATAGTTGCCTTAATTTCACGGAAAATTATAAATATACTTTACTCATGGAATTTATTATTTAATATATATAGGCTCCATGTGACTGAAAATTCAGGAAGAAATTTTCGCCAATAAAACAGCAGTGCACTGATGACAGCCAATTAAGATGAGGCTATTCTCTCTACTGAATAATGAAATCGGTAAATCAGTCTGATATCCTGCTCGAAAACAGCAGAGCAAACAAAGATGTAATTTGATACCCATATGTCGTGATAAGCAATACAAAAAAATCACTACATAGTGTCGAACCCAATCATTATTCCAAATGCAGTGTTATGCAGTTATGCGGCCAGTGCAATACAAATGCAAGAAAGTTCTCCACTACACCACAGACGACCATCCAGTCTCTCATTGTCTCTTATGCTGTGCATATTAGTACTACAGTAAAAGAGATGAGAGTGGAGGGGATATTGTAGAATGGAGATGACAGATTTCATGTGATACTGTTTGACCACACTTGAGGAATTTTGTCTCCTTGCCCGCAGAACTTGCGTTTGGCCAAGACAACCTTCCAGCACTTTAAATCTCCACTATTATGTTACTCGCAACAGCCACCACTTGTGCTCGTCTGCTTCCTTTTATTGGTGAGTATAATTTACAGTGGTAATTGTTTTAAGTCTGTATTTAGCGCATATGGAGTGAAAGAAGAATGTCTTGGAGGGTAGTTAGGATTGCTTATGGAACATATCCCTATCTTTTACATGCAAATATGGGTTCCTTTTATGCGAATTCGCTTTATGTATCACTTTTCTGGAATGGAACCCCTGCATAAAGAGAGGGAATCCTGTATAGTAAAATGGTCGGTGAATGAAAAAATCCATTATATCCAAAGATCTGTAATAACTGAGGCCAATGTAACCAAGGTTACTATATAACTGTAAGAACACTAAACATAAATGTATACAATATAATTTTGATAAATAAGAATTTTTCTTTTATATAGGAATACTTGTATGGGCCTGTTTGAGAGGCACAAGCTCCTGTTTTCATTTCATATGTGTGTTAAAATTTTGGAAGCAAAATGTGAAGTAATTCCAGCAGAATATATGTTCTTACTCAAAGGAGGTGTAGTTTTGGACCATGATGAGCAAATGGACAATCCTTGCCCAGGTAATTAAGTGAAAGTTTTTTTCTTTGGCAATAGATTAATAACAGGAAATATTATTTTGATTTTTATTGTGACTGCATTTAGGTTGGCTCTCGGATGACTCTTGGGATAATATAACTGAGCTTGACAAACTCCCTGGATTTCATGGTATAATTTCTTCATTTGAGCAGTATCCTAGGGATTGGCACTTATGGTATATAGCTACTGAACCAGAACACACTCCTTTAATTGGTAAGCTGACTACACTTGAAACATTTTATCCTCTTTATATTTTAAATTGTACTTATCCCTCTGAGCTTTGTTTTTTCTCCTATGTATATGTACCAGCATTGCTTTTTTCTGGATTTTATTAACATTTCTTATTCTGTGACTTAGAAAAATAAAGAAATTTTATTAGAACTAAATTATTTATTTTGCAAAGTTTGTCAAATTTAACACAATTAAATATAGTTATACAATATCATAATTATATTAAATATTATCATAATAGCATTGTATAACTCATAATTACATTGTACCATAATGTCATAACATAAATCATAATTAGATTACATTGCACAATAACATTGAGCCATATAGTTGGCTCTCCCTGGAAAACGGGGAGGCGGCGCTAATGTTGGTGATCGTCACTTGATCAGGGGAGGGGGGAGGAGATGAGGATATAAGGCAAAGTGGCCGGAGACGAGTGGCTTCTCTTGGTGATTGGGACCTGAGTAACCAGCACTTTGGCCATGGGAATAAAGAGCTTCTTCTGAGGAACCTGTCTTTTTTTCTTTCCCCACATGCCCGCTGGGGCTCAACATAATTACATATATCAAAATTACATTACATTGTATCAGAGTCAAGACAGAAAACTAAAGCCACCTATTAGCAGAAAATAAAATCCATAATAAAGTAAGGAAGTGGGAAGCAAATGCCATCTATTGGTATAATGGAAAACAAATTCATGAATGCGTACTATACATTTGCAACTGAGTAGAAGGGATGAAAAACATGAGAATGCGCTAGGCACGTTGCCAACGTTTTGGTAAAGTTTGTGGCCAATGTGCTCAGTGCATCACTAAAACTCAGAGGGTTAACCATGTAGTTCCCAAAAAAAAACAACAAAAAGAACTTTTATAACATCACAATTTTATTTTGAAAATTCACGACCTGGGTTTCGATGCATAGCCTCATCATCAGGTGACAAATGGCCTTGACAAAGTGGGATTTGAAGGTTGAGTTATTCTGGAAGGCCTTAAAATATTCTTGGTGCCTAATGTTGCATTTTCTCCCAGTCTGTCCAATGTAAACACCATTACAGTCTTCACAAACAAGTTTATAGACCACTTCTGGCCGTTAAAAAAGATTTTGATGGTTTCTGTGATTTCTCCTTCTACTCCTCAGCTTTTGATTTCTGATACTTATATATTGCATGAACGTGTTTTAAATATTTCTTCTCACGAATTTCAAGAAAATGAACTGCAGTTATTGAGCAAGGGCCTGAAATTTTCACCTCACCTTTCGATTTCTGCATCCGATATTGAATATTTAACTGATGATTGTGACATTGCCTTACATAAAGAGAACCCCAGTGAAAAACATACTCTTACTCAGTCTTTGGCCAAATTATGTGACCTAAATAGTAACTCCATGCCCTACAAAAATAACCCTTCCTCTCAAAAAATGTTGTATAGTGAGAAGTATTAGTACAACATTGAAAAATGAAGATTTAGTAATACAAAAGGCAGACAAAGGCAACTGTGTAGTAATCTGTAACAAGAGTGATTATTTGGAAAAGTGTTATGCCTTTATTAATAGTCCTAATCTCAATTTGCTTCCCAAAGATCTCACAATCTCTTTTCAAAATTCTATTAGAGATATTTTATGAGAGTGCTCCCTTTATTCTCATCATGATATTCCAAAATTAATGTATGTACATGAATCTGCTTCTTCCTCAGCTTTATGCTTTACTTTACCCCTATACGTGGTTCTCAGTATGCTATACATGCACTATACGTTCTGGCGTGCTTCATCTTATTTTAATTTTTTGGCCAAGCTAGCGGCTTTATCAGAAAATCAAAGAACAGCATTGTCTCCTAGAGGGATTCAACTTCATAAACATATCCTTCGGTACATGAATAGGCACTCAGAATGCTAAAAAAATCCTCAAAAATATTTTTTCTCTCGTCTAGATGGTCCGAGCAGGCCTGCTTCGTAAGCATTTCAAGGGTCTGTTTCACTCTCCTTTTGTGTATATTAGCACGGTATCTGGTTAGTCTTACTCCTTAGTCAGGCATCTCATCTTATATTGCTTCCTAGTTCTCAGTCAAGAGATTACTTTTGTGAGAGGAAGTCGAGACACCCCTGTTCGAAGATGGAGAGCAATAATAGTGGTTTGTTTTCGATAGATGAAATTGAAAGATTACTTGAGAATGAAATAGAAGACAGTGAATTACATGTGGATTCCGGCAGTGATAATTCTAGTGAAGAAGAGGTTGATTTTGCAGCATTAAGTATACCTCAAAAGTCTGAAAACGAAGACGAAAATGATGGTGGCTCATCAGGTAGGGCTGACGATTTTCACAATGCCTGGGTTTGGGTTGATTTTGACAGACGAAATGTTCCAAGAAAAATTCCATTTATTAGTGAGTTTGGTCCAACTACTTCTATTACTAATGTTCTTGAGTCTTTTACAAATTTTTTTGATACCACCCTAGCTGAGACAATTGTTTTGGAAACTAACAGGTATGCCAAAAATTATTTTTTAAATGTTGTTCTTTCCTCCCGATCTTGATTTAACAAATAGAAACCTGTTGATCTAGCAGAAATATATGTATATTTGGGAATCGTCATGTTAATGGGTATTGTTCAAAAGCCTTCACTACAATCTTATTTTTCAAGAAATCCACTTTGGGAAACTCCAATATTCCCCAAAACAATGTATTTCAAAATTTTTTTATTTTGTTGATAATTCAAAAATTAATACTTGTACTGGAAACAAAAAATTGTTCAAAATTCAACCTATCATCGATTATCTACAATGTAAATTTCAAAGTATTTATTTACCAAAAGAAAATATTGTTGTGGATGAATCTCTAACACTTTGGAAGGGATGTCTGTCATTCAAGCAATATATTCCTTTGAAGTCTTCTAAATTTGGAATAAAGACTTTCGAGCTTTGTGAATCGGACACTGGGTACTTATGGAATTTTATTGTTTACTCTGGGGCCGATTCTACAATTTCTGTTTCTGATACTCCAGATGGACTCAAAACATCAGCAATAGTAATTAAATTATTGGAACCTTTATTTCAAAAAGGTTATAATTTATGGATGGATAACTACTATAACTCACCTGATTTGGCAAAATTTATAACAAACCAAGGTACTAACGTTGCTGGAACATTACATTTAAGTAGAAAACATGTCCCAAAAGAGATAAAAATCTATAAAATTGAAGAAATGGGAACACATTTCCAAAGTAAGCAATAATGTTATGATCATGACGTGGAGAGATATAAACCGGTGACATTCATTTCGACCTTTCATACCAACAACTTTCGAGAAAAAGATGGGAGTTTCTAAACCAGTATGCATTTTAGAATACAATGCAGCAATGGGAGGGGTTGATCTAAAAGATCAGAAATTACAGCCCTACCTACTTGAATGCAAAAAAAAAACAATAAATGGTACATTAATTTATTCAGACGATTGTTAAATGTTTCAGTACACAATGCACTGGTAACCTTCAATAGTTCTCAAAATAAGATGAACCATCTCAGCTTTTGTCTTCTGCTAATAAATCAGATTCTAGAAAAATATGGGAATATTTTCGAGTCACCAAGCGCCAGATGACCCCCCATAAATCTGTCACCACGCCGTTTACTCGAAAGGCACTTTGTAGAAAAACTACCACCGACAGGGAATAAAGCAAGGCCACAAAGAAGATGCACAGTGTGCTCGGCTAATGGGAAAGAAAGGACACCATATACTGGTGCCCTGACTGTGATTTGGGCCTGTGTTTAGAGGAATGCTTTAAAAATTACCACACCAAGGTAAATTTTTAAGCACAGAATCAAATGTCAAAGACTTTATGCTGAATACAACTCCCAGTATAGCATAAGTAAACTCTTTTTTATATTCATTAATCATTTTTAAATAACCTGCAAAAGTTTTACGTAATTTAATGAATAATTAAAAAAGATATAAAACATCATATAACAAGCTGCACGCTCACCATTTTTAGCGAAATTTTTTACCGCAAACATGACCTCCGCGTGCAGAAATCTCGACCGGGTTGAAGGGTTAAAATATATAAATCTGATATCCACATCAGACCAGTTATGTACAGTATTGGTACTCTTACCCACAATCTAGCATGGATGTTGAATGTTTTTGTGAACAATTTTCTGGCTTTCTCACTGGCTCATACCATTAAGAATTTGCTGGATTTAGTGGAAAAAATTCAACATGAATCCTCCCACATACAGCTAAACTAATATCATTCAAGGTATGTAACCCTTTTATGAGTTTTCCTCCCGCTGAAGCTTTATCTCTCATTGTTCAATTACTTATAGATGCCAATACCCATACTAGAATAGTATATGATTTGTTTAAATTGGTCCAAATTTGTCTTAACCAAAATTACTTCGTTTTTAATGTCTTTTTTATAAACAAAACAATGGTTTGGCTATGGATTCTCCCTTATCCCCATTACTTGCCAATATCTTTATGAACCGCCTTGAAAAAAACTTTTTGTCTCCAGCAATAAAGGGCTTTAATACATCCACCATGGGTATAGATTCATTAATTTTTTAAATAGTTTGGACGAGAACATATTCTCCACGTGTGAAAAGTAATGCAATGGGTTGCTTTATTTTTTGGATTTAACTGTCAAAATTGAAGATAACAAACATGTTTTTGCGATATACCACAAATCCTCTTATACCGATAATGTTATCAATGCTAATTCTATGCAACATTTCTCACTAAAGTTAGCATCTTTTCATTATATCATCCACAGACTTGTAAACATTCTCATCTCAGATCAAAATTTTGTTAAAGAAGTTAGAATTATACAGCAGATCGCCCTTGCCAATGGTTTTCAAGTGGATTTGGTGGATAAACTCATTAAGAAGAAACAGATTACAGCAGCCATGGATTTCATCTTTTCTTCTAGCAGTGATGGTGACTGTTGCAGATAGTACAGCCTGTGTCTCCTTGGCAGTCTTAGCTACAATATTGTCAATAAATTTTGAATCCTCCATTAAACTGAAGAATTTATTGGTTCACTCTAAGGACAGTGTAGACAAAATGGACAGAAGTGGAGACACAAAGTCCACTTGGGAAGACTCCACTTTGTGGAAAGATTCCATTTAAATGAAAAAGAAACTTGTAAATTTCCACTGACAATTTTAATATACGACCGGTTTCACCTGCTACAGCATCATCAGGTGACGAAAGCTTGTCTGAGATTCCTATATATACGGAGAAGGAAGGAGGAGGTAGGGTAGGATGGTTAAATGAATAATGATAGGCAGGAAGGAGAACATACAATCAGTAATGAGATAATTTGAAAAAATTAAAAAATCGAAATTACCAAGTGAATGACAAAATTCAAACAGCTATGTATAACAGTAATGTGAGCAAAGTTAGTAATTAGAAAATGGAAGCAATTAACAGAAGTTACAAAAAAGGCATTAAATTACAAAGTAAAAAGGCAATAAATTAATTAGTTAGGAAAGCATTAAAGAGAATAATGGAGTGTGATTGGAGAAAACAAATTCATTAGTAAGTAAAACATTGTCTGTAACATCATGGATTACAATTTCCAACTGCTCTAAGAGGTCCAGTCTGTTGCCCTTTGATTCAAAGTGGAGAAACTTGGGAATGAATTGAAATGGCCGTTCTCAAATAGGTGCTTAGCAAACTGTGATGATGTGAACTCTAAACAACATTTATGTTCCTCAATCCTCTTCTTAAAACTTCTTCCGGTCTGTCCTATGTAATTAGCATCACAATTTGCACAAGATAGTTTATAGACACCACTTTTTGATAAATTAGATATGGAATCTTTAGTATTCTGGAAAAGATTGGCGTAAGTTATTGGGGAAAAGAAGGCGGGTTTGATGTCTTTTGGGAAGAGGTTAGAAATTTAAATCCTAAAATGTAACAAAGACAGCAATGGTATGGTATTAAATGAGTATTTGTACCTTTCCCCTTCTGCTCTCTTATTGGCTGTTGTTAATCAGCATGTGACCACATACCCTCCTTTCCCCTCCTATAGCCAATAGTGTCATCCTCATCCCTTCCTCTCATGACTGCCTTAACCACCCCACCACACCCTCTCCCATGCCTAACCTATATAAGGCATGTTTTAGACCCCTTAGTCAGCTGATGATAATGCTAAGCATCAAAACTCAGTTCGTGAGTTTTCTAAATAAAAACTGAGGTGTTATAAAAGTTATTTTTGTTGCATTTTTTAAGATGGAATACCACCAAGTGAAGGCCCATACAACCAAGTTCATGTAGTTCCATTTTTTTTAAATTGTAAAACCTATTTTTTATGAAGAGCCATTCAAAATATGCCTTCCAAAAAATTTGCCAATGTTCTACTATTATGATACAATTATCAATACTGAAAGCTTCATAAAAATACCTTAATGATATTACAAAATTAAAATGAAAAACTATGGTTGGTGCAAATCCTATGCTTTGTGCTTTAATATTCTCTTAAAACTTAATGCAGCATACATATCCATGGTGTGAGATAATATTTTGATTTGGGTAAGCTGTTTAGTATCTCTCAAATTGGGCAGTCACTGATTTTTGTTTTAGCACCTTACTTGTGGCGGGTGCAATTTTTTTTGTTTTTTCTTTTGTATATTGATAAATTGTATCTATATATTATGTAAGTACAAACTATTATGAAATCAAGATCTAATTACAAACAATTTGACTCACATGGTGAGTCATCCACCAATGTGTTGAAATGTCAAGTTAGGCAACCCCGCAACACACTTCATTTCCTCGTGCATTTTTCAATTTCATATAACAACAAGATGAATTTTAGACAATTATTTTATTATAAACATCAATTGATTAATGTATGAAAATTTATAAATTTAGAGATATAATCCTTATATAATAACTAGCGTAATTGCCCGTCTTATACGACGGGTATGCATGAATTAACTGTTAAATTAAAATTGAAATAATAATTAATGAAACCAACTTTTATATGCACTAAATAGTAAGCAATAAATATAAAGTTCACATAATTGTGTGTTCCAGGGAGTTAAAATAGTTTTGGGCAAATAGAAATTGTTTGACAAAGAAATACATATGGGTTATACAATTCTTATACGCCACAAATTATTTTTAATCTTTGTAACACTTAATTTTGTCTCTCTCTCCCTTTGTCTCTCTCCTTATCTCTCTCTCTCTCGTATTAAAGCATTCAATGCACGCATTCCTTACGCATCCTCCTATATAAACCATATAACACCACAATAAGAATTATTATTAATAAAAATTTCTTCCCCCCCTCCTAGTTGGTGCATCAATAAACATATCACGTACTTTTAATGACTAAATACTGCAAAACAATATATCAGAAATTATTCCAGGGAAATATTCTATTTCTATTATGTGATTTATTTTCTAATCAGTTTTAATCAACCAAACAATCGAAAATTATTTAAAACATACCTCACTTGAGTTCAGTAGTTGTAACACTTATGTTTATGTTCTTTTCTTCGCTGTAGATAATCCATCTGCCATGCACACGTAAGGAATTAAATGTATTTTGTAATTATAGCAGATATTATTTACTTCAGTAACCAATAAGACTATTTACCGTAAATAATTTATGTTGACAACAATTGGGTAGCTATGCATGAATTTTTCAAATATGATGGGTATGCATGAATTAAGTGTTAAGTTAAAAATGAAATAATAATTAATGAAACCAACTTTAAAAAGCAATCCATTTACATCCATATCTTATATGCTTATTTATTTATTTTTTGTAGTACATAGTTACCAGGTGATAAAATGTATTCTAAATTCTGATTGTGGTGCTGCATATAAATTGATATATTTTATCATTTGTTAAAATCAAATAGCGATTTATATATTAAAATTAAACATTTAATTTCTTAATTATTTATCACATTTTTTCAAGGGAAATAAGGTTAAACTTCCTCAAGATAAAATAGGCTTTTCGGAGGCCAATCAGATTCTTCAGATTGCATTACGTTATGGACAATGGCTATTATATATAGTATTCTCAAGTGTCCATCTGTCTGTCTGTCCAAGTATTTTTGGACATTTCCCAATGGAATTAAGAGCTGAAACTTTCACAATCACTAAACCCCCATCAATTAGTCTCTAGAAAAATCAATCATCCCGGAAAAAGTCCCAGATTCAACTCCGGGAGACAATTATATTTTCCCATAAGTTTACATGGGATTTTCTATTTTTCAAGGTGCAAGGTTTATTTCCTTCATTCATTAAAATATGTAAATATGGACCGAATTTCTCCATTTTTATTTTAATCGATGGCTAAAACTATAAAATATCCTATTCTTGGGGTGTTTAGATGTTACACAGAAGAATTTGTCAGAAACACACGTTTCTTTTCGAAATTTTATGGCTTTTTCGTACTCATCCGGGTGTTGCCAAGGTGAACCTCATTGTTGCCTTCGATAAATTAGCGCCTATTAAGCCTTCAAATAGACAAAAAAAAATGTTATTCGCTTCGTGCAATGTTTATCTTAATAGATTGCAATGTTAATAATTGAAGAATATTATTATTCAGTTAACATACGAAGAGGAAGAATAACGGAGCCAAAGAGTGGCAAATCAAGTCATATATTGATGCCAGAACATAATAAATTTCAAGCGCTTCATTTTCTGGGAGAATTCAAATGATTGTCACAAATTTATTAATTAATCAAACAATTACATTTACTATATATATATATATATATATATATATGGATGTCAACAAGGTGTTGGGATGAGGAAATCTCTCTCTGTAGCTGAAGAAGGAGTAGTTCCGAAAGCTTTACGTTTGTGATGTTTCTGTGTTTTTGTGTTATTTTACGTGTGTCGCTTCGACATCCCCGGGGCCTCGCCAACCTGAAGTCGTCTGATTGGTGAGTGCTCACTGGGTTTCCTCATCCCAACACCTTGTTGACATCCATATATATATATATATATATATATATATATATATATATATATATAGAAGGGCATAGGCCCGATAAGCTTGCGTGTTTTTTTGTCTTTTTGTGTTCGTGTGTTTCACGTGTCTCTTCGACGCCCCCAGCAGCCTGCCAGCTTGGTCCTCAACTTGGTAGGTGTCCGCTGGGCTTCCCTCAACACCTCAACACCTTGTTGCCACCCTCATCACTACCTTTTCTTTTCCTTTAGTTTATATATATATATATATATATATATATATATATATATATATATAAATACTAGTAGTTGGTGCTTGCATACTGCAAGCATTTCATCTTAACATAAAAAAACATTCATTATTCATCTTTCATCATTACACATATATTTTTAATTCTAAATATTTCACCTCCGCAGCGATTTTCGTTTTTCCCACATGTAAAAATAATATTTTAAAACAATCCCCAAATGTTGCAATTTTTAAAATTTTACACTTTCTCCATTATGGGGTACTAATGCTACACATTTTAGCCAAATGTTTAAGTTGTAGCACTTCTAGAAGTAAAATAATATGTTTCTAATTGTTTAAAATTAAATAATTTTTAACGGCCGCCGAAATTCATGTATGGTAAAATTGAAATGTTTATTTGTGCAAATTCACTATTTTGTGAATAATTTGAAAATTTCAGCTTCCTAGCTCATACCGTAGTACCTACACAGTTATCTATTTGTTTAAACTTTAAGAATTTTTAACTGCCAAACAAATTAAAATATCAAAATTTGTATAATCTTTATTTCGTTTTTAAAGGAATTGTACTTATAAAAAAAAATTCAACTCCGTGGCACATTCGGAAATAAATAAACCTTGAAAATTTGTTTAAACAATTGCGAATTTTTAGCGGCCGCATTGTTGCACTTTTTCTAGATTTTCGTTTTTTCTAGTCGGTTTTGCACAAAATCCTAGCTCAGAAAAAAATTTCGAATCTCCAGCACATCTGGAAGTGCCTAAACATTAGTATCCTCCTGTTATATATCTATTATATATCGACGACTCTTACAGAGGAGGAGGATATAACATACTAGTAGTTGGTGCTTGCATACTGCAAGCATTTCATCTCACATTAAAAGAACATTCATTTTTCAGACAGAAATTTCAACATTACAAATACTCTTTTAATTCTAGGTAGTATAGAAAGGGACAGTAAATAAAAAACATGAAACAAACCTAATTTATCCTACGCAGCAGGCACCTATCATTCATACTTGTTTCCTTTACAATACAAATCTTATATGGTGAGCCATTTGTTGTACTGGCTCATTCAATTTAGTGGCATGTCTTTTATCTCGGTGGTACTGTTAGAATGGGCATTTACTGCAATTAACCCTGGTGGATGTGTTGAAAACCCAGAAACTAGTTGCCCCTATTTACACATAAATAACAAAGATTGTCAAAGAAAATGTCATAGGACCATACTGCAATCAGGTACAGATAAAATTACGAGGTTGAGATGAACTGTTCATTCATTCCACCAAACAGTTTAGTTTTTATCATGACTATTCACACACACATGCCTATTATAAAAATTCAAAGATTTGATTTTATGAGCTAACCTTTAAAAATTTTATCTGTTGATAATTGATCTCTATTTTTTCTAATTTAAGGGCAATGGGAAGATATTTGTTCAGAATTCCAAAAGATGTTGTTTGTGCGCTGTCTACGGCCTGACCGCATTTCATTTTGTGCCACCAATTTCATAGTAAAAAATATTGGCTTACGTTTTGTCGAGCCTCCTGTATTAGATATGCATGCAGTGTTGGAAGACTCAAATGCATTGTCTCCTTTGATATTTGTTCTCTCTCCTGGTGTTGACCCAACTTCTGCCTTAATACAGCTAGCAGAAAGTGCTGGAATGGATAAAAATATCTATTCTCTTTCACTGGGGCAAGGGCAGGCGCCAATGGCAATGAAGTAAGATTATATGTAACTTATTTTATAAAAAATTCATTATAAATGTATTGTAAATGTAACATACAGTGACTGAATATTTTTACAGCTTAATTTCTACTGGTATGGGAGATGGAAATTGGGTATTTTTAGTCAATTGTCATTTGTCATTGAGCTGGATGCCAGAACTAGATAAAATTGTAGAAGAGATTCCCAATATGGATGTGAATCCTAGATTTAGGTAAGTTATAATCTCATAATAATTTGTTGGACCTCCATTGCTTATACAGTGTGAAATGGGTAATAAGAATAGTGCTTATAACCCAAGAATTTTCCATTCTTTTTCAATCAAACTTTCAGGAATTGCTTGGTAGCACCACTTTTAAATTGTAAGCTGCTCACCATCTACATCAGGGGTCGGCAACTTATGGCCCGCGGGCCACGTGCGGCCTTCGAGAATGCTTTATGCGGCCCGCAAAGCTGTATTGAAAAAGTGATCAGGAAAATTTCTCATGGGCAATTTTATATTTTTTGAGTAAAATTATGGTCTCAAAGCCTTTTCTGGTGAAGTTTTAACGCTAGTAAATTACGTAGACTTGATTTTGTTCGTATGAAATCACAGAATCTCTATAAAACTTCTGATTTATTCGCTCATCCGGCATGCCGAGGCTTTCTTGGCTCCCAATGCGGCCCTCCGAAACATTCACAACTGCAAATGTGGCCCGCCATGCAGAAAAGGTTGCCAACCCCTGATCTACATTAAAGTCATGGGTTTGATTCCAATTGCATTTATTTTCTCCTTTTGATTAACATGGGGATGAGTGTAGCATGCTGATCATTTGGATATTAAAATTATTTACAGTTATCATAGAAGTTCAAGACTTGAAACAACAAATGCTGAAAAGAATGAGATTTTATTTTCTTGTACATGCCAAATCAGTCCATAAATTAGTTTTTAACCAGAAACTCTGGCATATATTTACATGAAAATCTTCTAATAGAAATAGAAGATAGTGTCATTTCCACTAAAAATGATCATGCTGTAATAGGTGAAACTGGTTGAGTGAATCTTTTTTAGTGGAAATTATATTAATAATTAATTAATAAAGAACTGGTGAGAAGTCCATTAAAAGTAGAGTAGTATAAATAAATGAAAATGCTTCTTTTATGAATCCCTCAGAAATTCAGTTAACTGATTTAATACATTAATAATCTACAACCACCAATCATCGTCGGGAGCAATGATGGGAGAATTTGAATGGAAACCTTCATTTGCTTATACATCGACAGATAACGGAAGTTTTGTTTTATGTTTCATTCCCATAACATGATCGTACATATCATGACCGATAACGATAGCACATTCATAAATCTTCTGACTGATGTAATGAGAAATTAAACTTTCTGCTCGATGTATAAGTTTCTTACTCACTTGCTCGAATTTCTGTGAGTGTTTTTATGAATTTTGCATATTCTCTATACTTGTATACAGCGAAATATGTTTTTCATTAACATTGAAAATGTATAAAGTGAAAGATATCTCAGAAGGTAAAATAAAAAACTTTATAACAATGGGGGACTGTTAAATATCGAGAACTACCAAAAATTTTGTGAAGTTGTATTGTGTAGCTATTGTTATAGGCAAATATAACGTTTTTTCGTTAAATTTTTTACAGATATTTATAAAAAAGCAATTTAAAATGGATGAGTTAATGCCGAACCCAATCACATCCGATTGGTAGCCAAAGTTTGCCAAGTGTTTAGTGACGTCAGTGCATGCCACAAGCATGTTAGCCGATGCTAGCTGTTGCTAGCCGTGCTAAAAGCCATTCTGCTGATATAGAAGTAGTAGCTTGAAAGACATAATTCTGTTGTTTTCCTCTATATGCCATCTTACAAGAAATATTGGTAGAAGTATTGCTCCTTCCTGCATTTATTTCACTTTGTGTTTTGTAAAATGGCATCTGAAGGGTCTTGTGTAGCCAGATCTGAAAATTTGCCCAACGTTTGTACATGATTTTGCAGTATATTGGTAGCCGTAGGGAACAATATTCAGATGTTGAAATGTGTGGAGTGAAGGCGGACAAGTTTGTATTACATTTAATTGATAAAACAAGGTCGATGTAACGCTTTTATTTTCAGTTATTGTAATAGTACTATTATTTCGACTGAAACGCAGAAGATATGTAAAAGATAGATTGACGTCTTGAAACAGCTTTCCCATATTAAATGAATAAAACAACTCTAGTTTTAACTATTATTATAGAAGATTTATTTATGCATTGTTTCCCATGCTGTCCTAGTATCTAGTAAGTAAAATATAGTTAGATAAGTATACAAAAGGTAATGGATGAGGCCAAAACATCGTGGAATTCCACAATAAAATAACATGAACAATGCTAGTTAGTATTTTTTATTTATATTACACTTGCCAATTTCCACAAAATATATGAAGTAAATCACAACCGGTTTCGGTGAATAATCACCATCATCTGCCTTTACAGAATCATCAGGTCAAATATTGACAAATATTATACAAAATTAATATGAATAAACTTAGTTTCTGTGCGTCTTATCTATAGGAAATGTGGTGAAGTTTGTTGTTTTAAGTGTCTATCTGCTTTAGTTATTACCTATACTTGTGAAAACTGTGTATATGTCGCAAATTTCATTGCTACTTTTATGGATTTTTTCTTCCTTTGAGGTCAATGAGGAAAGACTATGTTAGTAATGCTGTTGGATTTGTTAAACTAAAGCGAGAAGGAAAAATTTGTATTGTTAAAGGCAAGATTTGCCCTGAACACACAATAAGATAAAGAGGTTATGAATGAGTGTACTTATAGATGAAGAAGAAGATTTAGTCACGTCTGTGGAGTTTCATGACTGCCCTTATTTAGCACAACATGGTCCTTCAAAATACCATGCTGTTGTGAGTATTATGTGAACAAATTTATTGAAATATTTAAATTACAGAACTAACTTAATATGTAACATTTGTGAAAGTATTTGCTTAAAAACTTGATACTTAAATATATGCACTGCAACAGTAATCATTTGCTTAGGAACCCATAGCCCAATGATTTCGATAAGTTTGATCTTACGTATTTAGAATAAGTATATTACATTATGGAGGTTTTGTTAAAATATATATGCTAATCTTTGAAACATAAAAATACAATTTACTCTTTCAACATTCTCCAGAAATATATGCATCTTGTCAATGTAATGACGACATAAGTCAAACTAAAATATGAAGCAATAAAATTATGTACATACATATAACTAGTACTTAGTACAAATGCAGTTGTATATTCACATATATCAGATGTGTATCTCCTCGTGGCTTTCAACCACAAAATTCTCCGCTTCTTATTTCTTCCCAAGGATCTCGGTAGCGTGAAGAATAATTTTCTCAGGGTTTTAATCGTTGTATTTAAGCACTGAGGTACCAGACAATACTTATAACCCTTCATAACTTCCATATTCTCCATTTTAGCTATGATATCAGGAAAAGCAACAGGATGAATTAGCAAAAACACATTCTTTCAGTATGGTCGTAGGGTCATACATTTAAACGATTGGCATGCGATGAGGTCATGTACCCCTTACTACTCTTTCTCCAACCAGGATGCAGTTTTCGTGGGATATTTAAAAGTTATTTTTAAAAACATTTTTTGCATTATAAAGATGATTTAACAAAAATATATTCACAGGGAGTAATTAAGTCAATTACAAAGAATTTTTAAAAAACATAATTAAATATTTTGACAGTCCCCCATTCTTTGATTTAGACCAACATTTATAATCGTTAACTCTTCCTCTCTTGAACATATATATGTACATTTGCTTTCCTTTCAACTGAACATTTGTATGCATCAATTAAGCCAATTATCCTTATTAAATTATAATAACACTTTCCATGTCATACCATCACACCTTTCATCGCCAAGTTCGATTTCAATGTCTGGGAACTCATTTAGTTTCATAGGTTAGACCTTAAAATATTCATATTACAAATTAGCCCCACAAAATCAATCTTCGCATCGGATATTGTATGGGTAAGCTAAATTTGAATATACAGGTGAGTCCCACATAACACCAGGGATGCGTTCCTGAGGTCTTTGCATTAAGCGAAAATCTGCATTTGCCGGGGCACAATAACCTTTAGGCACCCAAAGGGAAATAACTTCCCAAATAGTATTTCTGTATCCACATTCAATGTAAAACATATTTATACCGGACTTTTGGAATGTAATTTATTAAACAAACCCTAAAATTACCTGGGAATATTTGGAATGGAAAACAGTCTGCTATGACCTAGAATCAAACCCGGGTCTTCCACTTTCCAGGCAGATGTTCTACCACTGAACTATCAAATATGTCGATAGTTCAGTGTTCAGTAGAAAAAGCGATAGTGGAACTTAAGAAGGGGAAAGCCACGGGCAGCGATGGAATACCGGCTGAGATACTTAAAGTCATAGGATCAGAAGGACTAAAAGCGATCACGAAATTAATTAATAAGATTTACGACACGGGAGAGTGGCCTCAGGATTTCCTAGAAGTAACAATGATCCCTCTAAAGAAGAAGCCAAAGGCAATGCAGTGTAAAGATTACAGAACTATAAGCCTTCTGTCACACACATCGAAGATCATCACGAGGATTCTTAATAAAAGGCTGGAGAAAAAGGCAGAAGAAATAATAGGGGAAGATCAATTCGGTTTCAGAAAAGGACGAGGAACTAGAGATGCTATAGGAGTAGTTAGAATCATATCAGAAAGGGCAATAGAATACAGTCAAGATATCTGCGCATGTTTCGTAGACTGGCAGAAGGCCTTTGATAGAGTAAATTGGGTAAAGTTGATGAAGATATTAAAGGATATAGGTGTAGACTGGAAAGACAGGAGACTGATTAGGAATCTATATGAGAATCAAGTTGTAAAGGTCAGGTTTGAGAATGTGGACACCTGCGGAATAAATATCGGTAGAGGAGTAAGACAAGGATGCTGCCTATCGCCAACCCTATTCAATATATATGGAGAAAGTCTAATGCAAGAAGCTTTAGAAGGCACAGGGGATTTCAAAATTGGAGGAAGGATTATAAGAACAGTAAAATACGCAGATGATCAAGTACTTCTAGCAAGAAAGGAAGAGGAGCTACAAAAAATGATAAATAGACTAGTGATAACAGGTAGAAAATATGGTATGGAAATAAATACAGAAAAATCCAAGGTCATTCGAATATCGGGTAAAGATGAGAATCTGAACATAACTATTGGGGGAAAGCCATTAGAACAAGTTTCAGAATATAAATACCTTGGAAGTATCATAACACGAGAGGCAAAATGTACGGATGAGATCAAAACTAGAATAGGAAAAGCAAAAGCGGCTTTCAGGAGAAAGAAACAACTACTTATGGGGAATATAAGGGAAGATATCCGCAAGAAGTTGATAAAATGCTACGTATGGAGTATAGCATTGTATGGGGCAGAAACATGGACGCTAAGGAAAAATGACATAAAATACTTGGAAAGCTTTGAAATGTGGACTTGGAGGAGAATGCTGAAGATAAAATGGACAGATAGGATGAAAAACGATGAAGTGCTACGAAGAATAGGAGAGAAGCGAATGATTATACAGACTATCAGAAAGAGGAAGGCTAACTGGGTTGGACATTACCTGAGGAGAGAGAGTATGATTAAAGACGTGTTAGAAGGAAAACTAGATGGGAAAAGGGAAAGAGGTAGGAAAAGGTTTCAGCTGATAGACGATCTGAAAGGTAAAGAGAGTTATCAAGATATAAAGAGGACAGCGGAAAATAGGAGTATATGGAGAACCAGGTTTAACCATGAATAATCACGGACCTGTCTACGGACAGACTACCTATGATGATGATGATGATGTAAATGTGCAAAATGTGTAGGGATTCTTGTTGCAACCTTCCTCCCCTTCTTCCTCCCTTCCGGCGCCATATCCTCCTAACCATGAGAATGCCTACCCAATCACCCCATACCATCCTACCAGCCTTTGCATAACACTCCAATAGTGATGTATGTGCCGAACTTTGAGCACTAGTGGCATCATTATTAGCCAAATAGAAGAATCCATGGAGAGTCACGTTTGGATGCCACTAGAAGATGCTTAGACTGTAACTGTAAGGAAGGGAAATAAATAAAAACTCCTGAACTGTAAGAAAATCCAAATGAGCAATCACACGTCAATAAGAGAAAAATAGAGGGAAAAAAATAAATAAATTAATACTTACAAGTTTGCAGGACGATGGCCTACAGGGACCTGTTGTCGGAAACTAGCCTAAATAGAAAAGAAAAGCACACACAAATGCACAATCACTCTAGAAACTCACTAGATATGTATTTTGAGAGCTAAGCTCTCATCTTCAGTAGCTGAAGTTGTATGGATTGTTTTGGTTTTGCCTTGTTTATGCATACGTTCCGAGTGAAAGTAGGTAAGGGTGTGGGGGAATTCCTAATGGTCAACATGTCGAGGGGTGACTAAGGGATGGTCCCACGGTTGTTCTTCATTACTGTGTCTTGGTGTTTGTTTATGAAAATGCTCTTGTAAGGGTCTAGTTTTCAGTCAGTTTGTGTTGATTTTAAGAGAGCCATGTTTTCGATTTTAATAGGATGATTTTTTCTTGTATGTGTATTGCAACACTAGACCTGTTAAACCTATTGTGTTTGTAATGTGCAAGGTGTTCTTTGAACATAGTTTCTAGCTTTCGTTTATTTGGTATATACCGGATTTTTGTAGAGTCGGGATCATGTCTTTTGGATTGTGTAGTAAGTTGGAGAGTTTGTTTTCATTCACAAGTATTGTTTTAGGGTTCTGTTTTGAGAAGATTTTTGATAAGCCATTTGTGATGCCAGGGACGAAGGGGATTTTTACATATTTTGGTTTTTTGGTTGGCGTGTTTGTGAGGGTAATATGTTTTTTTAAAGATAGAGTACGCTTGTGTTTGTGTAAAATATTTTCTATCATCTGAAGGTCATAACCATTGATTTTAGTGCAGTTTTTGATGTTTTAATTCTGTGAGGAAATCAACTTTAGAAAGAGGAACTTGTAAGACTCTATGTACCATTGAGTGGAATGGTGCTAATTTATGTGAAATACGATGACTGGAATCAGAGGGAATGTAAGTGTCTGTGTGTGTGTGTGGGTTTGCGCTAAATCCCGAAGTTAATTTTGTTGTTTTCTCTTTTTAAGAGGAGGTCAAGAAATGGTAATGTATTTTGTTTTTCTACTTCATGTGTAAATTTGATGGAAGAGTATTGATAGTTTAGTTGGTGTACAAAATCTGTTATATTATTTTTGGATGCATCAAAAACTGCAAAAATATCATCTACGTATCTTAGCCATAAACATGGGAAGTAGTTGAAGGTGTTTTTGCATTTTTTCTCAAAATTAACCATGAATAGAGAGGCTAAGATGGGTGAAAGGGATATTCCCACTTCCCCACTTTGTAATACTTTTCAATCACATGTCTTACAAGTAGTGATTCTGGTTCGAGAATTCTCCACAAAATTTTCCATGGAAATGAGTGATTGAAGGTGTTCGTTGGTCTGTCCCTGCTGCGGAGAATATTTTTTTTTATGCCTCCCGTCCAGAGTCAACATTTTTTTATGATCGACTACCTTCTTGAAAGATCAAGTGACTGGTTTTTCTAAGTCAATATTGCTAACTTGCTTCCCTTCGCTTCGGCCAAGTGTGAGTCCTCATTGCTGCTGAGCCTCACCTCCCTACCTTTTGGTTTAGCATACCGTGAGCCTGCCTTAAGACCTATTGTCTCTCTCTTGAGAATTTTCTGTTTCTGCCTGCAGATGTGAGGATACTCTTGAGTTCTGTAAACATATTCAGGAAACAAACAACATATCAATTCCTACTTGAGAATGAGGAACACGTGGAATACATAAAGCAGGGGTAACACCTATATGACAGAGGTAACCAACCTTTCTGAATTAGGCTCCAAATCATCTGTAATATTACTCTACAAAAGCTGCTTGTCGACGATCATTACGATTTGGGATGTAAGAGAAATTTTAATAAATAGAACTCTTAAAATATATATCCTGTTTGATTTAATTTGAAAACTCACTAAATTTCTTGAGTCCCAGTAATTTTCAGAAAGTGTGTGTTGGCAATCCTACAGAGCTGCACCAGTTTCATTTCCCCTTAATCTTCCCTCTCTATAACCGCCTTCCCCTAATATGACTATAATTCCCCTAGTATATCTCGAGCTCAGTGTTTTACAGGAGTGTTCATTTGTGTGGTGTTTTGTTTTAACTTAATTCAGTTTCAGTGGCGGCTCGTAGCTAAAATTAGTGGGGGTGCTGCACATCTTTTTCATAAACTGGGGGATGGCTACTGAAGTACTGACATTAAGCTTAAGGAATATATATTGTACTACAAAAATAAAGAAAGAATTAAAGAAAAAAGGACTCGTTATATTAAATGTTATCGATAATATCAAGTGGAAATAGGGGGTGCTGCAGTTCCGCAGTGCCTATACACGAGCCGCCACTGTTCAGTTTACTGCAAAACCCCTAATTTTTACTTTCTCCATATATGAAGTATAGAGAAGTATTGTTTTCATGAAAAAAATCGAATTCGAGATTTCAACGGAAATACATATTTTAAGGTCCCCTGAACACGTTTTGACTATTTTCTCGATGATGTCTGTCTGTCTGTATGTGATAGATTTTTGTGGGCACTCGAACTCAAAAACTATTAATCAGGTCAATGCAAAATTTTATATATAACATTTTTATAAAAGTTAGAAGATCTGATTAGTTTTTGGTAAAAGTCTGTCTACCGGAAGTGGGTGTTTACTCTTGCCACTTATCCATTATTTTGAAATATTTGCTCTAATATTTGATAAATGTAAAAATGTATTAGATTAAAAGTTGTAGGAAATTTTATTTTCTACAACCTTTGTTTGATACATTTTTCCATATAATGCATTGTTTAAGAGATATCTTATATTTTTAGCTGCCACCACCATGCCACCTACTGAAACTATTGTTAACAATTGACGCTTAGTTACGTCTTGGTAATGCTCCTTTTTCTTTTCTTAATTGTCAACCGGAAGTAAATATTGACAACGATCCCATAGATAACAACGTAATTTGCCATATAAATATGGAGAAATTCATGTGTTGCCCACATCAGTTTATTTTAATATGGATCAAAGAAAATGAATTTCATACTCTGTGTCATATAAACTAAATGTTGTAGCTTATGCGGAACAATATGGAAATAGGGCAGCAGAGAGACAATTTGGTTATCCTCTGACAGAGAAGATGATGTGAGCATGGTGAAAGCAGAAAGACATTCTCAAATCCTTATCTAAAGAAAAACGATCAAGGCATGGAAAGGCTGCCTTTTGGCCTGGTCTAGAGAATGATGTATTTAATTGGGTTATGAAACATTGAAAAAATGGTACTGCAGTGTCAACAAAAATGATTCGAATGTATGCCAATTCTATCTGGTGAGAAGAAAATAAGACAATTTAAAGGTGGCGCAGCATGATGCTATAGATTCATGAAGCATAATGGACTTTCTGTGTGCTTTAGAACTAAACTTGCTCAGAAGATGCTCCAAGAATATGAAGAAAAAATTTTGGCCTTCCATCGGTTCATCATTAATTGCCGAAAGAAGAATTCTATAGAATTAGGTCAAATTGGAAATATGGACGAGACTTCACTCACATTTGTTACCCCCTCAAACAGGATGGTAAATTTAAAAGGTGAAAAAAGTATTTTAGCGAAGACAAGTGGTAATGAGAAAGCCCAATACACAGTAGTTCTTGCATGTTGTGCTGATGGGACTAAGCTACCTTGGATGGTAATTTTCAAGTGAAAAAGAATGCCTAAAGAGAAGATCCCAACAGGCATTGTTGTTCATGTTCATGAAAAAGTTTGGATGGGCAATGATGGAATGAAAATGTGGATTGAAAAGGTATGGGGAAAAAGGAAAGGAGCTCTTCTAAGGAAGACAGCTCTTTTGTGTTGCGATCTGTTCCACTCTCTTCTTACGGAACCTGTTAAGAAGTTATTTCTTGATTTAAACACTGAATTGGCTGTAATACCAAGACTCACTTCCCAGCTCCAGCCATTAGATGTGTCATTAAATAAGCCATTCAAGGGAAATATGAGAGAAGAATGGAACAAATGAATCGCAGATGACAGCATACATCAGCTGACTGACACTGGCAGAATTAAGCGTCCTACAATCCATCAAGTTTGCGAGTTGGTAAAGGCATTGTGGGCCAAAATCAGTCCAGAGATTATTGTCAAGTCTTTTAAAAAATGCAGAATAAGCAATGCCTTGGATGGAACCGAAGATCATTTGATGTATGAAAAAGACAATAGTTCAGAGGAAGAATTTCTCAGGTTTTAGCGAGGAGGAACTGTCAGATTATGGCAATTTATATGGTAAGTATATTTTTTGTTTTCATCAAAATATTGTTTTAGATATTGTAATAGATAATTTAAAGGTGTAATTTGGTAAAACTGTAATGTTTTAAGTCTTTTATGCAATATTTTTATAATGAACATCTGTTTTATGGAAAAATGTTTTTTTTCTTTGAAAATTTACTCCAAATTATCTTATACGCCAAAAAATACTGTATTTGATTAAAAATAGTCGCCAAATTTATTGAGCAAGGATGCAGGAAGAATTTATTTATTTGGGCAAATGATGGGAAGACAAGAAATATTGCATACCATTAAGCACTACAATAAAAATTAACCTGGTTTCAATACTTGGTTTTATTCTCAAATCTTCCTCAATATTTTTTTGTTTTGTCTTAAAAACCCGAGCAATGCCAAGTAATTTCAGCATTCCATAAATTTGATGCCATGATCCTCCATCAATTTTTTTCACTTCTGAGAACAATTTACCCATCAAATATATGTGCGGGAATTGTTCAAACAACCAAAAGAAAATCACAGAGAATTATGAGGCCAAAATTATGAAAAAATGAAACCCCATTTGGGTAACATGAAAATTTCCTATGCCTTAATAAGGATGTAGGATTGGTACACACTTTTGAAGGATAATATCAGATATTTCTTTACATGTTTATTGATAAAAAATCAAAGCAAATCAATTTACAAAATATAATAATAATATTATTGGTCCATTGATCTATACAAACAAATATATGGCAGGGTTGGCATTGTATATGCAAAAATGGATATCACATAAGAGCTTCTTTAGGAGCATATCATAAGCAAAAATAATAAATTCCAAACATTATTGATATAATGAAAGTACATTCAAAGGTAAAAATATTTTAAGCAATGAGAAGTAATAGATTCCAGTTATATCATAATATATACATAAAACAATTTCCAGGAAGTCCTTTACATTATAAAGACACTCAGACAATAATAAGTTATACACAAAGCTTTTAAACTTAGGTACATTAGTTGTATTCTTAATATGATTAGCAAATCGATTATACAATCTTATGTACATGGACTTAGGCTCTTTACTAAACATTGATAAATGTTGTTGATTAATATGCAATACTCAGCTATAGGAATACATAATAATAATAGGCTATAATACATGCTCTACTCAGATCAAAAAATAAACCAAGAGTTTTATGACCAAGGTTGATTTTATGATTAATTACACTGAGGAGCAAGGTTTTTGGTTAAAAAAAATAGGTGGTCCTGATGTAGTTTGTAGTGACAGTGACTTCCAGTTACATTGATTACAATTGAGCCATAAGTCAACAAAGCCACCAACCTTCAGTATAGAATATAACAGGTATAAGTGGAACATCTGTAGTGATCTCAAAGTTATAGCTCTTCTTTTGGGATCGCACCTGTTTTCTTTCTGAGTGGGGCAGCCCTGTTAAGTCTCAGCTCTACATTGTTCGTCATTGGCCAACTAGACAATTAGTGGAAAGTCAAAAAATGCTGTACATAAAAATATTTCTAAGAGCCCTACCCCAATTAGTGATGGAAGGTGTCTTGCTTTCCTTTCTTTCATCAGTAAATACCATAGACTGTAACAGCTTGATGGCCTCACTCCAAAACTCCATGTGCCCCGAAGATAATGTTACTGCACACAGAAGAGGTTTATCAGATGGAATTTCTTGACCTGCAATTGACACTGTCAAATAGATTGTCCATAAATTCCAGAAGATAAGCCATGTCTGCAGCCTCCAGTTCAATGTCTCCACCATAAGCTGAAAAAAGGCAGAAGACAATTAGATTTCTGAATGAATCATAATGAGTTTGCAATATTTACATGTACTATGAAACACCTATGTCTTTCAGACAGCAGCTGCATTATTGCTGACAACCTCTGACTAAACACCTGGGTGCAGTATTTCACCTTCATCTTTTTTATTTTCTCTGGGACAACATGGTAGTCTGTGAGCCTTGGCACAAGCCTCTGCAGTCTATGGCATATACTTGAAGGGCATGGCACCAAGAAGCAATTTTGTTGACACCACCCAACTTGTGGGCCCACTTCATCTCGCTCAGCTGCTGCAGGAAGAAAATACAAGTTAATCATTGAGTCAACTAACAACAAACACTATTCATAGAATGGACAAAGCATGATTGGAGAAGATGCTTGAAAAGATAAAAACAAAGTAGTCACTAGATAAACCGCATGTGTGCAAAACATCACTAAAATTACATATTTACCTGGGAGGAGTAAATTCGGAGTGGAATCCTTTCGAAGTTCCATGGTGCTTTCAATAAAATTCTCCTGAGAGAAATGCCTTGGGCAAATTCTTCTGTTGCTGTAGATGGCCATTTGGTCCATGCACAGTAGCTCAGGATTCCCAACCAGCTTCACCCAAACATCGAATTGCCGATTTGAGTCGGAAGTGGGATGAGGGAACCAGGATTCATCATTTAAAAAATATATATCCTCTTGCCGATCTCACGTCTTTCACACTCAGGTTTTACTAAATATTAATAAATATCAAAATAAGTCCAAATGTTTTCATACTTTTCAGTTTTTTTGATGAGAAACATTAATTTTGAGTTTCATTAATCCCGATTGTAATAATGTCGCCAAATGAAATGTGAAATGCTCGTCAAAACATCCAAACACAAGGATTTCTTGCAATACTTATTCATTGGCGATGAGGGAATAGATATATTGTCCCATCTCATTAAAAAATTAATGTACCTATATGCAATTTTGATGCAACAAGGGGAATCGTTGTTACACCATATTCTTACTATGATGGTTAAAGGCAACCCATTTCATTCTTTATGAGCTACTTTCCATTGCATATCTTGAGTATTCCTGTATATTACTAAATTAATTATATGTCAAAATACTTACCTAATTCGAGCAACCTTCTTTTCTCTACAACTGGAGATGCAACACGAAGCCAAAGAAAGAGGGTTTTTGCAAATGAATCTTATAGTGACTCCATCAAGATCTTTGTTGCTGATTACCACTGCGTCAACACTGCTATTCATCAGGAATGTTGGACCTCCTCTGACCCAATTTGATCCAACAAAATATGTACAAACATGGGTACTTTGTGGACAACATTCTGCAACATCTACACAGAGTAAACAACGGAATCAAGACAACAAAGGCACTGAAGACATGAAGCATATTTGGAACGTCTTACATATAATCTTCTACCATTGGAGGGTTTTATTTTTTTTTGCTAGTGATGTAAGGGTAAAATAGTTGTTAGGTATTTTAGATGGTTTTTACATGTCAATGTGAGATGTAAGGTTCAATTTAATTGCTTTCCACCAAAAATATCTGATGTAGCCACCACATGACTTTGTCCATATGTGTAGTATTTCTAATAATTCCAAATAGGTTAAATGATGATAAATATTTTAAGGAGCAAGAAAAATTTCGACTTTACAAAGAACAGAAATAAACTCAAACCATAGCCTTCTGATATTGGATATAGCCCTGAAGCTCCAACGCTTAAGAAAATTAAAGGAATGTAAAGTGTTCACAATAGTTGGTGGTAGGTGGTGTGGTTGTGGTAGGTGGTGTGGTTTTGGCAGCTAAAAAATTTCTTTTTAAAAATATCTCTTCAACATTGTATTATATAGGAAATTGTTTCAAACAAAGGTTGTAGAAAATTAAATTACCTGCAACTCTTATTTCAGCACATTTTTACATTTATCAAATATTAAAGCAAATATTAAAAAAACGCATGTGACAAGAGTAAACACCCACTTCGGATTGACCAATTTCCAAAAAACTAATCAGCATGTCTTCCTTTAACAACAATGTAAACTATAAAATTTCATGCTGATCTGATTAATAGTTTTTGAGTTAGAGCACCCACAAATCCCGGTCACAGAAACACATGCGGACATCGAGAAAATAGTCAAAACATGTTCAGGGGACCTTAAAACATGTAGGTATTACCGTTGAAATCTTGAATTGGATTTTTTCATGAAAACAATACTTTCTCTATACCTTGTATATGGAGAGTGTTTAAAGACTGTTATTTATATTATTATTGAACACACTAACCCTTACGAGGAATCATCAGACTTGAGTTCCGGTGTGTTTTTTTTCCTAGAAAAAAAGCACTGGATACAGCAATTGCTGTTCTACTATCCAACACTTCCTCCTCTAGTTGTGGCCATTTAGGACAAGTGGCCTAATAAGGGGGAGAAGAGGGAGGCAGTTGCCCCTGGGAATAGTGCTGAAAACTCATGGACCGATAATTAATGTTTCTTTTTATACACGATAACAATATTATAATATATGCCGAATTAAAATGCTATTATAATATGCTTGGGTTTCCATCACATTCCCCACATTACAATTGTCTGGAAAATTGTACACGAAGCAAATGGAGGGGGATGCATCTCTATGACTAGCCCCAAGTTCAAGGAGAACCTAGCTATGCTACTGGTTAGGACCAAACTTATGATGACTTTTTCTTTTCCTGTCACCTTCAGTTTTTTCTCCTGTTTTCTCCATTTACTGATAATTTTTTTCTGTGTGAGGAGGACCGATATGATGTGCTGCTGCTCTGTTTCCATACCTTTTTGCATATTGAATCACTTGAAGCTTATAGGTAATAACGTTAACATAACTTTTCATTCTAGTAGCCATTGTGATCTCAATACTCGTAACATTATTTATCCTAGATCTGTCCAAAATATTTATGACATTACATGAATTCTAATGTTCTGTGGCATTAATTGCACTATTCATCAGGCTCATTAGGAACTAAAATGAAAGAATAACATCACATTTGCACTGAAATTGTAATCACTACGAGTGAACATGCAATATAGTGCAATGATGAAAATACGTAGTTGGTACTCATGTTGCATAATGTTTTACGGTATACATTAACAATTTTTTGCTATTATATATTAAAACCACCTTTTTGAGCTTTGCATGCTTGAGGTTCGCGAATTAAGGCCGCGAAAAATTTTTTGTGACCATTACTTGTGTTTCTTGCATGTTACTTGCATTTCGCATCATGTGTTTATGATGTCAACAAGCGTGAACTCCCTCTACTTTTTTGTTTCTAAGTTCATTTTAAACTTTAGCTCTCTAGAAAAGGACATTATTATTATATTATATTTATAATGCTCGTTATTAACAGTTTTCAAAGTAAACAAACGTGATAACCATCAACTTAATTCTTTTGTAGCTCAGTTTAAACCTCACTGCCAATGGCGCTATTTTCAATAACATTCAAAGTTGCTGGCATCTAGCGACAAAATTACAAATTATTGGCTAATGGAAAAGCATCCTGCGTGTTTAGTTTTTCACAACTTTTATGAGTATGACATTAAAAATATTCATTCTTCACATATGAGGTTGATGGTTTTTGACCAAAATATTTCATGATTTAATGCTATTATCTTTGTATTTTGAATGTAATTTAAGGAACTTTTTTTTGTTAGGTTTTCATTATTTATTATGAATTTTTAAAGTAAATCTAAGAATTGCTATCATTTTGTAACAAGATTTTCTGCCACGTATTTTGAACGTGATTACTAAAAGATATGTTATAACTTTCATATGCTAGGTTTTGATTTTCTGTTATGCATTTCTAAAATAATTAGTAAAACAGATGGAACCACTTTTTAATACTAGTAATAATAATATAATAATAATAATATAATTTATTTCACCATTGGCAAATACATTTGCATGGTTTTGTCACTGAATATTACTAAAGCAAGACAGGAGCAAAGATACAATGGTCAATATCATATAATAGAAAAGATCAAATGAAAAGCAAAAATTCACACAATCATCAAGTTATTCACAAACACTATAGTACATTTTCTTCAGAAGGAACTTCTTAATTTTACTTTTGTACAATTTGTGGGATGAAAATGATTTTATGTCCCCAGGTAATTTGTTATAAATTACAGAGGCTGATTGGTGAGGGCCTCTGACAAAATACTTTATTATAATCATTAATGTGAACGTCAAATAACAAATGGGTAAAATGGCTTCTTCATTTGTGGGGAAAAGTTGACGATTTCATCTAACAAAAGTTGCACAGCTAAAAATGTAAATAGATGGTAGAGTTAAGATATTGAGAGATGAAAACAAGGGTTTACCATGTGTATGGTAAGACACTCTACGTAAAGCTTTGACACCTTCTTTCTGTAAAGAAAAGACTTTACTAGCCAGTCTGCATTTGCCCCAAAATAATATTCCATAGCTTAACAATGAATGCTTCTTAAGCATACTAGAGAGATAATAAGCTTTCAATAGGAAGTATTGGAGCCAACTTTCTTATCATAAAAATGCCAGTGGCAACATTTTTAGCAACTCCATTGATGTGATCTAGCCAATCCAATGCTTCTTTAATAAGTAGCCCAAAATTAGTTGACATATTTCTAGAGATGCTTTTACTGTTTATTTTAAGAAGGGGGCTACTGAGTGGGATAGTTTTTTTTTGAAATAGCAGGTAAGAGGTTATATTGATATTTATATCAAGATTGTTTAGATTGCACCATTCCAACATTTGATTGACTGATCTACTAGCAACCACTGCCAGAAGTGGGAAACTATCAGCGGTTACCAAGCAGGATGTATCATCAGCATATAAGGTAGGAATGCAATCTGCAAATTTGTGATGTAGGTCATTCATAAAAATTATGAATAGTAGGGGTCCAAGAATTGATCCCCGGAGGACACCGATGTTGACTTTTAGGAGTGTGAAATAGGCAGTGGTAGAACCATTTCAAGATCTTTGGGAATAATTCACAATCTGATAACTGTTACCTAGAAATGAAATAATCCAGTTTAGGGGCTTACCTCTTGCACCAGGTTGGCGAAATTAAAAGTCAGTTTCAGGAATAATGAATTTATTCTGCCCGTGGGCGAGGTGAGTCTACAAAATGGAACAAGTAAAAAGCCCTCTTGGTGCTCCGCACTCTCGCTTATATAGTCGACCCAGTCGCCGCGGCAAGGGGTAGTCGGGGGTGCCTCCGTAGCCGCCGCCCCTCCATAGCTCGCCGCCTCCGTCGCAGTCCGAGTCGTCAAATACGGCTCATCATCCTCCTCTCCGTCCACAATTCCGCCGCCAAGGAAAAGACAAGAAGGCCTCAGGGCTGCGTCTGCTTCTGCCGTTGTCCAACGTAGCACCGGGTGACATTCGACTCGTCCAGCGGATGCAGCTAACTCGTACTCCTCCGACCACCTTCGGATGTCGGCCGTCCCTCCTCGTCCTGCTGCATCGTCTCTTCGGCTCGCTCTACGTATCCTTTCAACTCCGTCACGTGCGCCCGCCGAACGATGGCTCTCGATGCAGGGTCTTTCAACTCGACGGTAACGGGAGTGAGGAATTTCGATATGCTCAGCGGCCTTGACCACTGCCTCATCAGCTTGGCGGATTCCTTATTCACAGCAGAGCTCAGAGGATGGGTGCAAACTACGACCTGGTCACCCACCGTAAAATCGTGATCCGTCCTCCCTTTGTTATACCTAATCGCCACTCGCCTGTTCGCTGCCCTAAGTTTCCGAAACGCCTCTCTCCACCGCCACTCCATGCTGGTTCTCCTATCCTCGTTGACCCACTCATCCGTCAACTCCCACTGTACCTCCAAAGGAGAATTAATCTCTTTTCCCAGAAATATGCTGGCGGGTGTACATCCAATCGATTCGTGGTATGCGGAGTTAAACGCGACATTCAGAATGTGAATGTTCTCATCCCATTTAGTTTGGTCTTCGTGATGGTAAATGGTGAGCGCAAATTTGAGGTTCCTGTTAAACCTTTCGACGTGAGACGGCTGCGGATGGTATGGGGCCAGTCTTATGTGTTTCATTCCCAAGGAAAAACAGAAATCCTTAAATAATCTTGACCCAAACAAGGATGCATTATCTGAGACGATACTTTCCGGGATCCCGAAATGAGCGAAGACCTTCTGACTCAGGGCCGCGATGGTGGTTTTGGCGTCTATTCTTTTCACTGGAATGATAAATACAAACTTAGTAAATGCGTCAACAACGACCAGTATGGCAATGTTTCCATTTCTTGACCTCGTAATTTTTCCGACATGGTCTATGAAAATTTTTTCCCACAGACAGGTCGCAACCCCAGCCGAATGCATGCCTACCTTTTGATTGCAGGCAGGTTTAGCCAGCTGGCAATCGTAGCATTCTCTCACATATCTACCGACGTCACCCCGTAACCCCTTCCAGAAAAAGTTTCTTGATACCTTAAAGACGGTTTTCGTCGCCCCAAGGTGGCCTCCAAACACGCCGTCATGGTAATACTTAATAATAGCTGGACGGAGATCCAAGGGCACAAACCCTCGTCTTTTCTTGGTTTTAGGGCTTCGTAATACCACTAGACCTCCACTGTCAATTTCCAAATTCCCCATTCTTTGCCCTTCTTTTAGATTATCATAGATGCTTCGACACTCTCGATCTTTCCTTTGGTGCTCACGCAGCGAAATGAAGGAAGCTGGCATTTCGTGTAGCATAGATATTTCTGCTTCCTCGGCGGGACCCTCGTCTCCTTGGAGGCAATCGGCCACCACGTTCTCACTCCCCCTTATGGGTTCGACGCGGAATTTGAATGGAGATAGTCTGAGAATCCAGCGGCCGATCCTCCCTAGTTGCCTTGGGTGACGTCTCATCCAAGATAACGCCTCATTATCCGTTCTCAGCAGGAACTCAGAATGTTCTAAATATTGACGAAATTTCTCACAACCAAAAACACCCTAGGCACTCTTTCTCGTAGGTAGTGTAATTTTTCTCTGCCGCATTGAAACTTCGGGAAGCGAAGGCTATCGGTGCTAAACACCCATTTACTTCCTGACTCAGTACCACGCCCATCCCTTCCTCCGATGCGTCCGTATGCAATATAAATTCCTTGTCAAAGCCCGGCATATGGAGCGCGGGGGCCGTCCCTAAACATTCCTTCAGTCGGTTATAAGTACGTTCTTGCTCTGATCTCCAGTCGAAGCGGGTTCCCTTTCTCTTGAGCTTATTCAGAGGCAGACAAATTGATGAAAAATTAGGGATAAACCTAGAGTAAAAGCTACACATCCCTAAAAATCTCCTTACTTCCTTAAGATTCCTTGGCGTAGGGAATTCAAGAACTGGCCTCACTCGTTCGGGATTAACTCTAGTTCCATCCTTCGAGACGAGGTGTCCCAGAAAGGCAATTTCCTCCACGCCAATGCGGACCCTTTCCGGGTTCACGGTAAGGCCATTCGTCCGCAAATGCGTCAGCACTTCTTTTAAATGTCCCATGTGCTCTTCTTCACTTTCACTGTAAACAACTAAATCATCCAAATAGTTATAAACATATTTAAAATTTATGTCATAAAAAATCTCGTCCAAAACTCTCGACAGCACTTGACCTCCTACACATATTCTGAAGGGGAGCTTCTGGAACTCGAATAGGCCTAGTGGCGTAGTAAAGGCAGTACATGATTTCGATCGTTCAGTTAGTGGGATTTGATAGTATGCGAAATTCAAATCTATAACAGAAAAGACTGCAGCCCTTCTAATGTTGAAAGGCATTCTCTACTGTCGGGAGGGGAAAGCGTCGAAAACTACCTTTTCGTTTAACTTTCGATAATCAACTACCATTCTATAACCCCCTTCCCGTTTTGGAACTAGATACGCAGGACTTGAATAACTTGATTGTGACCTTGCGATGACCCCCTTCGATACCAGTTCGTCAAGATGCCTTTTAAGGAAATCCAATTTCGGGGGTGGTAGCTGATATGGCGAGCACCGTACCGGAATATCGTCCTTTAAGGAGATCGAACAGGTAAAAATCCCGTGCAGTTCCCAATTTTGGCGTCAAAACGTCAGGAAACAGATGTACCAATATCTTGAGTTTCTCAGTCCCCTTTTCTTTCCCGGCTTCCAACCCGTTTTCTCCTCGAGGAAGGTCCATTATGGAAAAAAAATTCCCGGTACTATCGAATTTAAAACAACATGACCGCTCCACAAAATTCAACACCATCCCGCTCTTTCTCATAAAGTCCACCCCCAATATAAAGGGCACAACTAAATAGGGCGACACTAAAAACTCGTGTCTCCATGTGAATTTACCTATTTTTACCAGCAACTCAGCCTTTTCATGGACGTCAAAGTTGACCCTCCTGCCGTCCTACAGGTCACCTTGACCGATTGGACTGCCGCTTTATGATGGTTCTTTCTAGTCCCAAGAATTGAGGAAAAGAAAGCGTCGCCCCAGAGTCTAATAACGCCAGCCGTTCAGTTCCTTCAATGAGGCAGGACACGTGTGGAGCTGGCGATGCTGCCGCTTCGAACCGTAGGCCGAGAGCGATTGCGTCCTTCCGAGAAATACCGTTCATTGCGGGCGGTCGCTTCCGGCCCCATAGCGACCGCCTCTCTCGTTTCCCACATTGGTTCTCCTCCCCCCGTTCGGGCACTCTATGGACATATGCCCCCTTCTATGGCACTTCCAGCACTCGATTCCTGAGTTCCTCCCCCCGAGTATCAGTCCTAAGGCTCTGCCTCTCGGAAAAATTCGTTGCCGAGACACGTCTTCCACTCCGAAATCCACTGAACCCATGGGAGTTTTCATGCGGCTGTGGATTCGAACTTCGCCCTTCGCACCGCTGACCGGCCGCTATTTCCAGGTTGGCCACTTCTCCCACAAGCCGGAACAACTCGACGAAAGACCTAGGCTTACTCTGAAACATAAAAAATCCTCGCGCTTCGGGGCAGTTTGTTTGTTTTGCAAAATAATATCCACTACATCATTTTCGTTCTTTCCCCAGTTAAGCACCTCGGCTGCCGTTTTAATTCTCTCGATAATGACCCACAAATCCTCTTCCTCTTGTTGAAAATTGCGTGTGACGTAGATACGCGTAAAATCTTCCCGCAGACGAGGCGGTATAAAATTCGTCAACACGTTCTCTTTAATTCGCTCCCAGGATCCGAGATTCAAGGATTCGGCCATCAATATCGTAAGTAGCCCATCGGTCTTCGGCAACAGATTCATAATAATTTCCCTTAATGGAAACATTTTAAAACGGACTAACCTTTCCCCGGACATTAGAAAACGCATGACGACATGTGGATCACTACCGTCGCACCGCGGGAAGGCCTTGACAAAATCGAGGAGTACGTTTCTTTCCGACTTAGTGAGGTCTCCTTCGTGTTGTCCCAACTGGTATAGTCCATCCAGCTACTCTCCATTCCCGAGCGGCCGCCTGATGGTTGCTGCGCTGATTCTTGGGCCGTTCTGTGTGATTCCCCTTGGGCACTGAGAAAATGCCGAAACGTTGCCCGCAGACTATCTAGAGTTCCACTGACTTCTTCCTCCTTGAAACCATTCTCCTTCATGCCCTCAATTAATTCCTCCTTCTTTAACGTTTAGATCCACGAAGTTCCTCCTTCAGCCATTCTGCCCGTGGGCGAGGTGAGTCTACAAAATGGAACAGGTAAAAAGCCCTCTCGGTGCTCCGCACTCTCGCTTATATAGTCAACTCAGTTGCCGCGGCGAGGGGCAGTCGGGGTGCCTCCGTAGCTGCCGCCCCTCCATAGCTTGCCACCTCCATCACAGTCTGAGTTGTCAAATACGGCTCACTCTGATGCCCAAGTTGCAAAGTTTTACCAAAAGTATTCTGTGGTCAATTCTGTCGAAAGCTTTACTGAGGTCATGAAATATACCTAAAGTATGCTCGTTGTTATATTCTGTTGATAAGGTTGAAGGCAGCAGTAGATGTAGACTTATCTTTCCTAAAACCACGTTGATTAGGAGTTAACAAATTGAAGGAATTCAGGAAAAACAGTATGCGATTAAAAAACAATTTTTCTAATATTTTGGAAAATACGGATAAAATAGAGATAGGTCTATAGTTCTCTGAGTCAGAGGGTGAACCTTTTTTTAGTATTAGAGACACACAAGAAAATTTTAAATTAGTAGGGAACTGGCCAGAGCTGAAGGATAGATTGATTATGTCAGATAAGATAGGTGCAATGATATTAGAGCTTTCCTTAACAACAATCATAGGAATATTATCAATACCACAAGGAAAGGAACTTTCAAAAGATTTAATGATACCTATTATTTCCTAGGGATCGGTGGAGTGAAGAAAACCAGAATGTGTGATAACCGAACTGGTTTTACTGGAGGGGTATTCTGGGGAAGATGCTGCATTAGTATTAATATTGCAAAATTGATTGTTGAAGTTCATAGCTACATCCATTGGGTCAGAGACTGATATCTCATTGAATTCGATGGAGGAAGGACTTAGGTTGTTGGTTGCAGTAGTGTTTTTTAGCAACTTGGAAATGCTTGTTGCAGAATCCAGGAAAACATTCGTGCATGATGTACTCAACATTCCATTTCAGCAGTTCAATTTAAATTAAACCATTTCCTTAGAATAAACAAAAGAAGATTGGAAATTGTGTTGAGGTAAACTGTACAAGTGTGGAAAGAAGTGTAATTGCTTTGTTATGCTGGATTTTCATTTGCTATTATGCATTTTGAAGGTTATTAAAAGTTTTTTTTTACTTTATAATGCTAGGTTTTTCATTTGCAGTTATGTTTGGTATTATTTTCTGTTAAACTGTATTATTTATATTTGGGAATGAGCTTCACGGCACACATACAATGATAAAAGGTAAAAATTTCCAAATGCCACAATAAAATAATAAAATTGAGATACTCTGTAAGAGAAGGGGAGAAATAGATTTTTTTTAATTAAAAGATTAAAAATTTAAAACATAAAAACATCACCCATACAGCCGGACACTCCACCTGCTGTTTAGGGGCTTTTTAAGGACAGTGCCAAGGACAGCAGGTCAGCCAACCAAGGTTCACATGGACATTTCCATGCCAGGGACCTACAACCACACTCAACATTCACACAGATTGGATGTGCGAAAAAGAACTGCAGTGACCCTTGTCATAGACATAAAATACAAAACAAAAAGAGGTCAGGAAAATAAAAAATAATAAAACCTCGGTGAAGCAGATTAAGAAGAATAATTAAAAGTGATAATCGGGTATGCGAGAAAAGGGGGATGCAGTGACCCTTGTCATAAGTTAAAATGAAAGAAGGCGGAAGAGAATATGCAAAATATAAAAAATAAATAAAATCAAAATTAAACAATTGGTGAAGCCAATTCGAGGAAAGGAAGGAAGTATGAATTAATATGCATATTTTGGCTATCAAGTAGCCCTCTTCAGAGTCCTGAAGGTAAAGTAATGCACGGGATGGGAAGCTTGGTGCGTTATATATAGTGCCAGAGGAGGAGAAAAAAAGGGGGGTAATGGGGGAAGGAAGAAGATGGTTAACTGAGGTATAGAGAAAGTGAAAGGAGTGGGAGAAGGAGGAGGGGGTTTTTTGTAACTGTCAACTTAAGCAAGGACATGAAAGAAAAACAATGTAAAGGAAGCAAACTGGAGAAACCCAAGTTCAGATTTTTCCATCGGAAAGCGCATACAGCGGTGATGGAATGGGGCCACAATCCTGATTTAAAAGTTGGCTTTTATTTTTGAAAATCAATAAACTCTTGTACGGGTCAAGTGAATTGTTGGAAATGTTTGAAACAAAATTCGAATTACTCAAAAATGGCTATAAGTATTTTGACTAAAAACCATCCATTCATACAGCCTGATGTCATAAATAATACTAACTTAGCCATATGACCCAAAAAATTACTATATATCGTTCGGTGGCATTAAAATATATGCTAAACTACGATCTTTGATTTATTAGCATTTTTCTTTTACTAGTATACAGTCAACCAAACGTATATGAGAAAGTTTGTTCAATGTATATTGCGCCATTTATTTTCCTTTAGGCAATCTTTTAAAATGCCCTCAGTCCACACACAGTTTACTGAACAATAATTATCTGAAATTATTTACGTTGCAATCTATTACGTTTAACTTTGCTACAACAATAATTTCAATGCTTCATAAAAAGCGCAAAGTGAATAACACAATTCTTTCATCTTTTTCAGCAGTTCCCAGCCCTTATCACTTTGTGAACTCCTTGAGCTAACCTATTTCTTGTCGTGAACTCCTTGGATTAACCATTTATCTTCATGAAACCCTTGAGTTGTATCAGTTTTGGTGGTGAACCCCTTATAATGAAGAGTAAATTTTGTAAAAAAATCTTTTTGAACGCATTTAATTCATTAAAAATAAAAGGTTTATATAGCACGTAGTATGTAAACGTACACAAAATCAGAATCTCAAATATTGTCATCAGTATCTAGTTAGTACCCTGTAAAATTCAAATATAATTCTTGAAGCATAAGAAAACTTGAAAATAAAACAATGCAAATAATTTGAATGAAATGAAGATATATTGGTAAGAATTGTAGAACCAAGAATGTGATAAAGATGCCATTACCAAAATCTTCTCGCGAACCCCTCAGATTTATTTTGCATACCCCTAGGGGTATGCGAATCACCGGTTGGGAAATACTGGTCTATTTGAAGGCTTAATAGACACTGACTGAATCATAGGCAATAATGCGGGTTGCCTTGGCAACACCCAGAAAGAGTAGGAAAAAGTCATAAAATGTCGAAAAGAAATGCATATTTCTTACAAATTCTTGTGTAACGTCGAAACATTACAAGAATTAAATATTTTATAGTTTATCCATCAAATAAAGCAAAAACAGAGAAAATTTGTCCATATTTACATATTTTTATGAATGAAAGAAAACAATCTTGCACCTTGAAAAATCAAAAATCCCATGTAAACTTATGGGAAAATATAATTGTCTCCTGGAGTCGAATCCAGGGCTTTTTCTGGGATGTTTGATTTTTATAGGGACCACCTCATGGAGGTTTAGTGATTGTGAAAGTTTCAGCTCTTAATTTCATTGTGAAATATCCAAAAGCACTGTGACAGATGGACACATGAGAATCTAACAATAATAAAAGGCTACTTCTGTCCCTTTGTGGCTCCCTCTGTCACTATAAACATGCAAATAACTCGATAGTGGAATGATTTACATTTTGATATTTGGCAGGAATGATTGATTCACATATCGTAAGATGATGACGAAAAGAAATCTTGAAAAAAGTCCTAGGCTCGACTCCGAGGTATGCATTTCTATTTCCCATATAAAAACACGTAAAAATCGACTTTTTGACTTGCAGACTTTTATTCTTTTTGAGATCTAAATTACAAAGAATTAACCTGTGATCTTCGGATTTAGCTCAATTCAAAGAAAAAACTATGAAGTTTTTTATTCTCTTCATTTTTTCCTGCCTAGAGTTCGAAATTTCTCATTTTAAACATTTAATTCACATATTTTGGGAACATCTTGGCATTTAATTGGGATGTTGCCTTGCCAACCAATTACATTGTTTAACCTCGAAATTCTATAGTTATTTCAATCCTATGGGTGAAAGCGTGCTTTGAATGCTCTTACAATTAGTATGACAGAGAGAGAGAGAGGAGAGAGAAATTATTTTCATAGCAACCAATGTAAACAACATTCGTTTCATTATTTACGAGAAGGAATACATTTGAATGTAGAACATTAATCATTCGCATATTAAAATTAGGTTTCTTAGAATCATCATAGGAGTTGGAGACTTGAAGAAATGAATGCCTAAAAGAACAAAAGTTTGTTTTCTTGCCATCCAAAGAAAGTCAAGGTATATTTATTTGTTCATTTTTTATTTCACAAAAATCTTTCCCGTTGAATTTCATTGGGCATCTCACTAGTTATTATGTAAGGATAATCTAACAATAATAAAAGGCTACTTTTGTGCCTCCCTCTGTCACGCTATAAAAATGCGAATAACTTGATAAAAGATCTAAATATATTTTTGAAATTTGGCAGGAATGCTAGATTTACATATTTTAAGGTAATGACGAAATAAAATCTTGAAAAAAGTCCTAGGTTTGACTCCAAGGTAGGCATTTCCATTTCCCATATGTTAACACGTAAATATCAACTTTTTGACTTGCAGGCTTTTATTCTTTTTGAGATCTAAATTACAAATAATTAACCTATGATCTTCGGAGATCGAGTGTCAGCAAGGCCTCCAATGCAGCGGAACCCAAAAATCTCCACCAGCAAAAACTATGAAGTTTTTTATTCTCTTCATTTTTTCCTGCCTAGAGTTCGAAATTTCTCATTTTAAACATTTAATTCACATATTTTGGGGAAATCTTGGCATTTAATTGGGACAATACCTTGCTAAACAATTATATTGTTAAACCTCGAAATCCTATTGTTATTTCAATCCTTATGGGTGAAAGCGTGCTTTGAATGCTCTTACAATTAGTATGACAGAGAGAGAAATTCTTTTTGTAGCAACCAATGTAAACAACGTTCGTTGTGTTATTTACGAGAAGGAGTACATTTGAATGTAAAACATTAATCATTCAAATATTAAAATTAGTTACATAGAATCATCGTAGGAGTTCAAAACTTGAAACAATGAATGCCTAAAAGAACGAAAGTTTGTTTTTTGCCATCCAAAGAACGTCGGGTGTATTTATGTTCATTTTTTTATTTCACAAAAACTTTCCCATTGAATTTCAACCGGCATCTCCCTAGTAAATAATATATTCCTTTTAGTCATATTGACAGGCTTTTATACTAGTAATCCTTATATCTTACATGTTATCCTTCAAATTGCTGTTGTTTATGTATAATCTACTTACTGAAGTTTTATGTGAATTGTGTGTACATTTAGCTATTAATACACCACCTTTTTGAACTTCGCGTGCTTGCGATTCGCGAATTTGCTCTTCGCAACAAAATATTTTATGACCATTACTACTGTTTGGCACCGATTATTTGCATTTTGCATCATGCGTTTGTGATGACGGCATGCATGAACTTCCTCTACTTTTTTGTTTCTAAGTTAATTTTAAACTTTGGCACCCTAGAAAAGGACTTATTATATTTATAATGCTCATTATTAGCAATTTTCAAAGTAAACAAACGTGATAACTCTCAACTTAATTATTTTGTAGCTCATTTTGAACTTATCTGCCAATGCCACTATTTTGATTACAAAACTTTTGTTTAAAATTTAAAGAAATGCCATCATTTTGGAATGTAATAATAATAATATAATATAATATATTTTATTTGTCCAATAGTCATACAATATGATATAGGATATGTCAGAAAAGGTGATATACGGTACAAGGAAATATCGATATACAATTAACAAATATAAGAATAAAAAAATCAATATTATCATCTGCTTATTCTCTGGTCATAGGTAAAAATCATTGATTTTATAACACATTTTTTCTAACAGCAAAGATCTAAATTGGTTTTTAAGCATGTTAATACTTTCTATGGTTTTTAGTGCAGAAGGTAATCGATTATATTGATGAAGGGCCATTTGTTGCCATCTTACAATTCTGTTGTGGTGTGTAAATATTTAAGCAATTTCTGGTATTGTGATTATGAATATTGTTATTTGATGTGAAATTGCTTCGATTGGTCTTCACAGATACTAGTAAGAGATAGATATATACACTTGGTAATGTGAGGATATCATGTTCCTGGAAAAGTGGGCCACTAGATGTACTATTAGGTTTGCCAGCAATGTAGGAAATAACATGTTTTTGTAGTTTAAAAATTTTGTCTAGTTGTGCTGAGTGGCCCCAAAAAATAAGCCCATATGTTACCCGTGAGTAGAATTCACTGTAATATATGACTTTTATAGTTTTTACACTAATGGTACCTTTGATAGCTCTTATCATGAAGCATACGCTGTTTAGTTTTTTTAGTATACTACAGTAAAACCCCTATTTAATGAATCGCTGGGGGATTAGAATATATTTCACTAAATCGAGGTTTTCATTAAATGGAGGTTTTTCAATTAAAATGAGTTAAATTTATCTTTTTTGCTTGTGTATTAATTCCATTATACAATACCAGAATAAGGCCACTGAAAATGGTCTCTATAATAAAAATCCGTTTTTCAATATTGTATGCAAAATACTTACATTAATACTTTCAAAATAAACATTTATAAACAAATTCCAGTGACAAACAAGCCTTATTGCTATTGAATATGAAAATTTCTGTAATGAATTATTCATATGATTACAAAAAATAATTTCAAAATTTTAAAAGTATTTTCAAAATTGACAAATATTGAAACAATTTTTCATCCCTCCTTTAAAAAGCTTCATCATACAACATTAAATAGAAAATATTAAAATATATTTGGAATTTCACATAAAAAAATATCGAAATTATTCAAAAACCAAGCATACAGAAAAAGCTACAAGAAAATTATTTATTAAAATAGTCCAGCAAACTTGTTTGCTTCTTCTGGCGGGTGCTGTGAACATTCAGAACTTCTCGCTCCAAAGAATTTACTTTTGATATAGTAGTGCTGTTCACATCAAAAGAAGTTAAATATCTTCGCACCACTTCAAGTGCCTGAACCGCTTCACCAAGTGTGGGAACTGATTCTTCTTGTACTGCCTTTTCTTCTACTACTGCCTCTTCTTCTTCTTCCTCTGCCTCTTTGGCATCACAGATTTCTTCCACATCTTGTGGAGGACCAGACGTACTCTCAAGATCATCACACCGGACAAACTCTTCAAAATTTGTGTCCATGTCAGGTGCAATTTTCAACCAATTTTCGTGGTCAATCACATTGATATCTACATCAATTTCCATAGCATTGTTGCAATTGAATGCAGCCTTATGAAAACAGTTTGATATTGTTTGAGGTTTGGAACAATTTTTGAAACGAGAAAAAAGTCTGCTATGACCGGGAATTGAACCCGGGTCTTCCACTTGCCGGGCGGATATTCTACCCCTGAACTATCGTAGCAGAACATTTTCTCTCGTTTCTGAACACGGATGTTTTCCTTTGTGGGACGGGAACTAGCCAAGCTAATATCAAACTGCCCCGACAGATGTCCTCAAAGAGGATTTCATTGTTTGAGGTGTAACTGAATTCCATGCAGCTGTTACCATATGCATACCCTGAAGGATGCTCAGTTTCAAATGTTTATTCATCTCAATGTAGGATACTGCTTTCTGCACCAAAGCTTTCCTGTACTTTGCTTTCATGGAGTGAATAATGCCCAAGTGGCTGCAGATGGCTAGTACAATTAGCTGGAAAAAACACCACTTTTATATTGCGAAGAAAATCAGTATCTGGAGGGTGGGCCGGACATTTATCAATAAAAAGAAGAATTTTTCTATTTGCACCACCCATCTTTGCATCTAATGATTTCAAAAATGTTTTAAATATATCCGTTGTCATCCATGCATTTTTATTACTGGCATATTTACATGGCAATGCCTGGACATTTTTAAAACACCTTGGCTTGGCAAATTTACCTATTATTAGAGGCGTCAACTTTTCACTGCCCTCTGAATTTGCACATAAAAGTGCAGTTATCTCATCTTTACTTCTCTTTCCACCATGGCACTTGTCTCCTCTAGTAGCAAGAGTTTTTGATGGAAGAAGGTTGAAAAAAATGCCGGGGTTCGATTCCCAATGGGACCAAAATTTTTTCTCCAATTTTTTTATTGTTCGCAATTTCCAGCATATCGTCGATAAAACTTGCACAAAATTTTTTTAAAATTTCTTCCATGCATTATAACTAATATTTTCTTCATCGTAATTCTTCACCGTAATTCTTCACGAACAATTTTACGGATCACTACCCATTCGCTTTACCATCATGATCGAACCCCGGAAATAATATTTGAAATCCAACTCATTTACCCTAGACCAACACTCCTAGATAATTAGGAAAGGACTTTTAACGTTCTTATTTCGATGACTCTCGGATCGCGATTTTCAAAGGGCATTTTCTCGTAAACGACGTCGAGTATATAGGACACTATGACAACAGGTAACTGAGTGTGATACCAGAAATGAGGAACATATGAGCGGGATTCATTACATTGTAGGATTTACGGTTTCCTTGCGGCCGCTACCGTCTTAGCAGACAATGTTGCCGCTTGCGCGTGATGAGCCATTCACAATGTTTTGAGCGTATATCGTAATTTTTACTTACAATATGTTTCTTTTGTGATTTCTTTTGCTCATGAAAAAGTTTTAACGTTCTTATTTCGATGACTCTCGGATCGCGATTTTCAAAGGACATTTTCTCGTAAACGACGTCGAGTATATAGCACACTATGACAACAGGTAACTGAGCGTGATACGAGAAATGAGGAACATACGAGCGGGATTCATTACATTGTAGGATTTATGGTTTCCTTGCGGCCACTACCGTCATAGCAGACAATGTATCCGCTTGCGCTTGATGAGCCATTCACAATGTTTTGAGCGTATATCGTAATTTTAACGTACAATATGTTTCTTTTGTTATTTCTTTTTGCTCATGAAAAAGTTTACTAAATGCGGGAAATGTCAAATAAAAATTGAAGTACGAGTACATAATATTCTTCCACTAAATGCGGGCTTTTCACTAAATCGGGTTTCACTAAATGCGGGAAAATAATGCATTGTTTATATGGGGCTATTGTCGGGACATGAAAAAATCTTCACTATATCCGGGATTTCACTAAATGCGAAACATTAAATCGGGGTTTTACTGTACTACTAGTATACTGTCTGTATGAATATCCCAGGATAAATTTTGTGATATGTTAATTCCTAGAAATCGAGTATAACTAACTTGTTCTAGTGATTTATTACTTATTCTAATGAGAATACTATTATCACTTTCATACTTTTTGATGAACTTAATCATCTTTGTTTTATCACAGTTTATGCTAATCATTTATTGTACTTGTGACTCTGTTACCAGAATCTATTAATGAAAACATTATCTGACGAAATAAGTAGGTTGGTGTCATATTAAACCTATAGTCAAGATCTCTACATGAAAATACTTCTGTCCATTACTCATTGTTGAGAAGATGTAGGAAACAGGAAATATTTGAATTTGAAAAGGATCTTTTCAATTGTGCGTCAGTAGCACCTGAGGTAATAATTTGATTTATAATAAATCTGGCCTTTACAAAACTATTATCTGAAATACAATTTTTAATAACAGATGCAACAACATGTTTAAAATCGAAATAGTTATGATATTATTCAGTAGCGTTTTAGATCTTGGTGTGATTCTAGTTGGGACATTCACAATGGGCGTAAGATTAAAGGAGGTAAGTACATTGACAAAATCGACCTTTTCTGGGCTTTCTAACAAGAAATTACAGTTGAAGTCACCTATAATTCTGACATAATTGTTAGTAGAACCTTTAAAGACCCTATCTAGCAATTGACATAATCTGTGAAGAAATGAACTGAAGTCACTGGATGATGAGCAATATATATAAGGTTGTCATTTACTATTATCTTTTACATATTTTGAACATAATTTAAGGAAATGTTATTTTGTTTTTCTAGGCTTTTATTTATTATTACGAGTTTTTAATTTAAATCTAAGAATTGCTATCATCTTGTAAACATAAGATTTTCTGCAACATATTTAAAACACGACTACTGAAAGAAATGTTACCACTTTAATGCTTTGTTTATATTTTTTGTGACTATTTTGAACAATTAAAAGAAATGTTTTCACTTTCTTATGCTTTTAATTTTCCGTTATGCATTTCAAAGGTAATTAATAATAGAAATGTTACCAATTTTTAATGCTAGTGTTTTTTGCAGCCTGAAAATATTTGTTTCAGAAACCAAGAAAATATCCATGCATCACATACTCAACATTCCATTTCAGTAGCTCATCAATTTTAATGGAAGCATTTCTTTGGAATGAATAAAAGAAGATGGAAAATCGCATGCAAAAATGTGCTGGGGCTTAACAGCACAGTTACTGAAAGAAGTGTCATCGCTCTGTAATGCTTGATTTTTATTTGCTATTACATGTTTTGAAAGCAATTAAAAGAATTTTTCACATTATGATGCTAGGTTTTCATTTGCCGTTAAGTTTTCTTTTATTTACTGTTATACTGCATTATTTATGATAAAAAGTGATTTTTTTAGGCTGACATGGAACCATACTCCTATTTTTACATTGTGTCGTTTGGGAAAATAGGACTTGCACTTCGCGAATTTGCATTTTGCATCATTTTACCAGAACCAAGTGTTTGCGAAGTTCAAAAAGGTGGTGTATTTGTGTGCATATAGTTATCAAGATTTTTGTAATTTCATTTTCAATTGTTATTCTAATAATAATTAATGCAATCTTTTATAAAGAAGTCAACAATGACATTTAAATTTAAACAAATTTATGATGATAACATTTGTTTATATCATGTCTATCAAATTTAATTCTATACTTTGGAATAGTTGAGTTGCCTGATTCTTTTATTTAAGTATGTGGCTTTCTTTATAAATAACTTGAATATTACCTTCGAAATGTATTATCCTGTAAATAAAAGAGAATATTTGTCTGTCTGTGGCAGCCATAACTCTTCAGAAAATAAACATAGGAACTTCAAAATTTGGCAGCAGCTTTAGGTTGATCCTGAGAGTTGCAGTACCAAAAATAATTTAAATCGGCCCAAGGGGGCATGAGGGTCTCCATTGTTCGTCCAAATGCCGGTTTTTTAAAGATATCTCAGCAACCAATTAACCGATTTTGATGAATTCTCCAATAATATCAATGTTTCGATGAGATACATTTTCGAGCCTAAAATAGATAAAATCTGTCTACAGGGTTAAGGATCGTAATGTAGGGTCGATCCAAATATCACAATTTCGAGGGGTCCCCATTGTACGGTCGGTCCAAATTTCGGCAATGTCCGTCTGCCTGTACCCATATATCAGGGAATATCTGGCTGAACCGATTTCAACCAAATTAGGTAGGTACATAGAATCTTCACATAAATACATGACCAAAATGACTTATTTGGACCGAATAGACCAAGCAGGGGTGCCACAATTGCAAAATAAAATTTTCTATAGTTATGCTTTTGGAAGGAAATGGCCTAACCGAATTCAACCAAATTTTGTAAATAGAATTTTTACAGAAATCCATGGCCAAGATGCCATACTTCGACCTGATTAACTAAGTAGGGGTGCCACATTTGCAAAGTTAAACTTTTCGGTAATTACGCTTATGGAAGGAATTGGCCAACCTGAATTCAAACAAATTTGTATATAGAATTTTCACATAAATTCATGACCAAAATGCCATACTTAGACCCAATTAACTAAGTAGAGGTGCCAAAATTGCAAAGCTAAACTTTTCGGTAATTATGCTTTTAGAAGGAATTGGCCAACCAAAATTCAAACAAATTTGGCATATAGAATTTTCACATAAATTCATGACCAAAATGCCATACTTGGACATGATTAATTAAGTAGGGTTGCCACAATTGCAAAGTAAAACTTGAATTTGGAAGGAATTGGCTGAACTGATTTCAACAAAATTTTGTGTAAAGGAGTAGTGCAAAATAAAAAAAAACAAAAATCAGATTTTTAGGATAAATATACAAAGCAGGGCTCCCATAATAAAAGTAATAAAAATTTTCTTTTTATAAGTGTTTGTGTTGAACTGTCCACATCGATTTTAACCATATTATAATATTTATTGTGTACACATATATATATATAAAACCATAATAGCATATTTGGATCGGATCAACTAAACAGGGGTGCCACAATTACAAATTAAACTCTTTCAGTAACTATGGATTTGGAAGGAATTGGCTCAACAGATGTCAAGTAAATTTTATATATATGGTTTTTACAAAATACCATTATGAAATCAAGATTTTTAAAGTGGACCTTAAGAGCAAAGCTACCACAATTAATAAATAATAAAAATCGTTTACAACTTAAAAGAAAACTTTGACAATCATAGTTGGGCATTTCAGCTAGTTTCTTTTTAAAATTAAAAAAAATTATAACTATTACTTGTTTAATTGTAATGTAAAACTCCTTCAGCCATAAAGATTGTAGGAACTCGATACATTTTGCCCACTTAGTGGGGAAATGCATCGGGATTCTACAATCTTTATGGCTGAAGGAGTTTTACATTATATTGAACTTGCCGTACAATTAAGCTACCAATCTCACTTGTTTTATTGATAAAGCAACACATTGTGTAGTGCCCTAAGCATATTTTCAGATAATGATGAAGTGAGATTTTTAATAACCATAACTTAATTACCTCTATAAATTAAGATAAAAGAAGTGCTGCAAATATTTAGTATCTTGTATATAATAATACAGTAATGTCTGTTTTTGCCATTATAATCTGGTGAACTACCAAACTAATTTTAAAAAAATTGACAATTGATGTGAATGTCCTTTTTTTAATTTAACCCATTATTGCCCAAATTATTTTTTTTTTAAGTTTTAGTTTATTTTCAGAATATATACTTGTGGTGGCAAGCTAATAATACATATATATATATTTTTTTTTTCAATTCAAACAGGCTGTGGCTAAGCTCCAGCCCTCATCCAGACTTTCCTATTTCGATTCTTCAATCTGCCATCAAAATGACAACAGAACCTCCAAAGGTATTTTAACTGTCTTTATTGAACAGGAATTTTTAATGTGACATAATCTAAGACATATAATTGCTTATTAACAGGGTATTAAGGCTAATATGAAGCGCCTTTACCAACTGATAACGGATCATCAATTTGCATCATGTTCTTACCCAGAAAGATACAAGAAACTATTGTTCTCTCTTTGTTTTTTCCATTCAATACTTCTAGAACGAAAGAAATTTCAGCAACTTGGATGGAATGTTTTGTACAGCTTCAATGATTCAGATTTTGAGGTATGTATGTTCAGACAGTTTTCAACAATAATATGCAATATTTTAATTGGGGCAACTGGTTTATTCATTAGACAGTTTTTCTACTAATTAAATCTTGATCTCTTGTACCTCAGTATAGGAGATAATATTCAATATTAAGACAAAATATCTCCTCATGATCACTTGCAAAATAAGATACAAATATTTTCATATCTGTTCTTCCTGTTTCTGTGTTGCTGATTTCAATCATAAATAAACATTTCTCAGAAAAAAACAGAGTCATTGTTTTGAAGGCAACTCTGGTAAATATATTGTATGAAGAATATAGATTTTGATTTTTCATTTCAGGTTTCAGAAAATCTATTATCACTATATCTAAATGAACATCTTGACATTCCTTGGGATGCTCTGAAGTATCTAATAGCTGAAGTCAATTATGGTGGACATGTAACAGATGATTGGGACAGGCGTGTGCTTCATACATATATTAATAATTATTTTAATGATGAAGCAGTAAACACTCAATATTACCGGTTGGATAATTTTTTGCATTTATTATTTGCATGATATACCATATTTATCCAAATATAAGGTGACTCGAATATAAGTTGACCCTCCGAAAATTGGTAGATTTAGATGGATAAAAGTAGTTAACTGAATAGATTATGACCGATTCACAGAATTTTGTTACGTACAGATGAACAATTTTTAATATTAGATGGCCTTCAACACCATATGTTTGATTCACTAATAGTAACATACTGCCCCAGAGTTGTAATTTTTGTGTTTAACAACTGTCAATTTAAAGTTCCTTTCATAACTAACACACATCAGTTTTGATGTTTGTTACATGCTAGACCCTTGCATTCTAACACAGTCTTCCATAGTATAATAATTTTTACCAGTGAAGTGGTAGTAGCAGAACACCTCTTGGGCACGTCTCGTCCATCTATCCATTGTAACTTTCATCTCCTAAACTGCTGGATAGATTTTAATTAAATTAAGTAGGAATGATCATTATTAAGGTTTATTGCCCAATTGTGATTTTGAACTGCATCTGTCAATTAGAACTTCCACTTTACATAATTACTTTAATAGACTTATACTTGTATCTCGTTAAATGGCATCCATCAAGCAACAATTAAAAATCTATATTTTCTCTCCCATGCATTTATATAAAATGTAAGGTATAGATTAAAACATTTATTCAGATAGAGGACTTCATTTACCACAATAAGGTCCATGAGACCACGTAACTATGAGTTATAATTTTGGAGATAAAAATTCAAAAAAATACCAAGCGCAATATCGCTTATTTTGTTTACATTGATCGCTAGATGGTTCTCTCAGCAAACAACAATTAAAACTCCATATTTTTTCTCCCTTGCTCTCATATGACCTGTGAGGTATAGATTAAAAAATTTAAAATTCAAGAATCGCCCAATCTTACCATACCATTTCATACGTATTTCCCATAAAGAACACCTTTGGAATCTGTGTGTATTCCATTTATGGAGTATACTTTTCCATCTTGTTACAAAGTGTTTTTTCGCTTTAACTTTCCACGATAATGTGCCATCAACACATGAATTACCCGCAAGCTGTTGATGTTTTTTACCATTTTTCAGATGCTAAATAGGAAAAATATCTCGCTTATATTCGGATTATTATGGTAATTAAAAGAACTAAAATAATGTGACATGTATTTGGTTAACCAAGTTAATTTAATTTGCTGCCAGTAAACAAAGTAATCTTTTGACTGCACAACGATTGCTTTTAGCTTTTAGTGCTTTATCTTTGTGATTGCTCTTGTTAACACTATTTTTGCTGGTGCATATTCTCAATTTGCCTCTATCTATAAATACCTTTGACTGCACAATGATTGCTTTTAGCTTTTAGTGCTTTATCTTTGTGATTGCTCTTGTTAACACTATTTTTGCTGGTGCATATTCTCAATTTGCCTCTATCTATAAATTCCATGTGCACTTTAACACTTTGTTTTATATTCCACTTGCAGATTGATACTATCATGTGTACATACAAAGTCATTAAAATGTTACTGAATTACATCTTCCTAAAGAGGCCAAACCATGGCTTGTGAGCCGCATGTGGCTCTTTCAAATTTCCATTCCAAGGCTTGTCAACGTTTTCACTACTGAACAAAATGAGGTTGTGTGACTTTAGACATGTTGGGGATACCTATAAGGCATGCATTATATCTGAACAGCTTTGGGTACAGGTTATGTTTTATATTTGTAAATATATGAGCACGGAATTTTTTTCATGCGGCTCTCGAACTTCTGAAGATTATCATATGCAGCTCTGAGAGTAAGTAATGTTGGCCACCCCTGTTATACACAGTTCATCAACCCCTATAATTGGAAGGAATAACGTTCTTTTATTTAATAACATATATCGCATTTTAAAATTATGACGTCATCATATGTATACGTCTTTGGTTGAAATCAATGGGACAATAAGAATTTTCCTATTAAAAAGCATTAAAGCGATGCTATTATAATATGGATTGCTAATTCCCATTGAAAAGCATTGTCCTGATTGCTATGCTAGCTGAAGTTCTTTATTGTTGAGCATATGCTTTTTTGCTTAAAAATATTTTTTCGACAATTCGACACCGATTTCAATTTAGTCTTTAAAAATAAGACTACCTCATTCTTCTAGCTATAGAATTGTTTTCATCCCGAGTTTCTATCTGAATTATAACTAATTTAAAAATGCAAATTTATGAAATTCTGCACAGATTTCCATGTTTTTCTTATGGAGTATTATATATATATATATATATATATATATATATATACACACAGTGGAATCCCGATTTAACGTTTATCTGGGGGACAAGTTTTTTGTACCCTAAATCGAGTAATACCTTAAATGGGGATAGTCTAAAATTGAAAGATTAAATGGCAATTTAATAATATCAAATTATTATTAATTGAAACAAATATTAAGAGTGCAGATTAATTGAAAGGCTAGCTTCCTGTCAAGTTACAGGGTTTTTATGTGGAATTTAAAAAATTGGAAATTTCAGATACACGTTGTAGATTCCAGTTGGCAAATCTGAAAAAAAGAATGAGCCACTTATTAAGGCCAGGTGCACATGGACGATTTTCTGCCACAGCATTACTCAACCGTTTTTCCGGGGGTTTTCCAACGTTATGGCAGACTATGGTTTCAAATGGGAGAGCAGACATGGACGTTGGCATTTATTTTACGTTGCGGCAACACTGGACTAACATCAGTATTGCTGCAATGGTCGATGGGCCAACAGAACAAAAGCAGATATAGATAGGCACAGACGGACGACATTTGAACACAGCTCCTGGATTTTGATTTGTCTGCTTCTTTAGTTCATAATGGACACTTCGGACAGTGTTGACATCAAACTTCTGATCATAGAAGTTGAAAAAAGGCCAGTGATATGGGACATCGTGAGAGAAGATTACCAAGACAAAATAGGATTACACAGCTTTCCCTCATTTTATGAACTTAATTTGTTCCACGGAAACTGTTCGTTAGGCAAAAACTCATAAAACAAAAATTATTTTCCCATAACTTCCTCTGTAAAAATTTTTAATTGGTTCCAAAGGTGAAAATAAAAAAAATATCCCATAGTTCACTTAAAAACAATACAGAACAATACCAAATTGAGAAAAAACATCAATAATGACATTAACGTATTTAAATGACATTCTTAGTCATTAGCCTATGATGTCTTACTCTATATATTAGCAGTATTTGCCTATGATATCCTAGCCTACGATAGGTTAAATGCGATGCATATGTCCTTCGACCACTCGCCTTTCTCCAATATTTGAATAATATTTAGTTTCTGGGCTACACTTAAATTCCTTCTCTCTTTTTTCACTTTACCACTTGCAATATCTAAAAGGCTGGCATGTTTAGGAGCCATGATTCACAAAAATATATCTTTATTTAAAAGATAAAAATGCATACCACTCAACAAACCGAATTTCACAAAGAATGGCAATGTGCGTACTGAGACTGAGATGTTGGTTCTTATTCAGAACAGCATGATGCAATCTGACAAACTTTATCAAACTTTCCTGAAGCAGATAGAGCATATATACGCGAACATATATTCGATATTTGAAAAACAGGATTTTCATGCAAAAGTAATGAAATCGTATAAGCAAAAATTTGTTCGCAAAACGAAAAATAGGTATGAAATTGCTCAGTTCGTATAAGCAAAAACTCATTAAATGGAAGTTCATAAATGAGGGAAGGCTATATTGGGTGCACCCAATATCTTCTCATTTTATGTTTGATACATTTCCATGCAAGGTAGACTCCCAGCACGCCTACGTGCATCCATCTTCTTCGGTAGTTGGCAGCAAACTGAAGTGAAGAAGGAGGGCTTTGCAGAGGGGTATAGGATCAGGTGGAAAAACTTTGTCTAGTGTGTTCTCAAGGCATTAGACATTGTTTTATCATCGAGACCATCCGACATTTCACCGCACCGACAGAAAGACGTTCGTGTGTACTTGGTCTAAAATCTATGCTCTACATTAAACGGTGAATGACTTGCAGGAGATGGCAAATGTGTAAAGAGGCAGATGATATTAGAGCCAATAGGGATTGTAAACATACACTCATCCTAGTGGATTAGTAACCACGAGAGAAGAAATGCGCAGTTAGCGATAAAATATGAAGTCAACTAATTTGTATTACGACCTTGGGTGCTCTGTCTAGACTGCTCAGCAGCCTTGCCTCTTTTAGTGTTGATTGATTTCTGAAGCGATTACAATCAATTTTTTTTTTTTCATTCGTAAGATTTCACAGAATGAGGATGGTTGAGAATCATACTGCAAGTGCTCTGGCAAGGATGATTTGTCAAGCTTTTGATTTGGAGTGTGCAGATAGTTTTAATTTTTGAAGTTCATATACAATGATGAATGCATGATATAATTGAGCTCGTATGGATTATCGGAGATACAGTAAACCCTCCATATTCACGCAGAAATAATTGTAGCAAATTTTTATGTTCGCGGAAAGTTCACTTATTCATGCTCGCCCACTGCAGTACACTGCTCATTCACTAAAACATGAAACACAGTGCGAATCCTCTTGACAACTGTATCATCTTCATATAATAAAACTATTTAGTTTAGAGTATAACTTGAACGATGAATAGAATGGAAACCACAGGCCAGCTTTCTATATGTGGTATTTTTATGAAACCTTTCATTACGAATTTTAAGCTGATTGTATACAAAGATGAATCTTCAGATTGAGTCATTGATAAACAAGCAATTGAAACATAATGGCAGAGGTAAAATATTTTAATTCAGATCAAATCAAAAATAATTATATTAGAAGGTGTTGAGATGTCCAATTTGCCAATTAAGTTAAAATATTGGGCTGACCAGTAGGTTGCTCTTTGAGAGAGAAAATGAAATAGCTTTGATTAAAAAAAAATACTTTTGATAAAATATAATTAAAAACATTACCTATACAGAAATGTTTCAAAAATGTATAATATTTTAATTTGTAGCATTTAGATGGCAAAAATTATAAGCTTCTACTTATTTGAGTTTAAAGTCTACACCATGCACGTACCCAGAAATTTATTTAAGGGGGGGAGGGGGTCCGAGGCCGAAAACTAATTTCCAGCAATTGGTTAAATAAAAGTCCTATTCAAATAATATATACCTTTACAGCATTTTTAGTTCTCATAACTCAACGCAGCAAGTGGCAGCATAGCAAGAGGCAAAATAGCAAGTTTGTTGCGTGGTTATCGCAGGTTCCACAAATGTCTGTACACCAGGAGGGGTGTCCGGACTCCTTCCCCCCTGGCTACGTCCTTGGTTTACACCAACACTTTGCCCAATAAAAACATTTTCATTTTTTTCAGTATTGGTCTGTAAGATTATCATATCGAATTTTTTTTTCATCATCTCTTTTTTGCATCAATGAATGAAACGCAGTTCATGTTACCCTTAATTAAATGTGGAGTTCTTTAGAATGTGCTACGTTGTTATAGTATTACTGGCCAGCCATCAGTCGAAAGATATCTTTCGTGAGAATATGTCATAGCATCCCTCTTATGCCACTGGTTCACAAGTATGCTTAACTGTAGTTTCTACAATCTTTTTGTACTTGTGTGCAATCATAATTTGATTATATCCCCAAAACACAGAGGAAGTGAAAAGAGTGCCGAGAAAAGTGCGAGAAGAGCGAAAAAATTATTTGTCACTCTTCTCTAATTATTTTTTGTAAATTCCACATTAAGAAGCAGGGGTGCATGAGTTATGTGAGCAAATAAGGTATATTTTATCTCAAAAGAAATGATTGCATACAATTTCCAAAGGTAAGTTCTTAAAATATGTTATTATTACATGAATGGGGAGTTTTTCCATAACCACAATTTCCCATATACTTTTAATATCTATATTCGCCGTTTTTGTATTCGTGCCATTTTTTAGGAATTAACCCTGCGAATATGGAGGTATTACTGTAATTTAAATAAGCTTCGAATAATGTATCCAGCAATGAAGTAGTGCGGTGAGTGTTGGCAGACATGTAAGCATGTGCAATCAGCTGAGCGTGCACAATGCTGCACACAAAATGACAATGCTAGGAGGTGTTAGAATTTTCCACATCCTTGTAGTCATTAGATGTTAAGGACATTTGTTACATTTTGGCGCTTTATGTGAACTACACAAATATAATTGCTTATCTTGTGTGGTGTAGGAAAATGCTCCAACGACAGATGAGTAGATACACCCAAAGTTTGAATTAACGAATCTCGATGTAACATAAGCATTGATGTAAATAAACCTTCCCTTTTTGGGGGGATTGTCTTCCTTTCAGTTTGACTCAGTAAATATGGCCGTAGTACACATGAGTGGCACAACTGGCTAATACGTCACGTTAGCGAGTGAGCGCATTGGAACCGAAGCGTAAAAAAAATCCGTTTACGTAATGACGTCACCACAACTTTCATAACATTCATAACAGATGACTTATGGACTAAAGATGGACTGAGAAAACACAGCACAGCAAAATATTAATTATTTGAGTTTATTGAATGTGACAATGCTGTTATGCATTGTGTCATTGATGAATAGTGTGAATTATTTCATTACAACTCCACTAAATAATTTATTGCTGCATCACATAATGTAAACGCACCTTAAATCAAGGTGATGTCCATCTAGGGACGAGAATTTTGTCCCTTAAATGCGTGCAATTCACAAAAGCGAGAAACACTATATCGGGTAATATAATACATTATACATATGAAGGTTTGGTCGGGGCCATAAAAAAACAACCTTAAATGTGGGAAAACCTTAACATTTTTATGTTTGTATGTGTGCACGTACTGTACTGAATATAATATCCTTTTCTTAACATTTTATTTTTATGAACACTACTATTTTAGCTTTACCTATCCATTGAAATGAATGTCAAACTTGTTGAACAGCTGAGCGGATCACATTATTTGAACAGCTGCTGAATTGACACATGGCAAGTATTTGATTGCTGTGAAAGGCACGGAATCCCTGTTTACAGGGCTTAAATTAGACTTTAATTGCTGCTATTGCCACAAAGCTGACTCTGTAGCTTTAATAATGGTATCAGAAACGAGAATAAGAATTCTCGCACATGTACGCTTATTTCACCTCTGAATATACAAGGGCGAGTGCATTCTTGAATGCCAAAATATGAGAATGATTATGACTATAGAATGAAAACAGATTTCATCTCGCACTTAGGTAAAGTAGCTAACTAAAGTAAGTCTCTAACCTACACGGATCTGCTGATATACAGATTCATGACCTAAGTTATCAGTACGATTAATCAGGGTAGTTGAACTGCCACACTTATAAAGTTAGATAAACAATCGCTCAAAAGATGGCATTGCTCATGCAATGCAGAAAATACAGCAAACAGAAGTGTTTTTGTTAGATTTGTTTTTTATCAAGTGCGTGAAAGTTATCTCGTAACTGTATTCAAACTATAAACCCTCATTATGGCTGAGAAACGTGTGGTGAAAATATTAGGAGTATTGGTAATAAGAGGCACACTATAACTATGGAAACCAAAGTAGAAATTATTAAAAGACATGACAAAGGTGAAAAGTTTGTTGACATTGCTCGTGCTTATGAAATGAATGAGTCGACAATTAGAACAATTATAAGAGATAAAGATCAAATTAAGCAGCATGTAAAAAGTTCTGGGCCAATGAAATCTACTATTATTATGAAGAAATGAGGCATATTAATAGAAAAAATGGAAAAATTATTGAGTTTTTGGATTGAAGATCAATACTAATGATGAATGCCATTAAGCCTTAGGGTCATACAGGAAAATGCCTTGAGTCTTTTTGAAGATCTAGAAGATAAGCATGGCAAAAGTGGTGATACATTCAATGCAAGTTCTGGGTGGTTTAATAGGTTTAACCCTTAGTTTGTCGCGTGAAAAAAAGTGAAAATTAGTCGCATGGGGTCAATATGACCCCAAAATGATTTCTAAAGATAAGCAATAATATATTAATTTATTTATATTTTACTGGAAATAAAATCAATCTTACATTATAATACAATTATTTATTAATAATTTTTACAATAAACATTGATTAAAATTACTTTAAATATTTTTTGTATTTTCTAATCACTTTCCCTCTCCCCACATTCAATGCACTTCGTTATCATATGGTCTTTGCAAGTAAAAGCTCCACAATTTCCACATCTAGTGGACACTTGATTGTCCTTATTTCTTGGGCAATGTTTGCATCTTCCTCTTGATAGTCCCGATCCCGGTGATGGACCTTCCTCTGCAAGACCCTGTTGAGTGCATATGCGCTTTCGGAGATGCCTAGATATAAACTGATTCTGAGACCTCAAAATCTGTAGATCCTTTATTAATTCCTTCGATAATGATTTCAAGAAATTTCGCCTTGTCATTTCCTATTGAACGTTTTGTTTATAAACAATATAGGCATTTATGGCAGAAACATTCAGCAAATGAAAAAACACAGCTAACGGCCATCTTTTTGTTCTTCTGCCAACATTATAAGCAGCGCAGAGCTGATTGCATGTATCTATGACACCTTTTGTTGCATTGTACATAGTAACTATTTTGGGCTTACGTAGATCTTGCATGCTCTCGTCAATTATATTGTCATGATGCATGGTTGAAAGAAGTATCACGGCTCTAGTTTTCACTGGAACATACGAAACTAGTGTAATGTCTTTAGTAAAACCAAAAATGCTGCTCCTAACCTCCCTGTCTCTCCTTGGAAGAAACTCTGCCGGAATTTCTTTTTAATTTTTTTGCAAAGTGCCTACAAGCGTTAACTTATAGTCCGACAGTAGTGACTTTGCTAGGGGGACGCTTGTATACCAATTATCGGTAGTAATGTTTCGGTTCATTCCTTTTATTGGCCCTACTAAACGTTTCACCACCTCATCAGGCTTATTTCCTAGTGCGTATGGCCCTTTTGGTTGAACACCCGCGTATATCTTGAACTTCAATAAATAAAATGTTTTCGCGTCCACTAATGCAAAAACCTTTATTCCGTACCTTTTCGGTTTGTTCGGGATAAACTGGCGAAAAGAGCACCGACCTTTGAAGGGAATCAGTTGCTCATCAATTGTCACGTATTCCGTCGGGATGTATGCCTTTTCAAAGTCATCTAACAATATTTGAATAAGCTCCCTTATTGGTGATAGCTTGTCAGTTATTTTATGCACTTCTCGGGTAGTAACATCATCAAACCATATGCATCTCATCAAGAAAAGAAATCTTTTAGGTGACATGGTCAAAGGAAACATTTCCATTCCAGTGCCATCATTCGCCCACAAATCATTGAAATTGAGATGAGCAGACTTCAACACTCCTGACATAAGTAATAACCCCAAAAAAGAACGCGTTTCTTCCCTTGACACAACTTTTGCATCACGATCTCTTTCAAAATGTTTTTGAACTTTATCTACATAAATATTCGTATTTTTTACAAGGATATCTAGAACACGATTATCAAAAAATAATGAGAAAACCTCAAGAGGAGTTTTAGCACTCTTTGCAAGAATTGTAACAACTGGACGTTGAGTCACTATATTGCATCTTCTTATTTTCACATTTTTTGGTGGAAGGGTTTTTTCCCATTTCATAGACTTATCTTTGCTAAGGTATTCACTTACTGATGATTCCTCTTCTTCGCGTTCATCATTGGATAACCTCTTGTTCCGTGTCTGAGTAATGATCACTATATTCCTCGAATTCCTCATCTTCATCATCTTCCACACCTCTTACTTCCTCTTCACTTTCGTGGAACATTTCCATATAATCTTTCCCTTCACCTTGATGGCTTGAACCTTGTGAAGCCATTCTATAGCAAAAAGTTAATAAACGATTTGAGAAATTGGGTCAATTAAACAATGTAAATGTAATATAATACAAAAGATTATCATTTCATATAATTTTCATAGAATATTTGAAAAATAGCTAAAATTTTACTAGATGAACAATTTGAAGCTAAAAGAATGAAATAAATTATAGTAAATTTCTTGTATTTACTTTTTTGTTAGGTTGCAATAATATGTTGCATAAAATAATAGACTTACTTCTTAGATTCCAGATTCGGTAATGTTTTGTAGATACTCTTCTGTTCCTCCTCCAAATGTTTCTACCGGTTGATCCAAGAGAACGTCTTACGACAATTCTTCTATTCCAGTCAGTAAATAGCACAAAAGAAGTGACATACTACACCCCAAAAATGCAACTATGGAGTTTAGGAAAGAAAGTTTGAGATGTTGCTTTGACAGAAAAGCAAGAGCAAATGAAATCTATGCACAAAATTGAGTAAAGGGCATAAAGGCTGGTTTTCATTGGAGGAAGAGTCACATGAAAGTCGCGTTGAGGGCTTTATTAGGGATAGGACTATTTTTGCGGAGATCACTCACACTTTAGACCAGTCACGGCACGGTCGCTTTCCGGCCCCTACCTACAGCATGAAGTAGTTTATGGCTGCTCCCAACTAGCAGAAAGATTCAAGCTCACTTCTGCTGTCACCGAGGATTGCCCTCGATGGGGCTTGGGACAAAAGAGTCCTCCTCGAGCGACCCAAGGGGTTCATGCCGAGGTCCAACCGCGTCCTCCCCTAGAAGTGTGAACGTACTTGGGACTTCTCCATAGAAACCCCATTGAAAATAGGATTTTTATATTTTGGTCTAAAACGTCCCAACCGTGACCATCATGCGTTCGGTAGGAGATCCAAAAACTTTGAAGATTGCCGATCTCATTCATGTTCGTGCTTATTCCGAAAAATAAAGGAGAAACTCATGCTAAAAAGGGTGAGCGGTAATAAAAGGCAAACCGCTTTCTTTTATCCTTTTTGCACATGGGTACTAAGAGCTTCATCCAATGAGGGTGATAAAATATCTGCCAAAAGTCACTAGAAAGATGTTCCATTTTTGAGAGTATTTCAACAGTAAACGACGAAAGCATTGATAAATAATTACTGTACAGGAAAGGGAATAATATGGATGTAATTCAATTATAAAATCTAGAAAATAGTTTCAAAAATCATGCATCGGTCTTGATAGAATATGTACGTGGAATTCTTAGTCAAAGAAGTCATCCTCGGGTCAATTCTTCGACAGCAATTTCTAGAGAGACCATGTGCGTTTGTTTGTGACTTTTATTGCGGGTAGAAAACTATTGGAAGAAAACGGTTGCGTGTGTGCGGCCGAAGTAAGAAAACACCCGGAGAATTCTGAAAAGAGGGAAAAGGGTACATTGGAGGGGGGGGGGGGGGGAGGAAGAGGGGTAACCAACCTATAGTGAAAATTAGTGAAGTAGAAATGTATCATAAGAGAACTAGTGTTAAAACAATGAATTACTGCTTATCAGGAAAATTATTTGTATTTCTGATGTGATAATAATAATCTGTATTGCATTTAACCCTTCTAGACCAAAAGAGAAAAAAGCAACAGGTAGAGAGATAAATAAAAGAAAACAACTTTTTTATCCTCATATATACATAACAAATGGATACACACCAAAATAGCACATTAAAATAGTTTAATTTTCTCAATATTTACAATATTTATACAATATATATAAATATAAAAATATCAAAAATTACAAATTAAAAAAAAACAAAAATGCTAATTTCTCTTCTAAAATGTCCCTGTCGAAGGTAGAACAAGTTTGAGTTATATTGACAATACATTTCTTTAAATAATGACGAAAAAACATTGCTTGGGGTCATATTGACCCCATGCGACTAATTAAGAGTTAAGGTTTGTGCTAAACTGCACAATATCAAAGTGACTGGTGAGGCTGCTAGTGCAGACAATATAGCAGTCACAGAGTTCTCTAAGATTTTGACAGAAGTCATCGAAAATGAGGATTATCGACCACAACAGATTTTTAATGTAAACGAAACTGGATTATGGTGGAAAAAGTGCCAGATCATTCTTACATTGCGAAAGAAGAAAAAACTATGCCAGGATTCAAGGTATCAAAGGACAGGATAACTCTCCTACTAGGAGGAAATGTTGCTGGGGACTGCAAAATAAAACCACTGTTAGTTTATCATAGTGAAAATCCTAGGGCCCTCAAAAACATTCCTAAAGCATTGCTGTCTCTTCTATCTAAATCTAATCCAAAGGCATGGATGACTAAACTAATTTTCCAAGAGTGGTTTTCTCACCATTTTGTGTATGAGATCAAAAATCATTGCAAGGAAAATAACATACCATTTAAGATATTATTGTAGATTGACAATGCCCCAGGCCACTTTGTTCGACTATCATGAAAACATCAAGGTGATGAACTTGCCACCAAAAACAACATCTATCTTACAACCGATGATATAAATAAATAAATATGATATTTACAAAGCTGTTAAGAACATCAATGCTGCCTGGAGTGAAATTACTTTACTACCATGAATGCTGTTTGGAAAAAGCTAACCCCCCCAATTTATTCAGGAATTCAGGGGATTTGAAGAGCAAGACATAATCAATAACCTCGTAGAAATGGGCAGGGCATTAGAATTAAATGTTGAGGCAAATGATTTTTGTGAATTATTACCATGTGATGCAAAGGAATTGAGCAATGAAGATTTGATGGAGCTCGAAGACCATAGAAAAGAAGGCGAAGTTTCCGAGGAAGAACAAAAGTCTGAGCCACGAAAAACATTTCAGACTAAACAGATGGTGGAATGTTTTAATATGATAGAGAAAGCACTGGCCGGTTTTGAAGCTCAGGCCTCAAACATCGAATGGTTGACTAGAGCAGTTAATGATGCAATTGCATGCTATAAAATTATTTATGATGAGAAAAAAAATCTACTATGCAAACAAGCACATATGAAAACAGAGACAAAAGATTCAGCGCCATCATTCTCTGCAGAATAAAGAATAAATACATATGAAATACTTTTCTTGCAATTACTTACGTTTTTATGTAAGTGTGATGTATTGTACTAAATAAATTTTCATTGGTTAAGATATTGCTTTTAAAAGCTCTACTTTTTTAGCTTTAATTATCCAATGAAATGAATGTCAAATTTATTGAACTATCGCTCAAAATATAGTGTTTGCCATACATTTCTGCTAAAGTTCTCTTTACATTGCCACTAGTACTGCACAGCTGACTGCTTTACTTCAAAAAAGGTAGTATTGGTTTAAAAATTGTTCGACGTACAAGCTTTTAAACTTACATAGAAATTTTCGGAACAAATTCACCATGTAAGTCTGTGATTTACTGTATTAAATAAAACAAAAGCATGAATGTTGTATTTATACACAATTTAAAATTCACTCATCTAACGCATTTTCATGATTTTTATTTTAGTCCATTGCATTCTCTGTGTGGTCTCATAGCGAATGGGGGGGGTTGCCCTGTGCCCATGCAGTTATCTACAGCTGTCGCTGCCAGTATTCAATCAACCAACCAATCTTTTGAATCAAATACTCATCTCATTAGTATTTATTGTAAATATTGCAATTTATGGATTTTAGTATGTTCATAATAGTTTTAAAAGTATGAGAAGTTTACATGGTGTACAAAATTTTTATAAGGGTTGGTATGATAATAGAGCATCCTTTAAAGGTATTGAAGCATTTTTCGACCTACACGGTTTTCAACTTACACGGAAATTTTTCGATTAAGTCAGGGACTTACTGTTTGTGTGTGTGTGTATATATATATATATATATATATATATATATATATATATATACATATACATATATATATATATATATATGTATATATATATATATATACATATATATATATATATATATATATATATATACACACACACATATACACACAGTTAGTTAGTTACTCTATCGCTGAAGAAGGGCATAGGCCGATAAGCTTGCGTGTTTTGTGTTCATGTTTTTAACGTGTCTCTTCGACGCCCCCAGCAGCCTGACAGCTTGGTCCCCGCCTTGGTGGGTGTCCGCTGGGCTTCCTTCAGCACCTTGTGTCCACCCTCATCACTGACTTTTCATTTCCTTAAGTTAATATCATTATATATAGACGTTCCTTACAGAGGAGGATATAACATACTAGTAGTTGGTGCTTGCATACTGCAAGCATTTCATATCACCTTGAAAAGACATTCATTTTTCAGACAGACATTTCATCATTACAAATGTTCTTTTAATTCTAAAGATTTCACCTCCGCAGCGATTTCCGTTTTCCCCAAATGTAAAAATAATAGTTTTAAACAATCCCCAAATGTTGCAATTTAAAAATTTTTACACTTTCTCCATTATGGGGTACTAATGCTACACAATTTAGCAAAATTTTAAAGTTGTAGCACTTCTACAAGTCAAATAATATTTTCTAATTGTTTAAATTCAAATAATTTTTAACGGCCGCCGAAATTCATGTTTGGTAAAATTGAAATTTTTTTTGTGCTAGTTTACTACTTTGTACATAACTTGAAAATTTCAGCTCCATAACTCATTCCTTAATGTCTAAACAGTTATCTATTTATTTAAATTTTAAGAATTTTTAACTGCCAAACAAATTAAAATATCAAAATTGGTATAATCCCGATTTTATGAATTCTACTTAAAAAAAATTTCAACTCCGTAGCACATGCGGAAATACATAAACCATGAAAATTTGTTTAAACAATTGCGAATTTTTAGCGGCCGCATTGTTGCACTTTTTCAAGATTTTCATTTTTTCTAGTCGTTTTTGCACAAAATCCTATCTATGAAAAAATTTCGAATCTCCAGCACATCTGGAAGTGAAGCGAAAATCTTCAAAAAGTGCAACAATGCGGCCGCTAAAAATTAGCAATTGTTTAAACAAATTTTCAAGTTGTATGTATTTCAAAAATATTATTTCAGTTCTAGAAGTACTACAACTTTAAAATATGGGTAAAATGTGTAGAATTAGTATCCACAATGAAGATAGTGTAAAGTATTTAAAATGTCAACAATTGGGGATTGTTTTAAACTATTATTTTTACATTTGGGAAAAACGAAAATCGCTGCAGAGGTGAAATCTTTAGAATTAAAGGACTATTTGTAATGATGAAATGTCTGTCTGAAGAATGAATGTTTTTTCAAGGTGAGATGAAATGCTTGCAGTATGCAAGCACCAACTACTAGTCATTCTATATAGACGTTCCATACAGAGGAGGAGGAGAAGGATATAACATACTAGTAGAAGCACTTATAGAAGTAAAATAATATTTTTCTAATTGTTTAAATTTTAAACATTTTTAACGGTTGCCGCAATATATATATGGAGAGATTGAAATGTTTATTTGTGCAAAGGCACTGTTCTGTAAATAATTTGAAAATTGCAGCTTCCTAGCTCGTCCAGTAGTACATAAAAAATTATAAAAATTTAATGTTCGAATGGGGTTAAAACAACCCCATAAATTTACAGTTTTAAAAATTTCGACTTTTATAATTGGTTATGACAAATGTTCTATAAACCTGCAAAATTTCAGCTTCCTAAACCTATTAGATTGGTCTACACACTAGGAAATACTTTTCCCATGCTAACTTATGGGAGATATTCCGGGGTCTCTGGAGTCGAACCCAAGACACTGTAAATAAAAGTGACAATAATTCCTAATAGATATTGCGATCATCTAGCAACACTGAAAATTTCATCTTTCCATCTTACCGGCAAGTGCCCATAATTAATTTACAAAAATGGCGCAATGCTTTTCTTATGGGAAAAGACGCAACTTTCGGAATTTCTGGAGTCGAACTCATGTCACTTAGGTGAGAAGTCTTATTTTATCTGAAGATTTCTCTATCATATCTACAAAACCTAAAACTTTCAGATCTCTAGCTCTTGTAGTTTGGGCTGGACATTAGTATCCTCCTATATGTTATATGTTATCATTATATATCGACGACTCTTACAGAGGAGGATATAACATACTAGTAGTTGGTGCTTGCATTCTGCAAGCATATCATCTCAACATAAAATCCCTATTTCGTTTTTTTACAATTCCTAGCTCTAAATAAAATTTCAGCTCCGTGGCACATTCGGAAATACATAAACCTTGAAAATGTGTTTAAACAATTGCGAATTTTTAGCTGTCGCATTCTTGCACTTTTTCAAGATTTTCGTTTTTTCTAGTCGCTTTTGCAGAAAATCCTACCTAAGAAAAAAATTTCGAATCTCCAGCTCGTCTGGAAGTGCCTAAACATTAGTATCATCCTGTTATCATTATATATCGACGATTCTTACAGATACACATAACATATAACACATAACATATAGGAGGATACTAATATTTAGGCACTTCCAGACGAGCTGGAGATTCGAAATTTTTTTCATAGATAGGATTTTGTGCAAAACCGACTAGAAAAAATGAAAATCTTGAAAAAGTGCAACAATGCGGCCGCTAAAAATTCGCAATTGTTTAAACAAATTTTCATGGTTTATGTATTTCCGCATGTGCTACGGAGTTGAAATTTTTTTTTAAGTAGAATTCATAAAATCGGGATTATACCAATTTTGATATTTTAATTTGTTTGGCAGTTAAAAATTCTTAAAATTTAAATAAATAGATAACTGTTTAGACATTAAGGAATGAGTTATGGAGCTGAAATTTTCAAGTTATGTACAAAGTAGTAAACTAGCACAAAAAAAATTTCAATTTTACCAAACATGAATTTCGGCGGCCGTTAAAAATTATTTGAATTTAAACAATTAGAAAATATTATTTGACTTGTAGAAGTGCTACAACTTTAAAATTTTGCTAAATTGTGTAGCATTAGTACCCCATAATGGAGAAAGTGTAAAATGTTTAAAATTGTAACATTTGGGGATTGTTTAAAACTATTATTTTTACATTTGGGGAAAACGGAAATCGCTGCGGAGGTGAAATCTCTAGAATTAATAGAATATTTGTAATGATGAAATCATTCATCATCATCATGCTTCTGTCCGAAGACAGGTTTTAACTGAATCGCTGCCTCCATTTCTCTCTCTCCCTAGAAGCCTCTTTTATACCTCTATAAGTATTATATCCCTGCTTTATATTATCTAATATTCCTATTCTTTTTCTCCCTCTTCCTCTTCTTCCACTAATTTTTCCTTCTAAGATCGTCCTTTGTAAACACTGTCTTCTCAATATGTGCCCTATCCAATTTTCTTTTCTTTTCCTGATTGTATTTATTAGCGTCCTTTCTTCTCCCACCATTTCTAATACTTCTTCGTTTCTCTTCCTCTCTGTCCATTTCACTTTCATCATTCTTCTCCATACCCACATCTCAAAACTTTCTAAATATTTTTCCTCCTTTCTCCTTACCGTCCACGTCTCTGCACCATAAAGAGCTATGCTCCATATGTAGCATTTTGCTAATTTCTTCCTTGTTTCTAAATTTATTTTCTTGCTTGTGAGAAGCTCCTTCTTCTCGTTAAATGCTGCTTTTGCCATTGCAATCCTACTTCTGATGTCCATCCTGTGCTAAAATACTGCCGAGATATTTCAAACTACTTACTTGTTCCAATTTTTGGCCATTTACCATTATATTTAATTCTTTATGTTCCTTTGAAACCACCATGACTTTCGTTTTTTCTGTATTGATCTTCATTCCATATTGTTGGCCAACCTCAACTAGTCTGTCTGTCATCCTCTGAAGCTCTTTCTCGCCTTCTGCTATTAAGCCCTGATCATCTGCGTATTTAATGGTGGTAATACTTTCACCTCCTATCTTAAATCCTTTCTCTTCCATCAACGCTTCTTCTGTTATTGTTTCTGCATACATATTAAATATCGCTGGTGAAATAGGACAACCCTGCCTCACTCCCCTCCCTATGGAAGTACTTTCTGTTTCTTCTCCTTCAACCCTGACTCTAATCTTTTGATCAAAGTAAAGGTTTTTAAGCAGTCTTTTATCTTTCCAATCTATTCCTATTTTGTTTAAAATACCCAGCATCTTATCCCATTTCACTCGGTCAAAAGCTTTCTCCCAATCTACAAAACAAAAATACATATCTTTATTGACTTCTAGCGCTCTTTCTATCATCATCCTCATACATCCTATAGCATCTCTAGTCCCCCTTCCTCTTCTAAAACCAAACTGATTATCATGCAGCTCCTTTTCTATTTTACATTCAATTCTTTTGGTTATTATTCTGGTTAGAACTTTAGCTGTATGAGAAATTAAACTAATAGTTCTGTAATCCTTACAACATTTTGCATTGTTCTTTTTCTCCAGTGGTACCATCACAACATCTAAAAAATCTTCAGGCCATATGCCAGTATCATATACTTGGTTAAAAAATTTTGTGAGTTGCTTAACTGCTTTAGACCCCAAAACCTTGAGAACGTCCACGGGTATATCATCACTCCCAACAGCCTTCCTTCTTTTCATGTCATCAATTGCTCTTTTAACTTCAGACTCGAGAATACTTGGTCCTAGCTGATCTTCTTCCACATCCTCTTCTTCATTTAATTCAATATTTCTTGGCTTTCCTTCTTTGTCATACAGAACCTCAATGTATTCTTTCCAGACATTCTTTACATTGTCTTGCTCTGAGATTATTTTACCACTTTTGTTCATGATTCCTTTACGTCCTATCTTTCTTGCCTTTTTCTTGAATAGTTCCCTTGCTTTGCTATACATGAGGTCTGTTCTACAAATTCTTTCACATTCGAGAATCTCCTCGCATTTTTCATTTATCCACTGTTCTGTTGCTTTATCTGTTTCCCTTCTTAAAGCATTATTTAACTCCTTGTACTTTCTTTGGCCTTCTTCAGTGTTTATGTTCTTCCACTTTCTCCGCTCTTCCATTTTTTGCAGCATGGCTGCTGTGATCCAGGGTTTTTTGTTTCTTTCACCCGTTATCTTTCCTACCTTCTTTTCCATTACATCTTTAATGTTGCTATGGATGTATCTCCACTCCTCATCTACATTCTTCCTATTTTCTTCAGCTCTCTCCCCCAACCTTTCCTCCAGCTCAGTCATGATAGCCTCCTTGTTTTTAAGGAGTTCCTCTAAGTTCCATTTCTTGTTAACTCTTATGTTTCTCCTAACGCTCTTCAGTCTACATTGTGTATTTGCCACCAAAAGGTTGTGGACAGAATCAATATCTGCCCCTGGTAGTGTTTTCACATTTTTAATGCTATTTCTAAATCTTTCATTGACTAGTATGTAATCTATCTGGTATCGTCTCTGGTCTCCTGGGCTTCTCCATGTGTAAAGTCTTCGCTGGTGATGCTTAAACCATGTATTAGTTACAATTAATCTATTTCTATGGCAGAATTCCACAAGTTTATCCCCTCTTTCATTTCTCTTCCCTAGTCCATATTTTCCCACTATGTTATCTTCCTGTCCCTCTCCGACTACACTGTTCCAATCTCCCATTACTATGGTGGTGATCCTTCCTTTTCCCTCATCCTCCAATATCTCCATAATCTGTTCATAGATTTCATCCACTTCGTCGTCGCCAGCATTAGTTGTTGGCATATACACTTGAATTATAAGCATATCCACTGGCTCCATCTGGAGTTTTACGGCTATTAATCTGTCATTAACTGTTACTACCTTACTAATTCTTTCAGCTATCTCTTTTCTCATTATAATCCCCACACCCCTTTCCTTTTTCTCCTCTCCCGAGTAAATAATCTTAAATTCGTCTGAATTTATCTCGCCTTCTCCTTCCCACCGAACTTCACTAAGACCTACTATGCTTACATTATTCCTTCTCATTTCCCTTTTTAGGTTCTCTAGTTTACCCCCTGAATTCATAGTCCTAACATTCCATGTACCTATTTTTAATTTCTCACTACTTGCTTTCTTATTAATCTTACATTTCCTCTGTGCATCCCCTAGGGTAGTCCCCACCCGGAGATCCGATTGGGGGACTATTTTACCTCCGGAATATTTTACCCCAGAAAGATCCATAGAGGTATTTTCAGCTTTTCAGCCTATCATGGGAAATATAATGAGGTAGTTTCCCCTTGCTTTCCTCATCGCAGTTTCACAGAGTGATTACCCATCTGTAGCTGTTCAGATCCACATGATCACCACCTACAGAGGTACTGTGCAAGCTGCTGCCCTTGCACAGGGGGATGTAAAACCCCCAAGACTGCTTCTTAGTCTGACTCTTCCCCTCAGACCTTTCCGGCTTGGATGGTCCTACCAGGAGAATTATCTCCCGCCGGCATAGCTCTTTGGTTTGTAAGAGTACACAAACCCTCCCACCTCTGTAAGGTTATGCAGTCCTTAGGGAGGGAAAATGATGATGAAATATCTATCTGAAAAATTAATGTTTTTTCAAGGTAAGATGAAATGCTTGCAGTATGCAAGCACCTTCCACTAATCATATGTTATATCCTCCTCTGTAAGAGTCGTCGATATATAATGATATATAGGAGGATACTAATGTTTAGGCACTTCCAGATGAGCTGGAGATTCGAAATTATTTTCTTAGGTAGAATTTTGTGCAAAACCGACTAGAAAAAACGAAAATCATGAAAAAGTTCAACCATGCCGCCGCTAAAAATTAGCAATTGTTTAAACAAATTTTCAAGGTTTATGTATTTCCAAATGTGCTATGGAGGTAGGATAGGTAAAAAAACGAAAAAGGTATTATAGAAATTTTGATATTTTAATTTGTTTGGCAGTTAAAAATTCTTAAAGTTTAAACAAATAGGTAAATGTTTAGATACTACAGGGCGAGTTAGAGAGCTGAAATATTCACGTTAATTAGAATTTTGTCTATTTAAACAAATGAACATTTCATTGTATCTATGAAATTCTTATTGTGGCTGTTAAAAAATTATTTAAATTTAAACAATTAGTTAAATTTTATTTCTCTTCTAAATGTGCTACAAATTTAAAATTTGGCAAAAATGTGTGGCATTATTAACCCTATGTGGAAAACGTATAATATTTATAAAATTTCAAAAGTTAGCAATTGTTTTATTCCATTATTGTTCCATAAGGAAAAAAAGAAATTTGGTCCCTAGGAGAAATCAATTTAATTAAAGAAATATTTCCCATTAATATTTTTTCAAGGTGAGCTGAAATAATTGCAGTATGGAAGCACCTTCTACTAGTATGTTATATGTTATCTATATCCTCCTCTGTAAGAAACATCAATATATAATGATATATAGGAGGATACGAATGTTTATGCACTTCCAGATGAGCTGGAGATTCGAAATTTTTTTTCATAGGTAGGATTTTGTGCAAAATAGACATATATATATATATATATATATATATATATATATATATATATATATATATATATATATAATTATTACTATTATTATTACTGACGCCGATTAAGGAACTTAACCGCTCGATTTTGGCCGGTTAATTCTTAATCGGGGTTCAATGTCCGTTAAGCCCTAAACGGGATTGGTGCACACCAAAACGGGCTTAATCGCGGTTAGGAAATAATTTTACCGTGGTTAACTCCTAACCGGGGTTGGTGCACACGGGCATGAAACTTGTATTATATATATATATACATGTATGCATGTAACAACACTTTGAGCATCCCTAGCGGCCAAACAAGCATTTCCAGACCCATGTTTATATGAAATTTTTTTCTTATTTTGGGCCATAGAAAATGCTCCTACAGTATTACAGATTCCTCCTTAAACACCCCTCAAATATTTATATATATATATATATATATATATATATATATATATATATACTAGTAGTTGGTGCTTGCATACTGCAAGCATTTCATCTCACCTTAAAAAAATTCATTTTTCAGAGAGATATTTCATCATGGGAAACATTTCATTAATTCATAAGGTTTCTCCTCGGGACCGATTTTCGTTCTTCCCTATGAAACAATAATGGAGTAAAACAATCACTAATTTTTTAAATTTTAGGAATATTATAAATGTTCCACATTGGGTTAATAATGCCTAAGATTTCCGCCAAATTCAAAATTTGTAGAACATTTAGAAGTGAAATAACATTTATCTATTTATTTAAAATTATTTAATTTTTAAAGGCTGCAATAACAATTTCATGGATACACTGAAAAAGTTTATTCGTTTATATAGAGTGATCTCTAAATAACTTAAAAATGTCAGCTCCCTATATTGCCCGGTAGTAACTAAACATTTACCTGTTTGTTCAAATTTTAAGAATTTTTAACTGACAAAAAAATTAAAATATCAAAATTTCTACATTCCATATTTCGTTTTTTTACAAATCCTACCTCTAAAAAAAAATTTCAGCTCTGTAGCACATTCAAACATACATAAACCTTGAAAATTAGTTTAAAAAATTGCAAATTTTTAGCGGCCGCATTGTTGCACTTTTTCAAGATTTTCGTTTTTTCTAGTCTGTTGTGTACAAAATTCTTCCGAAGAAAAATATTTCAAATCTCCAGCTTATCTGGAAGTGCCTAAACATTAGTATCCTCCTCCTTTGTAAGGAACGTCTATATAGAATGATATCATTATATATATATACTAGTAGTTGGTGCTTGCATACTGCAGGCATTTCATCTCACCTTGAAAAAAAGATTTCATTTTTCAGACAGACATTTCATCATTACAAATATTCTTTTAATTCTAAAGATTTCACCTCCGCAGCGATTTTCGTTTTTCCCACATGTAAAAATAATAGTTTAAAACAATCCCCAAATGTAGCAATTTTAAAAATTTTACACTATCTTCATTATGGAAAACTAATGCTACACATTTTAGCCAAATTTTAACGTTGTAGCACTTCTAGAAATAAAATAATATTTTTCAAATTGTTTAAATTTTAATAATTTTTAACGGCCGACGCAATTCATATATGTTAAAATTGAAATGTTTATTTGTGCAAAATCGCTACTGTGTAGATAACTTGAAAATTTCAGCTTCCTAGCTCATTCGGTAGTGCCTAAACAGTTACCTTTTTGTTTAAACTTTAAGAATTTTTAACTGCTAAACAAATTAAAATATCAAAATTTGTATAATCCCTATTTCGTTTTTTTTAAGAATTCTGCTTATAAAAAAATATCAACTCCGTAGCATATTTGGAAATACATAAACCTTGAAAATTTGTTTAAACAATTGCGAATTTTTAGCGGCCGCATTGTTGCAGTTTTTCAAAATTATCCTTTTTTCTAGTCGGTATTGCCAAATTTCGAATCTCCAGCTCATGTCGAGGTGCCTAAACATTAGTATCCTCCTCCTCCTCTGTAAGAAATGTCTATATATATCCCAAAACTTTGCAATTTAAAGAATTTTATACTTTCTCCATTATGGGGTACTAATGCTACACATTTCAGCCAAATTTTAAAGTTGTAGTACTTCTAGAAGTGAAATAATATTTTTTCAATTGTTTAAATTTTAAACATTTTTAACGGCCGCCGCAATATGTTTATGGAGAGATTCAAATGTTTATTTGTGCAAATGCACTACTCTGTATATAACTTGAAAATTTCAGCTTCCTAGCTCATCCCGTAATGTCTAAACAGTTATCAATTTTTTTAAATTTAAGAATTTTTAACTGCCAAACAAATAAAAATATCAAAATTTCCATAATCCCTATTTCGTTTTTTTACCAATCCTACCTCTAAAAAAATTTCAACTCCGTAGCACATTTGGAAATATGTAAACCTTGTCGGTTTTGCAAAAAATCCTACCTATGAAAAAAATTTCAAATCTCCAGCACATCTGGAAGTGCCAAAACATTAGTCCTCCTGTTATATACTCCTCCTCTGTAAGGAACGTCTATATATAACGATATATATATATATGGATGGATGGCAACAAGGTGTTGGGATGAGGAAACCCAGTGAACACTCACCAATCGGACAACTTCAGGTTGACGAGGCCCAGGGGTGGTCGAAGCAACACACGTAAAAGAACACTAAAACACAGAAACATCACAAACGTAGAAGCTTTCGGAGTTAGAGCTGATGAAGGAATAACTCCAAAAGCTTCTACGTTTGTGATGTTTCTGTGTTTTAGTGTACTTTTACGTGTGTCGCTTCGACATCCCCGGGGCCTAGCCAACCTGAAGTCGTCCGATTGGTGAGTGTTCACTGGGTTTCCTCATCCCAAAACCTTGTTGCCATCCATATATCCATTTTACCTTTCCTTTTCCGTAAGCTGTTATATATATATATATATATATATATATATATATATATATATATATATATATATATATATATATATATCATCATAGGTAGTCTGCCCATAGACAGGTCCGTGATTATTTTTGGTTAAACCTGGTTCTCCATATACTCCTATTTTCCGCTGTCCTCTTTATATCTTGATAACTCTCTTTCCCTTTCAAATCGTCTATCAGCTGAAACCTTTTCCTACCTCTTTCCCTTTTCCCATCTAGTTTTCCTTCTAACACGTCTTTAATCACACTCTCTCTCCTCAGGTAATGTCCAACCCAGTTAGCCTTCCTCTTTCTGATAGTCTGTATAATCATTCGCTTCTCTCCTATTCTTCGTAGCACTTCATCGTTTTTCATCCTATCTGTCCATTTTATCTTCAGCATTCTCCTCCAAGTTCACATTTCAAAGCTTTCCAAGTATTTGATGTCATTTTTCCTTAGCGTCCATGTTTCTGCCCCATACAATGCTATACTCCATACATAGCATTTTATCAACTTCTTGCAGATATCTTCCCTTATATTCCCTGTAAGTAGTTGTTTCTTTCTCCTGAAAGCCGCTTTTGCTTTTCCTATTCTAGTTTTGATCTCATCCGTACATTTTGCCTCTCGTGTTATGATACTTCCAAGGTATTTATATTCTGAAACTTGTTCTAATGGCTTTCCCCCAATAGTTATGTTCAGATTCTCTTCTTTACCCGATATTCGAATGACCTTGGATTTTTCTGTATTTATTTCCATACCGTATTTTCTACCTGTTATCACTAGTCTACTTATCATTTTTTGTAGCTCCTCTTCTTTTCTTGCTAGAAGTACTTGATCATCTGCGTATTTTACTGTTCTTATAATCCTTCCTCCAATTTTGAAAACCCCTGTGCCTTCTAAAGCTTCTTGCATTAGACTTTCTCCATATATATTGAATAGGGTTGGCGATAGGCAGCAGCCTTGTCTTACTCCTCTACCGATATTTATTCTGCAGGTGTCCACATTCTCAAACCTGACCTTTACAACTTGATTCTCATATAGATTCCTAATCAGTCTCCTGTCTTTCCAGTCTACACCTATATCCTTTAATATCTTCATCAACTATAATTCCTTAATGTATTCTTCCCATACCTGTGCTACATCCTTTGTTTCTGACACTATCTTCCCATCCGTACTCATAATTCCCATACCATGAATTCCATTAGATTTCTTATCTTCTAATACCAGTGCCCTAGCGTAAATCATATCTTACCGTCCTAACTTCTCCATTTGTTCTATTTCATCACATTTTCCTTTTAACCAATTTTCTCTAGCTTTATCTGTTACCCTTCTCAACTCATTGGTTATACGCCTATAGTTGGCTCTACCATCTTCACTGTTAACGTTTTTCCATTTTCGGCTCTAATCCATTTTCTCCAGCATTTCCTTCGTGATCCATGGTTTTTTGATTTTCTTCTCTTGTTTTCCAATCTCTTTATCCAAGGTATCCTTGATACTAGTTTTAATTTCATCCCATTCTATATCAACGGTCTTCGGATTGTTTTCTAACTTTCTTAGGTTATCTTCCAACTTCATGCTGACTACATCCTGCCTTTCTTTCAGTTTTTCTAGGTCCCAGGTCTGTCTTTCTCTTCTCGTTTTTCTTATTTGTTTGAGCTTTGTACTCACGTCAAGTATTAGAAGGCTGTGATCTGAATCAATGTCTGCTCCTTGCAATGCCTTGGCGTTCTTTATGCTGTTCCTGAATCTTTGTTTTACAAGGATGTAATCTATTTGGCATCTCATTCTATCTCCTGGGCTTTTCCATGTGTATAACCTTCGTTTATGGTTTTTGAACCATGTATTAGTCACTACAAGGTCATTATTGATGCAGAATTCTATGAGTTTCTCCCGTCCTCGATTTCTCTTCCCAAGTCCGTATTGCCCGACAACATTTTCTTCCTGTCCTTCTCTGACTATGCTGTTCCAATCTCCCATTATTATGCAGTTTACCTTTATTCTTCCGTCTTCTTTGTAAATTTCATTAATTTGCTCATAGATCTCATCTATTTCTTCATCGTCATGAGCTGACGTTGGCATATATACCTAGATTATCAGCATGTCCACTGGGACTGCTTTTAGCTTTATTGCCATCAGTCTATCGTTCGTTGCTATTATCTTTGTCACGCTTTTCATCATATCTTTCCTAAGTACCAGAGCTACTCCCCTTTCCCCACTATTTCCTCCAGAATAAACTACCGTGAATTCTTCCGAGTCGAACTGTCCTTCTCCCTCCCATCTAGTTTTGCTTAGCCCTATAATGTCAACTCTATTTCTTCTTTCAAATTCTCTAGCTTTCCTGCCTTTCTCATAGTTCTTATGTTCCAAGTTCCTATTCGTAATTTACTTTCGACAAATGTTTTCCTCAAGGCAGTCCCCGCCCGGAGATCCGATTGGGGGACAATTTTACCTCCGGATTGTTTTACCTCGAGAGAACTCATATTGTCCAACCATATAATCTTTACTAGGGATTGTAATGTGGTAGTTTCCCTCTTGCTTTCCATATATATATATATATATATATATATATATATATATATATATATATATGAGCTTACGGAAAAGGAAAGGTAAAATAGATATATGGATGTCAACAAGGTGTTGGGATGAGGAAACCCAGTGAACACTCACCAATCAGATGACTTCAGGTTGGAGAGGCCCCGGGGATGTCGAAGCGACACACGTTGAAGTTGTAGCACATCTAGAAGTGAAATAATATTTATTTAAATGTTTAAAATTCAAAAGTTTAATGCGGCCGCAATAACACTTTGTTGGAGTTTATGAAATGTTTGATAGTTTTAATGCACTGAGCTCTACTTAACTTTAAAATTTCAGCTTCCTAGCATGCCCGAAGTACCTAAATATTTATCTATTAATATAAATTTTAAGAATTTTTAACAGTAAAAAAAATTAAAATATCAAAATTTCTATTATTTTTTGTTTCGTTTTTTTTATTCAGCTTCGTAGCACATTCTGATGTACAAAAACCTTAAAAATATGTTTAAACAATTGCCAATTCTTAGCGATCTAATGTTTGAACTTTTTCAAAATATCCTTGTTTTATATGTATAATTTGTGAGAAAATGATTAAAAAAAACTCGAACCTACAGCACATAGTTTCCAATATAAAAATTAAAAAACATTAATGTTCAAATGGCGTTAAAACAACCCCTAAAAATTAACAATTTTGAAATTTTCTATTTATATAGTTGGTTATGAGAAAAGTTCTATAATCTTGAAAAATTTCAGCTTCCTAAACTTATTGGATTAGTCCACACACTGGATTGCGTTTTCCCATGCTAACTTATGGGAGATATTCCGGGGTCTCTGGAGTCGAACCTCAGACACTGTAAGCATAAGTTACAATATTTCCTAATAGATATTGTGGCCGTCTAGCAACACTGAAAATTTCATTTTTCTAGCTTACCGGCAAGTGCCCATAATTAATTTACAAAAATGGCGCAATGCATTTCTTATGGAAAAAAACGCAACTTTTGGAATTTTTGGAGTCGAACTCATGTCACTTAGGTAAGAAGTCTCATTTTATCTGAAGGTTTCTCCATCATATTTACAAAAACCAAAACTTTCAGATCTCTAGCTCTTTTAGTTTGGACTAGACATTAGTATCCTCCTATCATTCTATATAGATGTTTCATACAGAGGAGGATACTAATGTTTAGACGAAAGTGCAACAATGCGGCCGCTAAAAATTCGAAATTGTTTAAACAAATTTTCAAGGTTTGTATATTTCCGAATGTGCCACGGAGTTGAAATTTTTTTAGAGGTAGAATTCTTAAAAAAACGAAACAGGGATTATAGAAATTTTGATATTTTAATTTGTTTGGCAGTTAAAATTCTTAAAGTTTAAACAAATAGATAACTGTTTAGGTACTACGGAATGAGCTAGGAAGCTGAAATTTTCAAATTATTTATGGAGTAGTGAATTTGAACAAATAAACATTTCAATCTGTCCATATATGAATTGCGACGGCCGTTAAAAATGTTAAAAATTTAAACAATTAGAAAAATATTATTTTATTTCTAGAATTGCTACAACGTTAAAATTTGGCTGAAATGTGTAGCATTAGTACCCCATAATGGAGATAGTGTAAAATTTTTAAAATTGCAACATATGGGGATTGTTTTAAACTATTATTTTTACATGTGGGAAAAACGAAAATGGCTGCGGAGGTGAAATCTTTAGAATTAAAAAAATATTTTAATGATGATACATGAAAACTGAATGTTTTTTATGTTGACATGATATGCTTGCAGAATGCAAGCACCAACTACTAGTATGTTATATATATGTACTAGTAATTGGTGCTTGCATACTGCAAGCATTTCATCTCACCTTGAAAAAGCATTCATTTTTCAGACAGACATTTCATCATTACAAGTATTCTTTTAATTCTAAAGATTTCACCTCCACAGCGATTTTCGTTTTTCCCACATTTAAAAATAATAGTTTAAAGCAATCCCCAAATGTTGCAATTTTAAGAATTTTACAATTTCTTCATTATGGGGCACTAATGCTACACATTTTATCCAAATTTAAAAGTTGTAGGACTTCTAGAAGTTAAATAATATTTTTCTAATTGCTTAAATTTAAATAATTTTTAACGGCCGCCGAAATTTATATAATTTTAATAATTTTTATCTTGGAAACTATATGCTGTAGGTTCCAGTTTTTGAAATCATCTTGTAGAAAATTATACATAGAAAAAAAGGAAATTTTGAAAAAGTTCAAAAATTTCACCGCTAAAAATTCGCAATTGTTTAAAAATATTTTTGAGGTTCATGTATTATCGAATGTGCTACGAAGCTGAATTTTTTTTACCGGCAGATTTTGTCAAAAAACGAAATAAAAAATTATAAGAATTTTTATATTTTAATTTTTTTGGCTGTTTAAATTTCGTAAAGTTTAAACTAATAGAAGAATATATCGTTCGTAGCTCAATAACTTGGGCTTAGATTATTAAAAGTGAGATACTCCTATAGCCAAACAATTAGAGGGTTACAACACCCAATGCATTTCGCCCACAAGGTGGGCATCGTCAGGGGCAAAACCTGTTTCAACAGTGACTGGGAGTCAACTGCAGTTGACTCCCAGTCACTGTTGAATTGCTAATAATTCGCAATTGTTAAAATATATTTTTGAGGTTTATGTATTACCAAATGTGCTAAAGAGCTGAAATTTTTTTATAGGTAGGTTTCGTAAAAAAGACAAATTTGGGATTATAGAAATTTTGATATTTTAATTTGTTTGGCAGTTAAAAATTCGTAAAGTTTAAACAAATAGGTAACTGTTTACACATTATGGTATGAGCTAGGAAGCTGAAATTTTCAAGTTATGTACAGAGTAGTGTATTTGCACAAATAAACATTTGAATATCTCCATAAACATATTGAGGCGGCCGTTAAAAATGTTTAAAATTTAAACAATTGAAAAAATATTATTTCACTTCTAGAAGTACTACAACTTTAAAATTTGGCTGAAATGTGTAGCATTAGTACCCCATAATGGAGAAAGTATAAAATTCTTTAAATTGCAAAGTTTTGGGATTGTTTTAATCTATTATTTTTACATAAGGGTAAAGCGAAAATCGCTCCGGAGGTGAAATATTTAGAATTAGAAAAATAATTGTAATGATGAAATATGAAAAGTGAATGTTTTTTTATGTTGAGATGATATGCTTGCAGAATGCAAGCGCCAACTACTAGTGTATCATTATATATAGACATTTCTTACAGAGGAGGAGGAGGATACTAATGTTTAGGCACCTCGACATGAGCTGGAGATTCGAAATTTGGCAATACCGACTAGAAAAAAGGATAATTTTGAAAAACTGCAACAATGCGGCCGCTAAAAATTCGCAATTGTTTAAACAAATTTTCAAGGTTTATGTATTTCCAAATATGCTATGGAGTTGATATTTTTTTATAAGCAGAATTCTTAAAAAAAACGAAATAGGGATTATACAAATTTTGATATTTTAATTTGTTTAGCAGTTAAAAATTCTTAAAGTTTAAACAAAAAGGTAACTGTTTAGGCACTACCGAATGAGCTAGGAAGCTGAAATTTTCAAGTTATCTACACAGTAGCGATTTTGCACAAATAAACATTTCAATTTTAACATATATGAATTGCGTCGGCCGTTAAAAATTATTAAAATTTAAACAATTTGAAAAATATTATTTTATTTCTAGAAGTGCTACAACGTTAAAATTTGGCTAAAATGTGTAGCATTAGTTTTCCATAATGAAGATAGTGTAAAATTTTTAAAATTGCTACATTTGGGGATTGTTTTAAACTATTATTTTTACATGTGGGAAAAACGAAAATCGCTGCGGAGGTGAAATCTTTAGAATTAAAAGAATATTTGTAATGATGAAATGTCTGTCTGAAAAATGAAATCTTTTTTTCAAGGTGAGATGAAATGCCTGCAGTATGCAAGCACCAACTACTAGTATATATATATAATGATATCATTCTATATAGACGTTCCTTACAAAGGAGGAGGATACTAATGTTTAGGCACTTCCAGATAAGCTGGAGATTTGAAATATTTTTCTTCGGAAGAATTTTGTACACAACAGACTAGAAAAAACGAAAATCTTGAAAAAGTGCAACAATGCGGCCGCTAAAAATTTGCAATTTTTTAAACTAATTTTCAAGGTTTATGTATGTTTGAATGTGCTACAGAGCTGAAATTTTTTTTAGAGGTAGGATTTGTAAAAAAACGAAATATGGAATGTAGAAATTTTGATATTTTAATTTTTTTGTCAGTTAAAAATTCTTAAAATTTGAACAAACAGGTAAATGTTTAGTTACTACCGGGCAATATAGGGAGCTGACATTTTTAAGTTATTTAGAGATCAGTCTATATAAACGAATAAACTTTTTCAGTGTATCCATGAAATTGTTATTGCAGCCTTTAAAAATTAAATAATTTTAAATAAATAGATAAATGTTATTTCACTTCTAAATGTTCTACAAATTTTGAATTTGGCGGAAATCTTAGGCATTATTAACCCAATGTGGAACATTTATAATATTCCTAAAATTTAAAAAATTAGTGATTGTTTTACTCCATTATTGTTTCATAGGGAAGAACGAAAATCGGTCCCGAGGAGAAACCTTATGAATTAATGAAATGTTTCCCATGATGAAATATCTCTCTGAAAAATGAATTTTTTTAAGGTGAGATGAAATGCTTGCAGTATGCAAGCACCTTCTACTAGTGTGTATATATATATATATTAACTAAAGGAAAAGAAAAGGTAGTGATGAGGGTGGCAACAAGGTGTTGAGGGAAGCCCAGCGGACACTCACCAAGTTGAGGACCAAGCTGGCAGGCTGCTGGGGGCGTTGAAGAGATGCGTAAAACACACGAACACACACATATATATATATATATATATTAACTTAAGGAAATGAAAAGGTAGTGATGAGGGTAGCAACAAGGTGTTGCAGGAAGCCCAGCAGACACTTACCGAGTCAGAGACCAAGTTGGCAGGCTGCTGGGGTCGTCGAATGACACGTTAAGCACACAAACACAAAAAACACGCAAGCTTATTGGGCCTATGCCCTTCTTCAGTGATAGAGTAGCTGTGAATGACCATATATATATATATTATATATATATATATATATTATATATATATATATATATATATATATATATATATATATATATATATATATATATATATATATATAACGGAAAACCTCGCTGCCTCACTTGCCCTATCCACCTACCATCATCTTCTTTCTCGAGTCCCTCCACCAACATCACCTACCCCATCACCTTCAGAAGCAACTGCACCACCCGTAATGTCATTTACCTCCTTACCTGCACCTTTTGTCCCGCGTTTTACGTAGTCCTCACCAGCAATCCGTTAAACATCCGAATGAACGGTCACCGGAATAGCGTTTCTCTCAGACGCCCCCTCCCAGTTGCATTACACGCTAATACCCACAATGTCCCCTTCAATAGTTGCTACAATGTTAGGATTATTCGCACTTTACCCTATGACACTCCTGCCCCCCTTCTCCGACACTGGGAACTAGCACATATCCATCCTCTCGACTCTTTCTCTCCGCCTGGCCTCAACCTCCGCTAACCCTATTAGCCCCCTTACAATGTCTCCTTGTTACATTGTAGTTATTCGCACTTTCCCTTACCACGCTCCCTCTTTATTGGCTATCCACCCCTCCTACTACCCACCTAATCCAATCATCAACCTTCCCACATCACCCTGTCATTCCCCGCCCAGTGTGTCACTTGCAGATACTCTTTCGCTGAAGAAGGGCATAGGCCCGATAAGCTTGCGTGTGTTTTTGTGTTCGTGTGTTTTACGTGTCTCTTCGACGCCCCCAGCAGCCTGCCAGCTTGGTCCTCAACTTGGTAAGTGTCTGCTGGGCTTCCCTCAACACCTTGTTTCCACCCTCATCACTACCTTTTCAACTACCCTTTTTCATTTTATTTTTAATAGGGGCACCCGCCTATCTTGTTTCAATATTTAAAAAAATAATATTCCCAAAATTTGGTAAATTTTTGATGAAATTTAGAGGTTGCTACCATAATTTAAATCATTAAGTTTTCTTTATTTTAAACATAATGCAATACAGTACAAAGCATATAAAATTTAGAGATGGTAATTTCCATTCTACACTGTCACATGATGAACATAACAATACTGACACAGTGGTATATTAATTGTTTGTGGCAAGTGTTCCCTTCACAAAGTCAGGATATCTCCTCCGATGATCGCTGACAACCTGCAGAAGAAATTGCTTTTGCTGTTCACCCTGGGTGTGTAATCGATTGTATTCCTCGATCAGGGCAACTCCACATTATGCCGTATTGTTAATGCAATTGATAGACCTGATGCACTTTTCTGTGGCAATGTAGTTCCCATCAGAAGCCCAGAGTTCGAGATCCAATTGTGTGAATTTTGAGTCAAGACCAAGTATATAAAAAAACCTCAGTGTTGGCTTACACAAAATAGTCCAAATTTTTCTCCAAGATGCTATCCAGATCGACAGTCACTCTCTTTGAGTGGTCCTCATTACCATCATTTTGAAGAGCTTGAATCAATTTGGCTTTTGTATCTATTAATACTTTTTTATCAAAGAAAGCAAGGGCAACCAGCTCTTCACTGAGGTACCACAGATGACAAGCAAGCTTCTTCAGAGCAGCGTTGGCAACTATTGAGTTTGTAGTCTTGTACTGTTACAGCTACAGTCGCACTTGCTCGAACAGTTTTCTTTCCAGTCAGATGCAAATGAAAAAAATAAGCCATTACCTCTTGCTTTGAAGGTAGCTTATTTCCAGGTATTTCACATGATTGTAGTCCAATTAGCCAAATATTCGTAATTTTATGGGTAGTAGGACTAACAGTAGCCATTTCTTCATAAAAGTAAACCTGAAAGTAAAGTGCAAAAATTAGCTAACTTACTTCTTTTGTCATTAATTTATTTTTTGGTATTCAGCAGAATGCAGTACAAAACTTACAAACTGGGAGTGCACTGTATTTTAATCTCCTACGAGTCAGGTTCACTTGAGTTTCTACACAACATCTTTATGGGAGAAAACCCTTGGCTGAACTGCACTCTTTGGCGTCCTGATGACAACTGAACTCACTGCACTAGGTGGGCTGCTTATATAGTTTAGGCCGTAGATTGTTCCAGAAGGTTCTAGAATGTACTGGAAGGTTCTACATCATTACAGAAGGTTCTAGAACATTCCAGAAAGTTCCAAATTGTTCCGCAAGGTTCTAGAATGTTTCAGACTGTATATGAAGCTTGTATAACGTTCTGGACAGTTCTAGATCATTCTAAAAGACCTGATATGGACTATTACATAACACAAAGAGTGCTCCTGCAAGTGGACTTATGCAGGATTTCTGAGGGGTACATATGAATGAAAGGTTATACTTTTGCAGTATTGTGTAACATTGACCAATGGGTGCTGCATCACAATTTTCAATATTAAGTATCTACAATTCACAATTCAATTCAAATAAGTTTAAAATTTAAACTAATTTAAAAATGAGTGCACCTATGTTTAGCATTATGATATATTGCGATTTTTCAGATCTTGGTAGCAACCCCTAAATATTATTCAAAACTAACCTAATTTTACCAAAATTATTTTTTTTTCATAATGGAACAGATTCAAACGTGCCCCCTCCAGTTTTCCAAAACTTAAAAATAAGGACCGCCCTAATATATATATATATATATTTTACGTGTCTCTTCGACGCCCCCAGCAGCCTACCAGCTTGGTCCTCAACTTGGTAAGTGTCCGCTGGGCTTCCCTCAACACCTTGTTGCCACCCTCATCACTACCTTTTCTTTTCCTTTAGTTAATATATACACATATATATATATATATATATATATATATATATATATATATATATATATATATATATATATATATATTAGGGCTGTGCAGGGCTATCTAAAATTACTTTTTTAAATTATTAAAAATTAAGATTCAAAGTCGGAACTTGAAATTCAAAAACTTGGATGCAAAGCCGATTGCTGGAGAATTTATAAATTCCGGATAGATGCCTTAATTTCGCAGAAAATGAAAACTATTATCTTATATAAATGGGCTCTGTGTCGTTAAAATGCTGTCGCGTTGGTTTATTTACGAGTTTATATCTTGGTGTATGTTGATTTTTTGAATGCTTGCAGTATGCAAACACCAACAACTCATAACAAAAAAAAGGAAAAGCAATAAATGAAATAAGTATACATAATTGTAATTTTTTACATACACAGATTTTATTATTAAATATCATATATTTTCTTCACATATATACATACGTAATGATTAATTTTTATTAAAAAATGAAAATAAAGTTCTTTGCTTAGGACATTTCACTTTGGCAATTTCATTTTCACTGTGTATGCATAAGTCATCGACCAGTTTCATTCCGAACTCATCGTTTTTGCTTAGATAGAAGCCTTTTAAATCTGTTAAGTAATCTAATGCATCACTGTTTTTTAATTGGTACTCTTATTGCTCTGTACTCTATTGCTTATTACTCTTTGTCTTCATAATTATTCTCATGTTCTATATTATTCACAGTTTCATTAACTATGCCCTGAACCTCAGTGTTCCTACCTTCTATTAGTACATTGAAGTCCACAGAAACATATTCCTTGGTGCTTAGTGAATAATTCCCAAATGTCTGTAGCAAACCATGTAGTATAGATGTATAAGCTACATCTTCGTTATCACCACCACATTGGTCTAAACTACAGTTAAATCCTGCTTTGTGGAAGCAATTTTTAATTGTAGAAGGGGTCACTCCATTCCATAGTGCGCTAATCTACGTTATTGCCTGCAGTGCATCAATATTTTTGCAAAGGTTTGTCCCACTACCATTGTTTTCACAATTCATTTAGGATATCAGGTGTTTAAGCACCAATTGTTGGTATTTCACCTTGTATTATCCCTTGATCTAATGATTGAGCAATAGATGTTATAATGGGAAAAAACAGTTTCAATATTTTGTAATTGAATCTTGGGTGACATGCTGCATTATTGATAAATAAAATAACCTTTCTAGATAAATCATTTTTGTCTAACTAGGTCAACCATTCCATCATAATATTTCTAGTCATACCTGACTTATTGTTTGACTTCCATATGACATTCAATTTATTTTGGTCTATATCTTTAAAGCACCTTGGCTTAATATATTTCACGAGTGCCTGTCGATCTTCTATAGTCAAACGTTCCTTTGCCACTTTACCCCCTGTACACATTTCCCATTTAAGGCATAGTGTTTTTTCTGGGATTGCACAAAAAAACAGACCTGTTTCATCTGCGTTCAAAATATATTCTGCAGAGTATGAATATGTACATTATGGGGTACAAGATATTTCGAAAAATAACAAAAAATCAATAAAAATACTTACTAGAATCATAGACTCAAAAAAAATATTCTTTGACTTTCACTTGTTTGTTGAAGAATGACTCTGTAAAAGTCACACAAAACAAATGGAGATCCACAGAACGCAAACAAACCATTCATGGCATAAAGAAAAACAAAACTAATTTGCTGCAGTTTCTGACAGTGGTGCTGGTCCCTCAAAACATAAGAGTATGAAAAAATCAACCTACAAGAAAGTAGATGCAGCCTTACTTCTGTGGTTTAATCAGAAGCGAGCTGATGGAACTCCTGTCTCCAGTCCCATGTGTGCACAGCAAGCGAGGTATTTCCATGAATCACTAGGGCTAGAAGGGAACTTTAATGCTTCATCTGGGTGATTTACTCGATTCAAACAGCGATACAGTATATGCGAAATTGCCATTCAAGGAGAACGCTTGAGTGGTAACGTGTCAGCTGCTGATCCCTTTCGATTAGAATTTCAAAAATTTGTGAAGGAAGAGATGTGGACACCTGCCCAGATATTTAATGCTGATGAGACAGGTTTGTATTGGAAAGGCCTCCCAACACGAACCTTGGCACACAAAGAGCAAATCACAGTGTTATGCTGTGAAAATGCAGCAGGCAATCACAAGTGGAAACTTAATGTGATAGACAAGGCAAAAAAGCCTCGCTCATTCAAATGCGCTACTTTGCCTGTCAATTACTACAAACAGAAGGGTGCATGTATGGACAGAAATATATTCACTGATTGGTTCCACAAGAATTTTGTGCCTGACGTTCGTTCTTTTTTAAGCAACGAAGGACTACCACCAAAAGCAGTGTTGTTATTAAATAATGCTCTCTCACATCCAAATGCAGCCATTTTAACTTCAGATGTTGGCCTTATCTACACAAAATTCTTGCCTCCAGATGTCACAGCATTAATACAGCCCATGGATCAAGGAGTGATTGCATCAATGCAGCGACAATATCGGTCTGGTCTTCTAGAGAATGTAGCTAAAGAGGATGAAAAGTTATTGGAATTTTGGAAAAAAAAATGTCGCTTCTAGATGCAGTGCATGGTATTTCTCAAGCATGGGCCTCTGTGAAGCCTGTGACCCTAGTTCGGTCTTGGAACAAACTTCTTCCTGATCTTGAAGAGAACTTTCATGGTTTTTCTGAAGAGGAAGTAAATACTACAAACTCCAATTTGATTAAACTACTGCAGGGAATAAATGGTTTTGTGGATGTGGACTGCAAGAATCTCAGTGAATGCTATGATTGTGATAGGTTTGAATCTGGATTCCATCATAAGAGTGACGAGGATATTTTCAATGCAGTAACGCAAGAGAAAGAAAAAGAAGAGAATGGTGGAGACAAGGAATGCAGTGATGAAAGTGAAGGGACTGAAATTGAACGCATCAAAAATAGTATGGCTCTTCAGTGTGTTGAAACTTTGATAGATTATATGGGACAATATGATTTTGATTACTGCAATGTCATAGCAGCCAGGAAAATGTGAACAATCATAAAAGAAAGTGTAAACAAGTCCTCAAAACAAACTAAAATTATAAACTTTTTGAAAGGACCATTATAAAAGCCTTCTTTTCTAACCTTTTTGTTACCACTGTAATGAGAATTTAAATATATATTTTAAAATAAATCAGTTTTGCATTATCCATGTTTTTCACTTATTTGTGCATCCTCCAAAGTATGTAAATATATAGCTTTTTCAATGTTAATGAGTTTTATGATAATATCATGGGAAGCAGCATGAGATTTTCATCAATCAGTTGTTTCTTAGTGGTCAGCAGAGCAGTCGCTTTTACTTCGCGGCCGGCAGCGCAGTTACTTGTTTTCTATCCTTTTTTTGCGAGAATTAAAGCACGTATTTAAAAAAAATCATTTTCGCATTATCCGTGTTTTTTGATTATGTGTGCTTCCTCTTACATTCATTAGGTTGAATAATCAAGAGTTTACTGTATTCGGATGAAGTCTTTGCAAAAATAATATCAGAGATCCTTTTCATGTCATAAGCATCAATATAGGATGTAGTGTGTGCCAAGATCAATGAAGAATATGCAATTTAATAATTTAAACTTTGTGGAGACAAATGTGCATTGAATTACTTAAGAAAAAAATCCAATTCGCCACCAAACATCATAAAAAAAAAATAAAAATATCAACGTGGCTGCCAAATTAAATTTTAATGCGAAAAAGAATTTGTAAAAGGAGGCAAGATGAAAAAAAAACCAACCCACGAGGAATGGAATTCGCACCCTTTTGTTTTGGATGCAACCACTATACTCTCATCGCCAACAATTACTTGATCAATTAGGCATGCATTATTAAATTTATACCAGTTGACGTGAAATTGGAATATTTGATCGCGATTTTCGGAAAAACTATCGGCCGTATATGCCCAAAAGGAGGGTTTGCAGTGATCCTGTAATCCAGAGCTATACACCTCCCAAGTTTCATAAAAATCTGTTGCCCCACTACCGTGTTCTCTCCTTGTTAGAAAGGTGTCCCTTTCATCTTTTCAACCTTACTATAATGGGCACACAGGACCAGTCCAAGTTGTGGGAAATGTGGACAAAAGACACGATTACAGAAAATTTGATCGTAAAAGAATGAAGTGTTTGTGAACTAAACCGGTTTTAAAAGGCTGGACAGGCCTGGGATAGAGCAGCAACATCACCCAGTATGAACATGGGCATTTGAAACAACAGAGAGCGACATTGTCACCGTGACAGAAATTCACTCACTCCATCAACAAAGATGCTGTCATCAAACACAAAACACCAGTGTGACCACTTGCATAAGAAACAACATACATATTATGAGCTATACAGCGATTTTGTTGCCGCGACAAAAACACTAGTATGTCTGTAGCCTTATCGTCACAATCATTCAGTTCTTTCATTCAGTGAGGAAAGTATCGAACTCGTGCCCTTACATTTCAGATGTTTTGGACGCAACCACTATACTCTCAGCACCAACAATTACCTGATCAATTAAGCATGCTAAGCATGCATTATTAAATTTATACCAGTTGACGTGAAATTGCAATATTTAATCGCGATTTTTGGAAATGTATATGCCCAAGTTTCATAAAAATCCTTGACCCCACTACCATGTCCTCTCCTTGTAAGTGGATAGTGTCCATTTTGGATATGTTGCTTACCATATTGTTTCTAATGCTTCTTGCCAGGACTTGAGAATAAGTGTCTGCAGAGAGGTATTCACTTTATGGATGTCTGCTAAGAGTGGTTTCACTGTATATGGATTTTTAATTGTTGTTTGCCGAGAGAATCGTCAGTGTAAACAAAATATGCGATGTTTTGCTTGAGATTTTTTGAAATATTTATCTCCAAAACTATAACTCATAATTATGTGGCCTCACAGACCTTATTGTAGTAAATGAAGTTCTCTATCCGAATAAATTTTTTAATCTATAACTTACAAATCATATAAGAGCAAGGGAGAGAAATTATGGTTTTGATGTATTTATTTAATGTGTAATTTCTAATTTACAGATGCAGTTATATATCAGAATTGGGCAATAGATTTTAATAATGATCACTCGTACTTAATTTAATTTAAATCCATCCAGGAGATGAAAGTTAGGATGGATGGATGAGACATGCCAATAAGGCATTCTGCTACTATCACTTTGCTGGTAAAGAATGCCTAAAAACACATGGAAGCCAAGCAGCAGCACATCATTTCGGTCCCACAGAAAAAAAAACAAACAAAACAAAGGTCCTAGTATATTTGCCCATAAAAAATTATGAATCACCTCACACCCATCAACTAAATTTATAGAACATTTGATTTTGGTACTATCTGTATTTAGTCCTTTTAGGAATACACTCTTTGAATAACTGTCATGTTTTTCAATCACATCCTGCCCCCACGCATGCTATTTACAGTAAATAATCAACACACCATGGTAATGTTGTAGAGTACAAACATAAAACAAAGAATGCCTCGACCAGCCTGCCACTAGTACCATCTTTTAGTTGCAGAATAAAGCTTTAACTTTCACTTCACCATGGCAACCTTTCCAATTTCAGGATCCCGGATAAGGGGTCCCGCACTGCGTAAACAAGCTTATTTTAATGCATTGTAAAAAAGTATGGTCTGTGAGGGTCAAATGTGATGCTTGGCAAAATAAGGTGGCATATCATAAAAGTGGAGTCCATTTATTATGAAAATATGAAAAAATTGGCTCGGTCAACCATTTCTGCAATTTTGATTCAGCTGTCAATATGCTAATGATCAATTTTCATTTGTAATTTTAAGTATGATGATTACTATATTTTGAAATCAGTACACCACCTTGTTGAACTTCGCGTGCTTGCGGTTTGCAAATTTGGACAAAATTCTTTATGACCATAACCTGTGTTTTACGCATATTACTTGCATTTCACGGCATGCGTTTACGATGCCAACAAGCATGAACTCCCTCTACATTTTTGTTTCTAAGTTCATTTTAAACTTTAGCACCCTAATATTATTATATTATATTTATAATGTTCGTTATTAGCAATTTTCAAAGTTAACAAATGTGATAACCATCGAATTAATTCTTTTGTAGCTCCTTTTAAAACTAACTGCCAATGGCAGTCAAAGTTGCTGGCATCTTGCGGTCAAATTATAAATTATTGGCTAAAAGCATCCTGCGCATTTAGTTTTTCACAACTTTTATGAGTATTGCATTGAAAATATTCGTTCTTCGCGTATGAGGTTGCTGGTTATTGACAGATATATTTAATGATTTAATGCTATTGTCTTTGTATTTTGAATGTAATTTAAGGTGTTATTTTGTTAGGTTTTCATTGTTTATTACGAATTTTTAATATAAATCTAATAATTGCTATCATCTTGTAATGTAAATTTCTGATGTATATTTTGAGCGCGATTACTAAAAGTAATGTTATAACTTTCTTACCCTAGGTTTTGGTTTTCTATTATTCATTTCTATCATAATTAGTAAAAAATGGAACCACTTTTGAAGTCTAGTGTTTTTTCTGTGGCTTGGAAATGTTTGTTGTGGAATCCAGGAAAATATTTGTGCATGATGCATTTACTGAACATATCATTTCATTTCCTTAAAATGAACAAAAGAAGATCGAAAATCACATGCGAATTTGTGGGGAGGTAAACTGTAGAAGTGCAGAAAGAAGTGTAATCGCTTTATTATGCTGGGTTTTCATTTTCTAATATGCGTTTTGAAGGTAATTAAAAATATTTTTATATTTTATAATGCTTTTTTTTATTGTGGTTATGTTGTCTTTTATTTTCTGTTAAACTGCATTATTTATGATAAAAAGTGAATTTTTTAGGTTGGCTGGGAATCACTCTCTTGTAATAACATGGCGTATTATGGGAAAATAGGACTTGCACTTTGCAAATTTGCATTTTGCATCAGTTTTCCATAACCAATTATTCACAAAGTTCAAAAAGGTGGTGTATTTAAAATTAATCTTAAGTAACTATGTCAGTTATTAAGGTTTACAAAATAGATATGATGCTGTGTCATTTTTGTCGGTTAATTTTTCTCAGATTAAAATTATATTCAGGAGAAACAATTTAAGTTTGAAAAAAAAATTAAAATATGTATTGATCATGTATATCTCTATAGTAAAATTGTAATGCAGGGACATTTGTATATAACAAATTATAATTTTGTATTTAAGAACAGGTTTTGATTGAAAGGGAAAATTAAAATTTTATTTACAGTTTATCAAATTTGCCAACTTATTATATTCCAAGAGATGGATCATTGCAATCATATAAAGATTACATTGAAATCCTCCCCAATGTGGATCGTCCTGAAGTGTTTGGCCAGCATCCAAATGCTGACATCACCTCACTCATTACTGACACCAAAGAATTATTTGAAACTTTACTGTCTCTACAGATTCAAACTTCAGATTCAATTGGTGGCAGTGGGGAAGACAAAGTAAGTATTCAAATGTAATATGTATAGAAGAACTAATGCGGAATTAATTTAAGTATTACTGTCTTTGGTGAAACATTTGTCAGATGAAAGGAGTGATACAGATAATATTTATAGCCATAAAGGTTAAACCAGGGGTCGGGAACGTTTTTCTGTCAGGTGCCACTCAATCAATATTCATAATCCATGACCATCCATACGTACCACTATTAAATGTATTTTGTCTATAAAGTGAATTGGGTGAGTGAAAAATCTACTGAAAGGTAGAATGACTCTGATGAACGCTTACAAAACTTATTATTCAAGTATCCTGAATATAATGGGGGACTGTCAAATATCGGGAATTATCAAAATTTTTTGAAGTTGTATTGTATGGCTATAGACAAATATAAAGGTTTTTCGTTAAATTTTTAACAGATATTTATAAAAAAGCAATTTAAACATATGAGTTAATGCCAAACCTGATCACATCCGATTGGTAGCCAAAGTTTGCCGAGTGTTTAGCGACATCAGTGAATGCCACAAGCATGTTAGCCGATGCTAGCCATGATAGAAGCCTTTGTGCCGATATAGAAGTAGAAGCTTGAAAGACATAATTCTGTTGTTTTCCTCTATATGCCTTCTTAGAAGAAATATTGGTAAAAGTACTCTACCTTCCTGCATTTATTTCACTTTGTATTTTTGCAAAATGGCATCTGAAGAGTTTTGTGTAGCTGGATCTGATAATTTGCGCAACATTGATTCGTACATGCTTTTGCAGTACATTGGAAGTCGTAGGGAGCAATATTCAGATGTTGAAAAGTGTGGAATGAAGGCAGATAGGTTTGTATTACATTTAATTGATAAAACAAGTTTGATGTAGCGCTTTTATTTTCAGTTATTCTAATAGTACTATTATTTCAGCTGAAATGCAGAAGATATGTAAAAAATAGATTGACATCTTAAAACAGCTTTCCCATATTAAATGAATAAAACAACTCTAGTTTTAACTAATATTATAGAATATTTATTTATGTATTGTTTTCCATGCTGTCCTAGTATCCAGTAAGTAAAATATAGTTAAATAAGTATACAAAAGGTAATGGATGAGGCCGATGCTTAGTGGAATTCCACAATAAAATAACATGAACAATGCTAGATAGTATTTTTTATTTATATTAAGCTTTTGATAATTTCCACAAAATATATGAAGTAAAACACAAGCGGTTTTGGTCAATAATCACCATCATCTGCCTTTACAGAATCATCAGGTCAAATATTGAGAAACATTATACAAAAGTAATCTGAATAAACTTCAGTTTTCGTGTGTCTTGTTGTAGGGGTTCGTCGGCCAATAAAAACCCACCACTTTCATAATGTAGTTTTATTGCTGAAAACAAGCAGGTCACAAATATAGCGTGAAATGAGGCAGGAGCAAGATGGATGCTAACGGATACGCTCGAGATACTTTCACTCGACTGGCGTCTCTAGCGTCACCCACGCCGGCTGCTGCTTCTGCATCCATCCGGTGGAGACCTCTCGCGGCGAGGTCGGAAACCTGGGAGGACAATTGACCCGTGTATTGCACGTGGCGTTATCCTCCATATTGTCTATAGGAAATGTGGTGAAGTTTGTTGTTTTAAGTGTCTATCTGCCTTAGTTATTACCTATACTTGTGAAAAGAAAAACTGTAGAAGTGTTTGTCATAGTTCTTTTGTATATGTCACAAATTTCATTGCTGCTTTTATGGCTTTTTTCTCCCTTTGAGGTAAATGAGGAAAGACTATGTTAGTAATGCTGTTGGAATTTTTAAACTGAAGCGAGAAGGGAAAATTTGTATTGTTAAAGGCAAGATTTGTCCTGAACACACAATAAGATAAAGAGGTTATGAAGTGAGTGTAGTTGTAGATGAAGATTTAGTCATGTCTGTGGAGTGTCATGACTGCCCTTATTTAGCAAAACATGATCCTTCAAATACCATGCTGTTGTGGATATTATGGGAACAAATTTATTAAAGCATTTAAATTACAGAACTAACTTAATATGTAACATTTGTAAAAGTATTTGCTTAAAAACTTGGTACTTAAAAATATGCACTGCAATAGTAATTATTTGCTTAATAAATCGATAACCCAACGATTTCCATAAGTTTGATCTTACGTATTTATAATAGGTATATTACATTATGGAGGTTTTGTTAAAATATATATGCTAATCAGTGGCATCGCGTGCCCATTTAGGTTGGGTGTGCTTTTATTGGGGAGGGGGGTTATGCAACCCGCGCTACAACATTCACGTGTTAATTTGAACGTACAATTGCATTTTTATCGACATGTGAAAGTTTTTAGAGAGCATAGCGCAGCAGCGCTCTTCTTAATTGGTCTAATGCAATTAATCTTAGAATAATTTTGAATACTTTAATTTACTAACTGTTATGATTTTAACTATACAATCCATAATTATGGACAACACAAAGGTTCCCCGTCAAATAGACTTGAGCTATGCATCACGCGCACCGTTTATGTGAGAATGGTTAATGCTTCGTTGTGAGAAGATACTAGAGTGAGGTACGAATTATCTGTATTTTTTTACGATTTTTAAATATGTACAACCATATAATACGCACAGAAATCTGAAAAAGTAATCACTTGGGAAAATATTATTTTCTGGATTGAATCAAAGAAAGGCTTAAAAAACTCATTTTACTTACTTATTTATACACCAGTTCCAATCTCCTGTTTTGCCTTAGGAATTTTGTTAGCACATCATCATAAAATGAAGGCCTTTTCTTCAGTTCCACCAGCAATGTCTTTTCAATGGCGAGTGAACTTAGGCTGCATAACCTTTCCTGCATTTGTGTTCCTCTATAACTTGTATGTATTCTCTTCATAGCTGAAAAAGAACGCTCGACTGTAGCAGTAGAACTCGGAATCGTCATGATAAGTTCCGCTAATTTATAAATCTCCTTAAATGCAACCTGATTTTCTTGCATGAATTTTAATAGGTGATGCACTGGTTTCCTCGCAAATTCATCAGAAGAAAAGAGCACTTTTAGTTCATTTTTTAGGCGAACGTAGTCAAAAACTGGTCCGTAGAAATCCTTTAATTTTTCTAGAATACCATCAGGAAAAGTTTTCGCATACTGATCATATCTTTCGCTACAAAGGAGTTGAAAAAACTCAAGTTTTGAAAGTGAAGAGTATCTTTCTTCCATCTCCAGGCACATGCAGTCGACTATTCTCTGGTATAATCGAACGCACACGCTCTTCTCCTCTTCTATAGATCCTTTTCGTCTTTTAGGCTTCGACGACTCAACCATATGCTTTTCCTTTGCAGAAACCCAAATATCATCAAATCCATGTTCCTTGTCATTCCTAAGCTATTTCATAGTATCATGCACTTTTTTACAACAGTACAATATGTCATAGGATGATGTTTGCAATATATTATTCAAAAAATCAATATAGCCAAACAGAACAGAAAAAATTTCTAGCAAAAAAATTGTTTGAAAATCTTGCAAGAAATACAGAAAACCACGAGCTTTGATTACAGCATCCACGTCCCAATCCCCAGAATTCTCCACAATGTGTTAAAAAATGCAATAAGTTGACTTCTGTGGCGTTTTACTGTGTTTGATAAATGGGAAGTAAAATTCCATCTAGTTGGTGCGACGGAGGGTAATTTTTTAGCAACAAAATCTTGCAAAGCATTTACTCTTTTTGATGATTTAGAAAAATATGCTGCCAATCCACTGATAGTTTGGAAAAACAATCTACATTCCTTGATATTCAAGAGGCTTTGCTTCAGAACTAAGTTCAAAACGTGAGCGTAACAATGCGTAAATATTGCTAAAGGATAGGCCTTGATAACTTTACTCTGCAACCCATTAATATGTCCACTCATTACACAGGCACCATCATAAGTTTGGCCGACCAACTTGTCCTTAATATTAAATTCCTCAACTCTGTTTACAACTTGTTTAAAAGACCACTAGACGTTCTATCATCACTTACGTCTGTAAATCCGATAAACCTTTCGTGTGTTTGCCCATTATGGACTAAACGGAAAACAGTTGATAGCTGCGATTTCAACATTACATCAGAAGTTTCATCCAGAAGAATGGCCACAAATGTAGCGGAAGAAATTTCTTTCTTTATAGCATCTTTAACCACATCAGATATAGCGTTAATGATATCATTTTGTACTGTGGGAAAAGTTCCTCGAAATACAGTCGATGCCTTTAAATGACTGTCTAAAAGAGGATCATACTCACGGAGAACATTAAAAAATTCTATATAATTCCTTCGGTTGACTGAATCTTCAGACTCATCATGACCTCTCAAAGGAAGCTCTTGCTTAGCCAAATAACATACAGCATCAATTAATCTTTTTAAAAGGTCTCTATTTTTCTTTACTTGTTCATTATGACGACTAATTTCAATTTTTCTTTGGCTGTCAATGAGAGTGTCAATTCTTTGTTTTCCATACATCTTAAGATTTAAAAATGACTGAACATGTGGCTGGGAGCGCTAATGTTTTTGCATTGCTGCAGCTAAATGATTAAGATCGGAATACCCGTGCTTATTCCAAACACCTTTCTCTTTGGAGAATAATAAACAAGGCCAACAAAAAAGTCTTGACAGCACTTCACATTCAGTTAACCATTCTACTGAATCATATTGTGAAACAGAGAAATGTCTCATGTACTCAGTTTTTGCATCTTTGTGCTTGCACAGTAAATTTGGAAGAGGAGGACAAGGCTTACCTTCTTCGACTATGTTCATACAATCTGCAAAAGCTCTGGCAGAAAACGGGGCATTCAGTACATCGTCAACACTGTTTACCATTGTAAATATGGGCAAAAAGTTATAAATTATATCTAAAAAATTATAAATATATGTTAAAAACTTGTCTAAATCGGTTTCATAAACACGTCGGTTCACACTTTACCCCACGCACGCAAAACAGACGAAACTCAGAAAACAAAAACAGCATCTCATGACAAGTAACAATGTTGAATTGGATTGCTTCACACAATAGCCAATCACAACCGCTAACTACTTCTGGGTGCTGTTGTCTCAGTGCACACCCTGCCATGCCTTCTGGACGGTTTACCGCACACCCAGGCTATTAACGTGAATGTGATACAATGTTTATGCGCCAAAACTTCTCCTCTTCATGAAACATTGTATATTGGATTTGATTTTAGGAATCGCGCGAAGCCAGAAAACGATTAGGGGAGTCTTTAACAGGAATAAATGCAAAAATATAATATCTGTGACATTGCGAATCCGTGGGTGTGCACTGCACACCTAGCACATCTTGAATATACGCCTCTGATGCTAATCTTTGAAACATAAAAATATAATTTACTCTTTCAACATCGTTTTCCAGAAATATATGCATCATGTCAATGTAATGTAAGCAGGGAAACTAGAAGAGGACCACGGAGGTGCTGACAACACGAAGAAGACGATGAAAGACGTTGAAGACAGGGGCCATATATCGTTTAATAAAGAAGTCAAAAATCCAGGTAAGGGAATAAGAATTCTTCAGGTAAATTGTAGGAGTATCTTAAATAAATGTAAAGAGTTAGCAACCCTAGTTGAGGCAACAGAAGCAGATGTAATTGTCGGTACAGAGTCTTGGTTAAAAAATGATATTGATTCTAAAGAAATCTTTCCAGGCAGGTTCACTACTTATAGAAGGGATCGAAACCAAAGAGGTGGAGGTGTATTTATATGCGTAAAAGATGAAATTCTCAGTAATTTAATATGGGTTGATGAACATAGTGAACTTTTGTGCGTAAAAATATACGGAAGAAAGAGTAATAAAGCCTTAAATATCATAGGCGGATACAGAAAACCAGGGGAAAATTTCGACATTCTAGAGACCCTTTATAACCACGTAAATGAAAGAACGGTTAGCAACGAAGTAGTAATTGCAGGAGATTTAAATCTCCCCAAGGTCAACTGGGACGGGCCATCTATGGAAGGAGGTAAAGCGCAGGAACTGGTAAACAACCTCATATGCGATGGGGGGCTTAAGCAGGTAACCAATATCCCAACAAGAAGGGAAAATATTTTAGACATTTTTCTTATAAGACCGTCTGACTCATTCCTGAGTTGTGAAACCTTCCAAGGCATTAGTGATCACAAGGCGGTTTTAGCTGAGTTGGAGTTCGAAACTGACCGCGTGAAAAGGGATCGTAAGCAAGTCATTTCGAGATATCACAGAGCGGACAGACTAGGCTTCCAAAATTACCTTAGGGAAAATTTCATAAGATGGGTAAAAAGCAGAATAAACGTAAATGATATTTGGGATGCATTCAAAAGAATAATTTTCGAAGCTACTGAGAAGTATGCTCCAAAAAAATGTATTCAAAACAATCTCGATCCTGAATTTTACAATAAGAAAATTAGGAGGTTGAAAAGGAAAGTAAGAGATGCGCACAGGAAGCTGAACACTGGCGGATGTTCACGAGATTCATATACTCAGTTATTAAAAGAATTAAATAAAGAAAAAATGGTCGCGCATGATAGCTACTTACTAAATATATTGAACTCAAAAGATAGCAACAACTTCTATAAGTATTTACGGAGAAGGAAGGATACCAAAGACAAGATTAAAAATATAAAAAATAATAAAGGGGCATTAATCATAAGTGACTTAGAAAAGGCAAACGAATTTAATAAATAGTACTCCAAAGTGTTCCAAGTGAAAACTTATGCTTTAGGCAAAGTAAGATTACCAAATGAAAGTGGACCGAGAATTGAGTTTAGCTTTAATACTATTAATAAAAAGGTAAAGAGTCTGCGCTGGCATAAGTCCACAGGACCTGATAATATTGCATCAGGAGCATTAAAATTAGGGAGCGAAGCGATTATACCATACCTAAATTACATCTTTACTGTTATCTTAGCAAACAGTTGTATCCCATTAGAATGGAAATCAGCCACTGTGATACCTATTTATAAAGACGGAAATAAGACAGAAGTTGCAAATTATAGACCAGTAAGCCTAACGTCCGTTGTTTGCAAATTAATGGAAAAATGTCTGGCGGACTATATACAGAAGTTTTTAGAAAATAATTGTATGATATTTGGAGGTCAGACCGGGTTCAGAAAGGGTCATTCCTGCGAGCTCCAGTTGCTAGGGTTATGTGAAGATATTGCAGAAACATTAGACAATAGCCAGGAAGCGGAAGGTATAGTGATAGATCTAACGAAAGCATTTGATGTAGTACCTCATGATTTACTCTTGAGTAAGGTTTACGCACTAGGAATAGATATGAGGGTAGTGCGATGGATAGAAGCCTTTCTAGCAGATAGAAAACAAAGGGTTAGGATAGGAGATAGTTTATCCGATGAAATAGATGTCACCTCAGGTGTCCCTCAGGGAAGCGTTTTAGGACCATTATTATTCTTAATCTACATAAATGATTTACCAAGTCAAATATCCTCAAAAGTGAGACTTTTTGCAGACGACTGCATCATTTATAGAGTCATTAAAGATGAAAATGACAGAGGTTTACTGCAGAGGGACATAGATAAGCTGATGTCTTGGGTATGTTCAAATAAAATGAAAATAAACGTTAAGAAAAGCAAGCATATTCTATTCTCTATGAAAAGGGAAAAGAGTAATTTTCCTTACTATATGGAAGGGATACAAATACCGAAGGTTGATAATATAAAATATCTTGGAATACATATTACGAAAGATTTAGCATAAAGAATTAGCATACAAAACAATAGTAAGGCCTATATTGGAATATTCTTCAGGAGTCTGGGATCCTCATGACAGAATACATATTAATAAATTGGAAAAGGTTCAGCAAAAGGCAGCCAGGTTTGTTATGGGTCGTTTTGGAAGAGAGGATAGTGTAACAGATATGTTAAAGGAACTTGGGTGGGAAACTTTAGAAAAGAGGAGGAAAGTGAAAAGGTTAGTTTGTTTCTATAGAATGTATACCGGTAAACCGGCCTGGAAAGAACTAAAACTTAAGATTAAAACCCCGACATTTAAAGGTAAAAATGATCACTCGTGTAAAGTTCGTACAAACGTTCGAAGAAAAGATGTTGGTAAATATTCATTTTTCAATAGAACAGCATAGGACTGGAATGAATTACCTGAAGAACTTCTTATGCCCTTTCCACAAACCGAGAAAGCATTTAAAAGTAAAATTGTTAAAAACTTTAGTATTTAATATGAGTATTTGTAGGTTAGTATTTTATTTAGTTTTTTTTTATATAGGACTTGCGCCACCAAGCGGCATTAATTATTGTAAATAAACATATTAGCATTATAATTTAATCACAATACTCCAAATAACTATATAATGTCAAATTATGGTCGATTTTTTTTTCATGAAGATTATTTACTTATTCTAAATTTTTGTAGTTGTATGGACAAATAACAAATGAAACATGTTGTAGTTTGTAGCTAAGCTGTTGTGATGAGAGTTCCTTTGACTTGAAGTCAAGAAGTTGTATATAGTGTATAGGAACCACTATCAAAAATGGTTATATTTTTGTATTAAGTACATTCAATTGTTATTATGTAATTTGGGCATCATGTATTGGGTGATACCTAAGCTGTTGTCACGGGAGTTCCTATAACTTGAAGTTAAGAAATAGTGTATAGGAAATGGTATCAAAAAGCTTATATTTTTGTATTAAGTAAACTCAATTTTTATTATGTAATTTGGGTATTATGCATTGAGTTGTGATGGGGACCCGCTGCCACCGGGACCTGCTCCCAATTGTAGCGTTTATGTGAATAATAATAATAATAAGTCGTAAACTAAAATACGAAGCAATAAAATAATGTACATACATATGATTAGTACTTACATTAAAATGATCTTCGCAGACAAATGCAGTTATATGTTCCGGTATATCAGATGTGTATCTCCTCATGGCTTTCAACCACAATATTCTCCACTTCTTATTTCTTCCCAAGAAGCTCGGTAGCATGAAGAACAATTTTCTCGGGGTTTTAATCATTGTATTTAAGCACTGAGGTATCAGACAATACTTATAATCCTTCTTAAGTTCCATATTCTCAATTTTTGCTTTGATATCAGGAAAATCAACAGGACGAAGTATCAAAACCGCGTGCTTTCAGTACGGTTGTACATGGCATGCGACTACTACTCTCTCTCCAACCAGGATGCCGTTTTTGCTGGATATTTAAAAGAGTTATTTTAAATATTTTTTTTTGCATAATGAAGACGATTTAACAAAAAAATATTCACGGAGAGTAATTAAGTAAATTACAAAGAATTTTTTAAAAACTTAATAAAATATTTTGACAGTCCCCCATTCTTTATCATCACAGTACGAAATATATTTCAAATAAAAGTGAAAAAATTTTTAAAAATGAATAATTTTTGCAATTTTTCACTAAATTATGTTTGTAATGCTCCTTTTTCTTTTCTTAATTGTTGGAGCTTTATGGCTATATCCAATATCAGAAGGCTATGGTTTGAGTTTATTTCTGTTCTTTGTTAAGTCTAAAATTTTCTCACAGTTACTTAAAATATTTATTTTTATGTAACCCATTTGGAATTTTTAGATATATTACAAATATGGAGAAAGTCATGTGGTGGGCACATCAGATTTTTTGAAATATTTGCTTTAATATTTGATGAATATAAAAATTTATTAAAATTAAAGTTGTAGGTAATTTAATTTTCTACAACTTTTTTTGAAACATTTTCCTATGTAATGCATTCTTGAAAAGATATTTTTAAGACTACATTTTTAACTGCCACAACCACATCACCTACCAGTGACTATTTTAAACACTTTACACTCCTTTTTATTTTCTCATCTGTTACAGCTTTGGGGCTATATCCAATATCAGAAGGTTATGGTTTGAGTTTATTTCTGTTCTCTGTAAAGTCTAAATTTTTCTCACAGTTCCTTAAAATATTTATTATCGTTTAACCTATTTGGAATTTTTAGAAATACTACAGGTATTTAGAAAGTCATGTGGTGGCCAAATCAGATTTTCTTAAATAATTATTTATTATGATCATATTGGTGTACGACAGCTTCAAAATACTAATTCTTTATGATGGAAAATCACAATTTTCTAATAACATCTATGAAAAAACATATTATAAAATAAGTGAGGTATACAAAATATCATAAATATTTCTCATATATACTTGATAAAATATCAATATAGTGTATTACCTTGACATGTTCCTATAATTCTTCATGATTACAAATGCTTAACCTCTTAAGTGCATTGACCGCTTATAAATGCCAGCTTACCATCCGCTGGTTGTGTCAACCACTTAAATGTGTTGTGCCATTTCATAAGCTGTTCATTCGCTGCGTGAACCACGTATAAGCTTCAGGCTGTTCTGATAGTTAGTCACATCTATATAGGAGTTGACTGCACTTTTTGAGCCAGGAAACTTTTTTTTCCGGCCAAAATGTTTTTAGTCGTTTACTGTCTCTCACTGCTTATGGTGTGTTCTGCTGTTTCGGAAATGGTTTGTACGAGTCGTAAAACTATTCCTCGAAAGAGGAAAGGTTTGGCATTTACCGAGATCGCTCAAATTCTTGCAGGTTCTAGTGAAAGCTCTAGTGATTCTTATCATTTCAGTGATAGTAGTGATGAAGAGATTTCTGATGATGGGAATATCATTGCCAATTCAGCAGAAACTTTACCACTTGATTGGGTAAATTTTGGAATGCGTCAAAATTCTTTTTCTTCCGATGCTAGAGGTGAAGTACATTTTGATTTTGGAGATAATCCTACACTGGAATGTGTGACCACTTCTTTCCACAAGAACTTTGTGAGATTATCACGAGTGAAACTAATCAGTATGCACAAAAGAGCATCTGCGATAAAACATCAAATGTTCTTTTCAAAAAAGAAAATTATTGATACACCTTTTTAAGGAAAGTGATGTTACAGACCATAGGTTTCACCTGGTGCTGAAGTTCTTGCACTTCAATGACAATGATGGCTATGATGCAAGAAGTGAGCCAAATCCTAGACTTTATAAGATAAAGCCTGTTCTAGATTTTCTTGTGCATAAGCGGCAATCGACATATATGCCAGAAAATATGTGTGCGGTGGTGGGAAAATGAAGCCTGTTGTGAGCGTAGATTATAGTAAAGGGATGGGAGGAGTGGATCTCGCTGACCAGTGCATAATTACATACTCCATTGCCAGGAAAAAGTTAAAAAAAGTACTATATCAAAATTTTTCATCACCTGTTGGATAAAACTATTTTCAATGCATTTGTTATTTTTGGAAAATGTGGGAGGAAAATGAGACAGTTCAATTTTAGGCTGCGTATTGCTGCCACATTGACAGAAAGGTATGCTGCTAGTACATCCGGAGCACAGAGGGCTAGAAGGCTGTGTGCAGAGACACCACTATGCCTTGCTGGAAGAAATTTTATTGGTACCAATCCTGGAACAAAAAATCAACCACATTCCAGGAAACAGTGTATTGTGTGCTTAGCAAAAAAAATACAAAAAGAGATTCTTTATTGTTGCAAGCAATGTGACGTCCCACTTTGCATGGTTGATTGCTTTGAAATTTATCACACAAAGAAATATTATTAATATTATTATAAATTTGAGTAACTTATTTCATTCAAGTGAGATAAATGCAAAATAAAAACTTGTTCTTTGAATTTCTTTTGTATTTTCTCGATTCTTGCAAAGTTGAAAAATTTGATTTTTCTAAAAAAAACTTGACTGGAAATTTAATCCATGGTTAAGGGGTTAACCATCACATTTCTTTACATCAAATGAAATTCAACAAAGTTAAATAGTTGAAGAATGGAAATATAGCTCATGTATCCACTAGAAGTTCAAATAGCAGTATCTATATGTAAAAATAATAAACTGAAGATCTTCGATGATTGTTGGCCAGCACCCAAGTAAAAAATGGAATGCAAGTGTTATTATGATTCAGTGGCGCCGCCGCAGCTTCAGACACTAGTGTAGCATAGCTAGAAACATCAAAATAACATCAGAATAACGAATGAACAACAATGGAATGGTGTATTCCATCCTAATTTATCATAAACCTTACATTTTATGGGCAAAAGTATTTGACAAAAAATGTGTATTTAATTATTTGATTCATCTTTTGTTCTCAATACTTTTTGCTCAGATTTAACGAATGCTTGCGAGGTACGTTGTAAAATACATGTAGGTCTTCATGTAAAGTGGTCATTATTATCGTCCGTTTTAACTAAAATTGTAATTGGTGGACGAATTTTAGTAAAACTCCTCAATACCAAATTTCAACAAAATATGTTCAGTGGTTCCCAAGTTGAAACATGCGGTCGGACGGAGACAACCTCCCCTATATGCATTCACTTTGTGCTAAGAATGCAAAATAAAGACCTAATCTAACCCTACCCAAATACTCATCAACACCGGACCCAACGAAAGTTAAAATTCTGTCATGAACCTAATCTAACCCAATCCCAAGTAAAAACCCATCCAAAGTGAATCCAGCCCTGCACATCTCAACTTCAAAATTCATTAACGCTAGCTGCTGAGAGCAAAGAGGTAAGAAGTTATGGGTTTCATATATATTACTTGCAGGAGATTAATACAAAAAAGTTTGCATTTATTACATTACTGAAAGTTTTAACATAGTTAATGGTAATGAAAGAAATTGTCACTAAAAAGGTGGTTTATACATAAAGTTTCATCACAATGTGCACAACCAATAAATAAATAATTTTCACACATTACACATAGCACTCCAATCAACTACAACAATATACTTTTTGACTGTAGTGATATCATTCAATATAATTGTTATTATTAATAACAACAAATACTGTTGTTTTTATCATCATTATCAATATTTTTAATGTTACTGTTGTAAACCTAAAAGTGAATTAAAAATGGCAAATATAAAAAATATATTGAAACATTTTAATTTAATCGTGGATGAGCAATTTTCATCTTACAAATTAAATTAAATGATAATGAAGATAAAAAAATAGCAAAACTTTTATTTAACTATTTTCATGTGTTATTAGTGAATGGTGTACAGGAAGATTATATCTCACTAGATGTTATTGATGTGGATGAAAAGAATGGAGACGAAAAAGAAGGCAAAAAGGAGAGTGAAAGTGAAAATGAGAGTAATACAGAAAGTGAAATAGAAAATAGCAGTGAAAGTTACATTGACTCCGAAGGACATTTATATGAAGAAGATGAACGTCACACCTCAAATCCAGGTTTTTCTTTCCAGGAAGCTCAAACTATTGTTGAATATAGTAAATTACCATGTGGTAAATGTCGTAGTTGTCTGTCAATGACAACTAGATTGAGGAAACTAGCAAAATATGACAATAAAATTATTCATAAACTTGAGCACTGTGTCAACACTAAAGGTATATAGTAATTATTATAGTATATATATAGTAAGTTTGATAAAATGAAACTTATAGAAAGTTATTGTATAGCAAAATTTGCAAATGCAAGGTCACTCAATGCTCCAGTGCATGACATAAATATTCAAGCTTGGGCAACTGAGGCAGCAAAACAAATTGAATTCTACTTTAAAGCAAGTAAAAAATGGTTTCTTTCCTTCAAAAATAAAAATAGGATTTCATCAAGGAAAGTAACAAAAATAGTAAATAAAAGATTTGCACAGTCATTAAGTAAAACACTAGATAGTCCACAACAATTTCTTTGTGAAGCTAATGAAAAAATGAAATACATCAGCGATGATCATATATTTAATACTGATCAATCTGGTTTCAACATGGAAATTGCACCATCCAGAACACTTTGAACATCTGGCGAAAAACAAACATTAATTGCTATAAAATCTGTAGTATCTACAACATATTCTTATACTGCACAATATACAACAACAAAATCAGGAAGACTTTTACCAAAATTGCTAATATGTTTAAAAGAATTGAATGGAAAATTTGGACCAAAAGTTGCAAAAGAAATAGAAATGTTAAAGATTAAATGCCCAAATGTATTGATTTGTTGTTCTAGTTCAGGCAAAGTTAACAAAAGTATAATAAAAACCTATTTTGAACAAGTACTCAACCCTGTTATCAACAGCAACTATTGCCTGATATTAGATTCCTGGAAAGGTCATCAAGATGTTTCTTTGCACAGTTTTTTAAGTGCAGTTTATGAGAAGGAAATATTGATTATACCTCCTGGATGTACTCCCATATTTCAACCTTTAGATGTTTATTTTTACAGACACCAAATATATACAAAAACAAATACAAAATTACATATTATTAAATCAAATTGACATTAACATACATCAAAGAAAAGAGATTATCAAGATGCAGTCGCTCATACATTCTCAACTATCTTCTCCTAAATTCATAGATATGATTAAATATTCATGGAAGAAGTCTGGTTATGATAACGTTGATGTCGATAGTTTGGTTAATGTAAAAGAATTGTGTTTTCATAATTTGATTGGAGTGCTATGTGTAATGTGTGAGAATTATTGCTTCATTCGTTGTGCACATTGTGATAAAACTTTATGTATTAACCACTTTTTAGTGACAATTTCTTTCATTACCATTAACTATGTTTAAATCTTTCAGTAATGCAATAAATGCACACTTTTTAGCTTTAATCTCCTACAAGTAATATAAATGAACCCATAACTTTTTATCTCTTTGCTCTCAGCAGCTAGCGTTAATGAATTTTGAAGTTTTTTTGCATACACTTTCTGTGGAAGAAAAGTTATAATTATCTGTTAGTGCGATTTGGGAACCTTCTCTTGTTAGTTCAGTTTTCTGTTTAATCCCTAGTTTTTAGCAATACTTTTATAGCTATAATATTTAAATATGTTATTTTGTCTTTTATACAGTCTATATAAATATTAAGCTTAGAAATCCAGGGAAGATTTTGATCAATTGCGAGAATAACAAAAATGCTTATAACTCAAACATGGACCAATAAAGTATTATTATTATTTTTATTTTAATGTGTTAATTAATGAGAGTTTAACAAATTTTAATGGAAAACTCCTGTGGAAAGCAAAAGAAAAAGGGAGGGAACACAATTATAAATTTGTTTGGCATAAAATTGGGGCAATTTGGGCAAAAAATAATAAAAATTGCCATGCAAGTAAGGTGGTAGCAGAAACAGACTTGGTTAAAGTTAACTAATCCCAAGTTTAGGATTTCTTGGTCAGTGCTGAGTAAATAATTTCACACAAGTACAAGGAGCACATTAAAGATATTTTTAGATTAGAAAAGAGGAAATGCTTAAGTTTCAAGTCAGTGAATGACTATATAAATAAAGAAAATAAATATAACTTTCTAATTTATCATATTAATATTAGATCAATTTTTAAAAACCGAGATAAGTTTCAGGTCATAAATTATCAGTTAACTATTAAACTGAAGTGACAGCAGAGATATTAACAGAGGTTAATATGAATGAAACCGAGATAAATCTTGATAATTTAACTGGATATAAAATGTACTTTAGCTTAAGAAATATAAAAAGAGGAGGAGGTGTAATTATGTATATTAAGAATGATATTGAATTTATGCCTTTTGATTATGAAAGTCTGCACTTTGAATCAAAAATGGGAACTATAATAAGAAATAGTTATTCATTAGTAATATTGGGTGCTTATATATAGCACTGATGGTGTAGTGGGTAGCGTGTCGGCTTTCTATTACAAAGTTCGGAGGTTCAAACCCCTCGAATGGAGGTTTTATTAAAAAAAACTATCATCAGTGCAGCAGTACTGTCAGTATCAATATAGAGCCGAAAACAAATGATTTTGGTTGGGTCTATATCCAATACAGCTGTAGGCATGATCAGGACGATTTGAACGGCTACAGTACTGCGATGTGGAAAGCAAGAGAGAAACTACCACATTACAATCCCTAGTAATGATTATATGGTTGGACAATATGAGTTCTCTCGAGGTAAAAAAATCCGGAGGTAAAATACTCCCCCAATTGGATCTCCAGGCGGAGACTGCCTTGAGGAAAACATTTGTCGAAAGTAATTTACGAATAGGGACTTGGAACGTAAGAACGATGAGAAAAGCAGGAAAGCTAGAGAACTTGAAAGAAGAAATAGAGTTGACATTATAGGACTAAGTGAAACTAGATGGGAGGGAGAAGGACAGTTCGACTCGGAAGAATTCACGGTAGTTTATTCTGGAGGAAATAGTGGGGAAAGGGGAGTAGCTCTGGTACTTAGGAAAGATATGATGAAAAGAGTAACAAAGATAATAGCAACATGCGATAGACTGATGGCAATAAAGCTAAAAGCAGTCCCAGTGGCCATGCTGATAATCCAGGTATATATGCCAATGCCAGCTCATGAAGATGAAGAAATTGATGAGATTTATGAGCAAATTAATGAAATTTACGAAGAAGATGGAAGAAGAAAGGTAAACTGCATAATAATGGGAGATTGGAACAGCATAGTCGGAAAAAGACATGAAGAAAATGTTGTCGGGCAATACGGACTTGGGAAGAGAAATCGAGGAGGGGAGAAACTCGTAGAATTCTGCATCAATAATGACCTTGTAGTGACTAATACATGGTTCAAAAACCATAATTGAAGGTTATACATATGGAAATGCCCAGGAGATAGAATGAGATGCCTAATAGATTTCATCCTTGTAAAACAAAGATTCAGGAACAGCATAAAGAACACCAAGGCATTTCAAGGAGCGGACATTGATTCAGATCACAGCCTTCTAATAATAATAATAATAATTTTTTATTGGTCCAGAGGATTTGCAGTTACAAATATAAGACCCGTCATTAACCTAAGATTAGTAACTTAAAGACAATACAAAGACACTTAAATTACCTTAACATTAAAATACTCATCAACCAATTAGAAGCAATTTTCTAAGAGGAAATTTTTTAGTTTCCTCTTGAACATAAGTAATTTATTTTCATTTTTAATACCTGATGGTAGGCTGTTAATAAGTTTGCACCCCATATAAATAGGTTCATTACTATATAATTTTAAATTGTGACTCATTACATTACAATCAAGTTTCCTTCTCGTATTATAGTAATGGACATCATTGTTATACTTTATTTCTAATGATTTCATGTTATTCTTAATATACAAGATACAATAGTAAATGTAAATACAGGGAAGAGGAAGTATTTTCATTTTCTTAAATAAACCTCTGCAACGGTCTTGCCTTTTGGCATTGCACATAATTCTGACTGCCCATTTTTGCAGTTTAAAAAGGCACAGTGCATGATGGGAATAGCCCCAGACTGCAATGCCATATTTCAACCTGCTAAATGTAAGCATAATATACAATCATAGCCGTATTGACATTTGTAAGGTACATCAACCTCCTTAGAATAAAGCAGCCTGAAGCAACTCTGCCACAGATGTAATTAACCCTTAATTAGTCGCATGGGGTCAATATGACCCCAAGCAATGTTTTTTCGTCAATATCTAAAGAAATGTATTGTCAATCTAACCCAAACTTGTTCTACCTTCGAAACTGACATTCTAGAAGAGAAATTAGCATTTCTTTGTTTTTTTTTAATTTGTTATTTTTGATATTTTTATATTTATACATATAGTATAAATATTGTAATTATCGAGAAAATTAAACTATTTTAATGTGCTATTTTGGTGTGTATCCATTTGTTATGCATATATGAGGTTAAAAAAGTTGCTTTTATTTTGACATCTCTCTACCTGTTGCTTTTTTCTCTATTGGTCTAGAAGGGTTAAATGCAATACAGATTATTATTATCACATCAGAAATACAAATAATTTTCCTGATAAGCAGAATTTCATTGTTTTAACACTAGTTCTCTTATGATACATTTTTACTTCACTAATTTTCACTATAGGTTGGTTACCCTTCTTCCTCCCATCTCCCCCTCCCCTCTCCCCCTCCCCCTCTCCCCACTCCAATGTACCTTTTTCCCTCTTTTCGGAATTCTCCGGGTGTTTTCTTACTTTGGCCGCACACATGCAACCGTTTTCTACCCGCAATAAAAGTCACAAACAAACGCACGTGGTCTCTCTAGAAATTGCTGTCGAAGAATTGACCCGAGGATGACTTCTTTGATGCAGAATTCCATGCAGCTTTTTTATCACCCTCATAGGATGAAGCTCTTAGTACCCATGTGCAAAAAGGATAAAAGAAAGCGGTTTGCCTTTCATTACCGCTCACCCTTTTTAGCACGAGTTTCTCCCTTATTTTTCGGAATAAGCATGAACACGAATGAGATCGGCAATCTTCAAAGTTTTTGGATCTCCTACCGGTCGCATGATGGTCACGGTTGGGACATTTTAGACCAAAATATAAAAATCCTATTTTCAATGGGGTTTCTATGGAGAAGTCCCAAGTATGTTCACACTTATAGGGGACGAACCCCTTGGGTCGCTTGAGGAGGCAACTTTTGTCCAAAGCCCCATCGAGGGCAATCCTTGGTGACAGCAGAAGTGAGCTTGAATCTTTCTGCTTGTTGGGGGCAGCCATAAACTACTTCATGCTGTAGGTGGGGCCGGAAAGTGACCTTGCTGCGACCGATGTCTAACCCACAAGTGTGAGCGATCTCCGCAAAAATAGTCCTATCACTAATAAAGCCCTCAACGCGTTCTTCATGCAACAATGCAACAAAAAGTGCGATCAGCTCTGCACTGCTTATAATGTTGGCAGAAGAACGAAAAGATGGCCGTTAGCTGTGTTTTTTATTAGCTGAACGTTTCTGCCATAAATGCCTTTATTGTTTATAAACAAAACGTTCAAAAGGAAATGACAAGGCGAAATTTCTTGAAATCATTATCGAAGGAATTAATAAAGGATCTACAGATTTTGAGGTCTCAGAGTCAGTTTATATCTAGGCATCTCCGAAAGCGCATATGCACTCAACAGGGACTTGCGCAGGAAGGTCCATCACCAGGATCGGGACTATCAACAGGAAGATGCGAACATTGCCCAAGAAATAAGGACAATAAAGTGTCCACTAGATGTGGAAATTGTGGAGCTTTTAATAGCAAAGACCATATGATAATGAAGTGCATTGAATGTGGGGAGAGGGAAAGTGATTAGAAAATACAAAAAAATATTTTAAGTTATTTTAATCAATGTTTATTGTAAAAATTATTAATAAATAATTGTATTATAATGTAAGATTGATTTTATGTCCAGTATGATATAAATAAATTAATATATTATTGCTTATCTTTAGAAATTATTTTGGGGTCATATTGACCCCACACGACTAATTACGGAACTTTTTTTCACGCGACTAACTAAGGGTTAATATGGTGTTCCTAGCTTAGGGACTCATTAATGTGGAGCCCCAGAAATTTGGTAGTAGGAGAACTTGTTAAAGTACTATCGGCAAATTTCAGTAATGGAGAGGACAAGATTGTTTTCTGTGTAGTATGAAACTGCAAAACACAGATTTACTCTTGTTGATTGAAACATTATTTGTAGAACACCAATTTTCCATGTTCTGAATAGATCCTTGTGCTAGGGCATGAATATTATCTTTACCTCTTAGAAGATTGTTGGTATCATCTGCAAACATGTATATCACTCCATTTAGAAAAGATGGAAGATCATTAATATAAAGAATAAAAAGCAAGGGTCCCGATACAGACCCTTGTGGCACACCTCTTTCAACGTTTAAATAATTAGAAAAATATTTCTTCTTATCTCTGGATGAGTAAATTGTTACCGACTGTTTCCTATTATAAAGGAAGGATCTAATTAAGTTATTAGCTGTCCCAGATATTCCATAAGATTGAATTTTTTTAAATTAAATATTGGGATCCACTGAGTCAAAGGCTTTTGATAGGTCATAGAAGATACCAAGGGTGTCATAGTGCCCATCAAGGCCTTCGAGGACTGAATTGATAAATTTGTAGATTGCATGTTCTGTCGAACATCCTTTTATGAAACCAAATTGCGAATTTGATAGAGCATTATATCTTACCAAGAAAGACATGATCCTCTTAGAAATAATGGTTTCAAAAATTTTTCAAAATACAGATAGTTTAGAGATAGGGCGATAATTATCCATGCTATGAGCATCACCATTTTTTAATAGCATTACAACAATTGCTATTTTTAACTTATCAGGGAAGATGCCTGCATAAAATGATGCATTGACTAAGTGCAAAATTGGGGTAAGAAGATGGCGTTTACAATCACCTCTTAGTAGTGTACAGGGAATTTCATCCCGTCCAGATGAGTGTTTTGAACTAATTTTATCAATAACTTGTTGAACCTTGTTTTCAATGGTGGGATAAAGGAACATGTTATTACCTATGACTCTGGGCAAGTGAGAAACCTCAATTGAATTGTTATTGTGTTGATTAACATACAATCTGTCAATGGTACCTAAGAAATGTTCATTAACTTGGTGACTATTTCAACAGGGTCAGTTAATGTGACATCTTTGTAAGAAATCTTGTCAATTTCTTGAATCTTAACAGCTATACCGGTGGAACTGTTGATGATATTCCAAGTAGTTTTAGTTATATTGTTAGATTGACTGATTTGTTTGATATTGAAGTTCCTTTTAGTAGCAGCGATTAATTTAGAATAGTACTTTTTACAAGAGATGTATTGTTCTTTAATACTGACATCATTGGGAATAAATTTGAAACAAAAAAAATTCTGCTATGACCGGGAATTGAACCCGGGTCTTACCACTTGCCGGGCGGATATTCTACCACTGAACTACCTTAGCAGATAATCTTTCCTGTTTCTGAACGCGTTTTCTTAGAAGCAGGAAAGATTATCTGCTAAGGTAGTTCAGTGGTAGAATATCCGCCCGGCAAGTGGTAAGACCCGGGTTCGATTCCTGGTCATAGCAGAATTTTTTCTGTTTCAAAGTTATTCCCAAAAATTACAGCTTATGCCTTTCTGCATAGTTTCTATTATTCCATCACTGACATCATTGGTAATTTTAAATTTATGGAACAGGTGTTTTAATTCCTGAGATAGCAATACAATCTCAGGAGTAATCCAATTCTTACTTTGAACTTTTTTTACTCAAACTGTTTTTAATGGGAAGCAGTTGTTGAAAATTCCTAGAAAAACTACTAAGAAATTATTGAATTTGTCATTTACTAAGGACATGCTGTACACTGAATCCCAGCTGGTGCCTTGGAGGATAGAGCAAAACCTTTTAGTGGCATCAGAGTTGAAGTATCTTTTTGTGAAAATGTAGTATATCTATAAGTATCCTCAGCCGGAACAGGCAAGCTAACTTGAGTTATTTGAGCTAAATTGTCAGAAAAATGTGAGTTAACAACTATTCCATCATTGAAATTAATGTTTGTGAAAATATTATCAATGATGGTAGCTGATTGAGAGGTTATTCTAGTGGGCTGAAATATAGTCCGTTTTATGTTAAATGAGAGAAATATATCAATTAAACATTTTTTCATAATACTATCAGTGTTGAAATCAACATTAAAATCACCACAAATTACCAGTGATTTTGTGTGACTATAGGCAATATCTAATACATCAGCAATTCTATCTTTAAAAACAGAAAAGTTATCAACTGGTGTCACTTCTGTTTACTGGCAAGTGCTCCAGACTGGGTACAAGTTACCATTTTGTTTTTATCAGTAGAAATATTTGTAACCTGAGTAGCATTACTATTAATAACAATTGGCTCTGGAGCTACAGAGTTATCAATTATATAGCCACTTCTTTTGAAGTTTCGTCATGATTAACAAAAGGTTTCCGCGGAAACATAAATTTATTAAATTTTGCACCGTGGGGCCATATGTTTATATCATGAATTATTTCTAGAAAATTTGAATTAGTACAAATTTTGAAGGAGGCCTAATCACCCTTTGCCTTAAGTTTTTCTACCATAAGATCCTCAACACCTTTGTTTTTTAAGTAAGAATTAACTTCTTCCTGAGTAGTTGCTGGATCCAAGTTTCAGACATGGAGATAGACCATTTTCTTTCTTGCCTTAAGAGGACAGAACGGGGGGGCAGCTGCACCAGTGTTATGAGTAGCTGGACGGCATTTATGGCGACGCACCATTGTGAATCCATCTTTCATGTCCGGTGAAGGGTTCACTAGTTCATGATCAAGGCCGGAATTGACAGGAGACTTAATTTCCTTGCACTCATCCTTAACATCTCCAGTTACAGCATCAGCAAATGAATGCCTGAGGGTATCGTTTGTTGATGGCCGCATTATTGGTTTAAGATTGAGGTTATCGGCGTTGTGAGGAACGCTACGCTCAGATCGCACCGAATTAGGCTTAATTATTAAGCTGGCCTCCAACGGCAAACTACAAATGTTATTATCACAATGTTTTTTGAACTAATAGTAGCCTCTACCATATCAAGACGCTGTTGAATATCTTTTAACACGGCATGTATTGCAGCATCGGGATTACGATGTTGTTTACAGTGAATGTTTCCCATGCACTGTTTACAGACCCAAATAATAGAGCTATTAGAGTTTAGCACTGTAAATTCTACTTCAGATATATCAGCGCATATTTCAAAATTGCATGAGAGGCAATTATGCACTACTGCCATTTCGGCCATATTGGATAACAATCTTGACGTGAGTACAAAGCTCAAACAAATAAGAAAAACGAGAAGAGAAAGACAGACCTGGGACCTAGAAAAACTGAAAGAAAGGCAGAATGTAGTCAGCATGAAGTTGGAAGATAACCTAAGAAAGTTGGAAAACAAACCGAAGATCGTTGATATAGAATGGGATGAAATTAAAACCAGTATCAAGGATACCTTGGATAAAGTGATTGGAAAATAAGAGAAGAAAATCAGAAAACCATGGATCACGAAGGAAATGCTGAAAAAAATGAATTAGAGACGAAAATGGAAAAACGTTAACAGTGAAGATGGTAGAGCCAACTATAGGTGTATAAACAATGAGTTGAGAAGGGTAACAGATAAAGCCAGAGAAAATTGGATAAAAGGAAAATGTGATGAAATAGAACAAATGGAGAAGTTGGATGGTACGATATGATGTACACTAGAGCGCTCGAGTTAGAAGATAAGAAATCTAATGGAATTCATGGTATGTGAATTATGAATACAGATGGGAAGATAGTCTCAGAAACAAAGGATGTAGCACAGGTATGGGAAGAATACATTAAGGAATTATACAGCAAACAGGCAGGATCAGCAAAAATTGAACTGGAAGATGAGGAAAACATTGAAGAAGACAACTTAGGACCAAGTATTATAGAGAGCGAAGTAGAAAAGGCGATAGTGGAACTAAAGAAGGGGAAAGCCACGGGCAGCGATGGAATACCTGCTGAGATATTTAAAGTCATAGGATCAGAAGGACTAAAAGCGATCACGAAATTAATTAATAAGATTTACAACATGGGAGAGTGGTCTCGGGATTTCCTAGAAGTTACAATGATCCCTCTAAAGAAGAAGCCAAAGGCAATGCAGTGTAAAGATTACAGCAGTGAAAAAGAATTGATTAATATATTTTCCAATCAATTTACTATAGAGGTGCAGAAATGAAAGCAAAATTGGAATGTGAAATTTAAAGATTGGCAATGTGCTACAAATTTAAATAGTATATTTACACCAGAGGCAACAAACTATGGTATTAAGAAAATTATTACAGAGCTACCAAGTAAAGCACCTGGGTGTGATGATATTAGAATTAAGGACATCAAGAGAAATGAAAATATATTTCCAGTTTTAACCAAATTGATAAATACTGGCATTAAAAAAGGGATAGTTCCAGATGGTTTTAAGATTGCAATTGTTAAACCTTTATATAAGGAAGGAAAATTTAAGGATTTAAATAATTACAAACCTATTTCTATCTTACCTACTTTTAATAAAATTATGGAAAAATGTTGGGAGTCTTTTAATGAGATTTAAAAAAAAAAATTATTTTAAAATATCAGTTTGGCTTTCAGAAAAAGAAAGGCACAAAAAATATTTTATAAGACTTCTCAGAGGTAATAAATAGCAATATAAATAAAAATAATCATATTATTGTTACCTTCATAGACTTCAAAAAAGCACTTGACACAATTAACATAGAAATTATGCTGGAATTATTGTGTAAAATTGGCATAAGAAGAATAATATTAGAATGGCTTAAGAGTTACTTAAGTAAAAGAATGGTGAAAGTTAGACTGAACAACACCTTAAGTGCAACCAAGTTTCTTCATATGGGTATACCTCAAGGATCAGTATTAGGTCCTATACTCTATATAATTTATGTAAACAATATGTTTGCATCCATAGTTAATTCAGATATGTTTTTATATGCAAATGATACTGTACTGGTATCATGACATAACTATTTTGAAACTGCACAACAGTACATGCAAGAGGATTTAAATAATCTGGCAAAGTGGACATATGATCATGATTTAATTATAAATGAGAAAAATCAAAAGCAATGTATATATCAGACAGTCTAAGAAAGAAATGTAAAATATGTTTTACATGACCATGTTTGTCTGCATACCAATTATCAGCAAAATAGTTGTAGTTGTAAGACACTTGAACAAGTTAGTCAGTATAAGTATTTGGGAATAATTATTGATGAAAATTTTAAATTTGACAAACATAAGTTAAATAGGTAATACTCTTAGTAAAATCACATTCCAAATTTACCAAATTAGGGATATATTTCCTATAAATGTTAAGAGGACTATTTACTTATCCATAATGGATTCTGTACTTTGATATGGAATTACTGTGTAGGGTTCCACCAGTAAATCATATTAGAAAATATTGAGCTCAAGTCAAAACAGAATATTAAGACTGATGAATATTGATTGTGATTATCATAATGATAACACTTTAAAAAGACATGAGTACTACTACAGAAATCTAAATGTTCTGCCTTTGGATTTGCTATATAAATACACTCTCCCCGGTTATAACACCATCAGCTATACTGTGGATCGGATATACTGCAGGTCTTTCTTCCTCCCCGTTTCATTGAAATAAATGCTGAAAAAAACATGCATGTTACAAAATGTGTGTTTTAGTCACTTCAGTTAGTATTGAGCGTTGAATACTTGTGTAAGGTTTGTCAGTGCCAACGGAATAAATAGATCCGTGATGTGAGAACTTATCTGTGCCAGTTGTCTTTTTTGGCGACTGTTTTTGTGTATTCGTGAATCTTCACATTTATGAGCGAGTTTACAGATGGAACTATCCTCTGTAATTAATTTAGATTTACTGTACATACGTGAGTATTAAGCGCTTTGTGTGATCGGTCACTTTCCCTCTAACCTGCATTCGTTCGCAGCCGCTCACGACTTAGATGTGTGCCACAAAGCTTCTTCTTTGCTGCTCACTTCATTTCACGCTGATTTCCATTTTTTTCGTTCAAAAATATTGCGTGCACAGCGAAGTTTATCTTGCTCAATAGTGAAAAAATTAGATTGACTTATTAGTCGATTAGAGAATTAATAAATTAGAGAATTATTGTAGTCATCGGTTATAGCACTGTTGTCTTATAACGCGTGTCAGAGCCTCACCCCGAAAACTCGCGTTATAACCGGGGAGCGGTGTACATAAAATTAAAGATTGATGGACATAGAATGGTAAGGTGAGATATGCATAAATATGTGGTACCTGGTTATTTTAATGAAAATGGGTCAAGTCAATTCAAAGTCAAGGTACCACTATTATTCAACAGCTTGCCACATGAGTTACGGGATATAAATAACATGTCTGAGGTATAACGAAAGATAAGTAAATGGATGTTTAACTGCTTGACCTAATAAGGCCAGTTCATAAAATACAGTGGTATAATCTTACAAACATTAAAACATGTATGTATGTAATGTAAATTTCTATTATATTGGTACTGTAATTAAATTGAAATGAAACTAACAACTGTAATGGTAATAATGTTAACTGTAATTGATGGCAATTAAACTGTAATTGTAAACTTACTGTAAATGTGATAATGTAAACTGTAATTTACTGTAATTAAAATGCAATTTATAATATTTTTATTTTATGCAATCATTTATGATTATAATTATGTAATGTAATAATGATTAAATGTATTTATATATATATATATATTGTAAATAAATCTAAACAAATTATAATAATTAAAATAACGTATGAGGTGAAATGATGAATTGTATGCATGATATGATATTGTGATCAACCACCTCATGTATCTATGTGAGCACCTGCAGACGAGCCAATTGAGCTCTGCAGGACCTGAATGTATTCATCCTTGGGGATGTAAGAGAATAGGGGGCTGATGGGTAAACCCCAAGGTTGAGGTATCCATTTCTAAACATATTGTATTACATGTTCATATATGTATATATTTCATTAAAGATATTATTATTTGAAAAAATATTATTATTATTATTTTTAGGGCGAGTATAGAATGGCAAAAGAAAATGAATATGTTTAGAATGGATTAAAAAAGCAGGGATACCACAATATAAGGAAAAATAGTTTTCTGATTTCAACCAAATACATTAGTATACAATTATACTACGGCAAATTTGACGAAAAGCACTTCTGTGCCATGGGAAACCCATGTTTTTCCAATTTCATCCAAGGTGTTGTTTCATATTTGGTTATATTGTTTTCTATATTATTATTATTAAAGTAAAATTGGTGTGACTGATATCTCAGCTGCCTGGGATTAAAAGGGTTTAGGAAATCAATCAAAGAAATTGTCTCAAAAATCATACCCCTTCAGTGCCATACAATCTGAAGGATAAGGTTGATCAGCTATTCAACACTTTTTCTAGGAATACCAGCCATCAAATAGTATTCCTTTCTTTGGAATAATAAATAAAAAGAGTTTTTGTACAATTTTTAAATGAAATGATTAATTGGTTTCAGGTGATGCAGCTAACTTCAGAAGTTTTGTCCAAGTTACCAGACATGATTGATTATGAAACCTGTGATAAACTAACTGGAGAAAACAAAAGTCCTCTGGAAGTTGTTTTATTGCAAGAGGTATTTGAATTACCTAAATGCCTATATATTTTCTACAAAGAATATCCAATTTTTTTTCAATGCACTACCTACTCATTTTATTATTGTTATAAATTTAGTAATGAAATTATATTTTATGAATATTATTGTTAAATTAGTTTGATAGCTGTCAAACATGGTTGTTCCATGTACAAGGCCTGGGCAGAGTCCCTGGTGCAATTAATAATTATGCAATGTTAAATGTTGTCCACGTATGATGATGTCATGTGCATTTATATTTCAAATAACATTGAATAACTTGAGAATGGCTGCATCAATTTTAAAGATTCTTTTGGTTTTGATTAGATTGACACCACATGGCATTTCTGACCATTTGCCATATAAAACAAAGGCCCAAGTTTGATTTCACGGGATTTTCATTTTTCCATTTGATTAATATTTAATAGGCAGGAATCTGATCTGCAGAACTGTTTTTATCATTTGTAAATATCTTATAATTGAGACTTTGATACAAGATTTGCACTATTCCACAGGGAAAACAATGAAAGTTCTTATTCTTACTATCAATTCTTATATCTAATTTGTATTTTTTTACAGTTTGTTTATAAGCGTGTTTTCCAAATTTTCAACTTATCAAAAAAGGTTATTAGGGTTAATGGCATTGTTTTTCAGTGCATTTTCACTTAATTTACAATTAGGTAGACATTTAAAGAATAAAAATGAAATGAGCGTTTTCGTGCAAACTAAATATAAAACGAATGACCACACTATGTAACTTCTAATCAAAGTCAGTAATGATTGCAGAAACTTAGATAATATCTATAGCCAATAAAATTAGCATTTATTGTGTCTTAAGCAATATTACATCTGATGATTTTAAGTGTGTGATGATCTTAAAATAACTTTCCGATATTGTAAGTTTGGCTGAAAGTTTATCCGTCAACAGTTATTTTTTTAAAGGCAGAGAGAGATTCTATTGTTTAATTTCTATATTGCTGTATATTGTCATAAAAATTACACAAGTGCTTCTCATATCTGCCAGGCTAAGTGAGACTAGCATCTTATTATACAGGGTGGGCGAAAAAATGTACCTGATTTATAAATGAAATTACAAGATAACCATACAGGATAAGATTGGATAATATAGTACATTAATCAGGCAAAAGTAAATATTTTTATTAAATTACCGCTTTTTGTTGCACCTTCGAAATGTCTCAATTTAGTTTACAACTAATATATTCCTCGTTGAGGAACATCAAACTCAGTCAGTAACAGGGTGCAGTCAGAATGAAGTTTCCAGGATGTAAGATGCCAACAGCTAATTGTAAGACATTATGACAAATTCTAATCAAATGGAAGGAAAAAGGTTACGCTAGAATAAAAATACCTAACATTCAGAATCATCCAGGAATGCTCAAATACCAGAAAATGTCAACCTAATTTGAGACAATCCTACACAGTCCACCTTGTCTTTCAAATGAAATGTGTATTTTGCAAGGTGAATTTTGAGGACAGAACTCAAAGCTTTTCTGTACAAAATCCAGTTGTGGAAATTAACAGAAGGTGACCAGCTACACCAAAAAGATTTTTGTGTTAAGCTTCTTGAAATGTTAGACCGAAAGAAAATAAGGATGGAAAACATAATTTTCAGTTATGAGTGTCATATTCATCTCATTGGAATACTGAACAAACAAAACTCTCATTTTCGTTGATTTACTAAACCTTTAGAGATGACATAGCTTTTCCCAAAGATAACAGTCTGGTGTGGACTCGGTGCCAAAAGGATTTATGGCCCTTATTTCTATGAGAACTCTGAAAATGAGGGAGCAGTATCAGTGAAGGGCGCATGATATGTCCAAATGCTTGATGGGTAGTTATGGAGGCATGTACAGAATTAAAGAGGCCTGTGATTCCAGCAAACACATCCCACCTGGCAATGCAATGGCTTAGTGAAAATTTCCCAGAATATTTAATTTCCTACAGGTCTCCATACCCACCAGATCTGTCCCATTTAGGTTATTTTCTATGAGGATACCTTAAAGAAAAGCCAAGAATAATAAGTGATCTGAAGGACTTTGTGATTACAGCTATCACCAATATTTGGAGTGAGAAGCTGCAGGCTGTAATCATGAACTGCGCTGCTTGTATTCGCATGTGCTCAGAATGATGCAAGACATTTTGAAAATCTGTATTAATAGAAATAAACTCGAAAGATCCCTCTATTATTTCATTTTTGTTTCACACTCATATCACAGTTTGTTTAATTTTTAATGAATTTTATTTTCCAGCTGTCGACTTTTGAATGAGTGGAATCTGTTCACAAATCAGTTTTTAGACAAAAATTTAACACATTTTGATGTGAAAATCTTTTGTTGTGAACATGATTAGCATTGTTACTGGTTTTGTCTAATTGTAAATGATTGACTGGAATTATTAACACTTTCAATCCCTTTCTATTTATAGGCCCATGAGCCTAGAAACCTAGCTTATTTGAGTGTTTTTTGAAAGGATATAATTTAATATAAAAAAGTAACACAGTAACACCAGTTCTGCAGTTTGATAGAACACACTTTTATTTATTAAAGAAAAAAGATATCCAATTTTCGTCAAATGAATGATTTATTATTGAATTTTGAAAATTACTAATTTTTCATAATAAAAAAGTCAGGGTTCTTCTTGTTTTACACATACTGGGCTTTAGTATGGTAGTCTTTGAAACAAACTGGCAAACAAAGAGCAATTTTACAAGTGGGACACCACCAGGAAGTCTCCTTTCTACCAGATTTGCCTGTGGAGGCCTTGGACCTCTCTGAACACACATGGCACACACTAGTCGGATTGGCTTTTTTTTCCGTTGGTGGTATCTTGTCAGGAAAATGTCTGCCAAGGAGTCGGTTACTTCCAATGTTGGTTCCAGGTTCATTTTGCGCTTCCATACCTCCTTCTGCAGCTAAATTTTCACCAAGTTCTTCCATATAATCTCCTAAGTTGAATTTTTTCTTATCTGATGGGATGCGAGTTTCACGATAAATAAAGTATGAATTGGTAACAGCCATCATAAATGTATGAAAGAACAATTTCTTCCACCATTTCAGTTGTTTCCTTTTGAAGGGATAGTAAGCTACCATTTGATCACTCCTGCCCACACCTGTCTTATTGTATTGTAGTCAAGGACTGCATCTGGTTTGGTTTTTTTTATTCGACCCTCCTTGCATCTCACTACAATGTCTGATGTGGTCGCTTTATGGGCAGTTGATATTACCAAAACATCCCTAGTGTCTTTCCACTTCAGACACAACAAATGCTCTCTTCTCATAAATACAATGTCACCTTTTTTAATTTTTTTATTCACAACATTGTCTTTGGGCAATTCTCTACGATTGGGCATGCAGGTGCCAACTGCTAAAGTTTTTTTATTCCACAAAAAGTCAAACACAGCTGTCGAACTGTAGTATTGGTCCATGAAAACAGCATGACCCTTATCAAAATACTTTGCTAAAAGTCTTTGTAAAAGAGCCATTACAGAATTGTCGACATTCCCTTTTCCACAGTACACTTCCATATTTAGCACATAACCAGTTGATGCATCACAAACTACAAACTATTTCATTCCGTATTTTTGAGGCTTATTTTTCATGAACACTCTAAAATGGATTCTGCCTCTAAAACCGCACATTCCTTCATCCACTGTCAAATTGATATTTGGAGTGTATGCAGAAGAAAATGATTTAATCAAATGGTCAAAAAACGGTCTTAGTTTATGCAAAGGGTCATGATTAGGTTGACCACGAGGAACATAAGTAGAATTATCGTTCAGGTGAAAGTTCGACAAAATGGCAAGAAATCTGTTTCTACTTAGCAATGATGGTGGTAATGGAATAGACATAAAGATTTTCCTTGTCCAATAATTTCTCAGTGTTCTTTTTTTTACTAAAGACATGTAAAATATTATAGAAAGAAATGAATCGAGTTAATCCAATTTCACGGGTTTCCACTTCGCAAATAAACTGTTAGGTTTCAATCTGTTGTTGCTTCTCAGTTTGTCTATAATTGAAGCAGCATACCTGTTGGTTTCCTTCTTGATATGTCTCACCATTGGCTTAGAGAAGAATATGGAAAAACAGTCATACGGAGTTGAAGATGCATCCAGAGTTGCATTAATTCTGGGCTGTTCTTGAAAAACTGGAAGTTGAGGTGCAGTGTCTTGAAATTTCCTGCCATGTTCTGCATCCGACAATCGGTGCTTACTCTGCCTCTTTCTTTTGCTTGACTGCTGAACATTTGTAGTGGTAGGTGAAGGGGTAGCTGAACAAGATGAGCTACAATCACCAGCCTCAAAAGTTGCAGGAACACCTGGGTCACCATCAACATCACTATTTTCCTCATCTTCTTCTGAACAGAAAAGTTGGCCAGAGAATAAAACAAAATCAGTTTAATTTGTAATCAATTTCATGAATATTATTAGAACAAAAGTATGAAAAGAAATATAAAATTTTATATAATACAGTCATTATGCAAAACGTAAACTAGTAGGTTATAATTACCTTCATCTGAATTTCCTTCATAATCAGGATCATCATCAGAGTCTGCTACGTCACCTTCCAAGCCAGAATCATCATACACCTCATCAAGTATGTCTAAAATGTCACTTTCTTCTAAACTATCCATAATTACAATGTCAAAACCTCGTGAAAATCGAATACAAAGAATTACACGTTGAAAATAAATGTACATGTACCCGCGAAGTGCGGCCTGACAGTATCGTTCGTCATTCTTATTTGGTCAGACTAGTCTAACTCATGAAGTTCATATTTATGACACAAATGGCAGCACTATGCAAACATTGTGGCCAAATATATTACTAAAGGAGCTAAAGGAATTATAAAGCCCAAACCCGAGATATACTCGTTCAGGGGTTAATATCGGATGAGATACGTGACAATGGCGCCCTGTAGTTATCCCGACCTATGCTCGAGCTTGGGATTGAAAGTGTTAATTTATGTCGCATCTGTCCACATACATACATAGTAATTCTATCTTCCTGTAGATTTTAGACTTTTCCTACCAAAGCTGTGTTGTCCAAAACCTTCTCTTCAAGTTCTCATACTCAATTCTTTTTTTTAATGCATCTAATATACTAGGGATGTGCGATAACAGAGTTTTTCGGTTCGAGCAAGATTGAGACGAGAATGCATAAAAATATTCAAGAATCAAGACAAGGACAAGAACTCTCCTTAATAAATTAACTTGTTAACTCGTGTTAATGTAAACAAATTTATTACATGTATAAATTATCTCAAGTTTTGCTAGATGAGAATACATATACTAAACATTTTTTACTCAAAATGATCTCTGGAATCATCTCCTGAAGTTATGACCTTAGTCATTGAACACCCTATATAACACCTAACATCCAAAAATCCATGGAAAATAATCCTAGGATGGGAATACCTGATGAGAATTAAGATGAAAATATTCTTTACTAAAATTTCCTCTGATGTATAATAACCATGGAAAATGCTATTAAAGTTGAATACGATACTGCAACACCATATGGGGAATGGTAAGTACTATTCATGTTGCTTGACCCACAACCTTTGATTATGTGGTGCCCTTTGGACCAGTGGTACAGCGCTAATAGTTTAGTATATGACTGCATTGAGTTCAACACCCACTATGGTCTAACTTTTTTATCATTCTACTGCATTACCATCCTCTTGTTAGCATTTCATGTGGTAGGTGAAGTGTAATGGTTATTCAGTCACCTATGGCAGTGCCCCTGATAGTCGAAGTAAACAGCACATCACAAGTACAGCTGACCAGGACCTATCAAAGGATCTTGCCATTAAGCTACAACGTTCTCATAATGACTGCATCAGATTCATCTTTAACCTTAAAAAGTCTGACCATGTCTCAGAATACTTCCGCCGACTTTCCTGGCTAAAACTCGAATCCAGAAGAAACCATCACCTCCTCTCCCTATTGTATCAAGTCTTAATAATAACATCCCTTGTTATCTTTCTTCTCAGTTTGTTGCCATTGATACAGTTCACCAATGCAATACCAGAGGATGTGATATACTACTAACTCCACTTCATAGAACAGAAATTTACAACAAATCCTTTACTGTCACTGCTTGCAAACTCTGGAATGGCCTTCCAACATTAATAAAAAACTCTTTATCTCTATGCACATTTAAATGCTTGTATTACATGTAACTCCTCTCACTCTCTATGCATTGAACCACTCCCTATCTTCTCTTTCAGGTTGTCACAAGAATGCGCTTATTAAGCATAAATTCATAATTTTATTTTACTTTATTTTCCTGTATCATAATTACTATGTAATCACCCTGGCATATCTTACCCTACAATTCTTATTTCCCTCTCACCCCCTCTCTTATATGGATATTAATGTATGTATTTATAAATGATTTTTTCTCTCATTCTCAAATTATTGTTATTTTTTCTTTTTCTCTTTCTCTGAATTATTGAGGAATTTTTCACGGTTTTTTATGCCTCTCTTCTCTTCGTAGGTGTTTACTGCAGTGGGAAATTTTTTGTGTTAAAATATAACTGACACAGTTAAGTTGTAATTAGTATGTATTTTATTGTAATTTCTATGTAATCAATTTCTTTTAATATGTAAATATTGTAACTACTTATATGATGAAAGGGTTAAATGTAAGAAGGGACTATATAGTCTCAATTTTGCCCTAAATAAAGTCGTTTGTCTGTCTGTCTGACTTGGATTACAGGAGTATGCTGATATGTACATGATTTTTGGGGAATGTCACAGTGTGGCAACAGTCAAAACAGTGCCATCTAACTTTTCTGTTGCTCAAGGGACATGAATAGTACTTTTTATTTCCCATACAATGTTGCAATATTGTGTTATTGTGTATTGTGTTTTCTGCAGTTATTAGGCATCGGGAGAAATTTTTAAAAAGAATGTTGGTTCGAAGGCTTCCACAGTGTGATGTTGACATAAGGGTGGTTTCCAGGCACTCGGGGCACTGTTGAGACTTCGTCCGATCCTGCACCTGGGTGTCTTGTTGGCTGACACCAAGAGACACACACCAACCGGTATCTGAAGGCCTCCTCACATCACCATCCTCAGCAGAAACCCTCCATCATAAAAACATTATACCATAGGGCGCATTCCATCTCCGACGCCGATTCCCTATCATCCGAAAAGAAACACCTACTCACAGCCCTCCAAGGAAATGGATATTGTCGAGATCTCATCCTCAGATCTGCCAAAAAGGAAGATCAGAAGCGAGAAATGGCCCTGAAAAGGGCCGTTGAAGGCACAGCGGAGACCAAGCCAAAACCTGCAGCCTATGCCATGATACCCTACATAGCTGGCACCTCAGAGAGGGTCATGCGGATTCTCGCCAAACACAATGTGGTACCGAGATTCAACTGCGTGACGAAGACAGCTGACCTTTTACATATGGCCAAAGACCACTTGCCCAAAAATATGTATGAGGGGCATCTATGAAGTCAAGTGTAGCTGTGGGAAATCTTACATCGGCCAAACTTCGAGATTGCTCAAATGCCGTCTGAAAGAACACCAGAGAGCAACTACCAACAAACAACTCCACCTTTCTGCAATAGCAGAACATGCTTGGAACGATCCCAGATGCGACATCTATTTCGACAATGCCCAAATTATAGCCAGAGAAAATCATTATTTTCCGAGACTAATAAGGGAGGCGATCGAAATTGCAAAAAAGCCGAACAATTTCAATAGAGAGGACGGCTACACACTGTCCAGTACATGGAAGAGAGTCTTCCGAAAAACCGGTCCCACAACAGCCAATCAGAGCGCACTGGACTCTGCAACCAATCAGAGTGCACCGGACTAGATGGACCCTTCCCTCATATATCATCATCATCATCATCATGAGGTGTTCTGCCTCTAGGCAGGTCCCTGGCACCAGCGTTGTCTCCACTCATTTCTGTTCCTTGCCATTTCTTTCATTTCCTGATACCCTCCCCTTTCTTTCAGTTCGTCAAACATTTTTATTCTTCTACGTCCCCTTTTCCTTTCACCTTCTACTGATCCTTCCAACACCATCAATAGTAAACCTTCTCCTCTCAAGATATGCCCTAACCAGTTACTTTTCCTCCTCTGAATTTTTTCAAGTAATCTTCTCTTCTCATTCACCCTTGTTAGTATTGCTTCATTCCTTATCCTATCCGTCCACTTAACCTTCTCCATCCGCCTCCACACCCACATTTCAAATGCCTCTAGTCTTTCTTTCTCTCTTTTCTTTAGCGTCCATGTTTCACACCCATAAAGCAATACACTCCAAACATAGCACTTCACAAGACATTTCTTCAGATTTAAATCCATTTTACCACATAGTACCCGTTTTTTCCTATTAAATGTTTCTTTTGCCATTGCTATTCTTGTTCTTATTTCTTTTTCACTTCTCCAGTCTTCAGTTAGCATGCTTCCCAAATATCTGTACTGTTTTACTTGCTCCACTCTTCCATCCTTTATTGACACATTCATAATCTCTCTATCCCCTATTCTCATCCCCTTTGTTTTCTTTATGTTCATTTTCATTCCATATTCCATCATCCTGTCTTCTAGCTTTGTAACCATTTCCTGAATATGCCTCGTTTCATCTGCCAAAATTACCATGTCATCAGCAAACCTTATACAATTTATTATTCTACCCCCAATACTAATTCCTTTATCATTCCCTATTCCATTGTCAATCATTTCTTCAGCATATATATTGAACTGGGTTGGCGATAAGCAGCAACCTTGCCTTACTCCTCTTCCTAGATCATACCATTTGGTCTGTGCATCTTTTATCCTCATAGCTGCTTTCTGTTTCATATACAGCTCTTTAATTAACCTTCTATCTTTCCAGTCTACTTTTTTTGCTTTTAGTATTTCCATCAGTTTTTCCCAGTTCACTCGGTCGAATGCCTTCTCCATGTCTATGAAGCACAGACTAATTCCTTTACCCCTTTCTATATATCTCTCTCCACTCATTCTTATCAATCCTATTGCGTCTCTTGTGCCTCTTCTCTTTCTAAATCCAAACTGTTCCTCTGCAACATTTTCTTCCATTTTTCTAATTAGTCTCCTGTTCATAACCCTAAGTAGAACCTTTGCTGCATGTGTAATTAAACTGATTGTTGTGTGTTCACTGCATTTTCTTGTTCCTTGCTTTTTCGGAATTGGAATCATAATTGTTTGGACGAAATCCTCTGGCCACATCCCCTTGTCATAGATTGCATTACACAACTTCACTATTTCTTCCAGTCCTTCCTCATTAAGACACTCATATATAGACGACCAAAATTGGGCATCTTCGGCGCCGACCAACCTTAAGGGTATCTCCGCGGTGCAACATATTGCTCTAAGGAAGATACTGCACCTACAATGGTGCAACTTTGTCACAAGTGATGAGTTGCACAAAACCACAGGAGTGGAGCCTCTCCCCGACATCTTACGTCAGCGAGCAAGGCTCTTCTTTAAGAGGAGTGCGGTAAACAAATCACCGCTAATCAAAGCTCTGGCCGACATCAAGATGATGCCTCTGGACCGCTACAAGCGACCCATTGCGTCCCTTGGACCAGACCATATGCCTCCTCCAAAGGAAAGTAACTGAGCAGGACTAACAATCCTCACAGTCCCACAAGTTGCCGAAGGGCAAACAAACTAAGTATCAAACAAACCATGACAGTCTCATTGCAAAGCTGGTAGACTGATTTCGGTAGCTGGTCAAAGAGACTGGCACCAACAAGATCTGCATTGGCATCAACACTTCGGACCTGAAGAAGCCGACTGGATCGCTGGCGAAATATTGTCCAGCGAAATGGATCTACACGGCAGCAACCTGGAAACCACCCTAATATTTTGCAAAGAATATTTTCATCTAATTTTCCTGCCCTGGGATTACTTTCCACAAAGTTATGGACACCCTGTATAAGCAAAAAACATACTTAAAAGATTACTGGCCTAAAATAATTCTTATTATCGATCACGGCGAGCCTAGAAGCTGAGTCTCTGTAGCTCCAGTGTCACTGAGGAGCAGTGCTCATCAGTCCCACATTGCGGATCATTCACTCAATCATTTAGATACTAACTGGGAGTCCGTCTGCCTGGTGCGGGAAAACCTCACTCAGGGGAAGTACGTAAGTCACTGCAGGACTCCCTAGGCTTCCGGGACATGACCAGGTACTATCTGAGAGTTGACAGCATGCCTTGCTGCGGGCGGGTCGATCTCATGTAGCTGCCATAGCACGGTCGGTCCTACTTCTTCTGTGAGGGGTGGCTAACCAGTCCCACCTTCTCACTCACTTGACCTATCCCATTTGTTTAAGTGGTAGGCCAACCCCCCCCCCCCCCTACAGAATGATCTGCTCACCGCCCCAGAGGGACGCAGCTCCAATGAGCGGGCCAGGCACCTCCACCCAAAAAGCAGATAGAATACCGATCCCATCTAGTATGAGAGCGGTTCTCTTCCAAAGAGGAAACAATAGGGGAGTTCAGACTAAAGGACAGGATGAAGACAAAAAAAATGACAAAATGCACAAACCGATCCAGCCCCCCCCACCCCCACTGCCATCAGTCTTAACTCTCCCAGAAAAAACTGACAAAGGGATTGAGGCAAAAGAATTCCCACTGCTACCAGAAAAGGAAACCAAGAAACAGCCCAAAAGGGAAGACAATGTTTCTAATAATAACGACTCAGACAAAAACTTTAGTTGCAACTATGGCCGAATTTACGGCCACAATACAACAACAAATGACGGCCATGATGACACTTAGTCAGACCCTAGTAGCCGCCATAACAGCGCAAAACGGGAATGGACGCTAGGGTCACACAAGCGACTGCGATCATGGCCCATTGGAATGCAAATGGGGCTGTAAGAAATAAGATCCCAGAACTCACTGGGTTCCTAAGGAAGCACTCAGTTAATATCATTTTATTACAAGAGACACACCTTCAACCTAATTAGGATCTGGCTGTTGCTGGATTCATGGTATTTAGGAGGGACCAAAAAATCAAGATTCGAGGGTGTGGAGTGGCAATTCTTGTCCGCGAAGGGTTTGCATATGCAATAATTGATGACAGAAGCTCTGGCTCAATAGAAGCGGTGGGAGTCAGAGCTGATACTAACATGGGAACGATAACTTTCATAAGCATATTCATCCACCAAAAAAGAACTGTGCATGCAAGACCTAAATGGGATCCTTGGCATGGACGATGGAGTGATAATTGCGGGTGATTTCAACGTGACACATTGGACGTGGAACTGCAGCAAAGATAGCTGGCATGGAACTCTTTTAAAGACATGGGCACGAGACAACCAATTTAGGGTAGTGGCTCTGGTAGCAATGACATGACCAGGGCCAAGGAACACAGGAAGTGTCCTTGATTATGCACTGGTCAAGAACTTGGATCAACGGACTACCCAGTAGTTCTGAGGATCAGGACACAAGCAACATTTTATCAACAGGACAACCACCACATGTGCTATGGACTTGCGGATTTGGCTAATTTCAGGGAGATAATTACGGATACACTACCAAGCGATGTGCCCACAATATCCACCAGGGAGGGAATAGATGAGGCCGCAGAATTGTTGGGGAATGCCATCACTAATGCAGCGGAAAAAGCAATTCTGCGCAGGGCAACAAAAGCCAAAGAAAACCTGGAGATCCCTGATGAAATTAAATGTCTCATAAAGAAAAAGGAACTGGGTGAGAAGACAGTACCACTAATTTGGCACTGCCAAGCATAAAAGGGATCTCTGGGAACTGAACAGAGAGATCAGAGATCAACTGAGGCACCTGTGGAGATACCGATGGTCTGGCAACACTCGACACAAAAGATAACACTATATGGAAGTACATGCGTTCCCTAACTAATTCTGCCAGGAGTGACCCCCCAGTGGAAAGCCCAGGAGGCAAACTCACCATGCATGCTGACAAAGCTGAATATCTTGCGGCTCATCTAGAGCAGTTTTTCATGCCCAATGATGCGATGGGATACACCCTGGATATCAAAATAGACGAAGTCGAACCCATGCTAAGGGAACAACACAATGAGAATCAAGCCATTCAGGTGTTCTCCACCAAAGAATTGGCAGAGATAATTGCATGACTACCAAAAGGGAAAGTGACAGGGAGAGACAAAATACCCTATGAACTAATCAAACGATTGCCAATCTCTGCAGGAGAATACCTTATCTCGATTCTCAATGCAGCTGTAAGAATAGGGCATTATCCAACCGGCTGGAAGCATGCAGACATCATATGCATACCCAAGGTAGGAAGGAGGGTGTTGAAGGCCTCTGATTTTAGACTGATATCCCTCCTTTTATGCCTTGGGAAGGTATGCGAAAAGATGATCTATCCTCATATCTTGACACACGCGGAAGGGCATGGTGTGATCCCCCAAAATCAATTCGGATTTAAGGCAGGACACTCCACAACACACCAGCTGCAGAGGGTTGTAGATTTTACTATAGATGCCTTCAACAGGAACAATGTTTCAGTTGGAGTAGCATTTGATATAAGTAAAGCATTCGACAAAGTATGGCATTTAGGCCTACTGCAAAAACTATTGCTAGCAAAATTTCCCTCTTGGCAGGCGAAATTTATAAGATCTTATATTGATGACAGGCCATTCACAGTGAAATGGAATGGTGCCGAAAGCTCAATGAGGAAGATAGCAGCTGGTGTCCCACAAGGGAGTGTACTAGGGCTATTATTATTTTCCATATACACAGGTGACATTCTGACAAGCGAGGGGGATTGGAACTCCATCATTGCTCTATACGCGGATGACTGCACGATAATGGTGAGAAGCTTCCAGCTGGAAATGGCTGTCCATTATGCCCTGAGTATTACGGAAAAACTTATTAAATATTACAAACAATGGAGAATCGAGATAAACCCCCAAAAGACACAAGCGATCCTCTTCATAAGAAAGGATGCCGAAATGCTGAGACAACTTTCAATTGAAGGTGTGGAAATTCCCTGGGAAAACATACTAAATATCTAGGTGTAGCCATGGACAAGAAACCTAAGTTTGACGAACACATAAAGAGAGTAAACCTAGCGGCAGTTATTAACAAAGAGCCCACATGGTTAACTTCCCTAACTTCTACATTATTTAATTTGATCATATCAAATCTCCCTGATTTTAATACTAATTTTTATCATCAAACACTGTACACTGACCTTTCTGATCATTTAGCTCTGAATTTAATTTTTAGCTATCCTAATGTATCCGTTCTAATCTTGTTATGGTCTCTAAACGTATTTTTTATTTACATTTAATTCAAAATTTTTGTACTTTGCTAACCCATGAAACCTGGTCTGATTTTGACAGTTCCCATGATGTTGACCATAAATGTAATGTCTTAATGAATACTTTTGTGATGTATGTTAATGCAGCTTTCCCTATTAAAAAATTTGACTAAATACTTCGAATCTAAATAGGAAATATTATTCTGATGAACTTGTTGTCATGAGTCGATCACTTCGTGACTTGCGCTTTAAAAGTAAATTTATTGACTCCAATCTCCATTGTCATTATCTAAAATCTCTTAAAGAATCTAAACAGTGTGTGTCACATTATTGTAAACTTGCCAATGAAAATTTCATCAAATCTTCTAATAATCTAATTAAATCATCTTGGTTTATTATCAAATCAAATATTAATGCTAAAATTCATTGTCATGGTCAGAATACCATTAATTTCTGTGATTATTTCATCTCTGACCCTGATGAAGTTGCAAACAATTTTAACTTACAGTTTTGTCATTCCCCACTAATTATTTTAGTTAAACCAAATCAATTTATACCAACCCCCTTTTCTCAGTCACTTTTTCTATTACCTACAGATCCTTAGGAAATTACGAGTATTGTTCATTCTTTTGCTAATTCTTGGTCCTGTGGTATTTACGATATCCCTATACCAATTGTCAAAGTGGCTGTAAAATATATTGCACTCCCCTTCACTAATATAATTAATTTATCTTTCTGTGAAGATTGCTTCCCTTCCAACCTTAAATTTGCTTGTGTTATCCCTATTCCAAAAAAGGCCCATTATCTAATTCTTATAATTACTGCCCTATTTCAGTACTTGCATTTTTTTTCAAGATCTTTGAGAAAGTCTTTTATAACAGAGTGATTGATTACCGTACATACTCATGTATAGTTCGAGTTTTTAAGACCAAATTTTTGTGCAAAAAATTGGGGGTCGAACTATACACGAACAATACTTTTCACGGTTTAAAATCTCGGATCTAAAAAATTATCTTTTAAAAAAAAATCATAATAAAAATCAAGATATTTTTTGGTCACCCACCTCGCTGACTTAACATCTATAATATAGCTCCAAAACTTCCTATTTACCTTTAATTTTATCGATTTTCATTAGAACTGTGTTGTGTTTTTCATTTTTTTCTTTTTCGAAGACTTATATACCTGTCCTGTATTATCTCAAAATTCTGATTTGATTTCGACCCAGTAGTATTTTTCATTTTTTTAATACGTTCTGTGGTGGGTTATAGTGCATTTTAACCAAAATTCGTAATGTAACCATTATACTGACCTTTTGTCATCGTAATGTTGTTACGTGAATACTACAGGTTATTTGTTAATAAAGACAGCAATGAACAAGAGTTTTATGGTTTTAGTACATAAATAAATTTTCAGAAAAGTTAAGCATGCATTATATTTTATGTAAAGAATTTCTCTTTATTTTGTTATAGAGCCGTAAGCCATACCTATATAATAACTCCATTATGTTACTCCAATATTATTCTCTCATTTTTTATTCAATTAATGTTTTACAAGGAGTTGCATACTCATTAAAGGAATATATGTTAATTTTTATTATTTAACACTTTCAGATTTCTCATTATAACATCCTTCTAGCAACTATAAAAACATCAGTAGAAGAACTGCAAAAAGGAATGAAAGGCCTAGTGGTTATGTCCTCTAGACTGGAACAAATGTATACGTGCATAAATGATGGACGAGTGCCTCCTGAATGGCTGAGAGGTATACTCACTCTATTTTATCTGCACTTGCTTTCATATGTTATTTAGTATATTGCTTTAAAATTTAGTTTCAGAAGTAAACGCTATTGGCATAAGTAAAATCTTTTTATAATGGTGGCTATGATATTTGGATTCTAAAATGCAAATACCGGTGATGATATTTTTCGGGAGGAAGTTTTTGGGTTTCACTGCATTAAAAACATATCTCTTCCCCTTCACTTTCTTAGCCATCATTTCAACAGTTCCTCCCTCCCTCACTTTTTCATTGGAATAGTCGTTTCCATGTCAAACTGATGCATGAACCATCTATTTGATGTTGATCAGATGTTTTTCAATTTTGATTTCTTCTTGGATCAGAAAATATTAGTTCTCTTGGTTTTCTGTAAATCGATTTTTCTATCATCCATTTTTTGTTTGTCCAGATCATGTTATATTTTATATGTTCTGCTGCTATGTCAGACTCTCTCCATTGCCTCTTGTTCATGACTCTTCTATGTTTGGTTAAGAAGCATTTACATTTAAAGAACTAGTGTACATTTAAATGTATGCTGAGTGTGGGGGCTATTGGCCTAGTATGCATTTAAATGTATGCTGAGTTAGTTGGCCTTTTCTGTTTCTCTAGAGGTCACTCATGTCTTGGAATCAGCTGCTGGATGCTCCAGTCACCCAGCAGATTAACATAACAGGACTGTGTTGTGAAAATATTGGAATGTATCTAGAAGGATGACTTATGCATTACAAAGACCAATGGGCAATTGGGGTTCTTTCTATAACCTTAAAAGCTGAGCGTACCCGTACGGAAACGCAAAATGTGACCGGCTCACTGCCGGTCATACCCACATGGGAATGCTTTGTTTGGAAGTCCCTTACAAATGTTGTTTCTGTCATAGAGGCATGTAATTTTGATGGGTTTGTTCTTGAGCCATACTCTCAAGAATCATCGAGGTAACCATGCCACTGATTCAACACTGGGGGTGGGGAAGACCTCCCATCAACTGTAAACAGAGATTAGGGAGAGTGCGGCAGCCCTGCCCTTCTCATTTCGTGTGAACAATGGGGATAGGATGGTGACTAGCTACGAGGCCAGCCACCTTATTTGGAGGTGGACCAAGAATCTCTTCTTCCACCTCCTCAATGTCATGGTCCTCAGTAGTTATGTTCTCCTGACGTCATCTGGTAGGCAGATGTTGCATCAAGAGATTCGTCTTGCTCTCGTGCAAAATCTGAACCAAGAAGAGGTGACAGATCTTCCCGCTGTTACTTCCCAAAGCAGAAGACCAAGCAGCACACAATTGTGTTGCTTGGAGGACAAAGAAAACAAACACTGGTCGGTAAAGCAAAATCGCCTTCGCTGCCATGTATGCTCCGGGAGGGGAAAATGTACTAGAACAGCAGTGAAGTGAAAAATATGCAATGTAGGGCTCTATATTTTCATGCTTTGAGGAGTGCTACACCAAAATAATACTGTAAAAGTTGTAAAATATATGAAGAAGTAGTGTTAGTTATGTTTTATTATGATTTTTTATACTTTGTATTATAGATTTACTTGGAATTTGAGTTGTTTTCTTTTGTTTTACTCTAAAGGATGTATACCCATTATTACCCAAACAATTTTGCTAAATATTACTTTTTTGTTTGACTAATTTATCTCTTATAGAGAAAAAGAAAAGAACTTGGACACTTCCACAAATTTGTGGAAGTGACAAAGTTCTTTTCTTTTTCTCGATGGGTAAATTCCACAGGGTTGAGCCTGAGCTCATTCTTGATAGTTATCTATTCATCATCATCATGAGGTGTTCTGCCTCAAGGCAGGTCCCTGGCACCAGCGTTGTCTCCACTCCTTTCTGTTCCTTGCCATTTCTTTCATTTCCTGATACCTTCCACTTTCTTGCAGGTCATCAAACATTTTTATTCTTCTATGTCCCCTTTTCCTTTCACCTTCTACTGATCCTTCCAACACCATCAATATTAACCTTCTCCTCTCAAGATATGCCCTAACCATTTACTTTTCCTCCTCTGAATTGTTTCAAGTAATCTTCTCTTCTCATTCGCCCTTGTTAGTATTGCTTCATTCCTTATCCTATCCATCCACTTAACCTTCTCCATCCTCCTCCACACCCACATTTCAAATGCCTCTAGCCTTTCTTTCTCTCTCCTCTTTAGCGTCCATGTTTCACACCCATAAAGCAATACACTCCAAACATAGCACTTCACAAGACGTTTCTTTTGATTTAAATCCATTTTACCACATAGTACCCGTTTTTTCCTATTAAATGTTTCTTTTGCCATTGCTATTCTTGTTCCTATTTCTTTTTCACTTCTCCAGTCTTCAGTTAGCATGCTTCCCAAATATCTGTACTGTTTTACTTGCTCCACTCTTCCATCCTTTATTGACACATTCATAATCTCTCTATCCCCTATTCTCATCCCCTTTGTTTTCTTTATGTTCATTTTCATTCCATATTCCATCATCCTGTCTTCTAGCTTTGTAACCATTTCCTGAATATGCCTCGTTTCATCTGCCAAAATTACCATGTCATCAGCAAACCTTATACAATTTATTATTCTACCCCCAATACTAATTCCTTTATCATTCCCTATTCCATTGTCAATCATTTCTTCAGCATATATATTGAACTGGGTTGGCGATAAGCAGCAACCTTGCCTTACTCCTCTTCCTAGATCATACCATTTGGTCTGTGCATCTTTTATCCTCATAGCTGCTTTCTGTTTCATATACAGCTCTTTAATTAACCTTCTATCTTTCCAGTCTACTTTTTTTGCTTTTAGTATTTCCATCAGTTTTTCCCAGTTCACTCAGTCGAATGCCTTCTCCATGTCTATGAAGCACAGACTAATTCCTTTACCCCTTTCTATATATCTCTCTCCACTCATTCTTATCAATCCTATTGCGTCTCTTGTGCCTCTTCTCTTTCTAAATCCAAACTGTTCCTCTGCAACATTTTCTTCCATTTTTCTAATTAGTCTCCTGTTCATAACCCTAAGTAGAACCTTTGCTGCATGTGTAATTAAACTGATTGTTGTGTGTTCACTGCATTTTCTTGTTCCTTGCTTTTTCGGAATTGGAATCATAATTGTTTGGACGAAATCCTCTGGCCACATCCCCTTGTCATAGATTGCATTACACAACTTCACTATTTCTTCCAGTCCTTCCTCATTAAGACACTTAAATAATTCTATTGGTATCTCATCTACCCCCATTGCCTTCCCATTCTTCATATCCTTTATTGCTTGTAGCACCTCTATTTTCAATATCGAAACCCCTGTTTTGTCATTATTTATTTCATCCTGCTCTTCAATACGGAGATCCTTTGGTTTTTCATTTGATTTGTACAACTCCTCCATGTATTCTCTCCATCTATTAAGAACCTCCTCTTCCTTATATAGAACTTTATCTTCTTTACTTGCAATCTCTTTCACACATGCACTTGTTCTCCATCTATCCCAAGTTACATTTTTTACTTTCTTATACATCAAGTCATACATTCCTTTTCTCTCTAGATCTTCTATATTTGAGCATTCCTCCTCTGGCCATCTCTCCCTTGCTTTTTGGGTTTCTCTTCTTAGTTCATTATTCAATTTCCTGTATTTCCTTTTTCCATCTTCATCAGTCCTGCTTTTGTATTGCCTTCTTTCTTCCATCTTTTCTATCATTTCCTTTGTCACCCATGGCTTTTTTATTCTTTTTCCTTTGAAAAACCCAATAGCCTGTTCTGCTGTTTTCCTTATAGCCTTCTTTATCCTATTCCATGCTTCATCCACATTTTCCTCCGACACGTTTTCTCTTTTGATTGCCTGAGCTAATTTTTCTCCTTTCTTTTCCTACTGTGGCTATATTCTCTAAGTCCCATTTCCTAACTATCTTAGCCTTCTTAAAGGCTAGTTTTATTTCGACCATGAGGAGCACATGATCACTGTCAATGTCTGCTCCTGAAAGTCCATATGCCTTTTTTACTCCATTTCTATATCTTTCTTCCACTAAAATATAATCTATTTGATATCTGGCTCCATCTCCTGGTGATTTCCACGTGTATAGCCTTCTCTTATGATTTTCAAACCAAGTATTTGATATGATCATCCTCTTCTCTTTACAGAACTCAACAAGTCTTTCACCTCTTTCATTTCTTTTCCCGAGTCCAAATTTTCCTGCTACTTGGTCTTCTCTTCCCTCTCCTACCACAGCGTTCCAATCGCCCATCACTATCTTGCAACAGTTTTTACCTTCTTCTTCCATAATATTTTCTATCTTCTCATATATTTCTTCAACAGCCTCATCTTCATGTTGGCTGGTTGGCATATAAACTTGTATCAACAGCAGATCTTTTGGGTGCATTCCTATTCTAAGACCAATTGCTCTATCATTTACAAATATCACCCTCTGTACACAATTTGCTATTTCCTTATGTTTGCATGAAATCGGTCGCTTAAATTAGTCGTAGGCATCAAGATTCGCATCCGCTCCCCGACGCCCCTTTTGCCCGAAATGATTCGATGCGACTTCATTGCACGGAAAAGAAAACGGGATCTGTTTGCGGAGGGTGACTCGTTGATTGCTGGTTGATTTTGGTACGAACCATGAAAAATGCATAATATCGATAATTTTCTTCGGATGGGGAACTTGATTAAATCCCATACATAGTGTATTATTCCGATCAGAATATACACTTTTTTATTTGAGCAGGGGAAAGATTTAAAGTGAGACATCTTTACCCTGATTGAAAACAGGTTTCAAATGCATATGTAAAACCGATCGGTCACACTAAATTGAAATAACCACAGGATGCAATCGTGAAATATTCTCGAAATTTAAGACGCGTGTTAAAAGAAAAACAAGTGGAAGGCAAATGATTAAAATCTTGCTGAAATGTCGGTAGAATGTTACATTACCAGTTCTGATTCTTATATGCAAACATTCAACCGATCGGCAGCACTGCATTATAAAAACAAATTAATGCAATGAAGAAAGTTTCACAATAATTATAAGATGTTAAAAACAAGAGGAATACCACTGATTAAACCCAGCTGGAATATAGGAAGACTGTAAAAAACCGGTCCTGATTCTGGTTTAGGTATAGACAAAATGCATGAATAATATGTATGTAATAATTAGAAATTGATTCCTATTTCAGAATCGATTAATTTATAAATGATATTAGTGGTGGTGCAACATAAAGAATTTTATTAATCAAATGCACTTGTAGCGATCCTTTTGGTTAACGTATTCGATGACGAGGAACTTAAGCTGCTTCATCACCCTCTGATGTGTTAAAAACTATGTATTAAGTAAAAAAACTCACCCCACAGCTTATACTTACAGCTGAATTAAACATCTCTGTTTTTTCCTAAGAATCTCTAGAATTAACAAGTGCTGATACTAAAGTAAATACTATTTTTTTAAATTTGATTCAGAAAATCTAGAAAATAATACAATCGTAACACTAACCATGGTTTTCCAGATTACAAGTTCTTAACACAATAAACTTAATCTTTAAACTACACATGATCCATCCTCAATTCTTTTAAACGTATCGATGAACCGAATGCTTACCATAGAAAAAAGCGTTGGGAAGATGTTTTGTTCAGAAAATACAAGGGTTTATCTGATTAAATGCAAGAAAAATTTAAATGGCCAAAATTAAATTGAGCAGCGAGATTTCCCATAGGGTCATTTAAATCCGGCACTTAAAGGTTAAGTGCCTGTCTAGGAAAGGGGACACAGCTACACAACAAATGAGTTCTCTCTCTCTCTCTCTCCTCTGTGTTTTGATACTCTTGCATGCTTATAACATAAATGCCATATATTTTGACTTCTTCTTTAGCTAGTGAGGCACTTCCATTGGAGGCTCCTTGCTTGATATTTTAGGCTGTCACTCTGTACCAGACTTCAAAATTGGAATTGAATTTTTTTATTTGTGAGATAAAAGATGGTTCTACAAATGCCTGTTCTCATAGACTTAGTAATTCATTCAGCATTTCTCAAACATTGATGGATAAGATATCCAGAATCCTAGCCCACCATAATGTCGTGATGAGATTCACATCAGTAAATAAGAACTGTGACCTACTCCCAAAGGCCAAGCACCGCATACCTCAGGACATGTACGAGGGCATCTATGAGATCAAATGCACATGCGGCTATTCTTACATCAGCCAAATGGGAAGATCCCTAAAATGCAGACTGAAAGAACACCCAAGTGCACTGATCAACAAATAAGTCCGTTTCTCGGCTGTCGCAGGATACGTTTGGTCAGAGCTGGAGCATACCATCGCAAAAGTTATCGCAAGAGAAAACAGATATTTTCCCAGATTAATATGTGAAGCCATCGAAATAACCAAACATCCTGCTAATTTCAACAGGGAAGATGGATACTCCCTTGCAGGTACATGGAAATGGGTATTCCAGCCTACCTGCCAAAGAGACAATGGCCCTGAATAGGGCTGACAAGAATCAAGCACCAAACACAGTGCTCCAAACCCAAGAGCCAATCATAGCTCTCCAGTGCCAGCTGCTGTGCCCATATATACCAGGCAAAATCCTATAGACACCACTTCGACCTGAAGATGTTTCCTGGAATGGAAACGAAACTGTTGTCATCATAAGCCACCAGATGCAGTGGTTCATCGAAAGCCATGTATCCAGCATCTCGAATTATACTTTCAGTTTTATTTGTAATATCATCTCTGAGTAAGAAGTATGTTCGATTGTCTTGCATGTTGTGGGTCTTCTCATCATAATCCTTTTAACACTCAGGCACAGAGGATTTAAATCTATTTAAATACCAACAGGACAGAGGATTTTTGCCTTTAAATTAGAAGCTGTGCAGGACTTTACACACACTAACTACATTATAAATAATAAGATTTCATTGAAATTTTAAAATATGTTGATTGATTTGTTAATTATCACTTTTAAATACAAAAATGAAATACAGATTACCCTAAAAGTTTGCTTTCATGTGATAACCCTCGAAACAATCAAAGCATAAACCATCTTCACTTTTCAAACCAATATACAGTGTCTCTTCTGCTTCCATGGTTCATACACATGGCACATCATTTTTGTGGACAAGCTTTCTTCTGTATAGTGGGAATTTTTTAAATAAAATCTCTTTCGGTTAAGTTCATAATGGTGTTGTCCATAGAATGACCAAGCACATTTTTTCGGCAATGCTGCAGTATTTTTAAAACAGACCTTCCACCAGCTGTACTCTAATGTCAAATGATCAATTTTAACACTGGCTTTCTCTCAATAAATGATCATAGAATTCAAAATGGGACCATTCAGAAGCTTACAGAACAACTTCATATACCATTTATTTCATCTTTTTCTCTCGATAAGATATCCCTGCAGGAGCTGATCCTTTAAATCTATCCCACCCATTTGCTGGTTGTAATCTAATATGCAAACTGGCTTTATTTTGTCTTTCCTTTATACATTTACTACCATGTGGAACATAGAAATCATAGTGACATTTTTTTGTTGCACCACTTTATCACTGACACCAGACCTGAGTTCTGTGCAACAATTTCTCCTTTCTTTAGTTTTTTTATGTATTTATGGACATTTTCTGTTTAATTTTAATGTCCTGACACAGTCTGTGTGGTACTAAATTTTTTAATACATTGCCAATTCTGGCGAGTTATAAAAATTATCCATCCAAACAGTCCATCCCTCATTCAGAAGAGGCTCTATTAGTTTTAAAACTATAGCTGTTGTTTTGTTTGCACCTTCAGGGATAAGAGGTGAAGCTATTGCAGTGTCTTTTCCTGTATATATTAGGAATGACCACAAACAGCATGTAGTTGCATCATAAAGCTCATACATTTTTATACCGAATTGTGATGACTTTAGGAGAATGTACTGTCTGACTGAGAGACGGCCTTTACATAATGTAAGGTACTCACCAATAGAAATGTTCATATTTGGCATATACAAATCATGAAATTTATTGTTCAAATGAGAAATCACAGGGAATATTTTCTGTAGTTTTGGTGGACCTTGGTATGAATCTTTTTTCTTGTTATTGCTAAAATGGAGGAATATACATATTATTACAAATCTATCCCTACTTATAACATCTCCAAAGCCTGTCATAGACAAAAGTCTTTTAGTTGTGAAGTATAATTTAAAAGTAGGTTTTTGAATGATCCCCATTAGCATGAACAATCCCAATACTACGTAAATATTTTCCTCTATCACAGGTTTCCATGATCTTACTATCGATCTCCACAAAAATAAATTTCCACTTGAAACTATGAATTGACAATTTTGGTAACAACCATATTAGTCTGAATATAGCCCCCCCCCCTTTTTGGCCAAAATATTAGTAAAATAAGTAAGAGGGGTACTATATTCGCACCCAAAAAATTAGCAAATGAAAATATCACCGCCGCCAGTAAGTATAGGTAACAATTAATGCCCTCACTTAATTTGATTGTTTTACGGAGAATTTCTTGATACATCTGCCTCAATAACTCAATTCTTTTTGTTCACTCTTTTGAATCCTTGCCTTAATGTTCGTATTCTCATAATAGCAGGAATTGCAGAAGTTTTCACTTTGAAAGCATTGATTGGTCAACTTCACCACTTCCCTAAGTTGCAAATATGCAAATATTGATATGTAGTGGTGCCACCTATCGTTATGTTAAAGAAAATGTCACTATGACAAAAGAAATTATCTTCTTTCCCATCAATTCGTAGGATCCTTAGTCGTATTTTTATTGCAAAGTTTAAACCAGTCTTGTTATGCTTAACAGAAACTCGTTTAACAGTGGACATTGAAGACTTTGAAATTTCAGTGGATAATTATTCACTTGTAAGACTAGACTCTAACAGCCGACATACTGGGGGTGTGATGTTTTACATAAGAAGTGATGTTTCTTACAAGGTAGTTGATTCATACGTTTTGGAGATGAATTACTGGATATTAACGATTTCAACTGAGATTGATAGAAAATCATATGATATAACAATGATCTATCACTTACCTAACAGCTCAAACAAGGACTTTATGCAATTTTTTAGTGTTTTCTTGGACAAAAAGGCTAGCAGTGGCAAAGCACAAATCATACTAGGAGACTTCAATATAAACTGGTTGTGTTTCAACATATACAAACATGTTAAAAGGTGTGTGAATGATTGTGGATACAAGCAAGTAGTGAAGGGTTATACATGTGTGTCACTACATAGTGGAACTCTCATAGATCTAGTTATTACTAACAACGGGGAACTTAACACTGAAATACTAGAGGCACCAAGGATTACTGACCATTTTATCATTAGGATTTTCATATCTAAGGAAGTATGCAAAAGATCTTGTTTTATTAGATCAAAAGTTCGAAATTTTGATCTGTTTAAAGAGAATATTAGAAACATGAAATTTCATTTTAAGAAGTTGGATATTGATTGTAAATATGACCAATTTTATACCAGCATATTAAATTTATTGAGTGTTTATATGCTTAAAGTGGATGTTGTGCTTAGACAGGGTAAACACTGGTTTAATAAGACAGTCTTGGCTGCAATTAAAGATAGGTACAATAAATACAAAAAATATAAGATAAGCAAAAATAATAAAGATTGAGAGAATTACAAAATCAGAAATAGGGTGACCTGCATAATCAGACAAGCAAAAATGACCTTTTATGAGCAGAAAATTGATCTTTGCAGTAGGGAACCAAAATTAATGTGGAAAACATTGAAGTCACTAGTTGGTAACAGAAAGACTGAGACTTACAAGGATATCATATTCGGAGACAGCAATGTGGAATTAAAATCAGAGATAGCAGAAGAATTCAATAAGTTTTTTATTGATAGTGTATATGATATAATTAAGATGATCCCTAACTGTGATAACAACTTTGAGTTGGAGGCACCAAGAGGTCAATTAAACCATTTTAAGCTAATTGATAAAGAATAATTATTTACTATAATTAGTAGTCTTGCAAGCAAATCTAGCCCAGATGAACTTTATGTAAATTTTTGAAACTGTATTTTGATGACTTGTCTGATTATTTGATTAACCCCTCAAACGAGACTTTAATCTACGGCATTTAAATCGCTCAGCATGACTTTTTTTCGCAAGCACAAAATACTTTATGCATGCATTCACTTTAATATTTTTTGTACTTTAATTATCATTTCAAAAATTTCCAAAAAATTATGTCGTATTTAAAATTGTTCATTTTATATAATAAAAAATAAATACATACATTTATTTCAATCCAATTTCTACTATGTGCTGCTCCTCCGACGTTTAGTAGTTCAGCTGCGTCTGGTACACATACTTCTTTACCCGGTATATAAATTTTATGGAATTTATTTTTCAAATAATCACCGATAGGTAGAATTTTATACAATAGGATCTCTATTTACAATGTCTTTATCAGTATTATCTAAAAAATGCAAAAATTTGCTCAACAAATAAAATCTTTCTTCACTCATTACATTTGGAATAAATGGCATTTCTAATATATGTTTTCTACTAAAATACATTCTGAGAGTTGGTTTTTGAATGATTCCCATCAACATTAGCAAAGCAAACCACTTTTGATAGCGCGATTTTTTAAAGACGTGATCTTATTTTTCTTGCGGGCAAGGAATTGTTCCGCGTAACGATTAGTTTCAACCACTATGAGGGCAATTAGATCATCAAAAAATAACTCAAAATATCTTAAGGGGTAATCTGTTGATAAAACCTGCACTATTTGTTTTCCAACTAAATCACACACAAAAGGCCGAGGAGGGTTAGCACTGTCGACATCTCCCCAAATATTCTCTTGAATATTCACAGTGGAGTGAGTTATTTCTTCCAATTCCTCTTCGGAACTGGAATCAATAGAGTATCCGTTTGAATCTTCAGAATATATATCTACACTACTTTCACTCTATTTCTCCAAAACACTTCCCAATCCGCCAACTCACGAGAGCTACAAGCCATGGTGAACTAAATAGGGGTTCAGCTAAAGGACAGACCCAAGATGAAAAAAAAAAATAAAAAAAATGCCCGACGCAAAGGCAGGCACTAAGAAACCTCGACCATCAGCTCGAAGCATCGTAAACAAGAGCCAGGAAGATGAGAGCTCTTATGAAAGTCTGAGACGCAACGCACGAAAGATAAGAGGCCTGAGGAGCCTGAGTAAGCACTGCTACGACCAGGTCCGAGATAGAAAAAAAAATTTTTAAAAATACTAACACGTAAACACAGACAACGAGGAACCACAGAACGAAAGTAGACAGCATTGGCTTGCATATTCACTCTCTGAAAGCACATAAATCAGAGCCCTAGCGATAACAAAACTTAATGAAAATTTCAGACGCATACGGTGTGTCGCACATGCTGGAGGCATGGGAAAGAGAGGACGTGAATGCTACGTCGCACACGCTGGGGGGGGGTTAACCTTGTTAACACTTCTTTAGAAATGGGGATGATAGCTTGACGATAAAAAAAGCAACTATAGTTCCTTGCAGGAAAATTCTCATAACAAATAAGGCTGAGGAATTCAGACCCATAACCATGTTATGTACAATAGATAAAATTGTTGAAAAAATTGTATATGAGCAAATTATAGATTTTGTTGGTAGTAATAGCATACTTGATGTATATCAATCAGGATTTAGATTTGGGCATGCTTGTGAAACTGCTTTTCAGTATGTCTTGCATGACTGGAATGTACATATAGATAATGAAGAAATGGTATGTGCAGTGTTTTTAGACCTCAAAAGAGCATTTGAAACGGTAGATAGAAGAAGGCTGTTATACAAATTACAGAGGTATGGACTTGGTGGGATAGTGTTTAAATGGATTGACCATTATCTCACAGACAGATATCAGGAGGTAAAGTGTGAGAATACCCGATCAATAGTAAGAAAGGTGGAATATGGAGTTCCACAGGGTAGTTTGCTGGGTCCACTGCTATTTATCTTGTACATTAATGATCTGGGAAATTATATGCAAAATTGTCAGTATCACTTATTTGCTGATGATACTATTATTTATGCTGCAGAAAGGGATGTTAATAATTTAATTAAGTCCATTGATGAAGACTTGATGGTACTAAGTGACTGGTTTGCAGTTAATAAACTTAAACTTAATGCTAAAAAATCAAATGCGATGATCATGGGTAACAGTTTGCAGTATCTAACGGTAAAAAATAGTAATGTGAGGGTCATAATTGATAAAGAGGAAATAAAATTTGTGGACTCTATTAAATATCTTAGTGTTATTGTGGATAGAAATTAAAGTTTGATGAGCATATTAACTATGTATGCAAAAAATTGGAAAAAAGTTAGGTTTCATTTCAAGAACAAATACCTTTTTGACATCTGAGAGTATAAAATGGGTATATAACTGTACTGTACTACCTCACTTTCATTATTGTGCTACAGTATTGTACCTAGCAAATCAAACAGATAAGAGAAGACTTCAAATTCTTCAGAATAGAGCCATGAGACTGATATTAAAATGTGATAAGTACACAAGTATTGATACAATGTTAGAAACACTGGATTGGCTTAATGTTCACAAATGCTAGAATATAAGGTATTAATGTTTATTCATAAAATAAAGTGTGGCTTAATGTCCAAATATTTGGATGATTTACTAGTCCATAACAGTGATATTCATGGCCATAACACAAGGTCAAAGTGCAACTTACATGTTCCTTCAGTTAATAAATCTATGTCTCAGAATTCATTATTTTTTAAAGGAATTAAGTTGTATAATGGACTAAACTTTGATTTAAAAAATACCCATAATTTAAGTTTGTTTAGAAGAAAACTTAAACAATGGGTCCAGGACCAAATTGTTTAAATAAGAGTATTGGAAATGCATTTCTTAGTTATTATTTTTTTTTAAGTGAAATTTAACAAGGTTGTGAAATAATTATATATACCTACATGTACCTACTTGATTTATTTTGTATTAATTGTACTACATGAATAGCTATTGCTAAATAAAGGCTATTATTATTATGTATACAAATCTGAAGCTTCTGCACCGAATGGGAAACTTGGATTTATCCACCAACTCGCGCATGCGCTGTAGGATCTAAATCATCTGTCATTGTCACTCTACGTTGTTTACGTGTGATAGTGTTGAGTTTAGTGAAGTTCAGTTGAGTTCATATATGACATAAAATAGTGCTTTTGACTTTTAGGCGTACTTTACAAAAAGTGAAAAAAAGAGCGCCTTATATTCAGGTCGTGTCCACTCATCTGTCCGCATGTTTCATCTCTGAAAGTACTGGACGGATATTCATGAAATTTGGTATTTAGGACATAAAGACAAAGAAAATAAGAAAATGATATAAATGGTTTACGTAGCATAATCGGGAATGCCACTTTACAAGTGACAAATAATGAACTTTTCATTACATCTTGCAAAATATCACCTATAACAAAAAGTTTTCAATCAAAATTGTAGAACTGACCAAATAGCATCTTTCGTAATTCATTTTGAACTTAGAAAAATTTTCTTGATTTTTTAATCATTCTCAACGAAAACAATCTTCATGGTAACTGAAGTAAACAATATCTGCTGTAAATACCTAATTAAATTTTCTTTCGTGTACACAACATTTGGTAAATGAAGGTAAATGGATTATCTACGAGCAAGAAATGAACGTAAATACGTCTATTTTCTTTATGTATACACAGCATTTGTAAGTGAAAAGAAATGAGTAATTTATGATTAAAGAATGAATGTGAACATAAAGGTTATACTACAACTATTTGAGTGAGATATGTTTTTTAAAATTGTCAATTTTTTTATTAATTACAAGTGATTAGAAAATAAGTCTATGAATTAAATATTCGTTATTTCCTTTGCATAACTATTGGCCCATCATTTTTCATTTCATAGACATAATACTAAGCCATTAATATTTATCTATTTGACATGATTGCATAAAACCTAAAGAATGCCTCTGCCTCACATGTATGCACGCATGCTGTGTGCATCATTTCTTTCTTGTTAAATCATTCATTATTGATTTATATGCACAAAATATTATTTATCCACCATCGATATTTCTTCTTTCTTGCTACTTGGTTGTTAATTACATAATTTGCAGCAGCACAAATGAACAGATATTCCTCGTTCAAGGACATATTGTCGACTGACTTGTCTAACCAATGTGAACGCTTCAAAAATGTATGCTTGTATTATATTGTATTACATTTGTATATACAAAATCGTATACAAATCTAGGACATCTTATACATGCATATGGATTTGTCATATACATGTATATGGTGTGAACCTACTTTAGGACATGAAGAAGTCTTGGACTTGTCTTATACAAATCCTATACATTTCTAGATTTCTGTTTATACAAGTATAAGATTTGTATATATCATACATGTATATAGTGTGAATTAACCTTTAGCACACATTAACATTTGAAAATCTTCATTAATTTGTTATTGCTACTGTTAAAATTTTTAAAATTCAAACAATTAGATAAATATTATTGCACTTTTACATGTGCTATAACATTAAATTTTGCCAGAAATGTTTAGCATTAGTACTAAAAAATGAAAAAGTGTAATATTCTTAAAATTACAAATTTTAGGAATTGTTTTTAGTCCAGTTTTGTTCCATAAGGAAAGAACAAAAATCGTGCCGAGGTACGAAATTTTATTTTTTAAATACTTCTAAATCTTACTGTGTTACCTTTGATATGGGCTGAAATGCTTGCAAAATGCAAGCATCTTTTATTAGTAATTAAAAACATTTTTGGATGACTCCTCAAGTCTCCGTAGAGGTAGTAGAATTGAGCATTTAGTAATCATTGATTGAGTATCGGATGAAACCAAAACTTATCTTCTTTTTTTTTCAATTTTTGAAGAGCAAAGCACTGACAACTGCTGTCTCTTTGAAGTCCATGCAAAAAATTGCTGTTTACTTTAACCGAGGCGACTTGTCGCGGCGAGTTAATAGTTGTCCGTGCGAGGTAATTCTTTCAGCTGATGCAACTCCAGCTTGCACAGCTGTTGATTGTATATAATGCAATCGAATAATAAAAGTATTACTTGTTAACTTGTGACTATGGCCGAGACAAGCTGTTATTCAGTTGAAGAGAGGTTAGTTGCAAGCATGTGGGTGCACGAGAGACCACACACAGGGCAGCATTTTGGGAACGATTCAATAAGGCTCCTCCACGAAAAACATCATTGTTAGACTGGAAGAAACATGCATTTGATCTTGATAGTGTTAAAGATTGGGCGATGAGTGGGCGAAAGATAATACGCTTGTCAGCGTGTGAAGCTGTTGATGCCTCCATTACTCATTCTCCACTAAAATCGACGTGGAAACGATCATCAGAGCTTGGTGTGCCACGGTCAACAATGCGAGACCATATGAAGAAAGACCTGAAAATGGAGTCGTATCGGCTGTTATTCATAAATGAACTGTCGGACGATGACATGAATCGGTGCCATGAATCATGTCGTGCACTGCTGGACACTTTCCCGAGGGCCATCTATCGCTCGAAGGTTCTCTTCTCGGACGAATGCGCCATTTATCGCAGTGTCCATGCAAGAAATGTGGTGTTTTGGGCAAAGGAGAACCCAAACTTTACGATCAAGTTGGAACACCACCCACCACATGTGATGTTGTGGGTAGGTCATTTGATTTGACCTTATTTCTTCGAAAGACCCATTAAAACCGCATCCTATGGAGCATTGTTGGAGGCGTGGCTCATACCACAGCTGAGAGAAAGGGGTCTCATGGATGACATGTGGTTGCAGCAAAATGGAGCACCTGCACATTTCGCCCTTGCCATGCGCAACATTTTAAATGACCATTTTCCGGGCCGCTGGATTGGTCGTGGTTCACTGACATCTCCCTCACCATTAGCCTGACCACCACACAGTCATGATCTCACCATTCCAGACAGCTCTTTGTGTGGCATTATCAAGGAACAAGTGGCTGCACGTTGCTATCAAAACAATGAGGAGTTGCGCAGAGCTGTGGAAGAGGCATTCACCACTATTACGCCGCAAATGCTACAAAGGATGTTGCGCAAGTCATGGCGCCGCATTGGACTGTGCATCAAGCATGACGGTGCACATACGGATCATCTTGATATGTTGTAATTGGTGTATTAAAAACTGTCATTAAACATTTTCAAACCTTTATCTACCATAATTGATAGTAGCTCAATAACTTTGGCCAAAACTAACAAAAGTGGAATACTCCTTTAGCCAAAACAACTAGAGGGCTGCAAAACCCAATGCATTTCGTCCACAAGGTTATTATTATATAATATTTCTTAATTTCTATAGATTTATTCTCTGGACGGGTTTTCGTTTTTTCATTTGGGAGCAATAATAGAGTAAAACAATCACTAATTTTCGCAATTTTCGAAATATTGTACTTTTCCCACATTGAGTTAATAATGCCACATATTTCTGCCAAATTTTAAATTTATAGTACAATTAGAATTGAAATAACATTTATCTAATTCTTTAAATTTAAATAATTTTTAACGACCGAAATAACGATTTTATGGATAAATTGAAATATTTATTCATTTAGTCAAAATAATCTCTAAATATCAAAAAAATTTCAGCTCCCTAACTTAAGGCGTAGTGTCTAAGCATCTACCTATTTGTTTAAACTTTAAGAATTTTTAACTGCCAAACAAATAAAAATATCAAAATTTGTATAATTGGTATTTCGTTTTTTTACAAATCCTACCTCTAGATAAAATTTTTTCTAGTCAGTTTTGCACAAAATCCTACCTATGAAAAAAATTTCGAATCTCCAGCACATCTGGAAATGCCTAAACATTAGTATCCTCCTATCATATGTTATCATTATATATCGACATTTCTTACAGAGGAGGAGGAGGAGGAAAATACTAAAGGATAAATTTTTTTCTTAGGTAGGATTTTGTGCAAAACCGACTAGAAAAAACGAAAATCATGAAGAAGTGCAACAATGCGGCCGCTAAAAATTCGCAATTGTTTAAACAAATTTTCAAGGTTTATATATTTCCGCATGTGCTACAGAGTTGAAATTTTTTTATAAGCAGATATCGTAAAAAAACGATATAGAGATTATGCAAATTTCGATATTTTAATTTGTTTGTCAGTTAAAAATTCTTAAAATTTAAAAAAATAGATAACTTTTTAGACATTACGAGATGAGCAAGGAAGCTGAAATTTGAAAGTTATGTGCAAAGTAATGCATTTGCACTAATTAACATTTAAATCCCTCCATAAACATATTGCGGCGGCCGTTAAAAATGTTTAAAATTTAAAAAATTGTAAAATATTTTTTTACTTCTAGACGTACTACATCTTTAAAATTTGGAAAAAAATGTGTAGCATTAGTACCCCATAATGGAGAAATTATAAAATTATTAAAATTGCAAAGTTTTGGGATTGTTTTAATCTATTATTTTTACATAAGGGAAAAACTAAAATCGCTCCGGAGGTGAAATCTTTAGAATTAAAAGAATATTTGTAATGATGACATGTCTGTCTGAAAAATGAATGTTTTTTCAAGATGAGGTGAAATGCTTGCAGAATGCAAGCACCAACTACTAGTATGTTATATCCTCCTCCTCTGTAAGAAACGTCTATATATTATGACTAGTAGAAGGTGCTTGCATACTGCAAGCATATCATCTCACCTTGAAAAACATTAATTTTTCAGACAGATATTTCATCATTGCAAATATTTTTTTAATTCTAAATATTTCACCTCCACAGCTATTTTCGTTTTTCCCTTATGTAAAAATAATTGATTAAAACAATCCCCAATCCTTGCAATTTTAAGAATTTTTTATTTTCTCCATTATGGGGTACTAATGCTACACATTTCTGCCAGATTTTAAAATTGTAGCACTTCTAGAAGTGAAATAATATTTTTCTAATTGTTTAAATTTTAAACGTTTTTAACGGTCGCCGCAATATATTTATGGAAAGATTCAAATGTTTATTTGTTCAAATTCACTACTCTGTAAATAACATCAAAATTTCAGCTTCCTAGCTGATACCGTAGTACCTAAACAGTTATCTATTTGTTTAAATTTTAAGAATTTATAACTGCCAAACATATGAAAATATCAAAATTTGTATAATCCCTATTTCGTTTTTTTTACAGATTCTACCTATAAAAAAATTCAGATCTGTAGCACATTTGGTAATACATAAACCTCAAAAATTTGTTTAAACATTTGCGAATTATTAGTGGTCGAATTTTTTAACTTTTTCAAAATTTGCTACAAAATGATTTTAAAAACTCAAACCTACAGCATATACTTTCCAAGATAAAAATTATTAAACTTTAATGTTCTAATGGGGTTAAAACAACCACTAAAAATTAACAATTTTGAAATTTTCGATCTTATAGTTGGTTATAAGAAAAGTTCTATAAACCTGCAAAATTTCAGCTTCCTAAACCTCTTAGATTGGTCTACACACTGGGATAACTTTTTCCCATGTTAACTTATGGGAAATATTCCAGGGTATCTGGAGTCGAACCCAGGACACTGTAAGCAAAATTAACAATAATTCTCAATAGATATTGCGGCCGTCTAGCAACACTGAAAATTTCATTTTTCTAGCTTACGGGCAAGTGCCCAAAATTAATTATATATATAATTATATATATCTATGTTATATCCTCCTCTGTAAGAAACATCGATATATAATGATAACAGGAGGATACTAATGTCCAGCCCAAACTACAAGAGCTAGAGAGCTGAAAGTTTTAGTTTTTGTAGATATGATGGAGAAACCTAGAGATAAAATGATAATTCTTACATGAGTTCGACTCCAGAAATTCCGAAAGTGTCGTTTTTCCCATAAGAAATGCATTGCGCCATTTTTGTAAATTAATTGTGGGCAGTTGCCGGTAAGCTAGAAAAATGAAATTTTCAGTGTTGCTAGATTGCTGCAATATCTATTAGAAATTATTGCCACTTTTTTAGAGTCATAATCGCATCACTCGCATTGCCGGTAGTGTGAACGCAGCCTAAGCCTGCAACTAAACATTGCTTACCTTACATGCTGTGCCATTTCGAAGATGGAGTCCTTCCACGGAAGTACCTACTACGGCTGTGTCTCAATGTTCAAGATCATTCTCATTGACCTTGTTCCCCAAGAATGTTCTTGCCAAAGACTAGTACCCCTACGGAAAGACCGGAAACTTAATGCTATAAAACGATTCCCAGGTTTTCCATGGAGGGGTGACAATCGATGGGTCAACAGGAAAATTTGGAACTACGTGTTAACGAATGCTAGTGTGACGTCATCACAGTATGTCCCTTGCCCCCTTCCCCTCCCGTTTTAATACGATAATCATTGCACGGACAGATTAAATGAACTTAAATGAAAGAATTGCATATAAGAAATCAAATTTATTACTGTATATCACACATTGCATGAGTACAAAGTCATTATCAAATTACATAACAGCGAGGTATTTTTACATAAATATTATACAATAAAGATATAAAAATGAATTATTGTAACAGAATTTTATAACGTTAATACCTTTTATGCATGAAACGTATTTAAAGGAAATTCACGTGGACGACGAAATACTTCAAGCTTTCACGTAAAGAATGAATTTGTGGGTCAAGCAAAAATCTATTTGTAAAGTGATTTCTTCGGCCCTGGAACACATTCTCTTTCTGTTGCACCTGTAAAAAGAACGAAAATGAATATCTAAGAATGTCAATCATTAAACCTGCTAAACCTAATGAAATTGATGCAGGAGGCAATGGGCATGCTTTAAATGTTGCAATAAATGAAAAATAAGGCAAATGCTCTTATGACCCATTGCGGTCCATAAACAATGTTTCTTTGAAGATCACATTACCATTTGTAAAATTAAACACATCACATTGCACTAGAAAATGTCTACTTGATCTATAATTTATTCTAAGCACAGTTGTATTTGCTGACGTTTACGTGATCACAGCAGTTACAGTTAGCCCATTTAAGATCTATATGTATTCATCATATAACAAGGAAAACTTTTGATATAGAAATTTCAATTTCTCGATCGAAAAATATATACATATTTCTAAATATGTTTTGAAACAAAGAATTATCTTAAAGTCTAGTGTTATAAAGAAATGCATAATGAGAAACAAGAAATAATCAAGTTAACAATTTCTGTAAATAAAAAATATTTCAAATTAAAACTGAGACATTGCTATGGTACACTTATTTCATTCTATTACATGCACAATTCTATCCTCTGGCATCTATGTTGCAGTATAACTTCCAAACTCACTATAATCTACTGATAACCACAAGAAGTTTTAAACAGAAATTTCAGTTACTCAATCTAAAATTACGGCTTATTTTGTGAACTGACACGTACCATATTCACGGCCAGGGCAGGAGAAGTAGTCAAGGCTTAACACCTAAAAATGAGAAACATTTCCTCTTAAAATGCTTCTCGCACACAAACAAATGAAAGAAATTTCTTTCCTTCCTTCCTAGAAGATCTATCCATTGCAGGTATCTGTTAAGAAAATATAAAAGCATTCTCACAAAATGCATTCACATAACACTATGTAGAACTAGTTCGTTAGAATTTTTTTCAAAAATATATGATATTTTTAAGACTTACCTGTTGATTGGAGATCAGAACAAATTCATTCACGTTTTCTTAAACAGTGATGAATGCATATCAACTATATATCTACTTGACAAAATCAGAGTAACTGACACCCGCTCAATAAGCAATGGCGAACTTTTATCAAGCAAAATGGCCGCTGTTCAGTTACGATACACAAGGAGCATGTGGCGCTGTGGTGATGCGGTAGAGAGAGAGAAATAGAGGGAGAAAGAGAGAGAGAGAGAGCTGACTGCGACTGCAGCACCTATCGCGGACCCCTTAGCATAGTGAACTACGTGTAAAAGCTGGAAATCTATTCTCCCGTAAGAGTTTCATACCCCTGGTTCTTGCGATCTGGAGACCTTGAAACAGCGCTTTTGTGGCCAAAATTCAAACTAATATCGGAAACTTTTGAGTTTTCTCTTCTGTAAACGTTTTATGGATAAAAGGCGATCATAATTCGCAATTTTTGCAGTTGTCACTACAAGAATTTTAACCTTCAGGCCAGCTGCAGACCCATCTTAAGCCATGATTGTGTCAAGAATGTGATACAAGAACACATCATTGCATTCTTGTTCTAGATCTCTCACATTCAACCGTCATTTTGACCTCACTAAAAGGCGAGATTCTGTCATCAATCCTGCCAAGAACATGCTTGAAGAATATTGAGACAGAGCCTGCTCAAAAAGACATGTCGTGTATAACTGTGAACACCCATTTTGAGGGGAAATAGCAAACAATCTCTGGACTGATTCGCCAAAAAACGGACTTGGTCCGTTGTTTGGGTATGTGTCCATTTTTGCCTTTGCCACGATTTTGTCCGTTAAATCGAGGGTTTACTATATATTGAAAATGCACTAAAAGAACATGCACTAAATCAGAGGTCGGCAACGCAGCGACCGCAAGACATTTGTGTGTCGCCCGCCAGCCAAAAAGAGAACTCAAGTTAAACAATTACGGAAAACTCTCAGAAGACCAATAAGTTGCGGAACAAGATGAAGAATAGAACTTTGTAACCAACATCTTAATCATACATCACACCGAGCCGAATTGTATGTCTGTTACAAAATAACATCGTCAAGGTAAGGGCTTATAAAGTGAACAGAATGGGGACATACATTGTTGGATAAAGACATTGTTGTCATTAACAGAGTTCTTTTCATAATGACTCCTCCGCTACCCCTCTCTTGTTTATCCACGTCCCTTTCCCTTCTCCCTACCCTGCTCTAGTATAAATATATACTTCATAGTGTTTAAAGATAGGGAATTCTCCGCCCTTAGTTTATGCTAGGTGAAGGTGTCTTGTCGCCTTCAATCACTATTACGGGTGCAAGGCTTACTGAGATCCTTGTTCTCAACCCGTTGTGTACAATAGCTCCGTTAGCCAGTTCAGGCTATTTGGAGGTAGGCGCTCAATATGGGAAAACTATTTCCCTATGTCACGTGAAACTCCCAAGTTCTTCTCAAAAGTCTTTGGTTTCGGAGTTCGGTCCTCCGTCTTGTAGCATAACTTGCCTCAAGTTATCGTTGTGAGTCATTGGTTTCGGAGTTCTGTCCTCCGTCTGGTAGCATAACTTGGCTCGAGTTATTGTTGTGAGCCGTTGGTTTTGGAGTTCTGTCCTCAGTCTTGTAGCATAACTTGGCTCGAGTTATTGTTGTGAGTCGTTGGTTTCGGAGTTCTGTCCTCTGTCTTGTAGCATAACTTGGCTCGAGTTATTGTTGTGAGTCGTTGGTTTCGGAGTTCCGCTCTTCGCATAATATACAAAGTACAGGGTTTGGGAGATTTTTCTTCGTCTCTTACAATATCAGCCAGTGATAGCTCATTTCCTTCTTCATTGGTTAAATATAAATCATTTTAAATTGACCAACAGTTCACAATATTTCTCATATTTTCCTGATATTCAGTGGTTGTGTTTATTTGTAGAAAATTTTATCCCCATTATGAGTTATAAGAGGCAAAGGACATATTAATTCAATGTTGATTGGAAAGAACAATTCTGTTTTATTGATTTGAAAGGAAAGTGTGTTTGTTTATTGTGCAATGCTTGTGTCACACTTTTAAAGAAAAGTAATATTGAAAGACATTTTAATACGGTCCACGGAAATTTTAATACTAGTTATCCGTTAAACTCAGAAACAGGAAAAATAAAATTTCTGATATGAAATCTATTTTAAATAAACGGCAGAGCATTTTTACCAGATCAGTGCAGCAATCAAAAAGAGCAACGATTGCATCACTTAAAATTTTGATTTGTTGGCCAAGATGAAATAGCCTTTTGAAGATGACGAGATTGTAAAAGAAGCCATGTTAGCAATTGCTGACTCACTTTTTGGAGATTTTAAAAATAAAAATGAAATTACCTCAGAAATCAACACGATTCAGTTATCGGCAAGAACAGTTACAAAAAGAATTGAAGTTATTGCAACCAATATGGAGAAAGAGTTGGCAAATGTATTTTCTTCTCGTTGCAACTGGATGAGTCAACAGACATATCAGACACTTCTTAATTGGCTATGGTTGTGAAGATGGTGTTGAATGATTTTTCAGGAAAGGGACGAACAATAGGTGAAGACATTTTTTCAGCTTTTAAAAAATGTCCAAGAAAGTAATATACCATTAATAAGAAAATGTGCCCTAAATATATATTCTTACTGTGCTTCAACATACACTTGCGAGTCCATTTTTTCAAGCATGAAACACTTGAAATCCAAGTACCGATCGAGACTCACCGATTACAATTTAGACAACTGCCTAAGATCAGGTATCTCGAGTTATGTGCCAAATTATAGCAAGTTGGCTGAAGATATGCAGTTCCAAGTTTCACATTGATTCATTTTTCATGTTTTTATAATAAATTCTTTAATAGTTTTTCTCTTATATATACAGAAATATCATTTAAATAAATATTGGTACACATCTACTATTGTTACTTCACTTCACGCCCCCAATAATTAAAGTTGCGCCCTCATAGATAAAGAGATTACCGACCACTGATACAGAGAGATATCAACTGATTTTGCTTATGCGCCCTTCACGTCCTCAGTAATATAGGTGAAAAGGTTGCCGACCCCTGCACTAAATGATGCATACGTGTATTCTAAATGCACATTTCAAGAGCGAAGCTCTCATCATCAGTAGATGATAGTGAATGAAGGGGCAGAATCTCATGTGAGGTATTTAATGGTGTGAAGGTGAAAGGGGGCAAGGTAGGTTGATGGTTCGACTGGAGAGAGGTGAATGGAAGAGAGGGCCATGGCCGTTATTCATAATGGTCAGTTGGTGTTTGTATATGTACAATGTTTCGTATGCACCTAATTTGTATACATTGTTTACTTGTTTTAAAAGGGTTAAGTTTTTGATAGTGATGGGATGACTGGTTTCTAGTGTGTTTGAATATGCTTGAAATATTAAATCTATTGTGTTTAATAGATTTAACATCTTTTTTAGTTCCGCAAACAGCCACTAGGTATGGCACCACAGCTGTATCACTATACTTTTTATCAATGGCAGGTATAGCCCATACTCCCACAGTTTCTTTGGCCACTCAATCAAGCAATACCACCAAAAGTTTGATCCAACAAGTTATTTTACAGCACAAAAACACTTTGAAAATACAGCACTGACAGCTATGTCACCACCACTAATAATAATGACAATGATAATAATAGTAATATTCACTAAATATGCACTGGCATGCCTCATTTACCACACGTTCATTTAACGCATTTTTGATATAGCACAATTGGCATCTCAATCTTTATTTAGGAAATAAAGTTCTTAAATGGCTTCTGTCTGTTTTTTTTTATTTACTGTTACTGTTAATACAGTCCCAACTTTTTTCTTACTTACCTTCACTTGATACTCAGTTATGTATTATACAATAATTAAATTAGTCATTTATTTGTTTATTCGCTTTATTTCTATTTCACCTTTTGACTTTTACTGTTTTTACATTGGATTGCTGAAATTCTACGGTCTTTTGCATTGACGACAATATTAGAAATTTTACACTTGTTAACATTAGGTACTGTTGGAATGGTTAGGGATAGATTTGCTTTGGGTAGGTTTTTGCTTTGAGGTGGTTTAGGTTAGGTTAATGACTGAATTTTAACCTTCTTTATCGATATTAATCTGTTATTCTTACGTTATTTTGCTATTATGTTAAATTTACATAATGATGGACGTTTCATTTTTGTTAGCTCTTGAAAAAAATCGATGATGTCTGTCCGTCAGTCCGTGTGCAAAGATTTGAATTACGATTTTCTGAATAGTTACAGACATGACCCTTATTGATTTTGGAGTACATTCGTCCATCTGTTTGCCTTTTCACATGATTTCAAGAATGTCTTTATGAACTATCTATAATTATAATAATTTTTATAATCCAGCAACAAAAATACATGGCTTATAGAACAAGTTAAAAATATGATAAAAGTACAAATCACTTCCTCATATGGCTGTTACTATGGTAAAGTTTCATTTCATTTTACAATAAAAACAAAACACAAATACATTGTTTACTTTAAAATATGTATAAAGATCATATTAAAACTGCTTAACTGTGGTGAAGTATGTTTTTAATAGGTTTTATTTGATTTTGGATTTTACATTTTGTTATAAATCCTTAGCTCTAATGAAAATCCAACGTTACTTTATAATTATGCAGTTTGATAGCTAAATCCGAAGTTTGTTGAAAATGCATAAACATTAACTATTCTAATATTTTACGTGAAAACTCTTAAAAGTCGCTTTTGGAATCTGATTTTACATTTTTGTTAACCTTGTTTTTGTTTGTGCTTGCCAATCACCATCCAAGGTCTTCAGTTCAATGTCATTAATTCAATCATGTTGCACCATAGTTATTTTGTTTCCTTTCTAGTTCCTAATAAAATTTAGCAGCAAATAGCGGAAAGGTAATGCAGAAGATGATCGTTGATCAGAAATGGTCGGAACCTGAAACATTTTGGATAATAGATATTTTCGTATAATGAATCTGTAAACAGCACAGAAAACCAAAAAATATTTTTACAAAGTTATGGCAAAAATAAACGTTAATATCGATGATTTTAATGCAGTGAATTTAGGATTGTTTCCCTTCTAGCATCAGTGCCTATTGGCTTCTTTCCATCCGTCCATATGCATGTTTGTTCTCAACTTCTACCAGATGGATCTTCATGGCATTCGGTATTATGGACTTCAGGGCAAAGGCAATTTGAAAAGGATATAAATGGTTCACATAACTCAATCAGAGGGTGCCATTTCAATAGAAACCAAAAAAACAAACTTTCCATTTTTTGTTAAAGTAATTCACTTTTAACTTGGGCAATTTCTTGCATGGTTATTTAATTGTTGTCATCCAAAACTATCTTCATATTAAGTAAGTAAATAAGATCTATTATAATTATGAAAATACGTTTAATTTCCGTTCGTTTGCATGCAGAATTTACCGTATTTTCTGGTCTATAACGCGCGCGTTATCTATACAAAAAATATAAAAATCGGGAAAAAACATCATGCGCATTATACAAAGGAAAATATAATAAATTGTTCCTCCTCATGAAACGGAATCCCCAGGAAGGATACGCTTTGAAGCCCACGATGTCCATCTCTTGAGCAATGCATTTCGCTTGCAATAAGAGACTTGTTGTTGAAATCCTAATGCCTTTTGCCCTTTCTCGTATCACCCACTCATACAGTTCTTCCTCGAGTTCTGGCCAAAAGCATTTTCTAAAATGCATTGTTCGTTTTTTCCGATGCAACTTTTTAAGCACCAATTCGCCTTTACGCCATTCATTTACGCCACTTGATTCCCCTACGTTAAACTTTCTTCCAGCCTCACAATTTCCTTTTTCTATAGCAAATTTTACGACTTCTAATTTAAACTGAGAAGTGTATGATTTTCGCTTTCGCATATTTTCGTTTTCCATGGTAAATTAAAAACTTTTTCAATACCGATGCCAAGCTAATTCAAGACTCCATAATACCATGTGGTGTACAGTGAAAACAACTGAATAACGGAAAGCCACAGCAAATTTTAATTGGTTCATTTTTTTCAGGAAGCGCTTGTTTCAAATCGATTTTTTTTTACTGCGCGTTATCTATACATTTGTACCAGGTTTGAAGAAAATCACTTGCGCATTATCTATAAGGTGCGCGTTATAGACCAGAAAATACGGTAGTAAACGGATGAAACTGGATTATCAAAGATGAAGAAATGAACATAAATTTATCTTTCATGCACACAAAGCATTTTGTAAGTGAAAAGAAATGGATGATTTACAATGAAGAAATAAATGAAAATGTACAGATTACAACTATGTACAGGTAAACTCCATTAAAACATGGTAGATGGGATCCATAACTTCGGACTGCGATATAGATGGATTTCCTTATCCGGCGGGCTGCCGAGGAGGATCCATTGCATCGAAAGGTAAAAGTAAAGACAGTGGGAGGCAAGCTGCAACATTTTATGCAAAAGAATAACAATAAAGCAATCAATGTGACTGATGTTTTCTCTGCAAGGCAAATAAGGTACCGCTTTGTAACGTTTGCTTCTATTCATGCAGTACACAAACATATATTGTATGTATTATGCATACATTATTTGTCCAACAAAGCGGGTAGCCTATATCCCATATGCGGTTGTTGCGAAATGAAAACATTTGATAAAAAAACTTCTTTTTTCCCCTTGTGCAAATTTGACACCGCGTAATAACGAACTCTGTGTTAAAATGGAGTCAATGGACTGACCGCGTTGTACTGGATTTCACATTCTAATGGAGTGCACTGTAATGGAGTTTACCTGTACTTAGATTGAGATATGTTTTAAAAAGTTTTTGATTTTCTGATTAATTACAACTGATTAGAAAATAAATTGGTATACTATCAAAAATTTAATATTTCCTTTGCATCATATTTTTTCCGTTTGGATGTTTTCATTATTTGAATCATTGGGAAAATGATTTTCTACAGTCATAATAAATATTAAGTAAATATTAATAAGCTATCGTTATTTTCAACAATATTAATGTGTATTTAAACATATTTTGCATATTTAGTTTTAAAAAATAGCTTTACAACAGTATATAATTATGATAAAATTTCTGACTAGTAAAAATCAATTAGGTTATGTACTATGCCCTAAACTGTTCTTTTAGTGCACATTCTGTTAGCATATAGATCTTCTAGATCACATCCCTTGCACTAAAAAGGTGCACCTTTACTGACTTTTAAAGTGACTGGGTCCTCCATTTCAGTATTTCCTTATAATGGAATTCTTGTCCTTTTGACAAATAGCATACCCATCATTAAAACTTCTGGGGTCATGGATCCAAGACCTTGAACAGAGAGTGAATCACTTTACCAAGTGGGCCATGACATTGAGGGAACCAGTTTTATTTTGGTTAGCAGCTTATACATTTCCTACTGGGCTATTGACTGCTGTACTTCAGGTAAATAGCTGTAAAAATACAATAATACTTTATCTCAACTGTTGATGGCATAATTTTGTGGAATAATTCTATAATAACTCTCAGGATGTATATTTTTCCAGACATCAGCTAGAAAAACTGGAGTTTCTGTGGATTCATTGTCATGGGATTTCAGCATGGTCACTCAGGATGAATCACTTATTGTACAAGAGCCTGATGTAAGTATTGGATTTAAGTTCAGTCATGACTCATCAATTATATATATATATATATATATGGATGTCAACAAGGTGTCATCCATATATTCATTTTACCTTTCCTTTTCCGTAAGTTGTTATATTATTTTACCTTATCCTTTCGTGTCTGTCATCCTTTCCTTTTTACCAACTTTCCTATCGCCTTTATCTTTTATACTTTATACTTCTCCTTCCACAATGGAAAATATCCGCCGTTTCCGTTATCACCTCCGCAAACATACATCATTAACTTGCCAGATTGAATTCCTCAATGGCTGCCTAGAACTAGGCCTCCCCCCCAAAGGTCTCACCATGAGAATCCCCCTATCGGGCCTTCCTCCGGCTATCCGCTCATCTTTCGCCCTTACATATCACCTCATGTCCCTCAACATTGTCCGTCTAATCTTACGCCACTATAAATCACTCTCTAACATGCACTTTGAGAAATGTTTAATCCTCATACACGAACTCAATCATTCCCAAAACTCCACAGCTGATCTCGACGCCATTTTCCGTAGAGCTGCAGAGGATATCGCAGCCAACCGATACAGACTCATACGCAAACTTTCCCTTATGTGCGTCCGCCACCTCCAGCTCGGCCTACCTCTCCCCTTTTTCCCAGCTGGTAAGTCCGACATCCCCCCTCCCCCGCCTCTCCTCGCCCAAAAACCCTCCTTGGCTGACCTTTTGGGAATCCCCACTACACTCTCTCAGGAGGTCTCCCTTTGTTTCAACCCGCGAACCGAGGATGCATCCCAATTCTCCGCAGGACCTCACCCCCACGCATACCGCAAACCCCTCCCAGCCAGATGACGTCCTGAACCTTTCCTCTCATGTTCTTAACCCCGCCGAGAATGCCCTCCTTTCCCGGGGCCTCTCCTTCTGCCCCACCATAAAATTTGACCATTTTTGTCTCCTTGCCGACATACAAGCCTTCGTACGCTTACTCCGCCTCAAAGCCACCCCACCCACATCTGACTCCTCATCTTCCCCCGACTCACTTCCACAGTCCCTTTCTGCCTTCAAACCCCCTTCCCAATACATCCCACCCTCTCTTCCTCCCCACCATCCCATCGAGCAATATGCTAATTACATAATTCACGCAGTCGCCCAGCCCAACTTTCCCGACCTCCTTGACCACCACGACAATTTGACGAAACCAGAAAGACACGCAATTTCTACGTTGAAACGCAACGACAAAATTATTATCCTCCCTGCAGACAAAGGTACCACCACCGTGGTAATGGACCGCTCGCATTACAACGACGAAGCCCTCCGCCAACTATCTGACCAAACCTCTTACCTTCCTCTCCCCTCCAACCCCACTGACTGCCACTCCTCCGAAATTTCTGCATATCTGCGTTCCATGGGAAAACAAGAAGGCCTCTCTGATTCCACCATTTCCCTGATGATCCCCAACATACCCCGGACCCCAACCTTCTACCTACTCCCAAAAATCCACAAACCCAACATCCCCGGCCGCCCCATTGTTGCCAGCTTTAATTCTCCCACGGAACGCATCTCTGCCTATGTTGACTCCCACCTACAACCTCTCGTCCGTCAAATCCCATCCTTCATCAGAGACACAAACGACTTTCTACTACGCCTAAAATCACTCCCTTCCCCTCTCCCACCTAACACAATTATGTCCACTATAGACGTCTGCTCCCTCTACACCAACATCCCTCACAACCAAGGACTATCCGCTCTGAGAAAATTATTGGACTCCAGACCACCTGACACAAGACCATCCTCCCATTTCCTAACGAAGCTGGCTGAAATGGTGCTCCAAAAAAACAACTTCTCTTTCGGAGGGCGCCACTACCTACAAATAAAAGGTACTGCGATGGGCACTCGCATGGCGCCCTCCTATGCCAATGCCTTCTTAGGTGAATGGGAGGAACGCTTTCTTGACGTTTCCCCCAGACCACTCCTATGGCTGAGGTATATTGACGATATTTTTCTTCTCTGGACACATGGACCCGACTCGCTACAATCCTTTTTACAACGCCTCTCATCCCACCCCACGCTTTCCTTCACCCACCACTTCTCTGCCTCCAACATCACCTTCCTGGATGTCGATCTCTCCATCCGGGAAAACAAAATCCACACCAGCGTGCACCTCAAGCCTTCCAACCGCCTTCAATATCTCCAGTTCAACAGCTGCCATCCCCTCCACACCAAAACCTCTATTCCCTATGCCCTAGCCCGACAAGGGCGGAGAATTTGCTCGGACAGAGATTCCCTGTCCGAGTACTGCTCCACCCTCGAACATGCCTTCTTACAGCGCGGATACCCGCCGGATCTGATCCGAGACCAAATCCGGCAGGCAGTCGCACCCGCCACCCCTAACTCCCACCTCAATACCCACACCACCACCGATTCCACCCTCCAACTCACCCTAACCACCCTGTATTTCCCCAGCATCCACGACATTCTGAAAAATATCCTGAAAGCCGCCCACCTTATCCTCTCATCCTCCCCTCACCAGATCCCATTTCCCAGACCACCGATGCTCTCCTTCTGCCGTCCCCCTAATCTGGCAAATATTCTATGGAAGAAAGAACCCCCAGCACCCACGCCTTTACACCCTGCCGGATCTTACCCCTGCGGTAGACCCCGATGTCTAACATGCCCAATAAACCCCCCCTGCAACTCCTTCTCCAGTCCCACAACCAACATCACCTACCCCATAACTTCCACCACCAACTGCACCACCCGCAATATCATTTACCTCCTGAGATGCACCCAATGTCCCGCCTTTTATGTTGGCCTCACCAGCAATCCCCTCAACATCCGCATGAATGGCCACCGCAACAGCGTCATTCTCAAACGACCGCTGCCGGTGGCCGTTCATGCGAACAAACATAATTTAAAGTTCAACAACTGCTTCACAGTGAGAGTCATTCGCGCTCTCCCCGACAATGCTTCGGCTCCCCAATTCCGTCAGTGGGAGCTTTCGCATATCCATCTCCTAAACTCCTTCACTCCCCCAGGCCTCAACCTTTGATAGCTTTTCACACCCTTTCTGTCTTCTTCCAACACCCTACCCATCCCCAACCCCCTCCGTTTCCTCCAATCCTCGACCTTTCCGCACTACCCTTCCACCCCCATGCCTCCACCCAGTGTCACCGCCATCAGTTCTCTCTCTGTAGCTGAAGAAGGAGTAGTTCCGAAAGCTTTACGTTTGTGATGTTTCTGTGTTTTTGTGTTATTTTACGTGTGTCCCTTCGACATCCCCGGGGCCTCGCCAACCTGAAGTCGTCTGATTGGTGAGTGCTCACTGGGTTTCCTCATCCCAACACCTTGTTGACATCCATATATTCATTTTACCTTTCCTTTTCCGTAAGTTGTTATATATATATATATATATATATATATATATATATATATATATATATATATATATATATATATATATATATATATATATATATATATTAACTTAAGGAAAAGAAAAGGTAGTGATGAGGGTGGTAACAAGCTGTTGAGGGAAGCTCAGCGGACACTTGACACTTACCAAGTTGGGGACCAAGTTGGCAGACTGTTGGGGGCATCGAAGAGACACGTAAAACACACGGACACAAAAAAATATATACATATAATGAAACTTTATTGGTGATAATTTAGGAAAAATTGAAATGTTAAATTTACCTTAAGATTTTAAAGATAAGTTTTGTTATGTTTAGTTCAGTCTGTCAGTAGAAAAACTTTTAACAAATGTATAAACATTACAGAAAAGAATTTATGGTACACCAACAAATCATAAACGTAACAAGCACACTCAAAAATCTATACACATGTATAGGGATGGAGTCTGGAGCTCGCTGATGTGCCACAAGTCAAAGAAACAAAAACTGAAGCACCGACCCAGTATTGGGCATCCACTGTCTCTCGGAGTGCCACACTCTCGACCGAAACTCTCCGGCTCCTGCGGAGTTTTTTGCGGAATACAAGTTCGGGGACGGGAAAAGGTTAATGGAAGGGGTAGGTTTCCCTGGCATGGTAGGGCTTTATTTGGGTCACGTGGCAGCGACAGATAAACTCTCCGCTCCGCGGGCTGCTCAATTCCACCGTAACTGGACTAGTGAAACTCGTTATAACATAATGTTTAGACCACCTCGGAAGTAATTTTGCAGAGATTTTATTTGGTGCTGAGTTCATTGGATGTATGCGACATACCGCCTCATCGCCTACCTTATACGGCTGAGGCTCTACGGTTGCATTATGCCTGGCAGCCACGGCTTTATTTGTGCGCTTCAGGTTTTCTAAAGCCACGGCCCACTTATCTGCGAGATTTCTCTCTCTCTCCTGACCCTCTTGGATGGCGTCGATACCCCACTGTATTCCCAATTAGTGGTTTAGCTCCCGCCCCAAAAACAGGCTTGCGGGGGAACATTTAGTGGCCTCGTGCATCGTGGAATTGAACGCGATCATCAGAGTATGACACCCTTCGTCCCATCTGTCCTGGCTGTCGTGATGGAAAATGGTCAGCGCTGCTTTCAGATTCCGATTAAACCTTTCCACTAACGACGATTGGGGATAGTAAGGCGTCGTTTTAACATGCTTTATTCCCCATGCAAAACACATTTGCTTAAATAGCCTAGCCAAGCTCACTCTGCGATGGTCTTGTGGCCTTAAGACCTCGCGGCTCGACCGTTTCCCTGTTGTTGATTACAACCTGATGCGTAGTGACCTCGGCTACCGCACTTCCAGCACTGCGGGGGCATGCGGTGCGGTGGCCTATTTGGTAGGGCTCGCTCGGGGTGGGGGAAGCTGACCTGAGGGCCTCCTCTCTCGGTATTCGAAATCCGCATCCACCATTCTTTCTGCCAAAGGCGGAGGCCTGTATGATTGAGCCAGATCGCGACGACCTTCATACCTTCTCCCCCACTCAACTAGCTCGCCAAAACTACCCGGCTGTGTTATCAACTGCCGCAGATATTTGGAGTGTAAATTGCCGCACACTACCGATAGCAATTCCGGTTCTCTCAACGGATTAACTAAACGTCCATTCATTCTTTGCGCCAAGGTGACAAAGTCCGCGATGGACTCCGCAGGTCCCTGCATACGATTAAACAAATCCCTTTTCAGGCAGAGTTGATAGTTCAGGGGGCCCCACGCTTCTTTGAACTCCCTTCTAAAGGAATGGAAATTCACGAACGCGTGAGCCCAAAACCATTCTCTAGCTCTACCGCCCAAGAGCTCGGGGAGCAAATGGAATATTGTTTTCTCCGCGATCCCATAGTGAGACCTAAACTTTTCTAGTCTTTCTAAAAAGCCCATGGGACTGTCCTCCGGGACCTCCATGAATTTCAATTCCCACCTATTTGCTACAGTCGCCATACTTTTGATTTCCTGTCAAGCAACCCTAGTTTCCGTCTCTAGCAAAATATTACCTGGACTCTCGACTGTCGCTCCCTCTCGCGGTAGACTTGGGTCCCCGGGCAACTTTTTCACAAACTCCCGCAAGCGACTCCGTATGTCGTCCAGAGTTCCCTCTGATGTCAGTCCGAACCTCACGCACAGGTCGGTGGTTTCTGCTTTGGATAATTGGTTGATCCAACCAGTGCTCGAGGGTAACGTTCCCGGGGCCTTATATACTAGGCCGCGAGGGGTGAAGAGCGAAGGTGGGAAGGGGGCAGGGGGGGGGGGGGCAACTGGTGCAGTTCTTCGAGGGTGGCACACCTCGGCGGTGGTTAAATGCCACCGGCCCTTACACTCTCTTCTCTTCCAGCTCCCTCCACACGATTCAAGGTGGAGAGGAACACCTTGCAGACTGCACAAATATCTTGCTTCCCATTCAACATCTTTTGAAAACATACCAGATATTAGTGAAATGATTTTTCTTTCATAGTGTTTTCAACTAACAGACACTTGGGCTCTTTTTTCCTTATCCCATCGAAGATCTAGCAGCAACTAGCTAAGGCAATGTCCTTGACTATTAGTTGCATGAGCAAACCAAGGAGATTAAAATTGTGTTACAAAGTAAGCTTATGGATAAATTGTTTACAAAGAGAATAAACAGACTGTTCACAAACATCTCAGACTGAAATCATGTGCTGAGGTGCCTACAAATGCCAGAATAGAAATTCTGTGATCAAATAAAAAAAATTGTGTTTGAAGAAAACTAATAATTTCGGCTTTTACCCAAACTTTATAAAATGCAATCAGAGGGTAAATAAAAATCTGGTAAAAATTGGATAAAACCTGAAAAATCCATACCCTAATTAGGATCAATGGCGGAAGTGGAAGAGTCAGTGGGAACAGAAGCAGTAGGGGTTGCAGAGTTTGGCTGTAAGAACTGGTGCATGGTACACTGGTTGAATGTTGTTTTTGTGCATACATTGCCTTGTATGGCACAAGAAAATGGTCTAAACCACACATGAAAAGAAGTCTTATCCCCTAGCTAGGGTCCATATCCATTGCCATTTGAGTGAGATTCTCAGCATAAGTGAAGAATTCAGTTAACTTCTTCGATGTCCTGTCCTTCACTTCTAGAGCAAGTTCCAACTCTTCATCAGTGCTGATGATAGACCTCAGTCGTTGAACTTCACGATGCGAATTATTTATCTCCATAACATTATCATCTATATCTGCAAAGCCTTCCCCTCCCAACATCTGCTCAAGTTTGATGACATCTTGAACCAAGTGCAGAACCTCAGGAAAATCTTGAAAGTCGAAATAGCTCACCAATCAAGAGGCTGGAGAAGAGAGGTAATATTTATGGAAGAAAGACTGACACATTAGGGTTGATGGTAGCAATATTCTTTGGGTGGCCAGCTGTATTATCAAGAATGAGTGATATCTTGAAGGTAAAATTCTCCATTCTGCAGTATTGTTCTGCTTCTATGATGAAATGGTTTTTAAACCAGTCCTCAATAATCTGTCCTGTCACCCATGCCTTCTTGTTTGCTGACCAATGCACCGGTAACGTATTCCTGCTCAGACCCTTTAAAGCATATGGGTTTTGCGAGCAATATACCAACAATGGCTTGCACTGGAAATCTCCTGCTGCATCACCACATAAAAGAAGCATCAATGTGTCCTTTGGTGCTATAAAACCAGGTGCACATTTCTCTTCCCTGCTAATGTAAGTACACAAAACCATCCTCTTCCAGAATAACCTGGTTTCATCAGCATTGAAAACTTGCTTCAGGCTGTACCCTTCAGCTGCTATAATGTGTAGCAATTCTTTGGAAAATGTGGCATCAGCATCATGGTCTGCACTTGCAGCTTCCCCACTAACTTTAATGCTGTGCAAATTTTGACGATGGATGAATTTATCGAACCATCCTTTATTTGCAGAGAACAGTTCTTCATCATCACCCTGCTCTTAATGTAGGTGTTTATACAGCTGCACTGCCTTAGCTCTTAGAGCAGTAGACAAAATATTCATCCTCTTCTGGTTCTGGTCTTTTATCCAAATCCCTAGCATACTCTTCATTTCTTCCACAATAGGGCTTTGCACCCTCATGATTTTTTTGCAGATAAGGGAATAGAATGCAAAATGGAACTCTGTACTTTCTCAGCATTATTTTTGATGAAGCGAATGGTAGACTCACCAAGGTTGTAGGCTTGATCAATCATCAGCATGCTTTAAAATTTTGAGTATTTGCTCCAGCATCAATGCATTCCTCTTCCTCTTCATTTCGTGCTCAGTGTGAGGGGTAACTGTGCATTTGGAAGCCATTGTTTGAATGGTAACAGTAGAAACACATGTTACAAAGATGTATACAAAGAAGTACTAATGCACACAGCATAACAAACAAAGGGACCAATGCCACAACTGGTAATTCCTTACTGGAGGAACTCTCAGAAGATATCCAAGATGTTGTGTGAAGAAGAAGCAACTGGCTAGTAAGGAAAAACACCGAAGAGTACACTAAATCCGGGGCCCTCTTCTGCATTTAAAGAGACCTCCTGTGCATGTACAACATCCTTGATCATATGAGTTTATTGGCTCGATCCAAACACCATATGTGGTCTGAAGAAAAATGCTATATTGACAAACCTTCCCAAGTGTGCTCAAACAGTATCACACGAAATCTACCTCTCATCTCCACTCCAATCTCATCTCTTTTATTTTAATACTAATATGAAGAAGGAGAAACTGAATGGTCGCCTTGTGGTGTAGTGAAAAACTTTCTTGCATTTTGATTGCACTGTCCACATAACTGTATAAGAACAAATCAAAAATGTATAAATTAAATTCAGGTAGCAATAAATTTGTTGCATAATAGCAAATTCACGTAAAGCAAACCTGCATAAAGAGAGGGAAACCCCATTGAGAGAGAGAACAAGAATTACAGTGTAACCATCCTTTATGTGGAATGGGACAATAGAATGACTTGTGACAAAAATTTTAAAACTAAGTGAAAGCATGTCTCTTACTTTATCCTTGAGATGGTTATACATTGTATCCAAATACAAATCAGAGTAATGCATTTCTCGAATATGGGACTTATATAGACTTGCCATCTCTCCAGGTTAGATCACTTGCAAAGGGAGTAACTGTAGTCATATAGAGTTCTAGAACCCATTCTTCCCATTATAATGTAAATGGAGAAAACCCTTAACTGGCAGAGAAGTGAATGCGATACGAAAAATGTCATCTACTAAGAAAAAGCGCAGAAATGCGGACTTGTGTACCTTAAATATATGCCAAAAGGAGGTGGTGAACATGGGCAGCAGGCAAATTTGCCACGGCATGGGGTTGAAGTGCGTAGGGGCTGAGCCCCCAGTATGTAATTAATTTCTTATGAGTGTGAAGTGTTGAACATTGAGCATTGATTGTTGAGCATTGAGTGATGGTTGCCACATAAAAAGCAAAAGCTGTCCTCTATCTCACAAGGGAAGTCTACATACCATGGGTCGTCTATTTCGATGAAACTTTTTTGGGTGGTATAATACTTAAAATAAGAAGATCCGTATATCAGCATTTGATTGAATGGCCTTAGTTTTGGCAGAATCTTTTTTTTCTTTTCACAGGATTAACTGGTGCTCAATAAAATGTAATAATAGGGCAACAATGTTGAGAAGGTTGCTTGGCTGGGTGGTTACTGATCTGGACTTTGAATATTTTGTCCCGGGTTCAAATCCCATGTCATACCTAGTTTTTTTTTCATTTTAATCTGCACTTTATTATTTTAATTTATTGTATTATTATTTATTTATTAACTTTATATTATTATTATTATTATTTATTATATTTATATTAATTTACTTCATTAAAATCAATGCGCAAGAGCATATTGGTAAATATTTCAATGTGAATTGTAAATCTTGCTAGGGAACATCCCAAATGGTCACTAGCAACCCTGCAGGAACAAGGATCACAGCTGTTGAAATACAAAAAACAAGTATCACAGTGGAGTAAAGATATAGCGAAAGGAGGAATGCGCTTGGACAAACATAACATTATTAAAAACCATACATACAACAGATTTTGCAATGCAAGGAAAAGGAAGGACCAAGTTACATTCATAATACTCCAACAGTGGGTGTTAGCTGTAGCCTATCAGCGTACATCACCAGAGTTCACCTTCACTGCATCTCGAGCATGGCTAATAAAATTAGAAAGAATTCCAAATTTGACAGCGAAAAGCTACAAACTACGTTTCTCAAAAAAACATCTTTGGGAGAAACTTTAAAAGCTGCTGAGGTTTTCCGACTACATCGTTAATACCAGCCAAACTGGATGTGAGTACAGAGTTTATGTGAAGTGAACCTTTACACATCAAAGTGATAGAGCTGTCCAGAGATATATCAGAGACAGGAACAAAATCACACATTCATACATGGGACAGTATGTGATCACCATCTCAGGAAATTTGCTACCCAAAGTGTTTCTTTGTATGCAAGAGCCTGGAGGTAAGTTTGGGCCTCAAGTGAGCAGAACCATGAGGCAGTTGGAGGAGGAGTTCCTAAATGTTGTAGTTACGTGCTCCTAATCTGGTAAAATGATGACTGAATTGGTTAAATTTTTTTAAAACAGTGGTGAAGCCTTATGTCTCTGATAAGCATTTTTTGCTGTTACTGGATTCCTGTGGTGGACAAACCAATACAGCGATGTGTGACAAACTTTTCATGGATAAAGATGGCATGCTCACATGCTCAAATTATCCCACCAAAATGCACACCACTTTGCCAGCCCTGTGACATGCGTTTTTATCGTCAAGTGAAACTATTCATCGGGAGATTACAAAACTGCATGTACCTAGTACCTATTTCAAGAGAAACGTGATATTAGTTCCAGGTAGGATGAAATTCCCATCCATGCACTCACCTTGCTTCAAGGACATGTTACAGTATGCGTGGTATGCATCGAAACTTGTAGAAACCAGGAGTTTTTTCCAAATTGTGCACCAGGTCTGCTTTCCAGATGAACTACAGAAAAAGACCGCAAACAGCAGTGTTTTATTAGATGTTCTTGGTGCAGTGTTTTCATATGCTTTTCTTGTTTTTACAACAATTATCATCCAAAAACGTGTACACATACTTCCCCTTCAAGTGACGAATAGCACGAATCTAACAGTTATGTAACATGCTATTCTTTTGGATGTCAATTCACATCGAAATAGCTACCAATACACTCTTGTGCATTTTAATGAAGTAAATTAATATTAATATAATAAATAAATAAATAAATAATAATATATTAAAGTTAATAAATAAATAATAATACAATAAATTAAAAATAATCAAGTGCATTCAAACGAAAAAAAACTATGCATGCTGTGGGATTTGAACCCAGGACAAAATATTGCAAGGCCAGAATGGTAACCACCCCAGTCAAACCATCTACTCATCATTGTTGTCCTATTATTGCATTTATTCAGTCACAGTCCTGCAAAAAGAAAAAAGATTCTGCTGAAACTATTGCCCATTCAATCAAAAAAGTTTCGTCGAAATCTGTGCCCAAGGTACGTAGTCTCCCCTTGTCAGTGGTTGTGGCAAAAATTAGCTTGTCACTTGACAATGTTGGTTTCTTTGATTCAAAATTGTCACAGAAACAGATTTTACAAAAGTCAGGGGAGGAGAGATTAAGGTAAATGATGGATAATTAGAAAGCAGAGGATGGGGATAGAAATGCAACAATGTAGATAAACTTGGACATTAATTTAGTGAAAGGGAAATCTAGTAAAGGAAATAAGAAGTGAAAGAAACACATTTGCAGGCGTTTATTTAATAAATAATAAAATATATTAATGGTACATACTGTGAGCATAACGAATTGCATTAATGCAAATATGTAATGTATCTTTTTAAAAATGGTCGTAAGAATAAAACCGTGTTAATGCATATAATGAAAAATGGTAGTAAAAATAAAATGGTGTATATGTGAAAATGCATAAACCAAACACCTAAATTAAGGGATACCTGTATTTTTAAATAAATTTCTAAAAAGTAAACCTACACATTCTTGAATTCCATTGCATTAATTTACCATCCCGGGTAACTGTAACTACATATTTTATTGATGCTGCAACATGCAGCTAGTCTACATTAAAAAAGAATGTAGGTACATAAATGTTTGAACAAATTCAGAAAGAGAATTTATGATATTATCTAAGGAGTTGACGATGAAAAGTTCAAAGTGATTTAAAGTTCGATTTTCTTGAAATTGGTTACTCCTTCAATAAAAACGTACTAAACAAGACATACTAAGTAATATTTTACGAGATATAGAAAAGTTCAGTTTTTGTCACCAGTAAAGTGGCACTCCTGATTAGGCTACTTATATCATTTTATTATTTTCTTTGCCTCTATATCCTAAATACCAAATTTCATTAACATCTGCCCAGTAGTTTCTGAGATGAAACATGCGGACGGATGGACATGACCTGACCATAAGGTGATCTTTTTTTCTTATTGTAAAGAATGCCCATGATTTTCCTAGCCAGCTCTGCTTTTGAGTCAAAAAGGCAACGCTGCAGTTTACTTTGATATGCAATCCAATTACACTGTCAATGAAAAAATGCAAAATCTGTGATAATAAGAACGATAGGTAAAGAAAAATGTGAGTTACAGTAATTTTGGCTGTTTTAGCAGATGGAGCAAAATTTACACCATATGTTATACCAAAACCAAAAAAACAATGCCCAAGGAACATACTGTGCATAATGGAATAATAGTTAGATGTCATGAACATGGATAAATGTCAAAAGAACTTATGAGAGATTGTTTACTTGTCATCTGAAGTAGAAGACCAGGATCACTATAAAGAAAAAGAGGGATGCTTGTACTAGATGCATTCAAAGGACACATAACTCTGAAAGTTTAACCCTTTCACTGCTATGGACTTTTAGCTTCTGCGTCAGCCGTGTGCGCCGAGTTCAGTGACCTTGAAGCCCCCCTGTGCTTAATACTTTCCCTAGGAGCTCCGCCTCTACGTTCTTTCATTCGTCTTTTAGTCTCTTTATATTTTAAAAGTTATTTTGTCAATCATTTACATTCATATTGATTATTAACCATCTCGAAAAAATATTTTCATCTTTTTTGAGCAGCAAATGGAAAAGCTTGAAACGCATATATGCGTCGTTAGCAGTCAAGGCACCGCTCTGCCCGCCCGCATATATGCGTCGTTAGCAGTCAAGGCACCGCTCTGCCCGCCCGCATATATGCGTCGATAGCAGCAAAAGGGTTAAAATTCAATTAACACGTGAATACTGACCTTTTAATAATAGCTGGAGGAATGACATCACAGTTTCAAGTTCTCAACAAGCTCTTTAAAGTTAACTTAAAAGGTTTATATTCTGAGTGATAAGGAAATATAAAGATACCTACTATTGCAATGCTCTGACAATAGATAAAGGCATCATGGCAACAGATAAATTCAGAAGTAATAGAGAATGCATTTACGAAGTGCTGGTTATCCATTGCCATGGATGGAAGTGAAGATGATGTTTTGTGGGAGACTATGGACAAAGTTAGGAGTGATAAAGATAGTGAGAGTGACGATAATGGTGAAGAGAACATAGAGAATGATGATGACTGATGATGATCTATTGTATTCAGGACAATTATGGGACCCAGTAAAAATTTCTGCTAGTTATCTAACTTTTATAATATGAGTTGTCGGTTCTTGCATACTGCAAGAACTTAAAAAATCACCATACACCAAGATCTAAATTTGTAAATTAACCAACGTGTCATAATTTGAAATACGCAGAGCCCATTTAAATAAGACAATAGTTTTAATTTTCCCAGATATTAAGGTATCTATCCAAAATTTCTAAATGTTCTGGCGATCAGCTTGCATCCAAATTTTCGAATTTCAAGTTTCGTAGCTCAGATTGCCCTTTTTAAGCAATATCTATAATCACCATTAAGACAATGGCCTATATGTTACAATAAAACTTATCTAAAAATTAGGATATTTTGTGTGTTATGATTATGGTGTCATCATCTGTGCCTTTTAGTACGTATTCGGATAAAAAATTACTGTAAATACCCGCGTATAATGTGCACTTTTTCGAAATATTTGACTTAAAAATTAGAATGCATGTTATACGGAGGTACATAATCTTCCTATTTTCATTTGACCCCATATTTCCACAATTTCGGCGCATTAATTACTACCCGGGTATCCTCATATTTTTATTGGTGATTTTTATGAAAAGTAAAATAGATAATAGTAAAAATTTATTAACTAATTCTATAAACATACATTAATTAGATATAAAAAGAATCAATTTAGTATTTATTCATTTTAAAAGCCAAGAAATTCTTCGTCACTGGACCATTTTTCTTTGATGTTGTTATCGGAATCGTCATCTTCGGTACCTTTTGTATCCTCCGTTGCTGTGGCGCTGTCATCATCGTCCTCCCACACCATATCATCTTCACTACCATCTAAACTATTACTGATACAACATTTCTTAAAACCTTTTATAATAACATCCGTGGACAATTCATTTCACGTATTCTCGCATTTTACTGTATATAATTTGTTACATTGTAACTCACCTTTCCTTTTGTTAGCACAGTGATGAGCTATTTTACGCATGACGTCACCCTACACCGGTGCCCAGGCTGGTGGTGAGGTACTGGTACTACTTACAATTAGAAACAATGGCAGCTGATGTCTTTGAGTATGCTGGGAGTTGATGCTTCTTGTAAAACTACCATCAAGTTATCGTTCCCTACTTTTCTCTCAGCATTCATACATGATTTATTCTTGATTCTTAGTCTGCAGTTAATTATAGTTATTTGCTATTGTTTTTACGTGCTCCAGAGTGGCGGTGGTGAGGTACTGGTACTAATTGCAATTAGAAACAATGGCAGCTAATGCTCCTGAGTGTTCTAATAAGGGTAAAACTGAAGGTTGGGTGAACCCGTCCACCTCAGGCATGACAAAAACGTATGTAAAAAACTTCGACATACAATTATCGTCATTCCTTCATTTTATTAGCTCAAACAATGTCATATGCCATACTATGAAATTAATATAATTGGATTTATTGTGTATATCCTAATATCACCTTGTAAGTAAACAGAGTATGTAATGATTGAGTTAGCTGACGTTCTTTTGGAACGTTATTCAAAAATTTCATTTCGCACTTTCATTGCTACCAATACAATACCAATAATTCGATCATTGCTTTAGACCACGTTACACCATCTACTTTATTCTGGAATGGTAACGCTAAAAAAAAATCTGTTTGTGTTATATGCGGGTATATAGAAAAAACATAGATTACGAGGCTGAAAACCCTCCTGCGCATTATGCAAGGGTGTGCATTATGCGCGAGTATTTACGGTAATTTAAAATTATCATGTTGTCATAGGTATACGTCGTTGGTTGAAATCAAATAGATTGTAATGCAGTCTAAGCTTATAATCAATGCTCTTGAAGTATAGAAAATCAATTCCCATTGAAAGGCATTGGAGTTTTTGCTTTGGTAGTTCATACTTTTCATTGTTGAAAACTGAAAAACTTTTCATAATTTTAAGATTAAAATCAAATTTTTATGCAAATTCAGCATGGTTTTGATTTTTGTCTTCAAGAATAATAGACTTCATTCTTTCTTCCGCAGTATGGTGCATGTCCTGACTCAATATCTTAATTTTAAATAATTTAAAAAGCAATTTTATATAGCACTGCACAGTTTTCAATGCTTTTCTTATGGGTGTTTGAAATTGGACATTGGGCAAAAACATCCCTTAAATATAACAATTTCTAAAATTTCAATTTTTTTCCTGAGGTTGTACTTAATGGCCTATATTCATGCCAAATTTCAGCTCTGTAGCACTTATAGAAGTACTTTAGGTTTTATATGATATATCCTTTATCCAATATATGTAAGAAGCAGCTATTTATAATGACCTGCAGGAATCATATGTAATTAGATCATAAAACCTTTTTTCTGTTTTGACAGTCTACCAAAAGGGAGATCGTCTCTGATTCAAAACTAATCAAATAAGATTATACTGTATATTTTTATTATAACTAAATTTTAATTTTTGTTTTGCTTAAATGGCATCCCCATTTGATTATTTTATATAAAGCAAAATTTCATTGAAATTAATTTAGCTAGACCATCACTGTTACAAAAAGTAATTTGTATTTCATGTGAAATTGTCCTTCAGAATGTTTAATGACAGTGGTAATTGATGAATGAATTTTCTGAGAGCCTTGAATAACAACTGTAATAAAAAATATTCAGCTATTTTGGTCTGGAGAATGACTGCCAGATGAACATGATAAAGCTGCTATGTGCTACCATAGGGGCATGCAATGCGCCTAAAATTAAATCAGTATTACTATTTCTAGAAACAATTGAATTAATTTTATTATCAATTTGAAAAACTCTTAATTACAGGAAGGAATTTATGTGCATGGCCTTTATTTAGAAGGAGCTGGGTGGGATCGGAAGAACCTCTGTCTCACAGAGCCATTACCCATGCAGCTGATTTCTACATTGCCTGTGGTACATTTCAAACCAGTGGATCAACATAGGAAAAAATACAAAGGTACAAAATCCAATGATTTTAAATGCAATTGATTATCTTTTTTACTTCAGTAACCATAAAAGGATTGGGAAAATATTCCAACATCTTTTAGATACCCATTACAAATGAAATCATACTCAGTTGTATCTGTGAAATTGGTTCCAAATAGAAATTAAAGTGGAAAATTACATAGTTTGATTTCATTTGTATATTATATATATTGCATTATTATTTGTATAGCACTTCGTACCTTTTTGCTAAATTCCTTTCTTGCTATGGTTTGGAGTTGTATCTTCAATTCAAAGTCTTACTCACCATAGTCTACTTTTCTATTTATCTTAATTTGTTCCACAAAGTGAAACAGTATAGTTTTCTTTTTTCATCCGTAAAATAACAACTGTCATAAGTCTCCCAAATTTATTGATTGCTTATTGAAGTGCAGCCCATCATATCCTAAGTCAAACTCTCTTAACCAACAATTTAGATCCATGGAAAATAACCCCTGCTTTTGGGAAATCCAATCTATACCCTCATTTACATAGTGAACCTTATTCTCGATACATCACATCTTCTTACAATACCTTTTACAGCAATTTTTTCCTCTTGAACTTTATCCTAGCTGCGATGCACCAAACCAACCATGCAAATGTCTGGTTTTGCATTTTTAATTTCATTGACACCCATGCAAAAAACAACCTCATCCTCACGCTTGAGGCATTTTGTATCTGATTCTTGAGTGAGCTGTTTTCTTGAATTAGCTCTTTAATTCTTAGCCTTAAATTTCTGTCTGAACCCAACTCTTTTAACTTTTGCTTCTCCTCCAAAGGTCCCTTCTGATTTTCATTTCCAGCACATCTAACCATCCTGAACACAGTCCTCAAAATTACTCTTTGTACATTACACTACTTCCTTCTGTAAACCTTATATTCATTGTCAACACCCATGATGCTGCTTCCATTTTACCCATAGTACAGAACATATTACTCTTTCAACTGGAGCTACCTGAAAAGATATCCTTTCACAGCTTCAGCACTGCATTTCTCCCACCAACAGTATTAAACTCAGTCAATTTCCATTAGGTCTATTTCTCAGTCTGGAGCTATTCTATTTAGTTTTATTTTAAATTTAAAAAATGAAGTAAACCTTCAAAATTGGTGGTTTAGATTTTTTGTGGCAGGTTTCTGCATACAGCTATCTTATGTTCATGGCACATAAACATGGCAATTCATGGGTTCAATCCACTGTGTCACATACAAGTCACTATTTTCACAACATAAGTAGCTGAGTTACCATATTTACTCACATAATCCTCGCACTTTCTTGTGGAATTTTGCAACAAAAAATTAGGATATGTGGATCATCCTAGGATAGAGCATTCATGGGACTTTGTAGACACATTAGGCATACGTTGCATTGTACTTGAAAAGCATCCGAGGCAAGAATAGATCGAGTTCAATAGGCGGCTGAACCTCTCGATAGTCATTGCATTGAAGCTATAAGTGTGTCTGCATATTCTTTGTAACTACCTTAGCTAGTTTTTAGCCATCCATTATTTTAACAATGGGTGACAAAAAGGATGTCGATCATGTTGAGAAAAAAGATTCTTCCAAATCTCAGGTTAACAGAGAAATCCGATGAAGTTGTCACATGAATTTAAAAATAGTTGGAGCTAAATTGGTGTTGTTAAAACCCGCTAGAAATGGGAAATCAAGGATAACTGCTATGCTTGCAGTCACAGCCGGCAGGCAAAAACTGACTTTCTATGTAATTTTAAATCGTAAAAGGATGCCAAAGGAAAAGTTACCATCAGGTATAATCTTTCACATGCAGGAGAAGAGGTGGATGAATGAAGAACTTGTGTTAGTTTGGCTGAAGGTTGTTTGGGATTGCATTATATTCGAGGTTTAGGTTTTTCTTGAAAAACTTTCCAAAAATATTAGAGTTGCATTATATTCAAGGTCATTTTATATTCGGGACAATGCAGTACTTCTTTTATTGCTGTTGGTGCATTCCTGAAAAACACCTTGTTACTCAAAAACGTAGGAAATGGAAATCAATTGCACATATGAAAGGCTTTAATAAAGAAGGGACTCATTCTTGGCCCAAAATCACTACACAAAATTATACTCCATAGAAGGAATATACAGAGATTTCAAAAGCATTCTTTATTGGAAATGCATATAAAGCAGTATCAAATGATTGAATTTATATCTCAGAAACTAAAAGTCATAATAATGCAGTCCTGCTGACTTTTTTGTGGTAAATGTTGTCTTCTTACCGAATAAAATTTTAAGATGGAACAGGGATACAGATTCTTAGAGCTTGTATGAACTATAAGAGATTTTTATTTTTCTAATGTTCTCTAAGGTTTGATAATAAAGCAACAAGAATTATAAGAAGAAAAAGTGACAAATTAGCTGCCTTGCATTCTCTGCTGAAACAGTTCATATGGAATTGTAGGAGCACATATAATGTTGATGCATTTGTAACAATTGACAAAAAATTGGAAGCAGTTTTGTTCAGTGTATTTCTAACAAACCTGTGTGATTCAAAGACATTTTTCTCAAGTAATTTAGAAGTTTACTGTAGAAAACAATAAGATTGGCCAACAAGCCAGTGGATATTGTGAATAGAATGGTTTGTGACATTGTAGGAACAAATAGGAATGTTACTTTGGATAATTGGTATACCTGTAATCCTCTGGTCAAATCTCTTTTGGAAAAGGAGTTAACTTGTATTTGCACTTTGAGGTAAAACAAAAAAGAGATCCCTGTGGAATTCCTAGCAAATAAAAATCGTGAAATTGAGTCATCATTCTTTGGCAAAAAAGAATGTGGCAGTAATAGCATTATTAACTATGTACAATATGCCATAAATTTATGAAGAATCTCTTAAACCAATTATAATTATAGGCTACAATATGACCAAAGGTAAAATAGATACAGTTGACCAAATCTGTGCTGTGTACTCTGTAGTTTATATCACACAACAGTGGCCAATGGCAGTGTTCTTCTCACTAATGAATATAGCGGGGATCAGTGCACATATTCTTTACTTTTCCAATGCAGAAAATCCTAAACAACATAGAAGAAAATTTTTGAAGAATATGTCATTGTCACTGATGAAGCCATATCTTATTCAAGAGCCAAAATAAATTCTGTACCAGCTGATGTGAAAACATTCCTGTTAAAATACTGAAAATCCACTGAAAATTATGATACTTGTGAAGAACAGGTGTGAAAAAAGCATTGAAGATGTGTATTGTGTGGGAGAGCGAAAACTGTGGACAACAATAAAATGCAATTCGTGCAATTCATTTACTTGCAAAAAACATGTAAGAATAATGTGTAGTTGGGATACTTGTGATAATGGTAGTGTGTGCCTGCTTGAGGGTTATATCAACCTCTTTGTATCACAGCCAATGTTTAGCGATATATATATAAAATTTCACTTGTACTTTGAGTTCATATAAAAGAGTACATAAACACTGAATAATTAAATAAAATCTCGAATATTGTAGAGGTACTCAAGGCACTGTCTGGTTAGTTCTTGTGCCACTTTATCAGTCCTGGATTGCAGTGGCATATCCAGGAATTTTTCAAGTGGTGGGTCTCATCACTAACATCTCCACTGACCTTTTTTTTAGAGATTCAACAAAATACGTTGCATAAGTAGATTGATCATAATTATGTATAATAAACCAATAGATGTGATATAATATTAAAATCCATCTACTTTCACGTTCTTAGTTGATTTACATAAGTTATAGAATGATATTCTTATATTGGCAATGATAAAATAAAAATCCAATTGTTCGTGCAATCCTACATCAATGTCTATATTTTGTATTTTAAAGATATTTTAATCTTAGTTTTAAAAAGTTCCTATGTGTCAGTCATTCCTGTTTTACACGAGTTGAGAAAATCGTTTTGAGATTAGAACTCTGCCTAATGGGCCGACCAAAATTTTACCATTCCAAACACAAGGTATGAGAAATTTAATCCTGAAAAAATGACTACTCCCTCTGGAATTTCTTGAGATATCTTGTACGCATAGGGACAAAGTGACAACATACAAGAAATAGTTTATGAAGGAGTAGTAAAAATTGAAAGGGAATGGTAAGAATAAACTACAATTTTTCTAAGACCATTCTATTGACCTGCTGTGTTACACGAATAAGCGTTGTCTCCCCACTCCTGTGTTACGTAACTGTCATAACAATGTATTCAATATAACATGCTAATTTTTCATGAAGTAGAACAAAAAAATAATGATTCTATATTTAGCGATTTAATTTAAGAAAAATGGTTAGAAAAATGATGCACGGTGCGCATGTTGATATTGAAATAAAATAAAGTTACTAACTTGTAAAGCATGATTGTAGAACCCAGCAAACATTGTCATCTGTTGCTTTAACTTGGAATAAAACTTTTCAGAAATTTAATTCTAAAAATTGGCAATCTCACTAAATTTCACACAGTGGTACATTTGCAGAAATATGTTATATATACAGTAAAACCCCTTATATACACTTTTCTAGGGACCTGGGAAAAAAGTATAAATCGCGGGAAAGTGCAAATTGAGGGAAAAGGAAAAATAGCTACTGATTTTCCTTGTATACTCGCTCATTTGTTACAGTAAGACTAACAATAAAATCAGTGCTAAAAGAGCTAAGTTTATAAAGATTTCATCTATTTATTCATTTAATTAACCTGCACTCGTTTTTAATAATAATATTAAAATATGTGCTGAATTAAAATGCTAGTACGTATAGTATGCTTGGGTTTCCATTACATTCCCCACATTACATTTGTCTGGAAAATTGTGCATAGACGTAGGTATATTTACTTCAGGAACATCATACTTTTTCGAATCTTGAATATTGTTCGTTTTTTCCGCCTCTTGAGGTATGACTATTTTAAAATTCATGTCATAACTTCGTCGGATTCCGCTGTTAACTTGGGATTTGGAAGAATCTTTTTTCACAACATGATCAGCATCCTTTTTGTCACACATTTTTAAAATAACGGATGGATAAAAATTCGCTAAGGTAGGTACAAAGAATGCGCCGACGCACTGATAGCTTCAATTCAATTATTTGTATCACTTAACAGATGCGGAATGTACAGTGATTTTTCGAAATACAATTTTACGATCTTTTAAAACCAATTGTACTCGAATATAACGCGGGGGCTACTTTTAAAATTTAATTTTTTGGAAATAAAATACCGCGTTAAATGCGGGGTAATACGGTAATTTAAATCACAACAAATTGCAAATTAACTTAAATTTAATTACAAACTGTGGGAACCAAGGGATTATTTTGCAAAGCTAAGTCGAAAAACGTTAAAAAATTTTGGAAATCGCATGCTAAATTCTTTTAAAAACTTGGAAATTCTAACGTAAAATGACGCGAATGGCGGGAAAACCTAAAATGAAATAACGTAAATACAGGGTTTTACTTACATTGGAATCATAGGAAAATTGTTGGGACCCATATAAAATGTTGTAAATAGCGAGAAAACGTATATTCTGATGACGTAAATATGGGGTTTTACTGTATAAGGATTATTAATTGTTGTTTCCTAGAGAACCGTCTTCGCGAATAATGTAAACAAAATATGCTATGTTTTTCTCGGGATTTTCTAGAATTTTTATCTCCGAAGCCATAACTCATAATTATGTGGTCTTGGGGACTATCTTGTAGTAAATTTTGCCCTCTACCGGTATAAATTTTCTAAACTATACCTCACATATCATATAAAGGCGTGGGATAGAAAAACATGGATTTTAATTGTTGTTTGCCAAGAGAACCGCAGCAGCTTAGGAGATGAAAGTTACGATGGACGTTGACCCAATTTTGGCAGAGCACACTTAAAGACATAGCAATTCAGGTAGTGAAAATACAAGTTACCTATCATCAACAATTTATGAAGAATTATTTCAGTTAATGGACAACAAGATAAAGGAGATTTCATTTCATTGAAATAAGAATAGGCAAATATTAATGACATTTAAATCTTACTATATCAATGAATAATATTATTGTCATTATTGTTTCAAAGCCAGATATATCACATGTAGATCAATTGTTGTTTGTTATACGGTATGTACAATAATGTTTCCTACCAGTAGAATGTTTTATCATGTTCATTCCAAATCCAGGACATAAATTACAAAGACTTGCACTCAACCATTTTGGAATTTACATATCTAATTTTCGATATCAGTCTTACCTTAACACAATTAATATGCCAGTTGCCTGTTTGGTACTTGAGGCATGAATCAAACAACTAAATCCTCTGGCTGAATATGTTCCTTGTACTGCCCATTCTTTAAATTTAGTAAGAACTTGTGCAGTAGCAAGTTGTAAGGATGCAATTTCCTTTTTTTGTGTACTCCAGGAACTTTACAGCTTTCTCATGGCATACACACACCAGTGGCAAATATTGCAGTCATCAATAAACATCAAAAAGTTTATCAACTACTCGATGGTCAGCTAGAGATGATGCTTGCTGCATTCTGAATAAGTCTTGGTCTGAGATTCTTGAAGCATAAACTTAAAGTGAAGATTACTCCACAGAAAAGACCATAATCCAAAGGGAAGCAAGAGGGCTGCAAATTTGTTTAGAACTGCTTTAATGATAGTTTTTTTGGGGTTTTTGCTAGGCCGATTAAACACAACTAGCAAAAAACTACAAAGTATCAATATTGATATCTCCACTATTATGGAATTGTACAGTTCTCTTATTTACGTTATGCAAACAACTACAAATAATGTTAATGAGTATGAAACAAAAGTTAAATTAATGTCAGACGAGCAGGATTATGAAAGTACAACATCATGAAAAAAGAAAAGGAAAATCCAATTTGATGAACCACGAGATAATGAGACATTGGGCAGCAGAAATAAATTTCTAATTGGAATAATTCCCGTCATTCTGGATAGCTTCTGAATCAGAAAAACAATGAAAATGATAAAGTTTTTGTGCTCATCAAATCAACTGAATTGAATCCATCAGAAATAAGAAAACATGATAACCATCTTTGCAATTGCTTTCCAGAAGACAATGAATGAATGCTTGTATTTTCATGAACAACTAATCCTGAAAGAAATAATGTCAGTACATACTATATTTGTGTGAATGGATGCATAAGGATGGGCTCAATATCCGAATATCGACATTGACATGCTAATATGCACACCAACCAACAAATTTCACTGGAAAACATTCTTTTTTGTGTTTGGCAGTTTAAGAAGTATTTACAATAAAAAATTTAATTAATGTATATCAATGGTTTGTTTTCCTATGCTACTGCTGGGATTATTCATGGTTTTTGGGTCATAATGCTTTAAAATTATTAAAAATAACAAAGGCACAAACCTTTGTCACAACTCAGTTGACCTCTTGCAATGGACTAGGGAACATCATGGAACAACAGAAGTCATAATACAACTTTGACGATACATAATGTCAGTCATAACTATGTTGACATTCATTTGGCAGGCTAGGAAATATTAGAGCATCACAGATGCTGGTCATACAACCTTACCAGTGAAGTGTATTCCAGTTGAACAGGCATTTACTTTATTTTAAACTTGTTTTTTCTGGATTCTTTGAAATAATAATGGTATCTTATATGTAGATAGCTCTGTTGTGAACTATTCTGACTACAAACTATTAACAGTCGGAGGAGATTTTTTTAACCGTATTTGCAAGTGATTTTCTTCAATCCTGGTACAAATGTATAGATAATGTACAGTAAAAAAAAATCTCTTTGAAACAAGTGCTTCCTGAAAAAAATGAATCAATTAAAATTTGCTGTGGCTTTCCATTAGCCAGTTGTTTTCACTGTACACCACATGGGCTTATTGAGTCTTGAATTAGCTTGGCATCGGTATTGAAAAAGTTTTTTAATTTATCATGGAAAATGAAAATATGCAAAAGTGAAAATCATACACTTCGCAGTTTAAATTAGAAGTCGTAAAATTTGCTATAGAAAAAGGAAATTGTGAGGCTGGAAGAAAGTTTAAACATAGGGGAATCAAGTGTACGAGAATGGCATAAAGGTGAATTGGTGCTAAAAAAGTTGCATCGGAAAAAACGAGCAATGCGTTTTAGAAAATGCTTTTGGCCAGAACTCGAGGAAGAACTGTATGAGTGGGTGATAAGAGAAAGGGTAAAAGGCATTAGGATTTACACAATGATGGTCTTGTTGCAAGTGAAATGCATTGCTCAAGAGATGGACATCGTGGGCTTCAAAGCGTATCCTTCCTGGGGATTCTGTTTCATGAGGAGGAACAATTTGTGTGTTCGTACATCGACAAGCATCGGCCAAAAATTACCGATGGACTGGGAGGCGAAAATGATTAAGTTTAGACAATATATGAAAGAAAACATGTCTGGAGTTGATGCAATGCATGTCGGCAATATGGACGAGGTTTCCGTGAGTTTTGATCTTCCTTGTGCTAGAACTGTGAATCTTAAAGGGGTGAAAGTTGTTTCTGTAGCAACTGCTGGGCATGAGAAGTCGAATTTTACAGTTGTTTTGTGTGCAATGTCTGATGGTTCTAACCTTCCTCACATGGTGATTTTTAAATGAAAGACTGCCGAAAGAATGCTTTCCTATGGACATTGTAGTAACCGCAAATGAGAAAGGTTGGATGAACCAAGAAATGATGAGGGTTTGGTTGGACAGTGTGTGGAGAAAGCAAAAATCTGCCTTTTTTAATCCTAAGTCACTGTTAGCCATGGATTCATGTCGTTGTCATATGACACCTGAAATCAGGGGCGGATCCAGAAACTTCCCAAGGGGAGGGCGATCGCCCCAATTACCCCTCCCCCTCTTGATTCTGCCTCTGCCGACGACCGTACATTTTGAAAATTCTTATCCCCATCAGAATCTTTCTTTCCCTTGTCTTATAGACTTAATCTTCGGTGTAGAAACAAGGAATGTTGCGCGGAATGAATTTAAGAATGTGCCCAGTGGATGGCAATGGGGTCGTCCAAGGGGAGGGCGATCGCCCCTCCCTTGGATCCGCCACTGCCTGAAATTAAAATAAGTGGTCGGTTAATATTAAAGGCTAGCTATCATTCCCGGTGGTTTAACCAAAAAACTTCAACCACTAGATCTGTCCGTGAACAAGTCATTCAAATCAAAATTGCGAGCTAAGTGGAAGGATTGGATGTTAGTGGGTGTGCATCAATATACTAACTCCGCAAAAGTGACAAGACCATCCTATGCAGAAATGTGTAAATGGATTGTTGAGATCTGTGATGGCTAGTTGTGTAAAAAATGGTTTTGAAAAGGCTCTTAGTGATACACTTATGAGAGACATGGAAGAATTTGAAGATGATGAAGGTGATTCTTGTTAAAATGAAGTTTCAAATGTGCCTGACCAAATTATGAGTGCTATTGAATCATTTGACATTGACTAAGGCAATGATTTTTATTATTTTGAATGAATTGTAAAAGTTAATATGCATTAATTTTAATAAAATGTTATTTTCCATTGTATAATGCGCACAATGTTTTTTCCCAATTTTCGTATTTTTTGTATAGATAACGTGCACATTATAGACCAAAAAATATGGTAATTGCGATTGCGGTTCCTGAAAATTGAAAAAATTACAACTTTTTTCGTTTTCATTGGATTTGTCTGAAATTTTTTTAGGATTTTAGTAGAACATGACATTTTTAAACAATATGTATACACTTACTTATGTCAAGCACACTCTTTGCAGGAGAGAAGAGAAATCACCCCAATCGCCAGCCAGTCAAGCATGCATTCATACCTTCATATTTCTTTCAGTATTATGAAAATTATGATATGTGATATGAAATCTTTTTCAAGGAATAATTTCAGCTTTTATAAACATTTTATTTGCTGGATGCACCCCTCAAAAACAAATGGGGAAAAAGATTCTTGCAGGTCAATTTTTTCATATCTTGATTAAAGATTTGAAAGAAATTTTCCATTTCGTATATTGTCCAAAGACATTTCATACAGCTTTTAATGTTCTGAGTTTTACAGTAGTCATTCTTCATCATTACAAAAGTTACTTGATGAAAATTCTCCTATTTTGTTCAATAGAAGCAGAGATATGATGTTGTATGTATTGGAATGTACACATAATAAAAAATTAGAAAAGTTTTTTTAAACTTTCAAGGCATTTGCTTTACCCAATTTACCATGAAATTTACTATATGAAAATATCATAATTTCAATGAATCATCTATACTGATGTTTTTACCAGCATTTACTTTGTTTGCAATCAGTTTGGTCACACCCAGGGGAGACCTCACTTTGCCTCCTCACTCCTCACTTTGCCTCCTCATTTCCAACTGTGAAAATTTCCCTTTGTTCTTTGTAACTTGCCATGCTCTCCCAAACAAAGTTTTTTACACTATCTTCCTCTTGCTCATTGTCAATGTATGTGAGTACATAGACTTCTGTACAATCTTCAATACAATTATCGCTGTCTGAGGTAATACTATCCTCTGAGCCACTTTTCATTAATGCTTCCATCTCCATTTCCTTACTTGGTTTGCTTGACCTTTTCCTACTTGTTGATGCCATGATTATTTAATTCCCAAAAATTATATTACAAAAAACAAATAAAATTGCCTCTGCACAATGCGAAGGTTTCCTTCCTACCAACTTCTTTAGAGCGACATGAGAATATTTCCCCTGCGACCCGAGTGTAAGGACCTGTGCGCTTGCTCTGAAATCATTTTTACTCAAGAAATAGCAGCAGACATCATTGAAGTGGCTTATTTGTAAACAGACCTATGGCACGTGCAGACGTTTCCCTCTCTCTCAAACTATATTGCTCTCAAGAAATGCTAAAGCAAGCACATGGCCCTGAGTGGCGAACAATAGTTCAGCTCTCCTCATCTTATAGCTCTCAATTGCTGACACATAAGAAAAATCCAAGAGAAAGAGAAATTTGTTGGCAGATAAGCAGAGTCAAAATCACCTCTCAGTTTGCAGTAGCATTGGTGACGATATACAGTTTATCTCAGCATTGGATAGGGGTTTTTTAGAAGATGCGATTCCTCAATTCCCATAGCTACGTGAAAAATCAATCACAAAATTTTATGCATATTAAATGTTATAAGAAAGACAATAAAAATTTCCAAATGATGATAAATATGTAGGCTATACGTTCCTCTTTTGAAATACATCAAGGTTATCCAGATTTAAGAAAATTCATCATGTCGATGATGACCGATGACCATGATATACTGATAATGAGTACGTCGGTTGATGGCATATGAAGTTGGCCCCTGCCATACTCAGTGCATCGCTCGGCTTTGAGAGGTTAAAAAATTATTCATTCATTATCATCTTAAAGTTTATGAGGTCTACCATAAACACACATTAAAATTAAACATTAAATTTAATAAAATTAAAATTATAAATAAAAAATCTCAAGCTGAAACTTTAAAATACAAATAAACTGTGACAAAATGCAAAAATGCTTAATATTGTGATTGATGGCAACTCACTTGTCAGAAGTATAGTATAATGTGGTCTGTATAAAGAAAAATGTACTCAAAGCTACTGCCTCTTGCTGCCTATATATGTTTATTTTAAAATATGTGAGTTGTTTCATTTAATTAGAGTTATACCCTGTTATAACCCCAAACTATATTTTCATATTTATTGTATAGATATTTCTATAACAATTCATAATGTTATCTTAGATATATTTCAACTGAGTTTTGGAGGAAATTAATAGCACATCCAGTTTGCATATCCTGAGTTCATGATTATGATGCTGTCATTAAACAGAAAGCACTGTCAACAAAACCATATAGCCTTTTTTACTGCACTAATATTTTATCGTATTAATTGGACCTATACTGTATGTCAATGTAATATATTTTTATATATATTAACTCAGGTGTTTATATCTGCCCTTGCTATTACTATCCTGAGCGTAATGGAGGAGGAGTAAGAACATCGTTTGTGGTAGCAGTCGAACTGAAGAGTGGTCCTCATACTTCTGATCATTGGGTAAAATGTGGGACAGCTATATTGCTAAATCTTGCTTAACAAAAGTAATATTATTTAAACAAATGAATAGTACCTTTGTAGTAGTTTTTGAAGGATATTCTTTATTTCTTCTTAGTTGCTATGGATTTCATAGAATAGCCTAATGTGGTACATAAATTAATATACTGATTGTATTAATTTTATTGTTTCCACATAATATTATGTACTTATAAATTAGATGTTATTAATACAATAATTGTACCATAAATAAAGATTTATTCTGAAATCACAATGAAATGACAAATTTGTTTATTCTATTTTAATTGCTACCTTCTGTAAATTCAAGGCCTTCTTTGTATAATATACACAATATATCTCCTGTACTTACGTGACCTAATCGAGAGTGCCACTTTACTGGTGACAAAAAATGAACTTTTCTTTATATCTCGTATTATATCACTTATAGCAAAAAATCTTTAAACTAAATTTGTAGAACTAATCAAATAGCATATGTTTTGTTCGGTATATTTTTATCGAAGGAGTAACCAATTTCAAGAAAATCAAACTTTAAAGTCATGAATCACTTTGAAGTTAGAAAAAATTTCCTGTGTTTTTAATTGTTGTCAATGAAAATAATCTTGTGACAACTGAAGTAAACAATATCTACTGTAAATACCTAATTATTTTAATTTTCTTTCATGCACGTACAACATTTAGAAAATAAAGGGAAATGGATTATATACGGCGAAAAAATGAACATAAATACGTCTATTTTCTTTATGTATACGAAGTGTTTGTTAGTGAAAAGAAATGGGTAATTTAGGTGAAGGAATGAACGCGAACATAAAGATAACATTATTACTGTTCGAGTGAGATATATTTTAACTAATTGTTGATTGTTTTAGTAATTACAACTGATTAGGAAATAAGTCGGTGAATCAAATATTCAATATTTCTTTGGCATCACTACTGGCACTTCGGTTCTTAAACATTATACTAAGCCATTAATATTTATCTTTTTGGCATGATTGCATAAATTGTGAAAAAAATGCTTCTGCCTCACATATATGCATGCATGATGTGTGCATCTTACCTCTCTTGTTAAATGAATAAGAAGGTTAACCCTTCAGCAATGGGCTCTGTGCATGGTACGGGACTCGGTTTCTTACCGTATCAATGGCCTCTGTGCGTGGTATGGACCCATGCCACATTGCTTTTAATTTGCTATATAGAGATGTTTTTCATTTTTTTCGATTGGCTTTCACATTATTATATATAAAGGTTTTCACCTTAAGAAGACGTTGAATACAATATTTTTCTAAATGTTTTACTATGCAAAACTAAATTCCGTCTGCTGAGACAATGTCTGCTCCGCTGGTTGACATAAGTAAAAATGATTTGCACTATTTTTTCATCCTTAATCTCTAGCAAAGATTTATTTATGTCTCTAAACCACTCAGAAATTAGTTCATTCTTTATGTAAGGAAATAATTCAAAAAAAGATGATACTTTTTATCAGAAAATCCCATTTTCAGAAAGAATACGATCAAAGATACAGAACGCACGGCAAACGTTCGCAATCTATAGGAATTAGTGGCCAAGGTCGCTAAGGCACCACGAGAAGAAGGGGAATAGGGGACAGCTTGAGATGATTCACTCTCGTTTTTATAAATAGCATTCATGCGATGTTATTCGTAAACAGTTCTTGAGTGCCACGTCTGTGTTTGGAAGAGATAAAGAAAGTGGGAAGAGGCTGTCAACAGCGGTGACATTATGAGAATGGAGCGACTTGCTGCCTTATACAGAGAACTTGAGCACATCATTTGAATGGATGGGAACAAATCTAGCATGTAAAGCAGTGAGTAAGTGTTAAACATTTGTGTGGAATAAACGTTTATTACTCTTCATGTGATAATACACAATCTTATTGCAATAGAATTATAAAAAAACATATGGTATAATAAACATACTATGACGTAAATATTCTAAAATTTTCACGTAAATCCGATTATTAGGTAAAATTTTATGAATGTTTCTAATGAACTACATCAAAATTGACCATTTCAATTAAATACCCACCGGCCATAAGGTAGGGTGGTATTTAACCACTCATCTGGGTATTTAATTTTTCGAAACTGGAGGTGGGCATTTAAATTGCAATTGTGGTGAATCAAATCGCAAATCAATTAAAAAAATATGTTAATTATTCAGTATTTGAGTTGTTTATTCTTAAAATTTGTGTCAAAGTATTTTTACCACAAGACATGAATTAAAATGTTAATATATATTTATTATTACAGTAAAAATTTAATTTGTTAATAATATTTAATGAACACAAATTCCTAAAATATGGTATGAAGACATTAAAAATTTACACAATTACTAAGTGATAAAAAAATAAAAATAAAATAATATTATATATAACATAAATTTTGTTAATTTGAAAATTAGGGTAATGGAAATGCAACCTGCAAAGCAAAGGTCTAGATATGAGAAGCGTATCTTTTTCAAATAAAGAAGTGAAGCCCATTTACTGCCGAGACGGTAAACTAAAAGGATGCAGCTAGTTGCCGGAGAAACTGCGTGACGGAATATTATGGCATACCCATAGCAAACACCCGAGAAAACAGCATGACATATATATACGGCATACCCAGATGAGTGGTTAAATCTAGCCTATCACTGAAGGATTAACAGTCACATAACTTTTACAAAAGTATTAAATCAATTCTAGTGAATCAAAACTTAGTTTTTACTTTTTACTGGAATAAATAAGTTTTATTTATCTATTTTTAATTATTTTATTTTTTACTCTTTAGTCTCAAGAAACTAAACAAAATGTTTTTTAAACAATTAATGATGTAGTAAGTTATCTTTGGCAGAAATTCATATTGCTGTATATTTTCACTGGGGCGAATAAGTAAATCTTTATCAGTAGAGGCCCATTTACATGGATCAACCTGGGCTTAACCACTTGGATCGTTTGACACAGATAGAAAGCGCAGTCTGCTTTGATGATTCAATCTTAGTTGAATCTGAAGTTCTAAACAAAATGGAGTCAAGTGCATTACTTAGTGCAGATGTGTGACTAATTTGTAATGCTATATGAGAGGAAATAAGTCAGCAACTAGAAACAAATTGGGCTTGCTTGAGGACAAAAGAAGGTCAAGGGGAGCTATGCTGCATGACCAGCTTGGAACCACCGGTTATCAGCTGACCCATCAGCCTTCTACAAAACCTGACATATAACCTTATAGGGTAGTCCCTCACCAACTGCAGTTTGTTGAGTCTCGAGTATCCGTAATTTGCAAGATATTTAAGGGTTGGATGCCCCAGTTGTTGATTAACCTTATTTTTTGAAGAAACTGAATAACCGCTAGTAGTGGGCTTGGCAGTTAGTTAACTGCATGTTTTCTCCACCACCGTATCCAGTCATGAGTATCCACAGTTCTCCTCACGGCTAATATTAAAATTTATGTTATTGAAGAAGCTACTTATTAACAATTACAGTAGTCCATCACCAACCTCAGTTTTGAGTATCCGCGGTTCATAAATGGAACATCATTTTGCCAACCGTGGTATTCAGTTGCTTTGGGAAGCATAAGACCAGGTGAACGGCATCAGGAGTGACTGCTCTGTCATTTAATTTTTACTATACATAACTTCTTTGTACCTTGTATCTAGGTTTTATTGTTTATAATGAATGCATTCATTGAATTGTTGTATATTATTTTTAACTTAAGCTTACCTTATACAACTGTTTGTCTCTCAGAGACCCTCAATTTTCCATAGGCCCTGGCCACCATGAGTTTTGCCAACCGCAATCAAGACAGGAACACATCTCCCATGGGTGGCAATGAACTACTGTTTATACAGTGTCTTAAAATGGATGTACCAAAAAGAACTTGGAATAGTTTTAGTCAAGTCTCTTTCTCAAGGTATATTCCCAGATGCCCTCAAAATGTCAAAGGTTCTGCCAATTTATAAGATTAAAGGTGACAGGGGTGATCCTCAAAACTATTGACCTATTTCCCTACTTCCCCAAGTTTCAAAAATCTTGGAGTATGTATTCTGTAAAAGACTCCTCAACTTTCTTGATTCTCAGAAGTTTTTCTCAAATTAACAGTTTGGTTTTAGGAAGGCAAAATCTACTGAACAAGCACTCTTTAAGGCCATCAACTTCATAATAAATGAAATCAACTCTAACAAGACTATGGGAATCTTCTTTGATCTAAGTAGAGCATTCAATGCAATTCACCATATAAAATTACTATCTAAATGCAATTCTATCGGAATCAGGGGTGTAGCTCTGAAATGATTGGAGACCTATCTCACAAAACATCAGCAGACTGTAGCTATCTTTAAAGAGGGGCATAAGTATCTTTCCTTACCCCAATATGTGAACAAAGGGGTACCTCAGGGCTCAATTTTGGGCTCTATATTATTCCTCATATTTATCAATGATTTGCCCAATAATCTAAACATTAAAGTCCATAACAAAGTAATCATGTATGCGGACGATATAAGCATCTTATTAGCACAACCTAACTTTCAAAACCTACTTGGTCCTTGTGATGCTCTTTTGAACAGCATGGCTAACTGTTGCAATTTTAATGATCAAATTCTTAATGAAGACAAAACACAAATAATTCTTTTTACCCCTCGGCAGAAGCTTGAGGACCCAGGTAATATACATCTAACAGAAATTTTTAAATTCCTTGAAATATATGTTGACTGACATCTGAATTGGAACGCTCATATTGAATACCAAGGCAAAAAGCTCAATTTAGTTTCAGTTTTCAGTTCTAAGGCATACAGTAAGCCCTGACATTCTCAAATTGTTGTACTTTCGGCACATCTTCAAAATTCATAAGAATGATGAAGAATGATGTGCAAGGAGCATTTTAAAGCACACTGCAGAAACCTTTTCAGGAAACTAAATTTGTTAACAATGTGTTTACATCTATTATGCTGTCATCTTTGTGAAGAAAAACATGACCCTGTTTGAAATGAATAGTTCAATCCATAGCCATAGTACAAGAAGATTAAATGACCTACATACACTAAACTCCAACTTATCAATTTGTAACAAAGGACCAAAAGCCATGGCCATAATACTGTACAATAAACTTCCACCCCACATAAAGATGACTGCAAGTTTATCTATGGTTCAGAGATCTGTTTTTGAGTTTCTGGTCAGTAAATGCTACTACAGTGTAAATGGGTATTTGATGCCTCATTCAATTTAATGTGCTACCTGGATGAAGAATGGATTGCTATTAATTGCTCTTTAATGATGTTTTCTATATCTTATGTGATTATGCTATAATTCCATTATTCATCTTTTGATCATGTATGAGGTGCTACCCAAAAGTTACGGGAATTTGTGCATAAAAAAAATTACTTACGCTAAGTCCTAATTTCTACCGTCCCCTTCAAAGTAGCCCCTTGGGCTTTTATACAGCATTCCCAGCATTTTTTCCATGATGCAAAGCATTCTTGGAAATCCACAGGAGTGAGCCTGTTAAGCACCTCTTGCGATTCTGCCCGGATCTCCTCAATAGTGTCAAAACTTCACCCTTTCAGCTGGAGTTTCATTTTGGGGAACAGGAAAAAGTCGCAGGGGGCGAGGTCAGGAGAGTAGTGGGGGTGGGGGATAACTGTCATGTTTTTGGAAGCCAGGAACTGCCTAATAACGAGTGACATGTGGGCAGGCACATTGTCATGGTGGAGCACCCAGTCATTGCTGTGCCACTTGTCTGGGCGTTTGTGTCGGACGTTCTCCCTTACCTGCTTCAAAACATTGCAGTAAAACTTTCCATTGACAGTTTGACTGAGTGGGAGGAATTTGTATACTTTCTTCTTGTGACGAATCATATACCTGCGATTTAATTGTAGCCTTTATGAATAATAAACATTATTATAATTATTATTTTATATAATTAGTACTTACATAGTTTTACAATTATTTATTTTGTGCATTTTTTTGTTAAATAATAATAATAAAAAAACATTGGCATTTAAAATGTTTTCAGTATTTGCTCAATAGATAAAAGTGCAACAGAGAGTCAAGCAAAGACATCATCGTTGGAGGTGAGTATTTTGCAGATATGAACACGTTACAAATAATTTTATTAAAAAGTTATTTTATACGCAGCATGTGGTTTTTTTGGCATTTTCCAAAATTATGTGATTCTAATTAAACACATTTATGACATTTAGAAGTGAGGAGATTTTGTAAGGCAGAAACTAAAAATCTGGGACAAGCGGGTGTCCCAAAGAATTTTCTAGGGGCGTTAAGTCAAATTCCGGGACTGTCCCAGAATTTCCAGGTTGTCTGGTCACCCTAGTATATGTACCTATCTTGCACCAGATTCTCACTTTTTGGGTGAATTGAGGAGAAAACCACACTAATTATCAATAATCCATCTTCATCATCATCATAGGTAGTCTGTCCGTAGACAGGTCCGTGATTATTCATGGTAAACCTGGTTCTCCATATACTCCTATTTTCCGCTGTCCTCTTCATATCTTGATAACTCTCTTTCCCTTTCAAATTGTCTATCAGCTGAAACCTTTTCCTACCTCTTTCCCTTTTTCCATCTAGTTTTCCTTCTAACACATCTTTAATCTCCTCAGGTAATGCCCCACCCAGTTTGCCTTCCTCTTTCTAACAGTCTGTATAATCACTCGCTTCTCTCCTACTCTTCGTAGCACTTCATCGTTTTTCATCCTATCTGTCCATTTTATCTTCAGCATTCTCCTCCATGTCCACATGTGAAAGCTTTTCAAGTTTTTGATGTCATTTTTTTCCTTCACGTCCATGTTTCTGCCCCATACAAAGCTATACTCCATATATAGGATTTTATGAACTCCTTGTGGATATCTTTCCTTATATTCCCCATAAGTAGGTGTTTCTTTCTTCAGAAAGCCACTTTTGCTTTTCCTATTTTAGTTCTGATCTCATCCATATATTTTGCCTCTCTTGTTATGATGATTCCAAGGTATTTATAGTCTGAAACTTGTTCTAAAGTCTTTCCTTCCATACATATGCTCAGATTCTCTTCTTTGCCTGATATTCAAATGACCTTCGATTTTTCTGTATTTATTTCCATCCCGTATTTTCTACCTGTTATTACTAGTCTATTTATCATTTTCTGGAGTTCCTCTTCCTTTTATGCTAGAAGTACTTCATCATTCTCGTATTTTACTGTTCTTTTAATCCTTCTTCAAATTTTGAAATCTCCTGTGCCGTCTAATGCTTCTTGCATTAGACTTTCTCCATATATATTGAATAGGGTCGGCGATAGGCAGCAGCCCGGTCTTACTCCTCTACCAATAATTACTCCGCAGGTGTCCGCATTCTCCAACCTCACCTTTACAACTTGATTCACATATAGGTTCCTGATCAGTCTCCTGTCTTTCCAGTCTACAGCTATATCCTTTAATACCTTCATCAACTTTACCCAATTTACTCTATCAAAGGCCTTCTGCCAGTCTACGAAACATGCGCAGATATCTTGACTGTATTCTATTGCCCTTTCTGATATGATTCTAACTACTCCTATAGCACCTCTAGTTCCTCGTCCTTTTCTGAAACCGAATTGATCTTCCCCTATTATTTCTTCTGCCTTTTTCTCCAGCCTTTTATTAAGAATCCTCGTGATGATCTTTGAAGTGTGTGACAGAAGGCTTATCATTCTGTAGTCTTTACCCTGCATTGCCTTTGGCTTCTTCCTTAGAGGGATCATTGTTACTTCTGGGAAATCCCGAGGCCACTCTCCCATGTTGAAATCTCATTAATTAATTTTGTGATCGCTTTTAGTCCTTCTGATCCCATGACTTTAAGTACCTCAGCCGGTATTCCATCACTGCTTGTGGCTTTCCCTTTCTTTAGTTCCACTATCACTTTTTCTACTTTGCTCTCTATAATACTTGGTCCTAAGTTGTCTTCTTCAATGTTTTCATTATCTTCCATTTCTATTTTTGCCAATCCTGCCTGCTTGCTGTAGAAGCTTTTGGAGTTATTCCTTCATCTCTGTAGCTGATGAAGGAATAACTCCGAAAGCTTCTACGTTTGTGATGTCTTTGTGTTGTTTAAGTGTTCTTTTACGTCTCGCTTCGACATCCCCAGGGCCTCGCCAACCTGAAGTCGTCCGATTGGTGAGTGTTCACTGGGCTTCCTCATCCCAACATCTTGTTGCCATCCATATATCTATTTTACCTTTCCTTTTCCATAAGCTGTTTTATATACATCGCCCGATGCTTGAAAAAGTCATCGGGTACGAATCCTGCGCGAGTAGGATTTTTTCTCAAGGTCACCCGGCCCCCTGTTTGCGTGGTTTGAGGAGACCGCGCAAATTCAGCTGTTCCGTCCTTCGGAAGGGACGTTAAGCCGTTGGCCCCCCTGGTGTTCTTCGTAAGAGCAGGCAAATGCCGGCACCGGGTTTCCCTCCTCCCTTCTGTGTGTGAGTCCGGTGTGGAAGGCAACGGGAAACCACCACACCGTGTATGTATATTCCCTAGTCAAAACCAATTAATTAATTAATTGGTAGGACCTGTCGCAAGACAGAACACGAATGAATGAATATATATATATATATATATATATATATATATATATATATATATATATATATATATATATATATATATAACAACTTACGGAAAAGGAAAGGTAAAATAGATATATGGATGTCAACAAGGTGTTGTTGTTGTTGTTGTGTTCTTTTACGTGTGTCGCTTCGACATCCCCGGGGCCTCGCCAATCTGAAGTCGTCTGATTGGTGAGTGCTCACTGGGTTTCCTCATCCCAACTCCTTGTTGACATCCATATATATATATATATATATATATATATATATATATATAATACACAGTAAAACCTCTGCCTTACCAACTCCTTTAGAACGAAAAACTCTGTATAACAATTTAAAGCATCGGTCCAAACAATTTTAGTGGCTTAATTATATAGGTAACCTCTATATTACGAACCTCCGATAACTACAAAACCTCTCGTTTAGGAAGTAAAAACTGCATCCGTTCTACTTAAAATGAACCTCTATTAAGCGAAATTCGTAATGATTCGGAATTAGAAGTTTTGATTTTATTCATTTTTATAAGGCAAACGCTATCCCATTGCCATATTTTTTTATGAAGAACAACTATTTTGATTATGACTCATCACACTCACTGCTCTTAATTATGGGCATACATTCAAGAATATTTTGGAAGATTTTAATAGGGTTTTTACGTAAGTGCGCATAAATGTACTTGATTATGTAAAAAATTAATTATAAATGCTAGTACAGTAACTCTGGTTAATTCTATCCAGGATAATTCAAAATATTTAATTCGAAGTGAACTTGTCTCCCTGTGAGATCGCAGGATTCGGTGTTAAGAGAATTTAGTAAGAGTGGTTTTCATCGATCAATTTTATTGTTAAAAAGTAAGTATTAACATAAAATTTCAAATTTGAGTTAACATGTGTTTGTCTGATAATGAAAATACAAAGGCATTTATTTGCGTTTTCCAGGTCTATTATAAACTGACATTTTGGAAGATAAACGTTCTTGTTTTGCAGATTGTAATCGCTTTCTTTTTACGTAAGTATACATAAATATTTATGCTTATGTACTGGAATTATATATGCTTGCTAGTATATTAAACCCCAAGTAATTCTATTGAGTAGAATTCCAAATATGCCAAGATTATAGGATTTTTCCATAATTACAACTAGAAATAAGTCTGCAATGTAATTCTAAGTCATTATTTGATCGGGCAACTTGCAAAATTTTAGTTTGCCTCAACATAATTGTGTACAATACTAGGCACTGCAAATATACCAGATATTAAACAAATAACTCGCTCAAGTACACTGTTCACATACAAAATGGATAACAGATGCCAAACTTGACCACTGAATAGAAATTGCGCATCAGAGATGTGCCCAGAGTCCTATTCGCTACTCATTTTTTTTCTGCCCTCGCATTATTTGAACGTTATCGATAAGATAAGATAAGATATTTTATTGTAGACACTCTTTGAGTATTACATTGTCAGAAAACAAAAAAATACAATAATTACAATACATTCCAGTAACAATTCAGAAATTCTTCTGATGAATAAAAGGAATGCTCAATTAGGAACTTTTTTACATGGAATTTGAAGCTTGTAAAAGGAAGAGACCTGATACTCACTGGGACAGTATTAAAATATTTTACTGCCCAGTAATTAGGCCCATTCCTAGCTTTAGTAAGCCTCAAATATTTAATTTCCACATTGTCCTTACATCTCGTATCATAGGAATGGATAGAGTTTACAATACAGTACTTATCCAGATTCTTGTGAATGTACATTAAACATTCAAATATAAAAAGACAAGGAAATGTCAGGATACCCAGCTCTTTAAAAGAATTTTGGCAATCATCCCTAAACCCTAGGCCTCCCAGTATTCTAATGGCTTTTCTTTGTAGACAGAAAATCTTTTTACTGATTGCAGAGTGACCCCATGCTAAGATTGAATACAATAGTTTACAATGGAATGTTGCAAAATATGCAGCTCTCAAAACAGTTTTCGAGACACAGGAATCAAGACATCTTAATAAGTATAGTCTTTTATTGAGTTCCACTGAGAGAACTTTTCCATGATGCTCCCATGTCAATGTAGGGTCCAGGTATACACCTAAAAATTTGACAACAGGTGGATTGTCAAAATTTTCCAGATCTCTGAGGAGAAAAAGTCATAGTGAAAGTCTTATCAACATTAGCAACCAATTTATTGATTGAGGCATTGATAACATTGAACGAGTAATGGTTGTAATTGTTGGACAATGTTCTCGTGAAACAACGTTAAACGAGGACACACTGTATAACAGATTGTTAAAATTTTATTGAATTATTAAAATCATTTTAATATTTGATTTATTAATATCTAAAATTTGTATTTATATTAAAAATTTTATATTCAGTATTATACAATAACCACAAAATAATAATCATTCTAATTTTCTAGGGGCAATGGCTGATAAAAGGAAACGTAGGCAGATAACAATTAGGGGGAAATTGGAAATACTGCATGCCGTTGATCAAGGAATAAAGAAGAAAAACATTTCTGAGAAATTTGGAATTCCAGCATCTACACTCTCGACAATTATTTCAAAACGAGGAGAATTAGAAAATAACCAACAATTACAGAAAATGGACTTGGGTGGCAAATCAAAGTGAGGAATTTGACAGAGCAATATTTGACTGGGTAATGAAGTCAAGAGCCACAAATATCCCCATATCAGGGCCAATTGTGCAGCAACATGCAAGGGATTTCGCCCTAAAATTGGGAATAGATAATTTCCAGGCCTTCAATGGATGGCTACAGAAATTTAAAGCAAGGTGGAATCTGGTAACTGTAAAAACATCAGGGGAGGAAGGAGCCGTAAGTGCAATTGTTGTAGAAGGCTGGAAAGCAAAATTAGAAACTATTACTTCTGGATATGACCTGAAGGACATTTATAATGCTGATGAAGCAGGGTTTTTTTATAACCTACTTCCCGATAAAACAATTGCAGTGAAGGGTGAGTCATGCCACGGTGGAAAGCGGAGCAAGGAACATTTTACCGTGTTACTTTGTGCAAATGGGGATGGTTCAGAAAAATTACAGCCATTCGTGGTTGGAAAGTTTTCCAAGCCCCGTTGCTTTAAAAACATTAAGAAAATGCCTTGCATTTATAAAAGTAATCAAAATGCATGGATGACTTCATCCCTTTTCCTAGGATGGTTGCAAACTTTGGACGCTCGAATGGGTGGACAAAATAGGAAGATTCTATTGTTTCTTGATTGTTGCAGTGCCCACAATGTAAAGGAGTTAAATTTAAGAAATGTTAAAGTAATATATTTTCCTCAAAACTGTACCAGTAAACTACAGCCCCTGGATCAGGGTGTGATATCACAAATTAAGAGAGAGTACAGGAAACAGCTGATACAGTACCTGCTGAGGATTATGGAAAATTGCAATGATGCTTAAAGCTGAAATGGAACATACTCCAAGCTATGCTAAGACTGTGTATGATTTGGGAAAATCTGAAACCCTCGGCAATTGCAAATTGTTTTCAAAGAGCTGGATTTAAATCAAATAGTTGTCTGGTGAATATAGGAGAAGAAAGTGTGCAGGAAAGCAGCAGGGAATGGTCTGAAATATCAAAATATTGTAATACTGATGGTGTGTCTTGTGAGGATTTCATGAATGTCGACTCTAAGCTTGTCACTTCAGATATTACAGGTGAAATGCATGTTTTCCATTCAGAACCTGAAAGTGATGAAGAGAGTGATGATGAAGCAGCTGAACTGGTTTGACCTAAATATAGTGAAATTTATGCTGCAATTTCAGTATTAGAGAGGTGCTTTATGTTATCAGAAAAAAGTGTCCATAATTTAAAGCTTCTACATGAGGTGGAACATGCTGCAGCATGTGAAATGGAAAAAAATATAAAACAACTGACTTTGTAAAGTTTTTAAAAAAGAAAGTGAAATTATTTATATGCTTCTGTGAAATTTATAACACTATGTATCTTATTAAATTCATTCTTGCAATTAGTATATACGAAGTTTAATCATTTTATTATTTTCATTTTGGTTATTTCTATATATCTATCACCTTATGAATTTTTTATGTGTTCAGATGTGTTAATACTCTGACACTAAGCAACCATAACTAATTAAGATTTTTAATCATAATGTTTTTAAAAGTGTAAAACTATTGGGAATGTACTCAAAATAGATTACAATACAATAGAACAGAATTATATCTGTAGGGAAGCATCATTTTTTGACTTCTAAGAAACAATGGTAAGTAAATAAAATTTTAATTTGAATGTTTCTAGAAGTTTACCAATACATTAAATTTCTTTTAAAGATATTAAAATTATGATAAGTGGAAAATTTTAATCATAAAATAAAAATTTTACTTATGAGTGTACATTAGATCTATATTTCAGTTAGCATGCCTTGTTTCTGCCTCTCATTTGTTAGTGTTCATATTACTGTTACATATGCACATGCCTATTCCTATTTCAATATGTTACATATAAGAAATGGGTTTAATCTAAATTAACATCATTAATATGGATAGCTCTGTGGTAAAGCCATTCAAGGAATGACAAGATTTATATTATTATATATTTATAGAGGAAACTCAGATAATTCCATGGTAGTTTAAATAAAGCTGATTCAAGAAATAATACCTGCATATTTTCAAGAATAATCTTGCTGCAACTACTCAACGAAAGTATCAATTCACAATGGTATAATTTCGTGATTTACACCAGTATGAATTGATACTTTCATTGAGTATTTGCAGCAAGATTATTCTTGAAAATACGCTGGTATTATTTCGTGAATCAGCTTTATTCAAACTATCACGGAATTCTCAGAGTTTCTCCTATTGTTTTTTAAATATAAAATAGAAACACTCATACAACAAGTTTATTATTGAAATTATAAGCAAAATTAATAGTTATTGTGCCAAAATAGCGACCTTAATGAAACCTCTATACAATGAACCTCCTTACAGCAAAGTGATGAAAACTGGGTCCCTTCAGTTTCGTTATAAAGAGGTTTTACTGTGTGTGTATATATATATATATATATATATATATATATATATATATATATATATATATATATATATATATATATATATATACACACACTAGTAAAAGGTGCTTGCATTCTGCAAGCCTAATTTCATGTCCATTGCATATCTAGAAGTACCTTAGGTTTTATATCATATATCCTCCAAAAGAAGTAGCTATTTATAATAGATATATTAGGATTTGAAATTTTGCAGAAAACACCCATATGAAGTGAAATCGTCCCAATAGGTTCTAACAAAGAAAAATGAAGAAGGCAAGAGAACAGGTAGCTCAGGCAATGTCTGGATCAATTTTGAAGTATGTGATGCCTTCAACATCAAGTGCAATAGGAGAAAGTCCTGAAGATATTCAGCCTGGTGAATCCGAGGGGCAAATACAACAAGCATCTTCACAAGAGGATTCAAATGAGAGAGAGCAAGGATAGGAGGATGGCAATTAATCTTCTAAAAGCAGTAAAACTGATGAATAGGAAGGAGATGCTAGCAAAAGTCCACACCAACAGGAGGAAGACTCTGATGAAGAAGAGGAGATAGATAGATTTTCAATTTATTCTAATGTTACTGCTTGGCCAATCCCAGTTCCAAATGACTTGAGAGTTGATCTTGTTAAGAGGGGAAGTGAACCCTTCCAAAATAGGGATGTACCTTTCAGTGCAGTTCAAAGAAAAGGAGAGGAATCCAAAGGGAAGAGTCGACAGCTGACCACTGCATGGTTCTATAAAGCTCTGCCAAATGGCAAGAAAGTTCTGAGAACATGGATGGTTTACTCTCAATCAAAAGAAAGTTTGTTTTGTTTTTGCTGCAGACTGTTTGCTCTTGATGGCAAAGGAATTGGAACATCCAGCTTTGACACTGGGTTTCAAGTATGGTGGAAGCTAAACCCAAAGGTATCTGACCATGAGGCTTCAGAGTGGCATCTCTCATTCCTGGAGAAATGGAAGACCTTGGGAGTAGGGTTGAAGCTTCAAAAACGAAACTGTCTCATTTCACATTATTCTCTCGTAATACTAAAAGTATTTTAAAATAGTTAAACGATACAATACCCTCGGAGACACTGCTGCTGCCAACCACAAATCAAATAGTATACACTGGATAAATGTCACGAAATGTACTAACAATTATATGGCAGTGACATAATACAAAGCACAAATATAGTACAATACTTATTAGAAATGTCCACTCGAATCACAAATGATATGGAAAAGGGTTCGACTCGCAGATCACCTTTCCCACAGGTGCATTCGCTCCGCCGTCTTCGCTTTCTCTCCCGTCTTATCTCGCTCTTCCCCTCTCCTTCACTGCTTCTGCTCATAGCGACGTTGTCAGCTCGCAACTAACGCCGTTCCCACAGGTGCGTTCGCTCCGCCGTATTCGCTTTCTCTCCCGTCTTATCTCGCTCTTCCCCTCTCCTTCACTGCTTCTGCTCATGGCGACGTTGTCGGCTCGCAACTAACGCCGTTTGCAGTCAGGTGCCGGTAGATTGCGCCGCACTCGCAAATGCTAATCGGTTCTACCCGCGATCTACTAGTGTCCTCTTCCGGGCTAATGTCTGTTGCTATAAAAGAAGGCTTCCCACGAAAAAGGGTGTGTCGCACGCAGGGTGCGTCGCAGGCAGGGGTCGTCATTTGCTGGAGTTCACCATTGGAAAGAGTTCGAACACAAAAAAATTACGGGGAACTCGAAAAACTGTCAAAAGTAGGAAAATGCTGCACCAAGTCCATCAAGCAGCAATGGACAAGGAGAGAAAGAAATAGAGGGATATTTTACATTGTCTCTTGGACGTAACCTTGTTTCTGGCTCACCAGAATCTTCCTTTTCGTGGTCACAAAGAGAACATGTCATCAGCAAACTTCATGGAATTGGTAGAGTTGCTGTCAAATTATGATTCAGTTTTAAAAGAACATTTTGTATGGATTATGCATTCTATTCCATCTGGGAGGAGAGTGGCTTCGTATTTATCTCCAAAGATTCAGAATGAGTTTATTTGCCTTTTGGAGAATTACGTCAAAGAGAAAATAGTGACTGATATCAAGAAAGCAAAGTATTTTGGGATTCTTTTTGACAGCACTCCTGATGTGTCCCACACTGATCAGAAGTGTGAAGTGATCAAATACATCCATATTGAGTGTGACATAGTTGAAGTAAAGGAATCATTCTTGGGCTTCTTCCCTATTGCCAGAAAGACTGCTGCTGAGCTCACAGAGGATATCCTGAAACATCTGGAGAGAGATGGACTGGACATAAACCTGTGCCGTGGTCAAGTATATGACAACGCTGCAACTATGGCTGAGATTCATGGTGGTGTTCAGTCAAAGATCAGAGAGATTAATCCCAAGACTTTGTTTGTGCCTTGTGCAAATTATTCTCTAAACCTTTGTGGAGTGCACTCATTTGGGAGCATTTCTTCATGTGTGACCTTTTTTGGAACCTTGGAGAGAGTCTATTCCTTCTTTTTAGTCTCACCTCATCGATGGGAAATGCTGATGGAGAATGTAGGCATGACAGTCAAAAGACTTTCCCAGACAAGACGGAGTGCTCATTCTGACGCTGTGAACCCAGTGAAGGCAAATTTTGAAAAGCTGACCTCAACCCTTGAAGTACTGTGCGATCCCAAAGATGATGTGGACACAAGAGGATCAGCTCAGATTTGGCTGTCTACTGTATGTGATTTCTCGTTTTTGAGTTACCTTTCTTTCTGGTGTGAAGTCCTGGAAGAAATTAATCTCACACAAAAGTATTTGCAAGCAGTTGGAATCAGCCTTGAAAAGTGTGTTATGAAGCTCCAAGCTCTAAAACTGTTTCTTGAAGATCAGTACAATGAAATTGTGGAGAGGGCCATTCATTATGCAACTACAAAGTGTGAGGAAATGGACTTTTCTATGGAGAGAAGAGGGAGAGTAAAGCTCCGAAAAAGGATGCCAGGAGAGATGGCAAAGGATGCTGGTCTCACATTGCCAGGGGAAGTAAAAAGGGCTATGTTTGAATGTCTTATTTATTTATTTGTCCCAAAAACAGCACAATGGCCCAATTACATTGTAAACAATAAACAAATATAATACAATAATATACAATATATTATAATAAAATAACATAACATCAATATGGTACATAGCTTGACATTAAGATAATAAGAGTTCTGCTAACTGTTTTTTGAAGTAATTACCTAAAAATATGTCAACACCTGAGTTATGATGCAGCAGGTTATTGTATGCTGTTGGAATCCGGCAGAAGAGAGAGCACTTTGAAATATAGACAAAAATTGGGAATATGAAACAAGTCCTTCAGATGGGTTGTGCGCGAGGGAATACAGAAGGCAAAGTATGCTAAGATTTTAGGTGAGTGGTAGAAACCGTTAATAATTGAATGCAGGAAGGTAAGTTCAGAAAACTGTCATCTACTAGAAAGTGAAGGAAGGCTTAAATTATAGTTAGGAATCTGTGAATGGTGTCGGATTATGGCTAGGAAAAACCTCTCTATTGAATCTAAATGCTTTAGATTTGTGAGGGCAGCCGTACACCAAATTGGAGAGCAGTAACTTACTACTGGTAAAACACAACCGTTATAAAATGAAATAATAGCAGAAGGATCTTTGATTTCTGGGAGTCTATATAATATTCCCAGAAGAGACATGGATTTAGAGACAATTTTTTCAATTTGCTTATTAAAGGTGAGTTTACTGTCAAAGATGACTCCTAGATCATTAATGTCTTAAATAATTGGAATGGTACCACTGCTTATTATGTATGAAAAAGGAATAATGGTGGATTTTAAACTGAAAGGAAGAAGCTTACATTTTGTAGGATTAATTTTGAGTTTCCAAGTTGCGCACCATTCGGCAAAAGTAGTAAGTGCAGCCTGGAGTTGTCCTGGGGAGAATTTATCATTTTGAAGATTTTGCAATCGTCTGCATAGAGAAAATTTTGCAGGAGTGTAGTGTGACTATATCAACAACGTCATCAATAAGCAAAGAAAAATGTAAGGGATCTAAGACGCTGCCTTGGGGTATACCAGAGAGAACTGGAATAGCTGAAGAGGAAACTCCATCAATTACAACTCTTTGAAGACGTGATTGCAAATAATCTTGAATTAATCTCAAAAGCAGACCATGAATATTGAATCTGTTGGCAAGTTTGTGTATGAGTAGCCTGTGATCAACAGAATTGAATGCTTTATTCAGGTCAATATAACACACATCAAGTTGTGATCTATTCTCAATGGCCATTGTTACTTCATTGTGTAGTATTGTTAGGTTTGTTAAACATGAACCTCCCAGTAGAAAACCATTTTGTTTGTGGGAAATACATGGGAGAGAATAATGAAGAAGATTTCTATGTATTATTCTTTCAAAGAAAATCGAAATTATTGGGAGAAATGGAAATGGGCCGGTAATTTGAAACATTTGAGCTGGTACTGGATTTTAGGATCGGTGTGATATTTGATAATTTCCATTTAGTCGGAAACACACCACTTGCGAGACATCTATTAAATATATTTGCTAAGGGGAAACAAAGAGTTTCCGCTGTGTTTTTGAGGTATATTGTGCTTACTCCATCAGATCCGCATGATTTCTTCATATCCAATGCTAGGAGAAGATTTCTAACTTCGGAGGACGATGTGCTGAAACCAGAAAGTGACTCTGATGTAACAGAATTGACTTTAGGCAAATTACTAATTGCTGAGAGAACAGTGAAGTTCGTTGAGAAATAATCGTTGAAAACGGAAGGACGTTCATTACCAGGATGGAGTTTTCAGCATCTTGAATTAATTAGGGACCAGAAACATTTGCAATTTGATTTTAAGTCATCAGTGACACTATCCACATATAGCTTATAATCTCTCCTTAAAAGATATTTACAGTGTCGTCTCATGTTACTGAAGATGTTTTTGGTTTCGGAATTGGGGTTCTTTTTAAAAAGGCGCCAACATGCAAGTTTATTTTTCAAACATAAATACGTTTCACCAGGCATCCATGCCAGCTTCCTCGTCATGAGTTTCTGGGAAGGAACCCAATCTGCGATGGTTGCTTCGATGATGTCGTAAAAATTGATCTTGATCACTTTCACCAAGAATTGGAGATCATTCTAAGGCAATGGATCAAATTCTGTTAATCTTCACTGTTATTCAGCCAAACACTTTGGTTGTTGCAACAGAAGAAGAACTTCGGAAGTATATTCCAAATTTGACTCACAATCAGATTTTTGATGAATTCTCTGATCAAGATATCAGTATGGTAATTGAATGACTTCGGAGGCATTTGTAAGCTGCCAAAATCAGTGTTGAAGAGGCAAATAAATGGGCAGCACTACAGTTTCTGGAGTTGATTGTGAAATGGGATTTTTGTGAATCTCTGCCAAGCTTGTCACTGTGTTTGAGATTTTTTTGACTGTCTGTGTGTCTATTGCTTCATGTGAAAAAAGTTTTTCCAAATTGAAATTTATAAATTTTTCTTCCGCTCGACTATGAGTCAGACAAGATTGACAAATCTGGCTTTACTTTCAATTGAACATGAATATGCAAAGGAGATGAATTTGGATGAGATCATTGATCAATTTTCAGAAATTAAGGCTTGAATGCAGATATTGTGAATCCTCTCTATTTACCTTTGAAGAAGAGGCTGAGTGTTGAGACTGGATTTCTAGTGTTTTTTGTATAAAATAAAATGCAGTATTACCTGTTCACTGCATTTTTAATGTCCTGTATTTTTCTTATTTCCAATTTACTTATGACAGTACTGTACTATTTAACAGTCTACTTGCAAACATAATATTTTGTTCTCTGTGTTTAAATTTTAAAATTATTTATGGGGAGTGCCCAAGGAAGGATCCACCCTGGGTGCCAAATACTTTAGCTACACCCCTGCACCCACATACATGTTTTAATTAAAATAGTTACTACAGGAATATTTATGAATAGGAAGCTGGCACCAATTGTGTCTATTTATACTTTAAAAGGTTTATATTATGCTAAAGTACATTCCTACCTCTCATATGCTATTATGTTTTGGGGAAATTGTAAGTTATCAAAAAAGGTTCTCTCTCTACAGAAACAGCCTATAAAATCCATGTATAGTGTGTCTATACCTACTCCTGGTAAACTGATTTTCTTGTCACTAAACACACATTCAAATATCGGGTATAGAAGAGAATCTTAACATAAGTATTGGGGGAAAGTCCTTAGAACAAGTTTCAGAATATAAATACCTTAGATCATAACACGAGAAGTAAAATGTACGGATGAGATCAGGACTAGAATAGGAAAAGCAAAAGCGGCTTTCAGGAGAAAGAAACAACTACTTGCAGGGAATATAAGGGAAGATATTCGCAAGAAGTTTATAAAATGCTACGTATGGAGTATAGCATTGTATGGGGCTGAAACATGGACGCTAAGGAAAAATGACATCAAATACTTGGAAGGCTTTGAAATGTGGACTTGGAGGAGAATGTTGAAGATAAAATGGACAGATAGGATGAAAAACGATGAAGTGCTACGAAGAATAGGAGTGAAGCGAATGATTATACAAACTATCAGAAAGAGGAAGGCTAACTGGGTTGGACATTACCTGAGGAGAGAGAGTATGATTAAAGTTGTGTTAGAAGGAAAACTAGATGGGAAAAGGGAAAGAGGTAGGAAAAGGTTTCAGCTGATAGACGATTTGAAAGGAAAAGAGAGTTATCAAGATATGAAGAGGACAGCGGAAAATAAGAGTATATGGAGAACCAGGTTTAACCAAGAATAATCACAGACCTGTCTACGGACAGACTACCTATGATGTTGATGAAACATACTGACTCTTCCTTCACTTTATATTCTTAGCTGTGCTACATTTGTGAAAAATTATCACAACAGTTTTTCTGTTAATTCAGACTTTCATAATTACCATACTCATGCTAAAAATGGCATGCACTGTATGCAGTATAACTTAAGGTTACCATCTTCTGTACACAGAAAAGGACATTTCCATTTTTTTTGTGAAAAAAGAGGACAAAAGTGTCATCCTGAATTTAAAAAAGAGGACAAATTTATTAATGCAAACAATAAAAAAGTACAATGTAAACAATATTTACTATTGTTTTGGATTAGCCCATTCATATTTGTCTTGTGAAATAATTTCTTTCATTATCTCTGGATTGCCTCTCAAGTATGGGGCCATCCTTAAATGATGTCACAGCATTTTTGGGATTTTTGACCCCCCCCCCCCTCCCCCCTCTGTCACAAAATGTCACATACAGCTTCACCCCCCCCCCCTCCCATGTCACAAAACCTTGTCCTTTTTAATTTAGTCATATTGGCTATATAAAATTAATGATATGTCCAGACATAATTTGTACAATGTTTCATCTGTTATTACATGAGAGAAATTCAATACATTCAAATAAAATTATTGCTTTTTATAAGTACATATTATAGATAATGAAATACTTAAATGCAGCAGATATTCCATTGTATGCAAATACAATACTAATTAATATAAAAATTACATGTATGTACTCTTTAAACAATGTCTGGCAACTCCAACAATGTACGAAGTTTATGCTTTTATAACTTCCAGATTAACCCATCTCTATTTTTGTAACTTCACTAACTATGGAATACATTCTTTAAAAGCAATAACAATTAATAAAAATTTTAAAAATGGATATAAACAAAATGAAAAATTTGAACAACTTAGAAATTAAAATTCTTTCCATCTCATCCAAACTATAAATATGCATATTATTTGAATCTCTATCATCTGTTTTATATTTTATTTCATTCAAATCCAAATTTTCTTCATCAATCCATTCTGCATATTGAACATTTTCCTGGTTTGTTATAATAGCCATCATTTCACGCTGTCGTCTAGCAGCAATACAAATTGGCCTAACTCTTTCCTGAATTTGTGGCATGGTCTCTGTCTGCTTATGTATCTTATAGTGTTTCTGTAACATGACATTTGAAGCAAAATACAGATTGCAGGTATTGCATATTCGATTTCTTAATTCCTTTTGAATAGATGGGCAGTATAGATCATATGGCATAATTTTGAAACTTTTGGCAGATCTTGGTAATATTTCTTCCAACTCAATACTACTTGCAATGAAAACAGATGGATACTTCAAATTAAGACCTTGCTCATCTTTTGATAATGGAGCTTTTAAACCTTCATTTGTCTGTTTGATTGGAATCGGTGGAGGTAGGAATCGTTCCCTTAAAATACTGAAAATTGAGCTTCGAGGTGCTGAACAACAGCTTGTGTCTCTGCACTTCACAATCTGTGTAAAATATTGGCTAGTCCTCAAATGCTTTGATGATCAAACAGCATCTGCTGTCAAAAAATTTTCAGGATTAATCTCTGAATTTTCTGGACTTATATATTTGGCTACAGTTGGAAATCCATCAATTACCATTTGCCCCCATATTTCTGCCAATGTATTGCCAAAATATTCAAGTTTTACCTTGTGAATCAAGATGGCTTCCATAATGCTCATGAAGAAGAATAACTCCAGACAGTTCCTTACTTAAAGGTGCCATCCTTCTCTCAACACGATTGAAAGAACTCCTGCCAGGTGCATTGGTTGCAATAAAAAGGGCATCCAAATTATATTTTAAAAAGTGATTGATTCCAACATCAATTACCTTCTGGTATCGAGGATTCTCATCAGGGCCACCATCCACAGTAAAAATTACCACCGGTTTTACTTCGTTCTGAAACCTTGTGATACTTTCAAATCCGGGTAACTTCAAAAGTATTTCAAAGTCAAATGCATGTGAAAATGCTGTTGAAGAAGAGTGCTTACCGGATCTGATAGCTATAAAGGTTGGGCCTGAATATCCTACTGCAGTTGGATCACCATTTCCATTTTTTTTTAATTTCAATTCCAGCATAAACTGAAGGTATCAACTTATGTCTGGCAGCTACAACCCAATCATGATCAGGTAAACTTACTTGATACTCAACATGCATGACCAATGGAGATTGCTCCTTTGCTGCTGTTAAGCCAAGTGGCACTCGAGCCTTATCATCTTGGCTCAAGAAGCATACTTCATTTGGTCCAAGAATTGAAGCAATTTCTTCCAAATGATTAATAGTTACTCTGCAAAATTGCCCATCAACATGTTGAAAGTGTGCATCATTTTGAGCTTTCATGAGCTTGACTGGGACAGTGATAACATGCCGTTTCCCTTCTAAAGATGAACTGTATTTAGGAAGTAAGCGAACGTAAACGCCATTTCGACTTGTAATAAAGCCGATCTTATTTAATTCTTCAGTAAGCTCATCCAAAGTTTTGATACTTCTCAAAGAATCATCATTCATGTGATGCATAACCATGGATAGCTATATTAATAATAGCTTTTAACAACTCTGGCTGATCCAGTTCAACTCTTGGTCTACCTACTGTATCTCTCTTCTTTAAAACTTCTTTAGTTTTTGGATTCTTTTCACAAATTTCTTCTAGTTTTCTTTTTCTTTCATCTCTTGATTTTTTCTGTCGTTGTTGGTCAGATGTTTTTATTTTAAGCTCTCTTTCGAGTTCTCTTTTCTTTTTCTCGTTTTCTTTGAGTTTTTCAAGTTGTTCATTAGTAAGTTGTCCACAACTCTTTCTTTTATAAAGTCCTACTAAATCACTGTTTATTATATCTATTTTTTTTCTTAGTTCGTCTTGTACTTTTGTTTTTGGTTTATTGACAATATCTACAATGCAAGATATAGAAGATTGTTCTTTAGGAACACTAGTTGATTTCTCAGGAACTACACTTTGAACTTTTTTCTCCAAAGTAGTGATATTTGATACTCTTGATTGTTTTTCCAAAAAGCATAATAAAGTTCCTTTATTTTTCACTGCTAAAGCTTCATTTTCTTTAATGATGGAGGTCACTATTGATGGTAAATTCTGCATTTTTTTAATACGATTCCAAATTTTTACAGTTTCTTGCTGCACATCCTTTGGTTTCTTTGATGGTTTTGCCTTTAAGTATGACTTAAATAATGATTGAAATAGTTCATCTTTATCCATTCTGTAAATAAGAGGATAATTATTTTATATTTACATAAATGTAGATATTGTACAAATCAAGTCCATAATATTTAAAAGCCTTAAAAAGAAGAAGCTCTTATTATTTTCCTTATTTTAATTCCAATGAAAAGTACGATTTAAATACTAGATCCATTCACATATTTTATTATTTAACTCAAAAAAATTCAGTTATCATTTAGTACATGCAAGTATATATACCTGATTTTCTTGTTAAAAATATTCTAGTATTTGAATAAAACAGCAGTTTTTTAATTACATTCTGAAATACAAAAATAAATATTTAATTTTAAATTATAAACTAATATGTATATACTGATGTCTTGCCAATATTTTAATAGCGAGTTCTCTAAAATATTTTTTTTCTTGTCCAAATACGAAAAATAACTAAAAGCATTATTTTAGAAAAATTATTGTATAAATAATGTTTACAAAACATTCTCTTTGAAAAATTAACAAATGATTATTATTTTAGTTGTATTATAATTAAGAATGACTTAATTTCATGACTAAAACTTACCAAGACTTTTTACGGTAGGCAATTAAAAATAGTAACTAACATTCACATGACTTGGTTTTAGCCACTTTACTGTAAATGAATAGGATACAATAACAGTCAAGGAGACTAGAAAATAGAGGAGGACTAGAACACCAACACAATAACAACTTAAGCTGATAATTAAGTATACAGCTTATTATAATAGTTATTGGAGTTTTTCTGTGAGGTTTAGTTTTGCATTATATTTTTCAACTGTTATTTACAAGTTTCCACCAAAGGGCCAGTGGCAGGAAAGACAAGTAAAACAGAGAATAAATAAAAGTTAGTGAATGTCACTTCAAGAAAATTAAGGAAATAAAGCACAAGATCTTGGCAAAAATCTTTACTTATTTGTGAAATCACATTGTTTTACATATACTCCCCCCCCCCTTTTTCACAAAATGTCACATATTCCCAGACCCCCCCCTCCCCCTTAAGCGTGACATCATTTAAGGATGGCCCCTATGTATAAAAATCAGTGCATGACATATATCATACTGCATAAACAGAATACCTTTCACAGACTTAACATTAAACCTATTCCTTTCTTTTGTCCACTAACTTTGCATTAGTGAAAGTGCTCTTTCTACATTTGCATTGTGAGGTGGAATTGTGAAGAAAAACGGCAATTTTCAACAATTCTGAATGGCATTCAATATTTTTGGAATTACAAAAATATTTGGCCCACTTTTGATGTGCGAGCATGTTTTTAAAGTCTTCATTGTTAATTTGACCTTCAACAAATTTCTTGAGATTGTTCAATTGGTCAAAACACTTAACGTCATCAATTGGTACCCCTTTCTCGATCAAATAGCAAACAGAATATTCCACATCATTCCAATTTGGTACTCCACTAAGTGTCATCCACATAAAACACGAAATGGATTCCATAGGTTTAAGCCACTTATCCAGATATTCTATGCAATTACCATAGAGATTTTTTTGTATCACTACAAAATTTTTCACATTCATGATCAAGTCCTTCATAATGTTTTTTGGATAGGAGTTCCTTCACTTTCAAAGGCATGAAGTTGTGATCCATTCGTTCAGAGATAATTTCTTTCACTGAGACTAGGATATTTAATACTTCTGCAACTGAGTTACTTTCCCTTTCAATTTGTTGTATGTGTGAATGGAACACACTCATAAGTGATTGCATGAGCCAAAGGTAAATTTCACTAAATTCATTTTCAAAGAACCTTTTGATCACAATGGGAGGTCTTTCTTGGGACAGAAAAAGTGCTTTTAATGCTGGAAACATATGTATAAGTCTAGTAATGCCTGGAAATAATGACAGCCACCTCATTTTGCTGTGGGAAAGAAGCTGTCTATATTCAATCTCAACAAACTCGCAGTATTCCTTAAGCTCCTCAGTCCGGACTGTATAAATATGAAAATACTGGTAAATTTTAAAAATAATGTTCTCTATATCAACATCCAAAAGTTCTGTGGCACTGTGAAGACAATTGTTCAAAATATGTGCAGGGCAGCCCACTCCAATTAAGGTCTTATTCTGTAACAATTTCTTTAATTTTGCAAAGACATTATTTCCTTCATCATTTCGTCTGAGTCCTCCAAACACTGTATTGCAGTTGCCCCCAGTGAATGCAATGCATTTTTCATGCAAACAATTTTTTTCAAGAGTTTCTTTGACATAAGTAGAAATGGTATCTGCTGTCTCATTAGGCATTTTCTGTAATTCAATTAATCAAAATACTGAACCATTACTGGAAATATCTTTTCAGAACCATGATTACTTCCATCAGTTGAAACCCCACAGTATGCAATATTATTTTCTTTAAAATTTTTTTTGCTATTTCTGAATCAAAAAATGCATTTTTTAACATGACAGATGTGCAGTCCATCGATTTATAACTGCTATGATGTTTCACAGTATGAAAAGCAAAGGCACCCTCGGCAGCAGCTATATCGTATTCTGGTTTACTGACAGCTTTGGCAAAAAAATCTGTAACCTTTCCCAAAGAGGTCTCACCTCGAACTGCTTTCTTATGCTTGTCTGATTCTATGTGATGCTTTAAATCACCAGCCCCTTTATTAGCCACTGAAACATATGTCCACATTCTGCATGCTTTACACTCAGCTTCCCATTCATCTCGGCCAGATGAAAAACATGGAAATTTGTTTTTCATCTCTTCTGTGAATGTGCACTTCCGTTTAGGCATTTTTAAAGGAATGATAGTCTTCAATAATATTAATTTTCGTATCTGAAATAATCATAACCAATTTTATATTATAAATAATAAATCATAAAATCGTATTAAGTCTAGAACTATAAAAGTGAATAATAAATATTTTCGTATTTACAGTGAAGAACTGTGGTTTTAAACAAAGCTGGACTTCAGTACTAAATGTATTAGTGGCTGCACCATTGGTTGGTCTTCTGCCAAATATTCCGAAATTAGTCAACAGAACAGAACTATGGATCAATGCTGTTCTCAGTGGCTCAAGTCCACATTTCCATGTTGCTGTATTTTTCGAGAAAACAGGGTCCTGAAACACCTGGCAGGTTATACCTCTACAAATATCTATTCATATATGCGTGAATTCTGGAGTAAGCATAGCAATGCTTCGATGTAATGAAGTTGGCGTCATCAGGGTCTTCCACACCTAATTGCAGGGGACGGGCACTCGGATTGCAAAACGAGGACCGCCTTTGGATAGGCTTTCCAAAGCAAACCAGAGGCGATGGAGGGGAAGTAGAAAAGGAAGTAGGAGGGGAAGTAGGGAAAATAGGTTGCGCGCGCTTTCAAACGGTTTTGCGTGGTTTCAAGTGATTTCGACTGGTTTCACGTGATTTCGACCTTTCACATGATTTCGAGCGATTTAACGTCATTGCTAGCGCTTTCACGTGATTTCGCGCGGTTTCATGTGATTGCGAGTGCTTTCGTGTGGGCTTTTTTCATGTGAGCTTTTGTCATGGAACCCTTATGCTGTGTTATGTGTTGTTAGGTGTTAATAGTGTTACTCTGGTTCCAACGAGTAATTTGAATCAGCCTCTGTGAGCATCTGTGCACGTCTGTGAGCTTCTGTTTAGACTGACTGCCAGTTTTCTTCTTGTGAGATGAAAAGTGCGCTATGGTTTGCATTTCGTGTTGCGGCCCCAATTGTGGGAAGAAGATGGGTACTCGAGTTAGGTAAGTATTTTGGCATATAATTCATTTATTAATATTTAGAAATGCCTGAGTGTGAAATACGCGAGAGGATGTATATTTTTAAATGATAAATCCAGATGCCCTCATCACATTTTCGACTTAAATCGTCGATTCGTTGTTTGGTTGAAGCTGGTTGGGAATCCTAGGCTCCTGTCCATGGACCGAATGGCCATCTATATATATATATATATATATATATATATATATATATATATATATATGGTAAAATTGAAATGTTTATTTATGCAAATTTACTACTCTGTAAATAATTTGAAAATTTCAGCTTCCTAGCTCATACAGTAGTACCTACACAGTTATCCATTTGTTTAAACTTTAAGAATTTTTAACTGCCAAACAAATTAAAATATCAAAATTTGTATAATCCCTAATACGTTTGTTTAAGAATTCTACTTATAAAAAAAATTTCAACTTCGTGGCACATTCGGAAATACATAAACCTTGAAAATTTGTTTGAACAATTGCGAATTTTTAGCGGCCGCATTGTTGCACTTTTTCAAGATTTTCGTTTTTTTCTAGTCGGTTTTTCACAAAATCCTACCGAAGAAAAAAATTTCGAATCTCCAGCTCATCTGGAAGTGCCTAAACATTAGTATCCTCCTATATCTATATATATCCTCCTCTGTAAGAGTCGTCGATATATAATGATAACATATACATAGGAAGATGCTAATGTTTAGGTACTTCCAGATTAGCTGGAGATTAGAAATTTTTTTCTTAGGTAGGATTTTGTGCAAAACCGACTAAAAAAAACGAAAACTCTTTAGGAAAAACGGAAATCGCTGTGGTGATATCTTTAGAATTAAAAGAATATTCGTAATGATGAAATGTCTGTCTGAAAAATGAATGTTTTTTCAAGGTGAGATGAAATGCTTGCAGTATGCAAGCACCAACTACTAGTATGTTATATCCTCCTCCTCTGTAAGGAACGTCTATATATTAGGAGGATACTCATGTCCAGCCTAAACTACAAGAGCTAGAGAGCTGAAAGTTTTAGGTTTTGTAGATATGATGAAGAAACTTTCAGATAAAATGAGAGTTCACACCTAAGAGACATGAGTTCGACTCCATAAATTCCGAAGTTTGCGTTTTTTCCCATAAGAAAAGCATTGCGCCATATTTGTAAATTAATTATGGGCACTTGCCGGTAAGCTAGAAAAATGAAATTTTCAGTGTTGCTAGATGGCTGCAATATCTATTTGGAATTATTGTCACTTTTTCTTACAGTGTCCCGGGTTCGACTGCAGAGACCCCGGAATATCTCCTATAAGTTAGCATGGGAAAACGCAATCCAGTGTGTAGACCAATCTAATAAGTTTAGAAAGCTGAAATTTTGCAAGGTTATAGAACTTTTCTCATAACCAACTATAAAATCGAAAATTTTAAAATTGTAAATTTTAGGGGTTGTTTTAACCCCATTTGAACATTAAAGATTAATAATATTTTAGGTACTACGGATGAGCTAGGAAGCTGCAATTTTCAAATTATTTACAGAACAATGCATTTGCACAAATAAACATTTCAATCTCTCCATATATATATTGCGGCAACCGTTAAAAATGTTTAAATTTTTAACAATTAGAAAAATATTATTTTACTACTAGAAGTGCTACAACTTTAAAATTTGGCTGAAATGTGTAGCATTAGTACTTCATAATGGAGAAAGTGTAAAATATTTAAAATTGCAACATTTGGGGATTGTTTTAACCAATTATTTTTACATATGGGAAAAATGAAAATCGCTGCGTAGGTGAAATCTTTAGAATTAATAGAATATTTGTAATGATTAAATATCTGTCTGAAAAATTAATGTTTTTTCAAGGTGAGATGATATGCTTGCAGTATGCAATCACCTTCTACTAGTATGTTATATTCTCCTCCTCTGTAAGGAACGTCTATATATAATGATATCCTCCTCTGTAAGAGTCGTCGATATATAATGATAGAAGGATACTGATGTCTAGGCACTTTCAGATGAGCTGGAGATTCGAAATTTTTTCTCAGGTAGGATTTTGTGCAAAACCGACCAGAAAAAAAAGAAAATATTGAAAAAGTGCAACAATGCGGCCGGTAAAAATTCGCAATTGTTTAAACAAAATTTCAAGGTTTTTTGTATTTCTGCATGGGCTACGGAGCTGAAATTTTTTTCAGTGGTAGGATTTGTAAAAAAATGAAGTAGAGATTATACAAATTTTGATATTTTAATTTGTTTGGATGTTAAAAAGTTTTAAAGTTTAAAACAATAGGTTAATGTTTAGATACAACGGGGCGAGTTAGATAGATGAAATTTTTATGTTATTTAGAGTTTACTCAATATAAACGAATAAACATTTCTGTGTATCCATGAAATTGTTATTGCGGCCGTTAAAAATTATTTAATTTTCAACAATTAGATAAATGTTATTTCACTTCAAAATGTACAAATTTCAAATTTAGCAGAAATGTGTGGCATTATTAACCCAATGTGGGAAAAGTATAATATTGCTAAAATTGCAAAAATTAGCGATTGTTTTACTCCATTATTGTTCCATAAGGAAAAACGAAAATTGGTCACGAGGAGGAATCTTTTGAATTAAAGAATTATTTACCATGATGAAATATCTCTCTGAAAAATTAATATTTTTTCAAGATGAGATGAAATGCTTGCAGTATGCAAGCACCTTCTACCTGTATACAATAAGAGCAAGTATTGCTACTTTTGTAAAAGTCAAAAGAATTTTTATCAAACCTATTATAATAAAAGGCAGCGTTTGTCTTCCTGTCTTTATGTGTGTGGACAATATTACTCGAAATCCAAGAAACTTAGACTTAAAATTTGGGGCACTTACTATAGATGTGCAACTTAGTATATGTATACTCCTACTTGTTACGATTTTAAATACATACATTTCTCGAAATTTGTAGTGAAGAAGTCTTCAATACTTTAAATTTGATGTCCGTGAAGTTATATACGATATATCGATAGTCGGTGTGACCAACAAAGAAGTTTTTTTATTGCAAATTATGATATGCCATTAAGATGTTTAAAAACATTTACGTAATTTGAAAAACATCTTATTTTATCGTAATCAGAAATTTTAATGACACATAATGGTATAAAGAAGTGATAAATGATACTTTTGGCGTTCATGCTCATTCATCATCAATCAACTGCAGAGAATGGAACTGAATACGAGAAAAACAAGCAGTGTTGGATATCAGCAATAACAGGTAATGCACAGCAGATATTTATGAATAAATTTGTGTGCGTCACTAAAGCCTCCCAGTTGTCAATTTTTTTTAATTATAACATATCCGAAGAGCTAGCACAAACTATCAAATTACGCAATTAACTTTAGTTATTGTTTGTGAAGAAATGGAAGAGAGTAGAAAGCCAGAAATCATAGGTATTATTAAGCATAGAATTATACGTATTCTGATATATAATTTTATAACCTACAAATTACATATATCCATTGTTTCGTTGTCAATTACGGCCTTGCGCAAAATCTAGTTCACCCATCGTAGTTAATAATCGCAAACGAAAAAACTACGATAGGCAAGAGATCAAGATTGATAAAATTGATAGACAAATACTTTTCAGTAGTTTATATATACATTTCTGTGACCTAAAACTTAGCATAGCGTATTTAAAAAAACATTTCGGATACGCTACCTGCTGAAATGTACGCTCTAGGACGGGCTTAGCCAAGGATTACAAGAGAACTACGTAGAGTAGGTTATTTTCTTTCTCAAAGACAAGAACAACTAATAATTAACGTATAATGATATAAAAATTAAACATCTACTCCCCGCAGTTTTTTCGTAACAACGAGTTATCTAAAACTACAAAAATCTCGCGTGCTAGGCACCTTGACAAGAATATATTTTTTTCTGATAATATTAACAACATTAGCGAAATAAAATTTTTACAGATACTTAAATATAACATCTCACGTTTACTAAAATTGTTGCCAATGAGTTATGATGAGACAAAAAAAATTCAACGGAGATTTCTGATGCGCTACCGACGTCAGTCAAGTAACGGTAAAACACACAATCTGCAATTATGAAAAATCTACGAAATCCAGGTAATAGCCACTAGCAGCTCACGTGAAGAATTATAATTTACATATGATGATATGTAAGACTATTACCTACCCCTCTTAAATTTCTCATTATCAAAGGTTATCCGACCTTCTCGACGCGTCGCTCATACATCACTGTAAAACTAATAAAATATTTAAAATTTATAATACCATATTAGCATAACGGTATTTTTATATATGATAAATAACATACTAATACGTTCTAAGATGCAAACAAAATTGACGTACCAAAAAACAAATATTATAAAATACGATTTTTGGAAAAAACAACGAAATATGCTTGAAGATCACAAATTTGTATAAGCAGCAATCATGATAAACGTAAAGAGAGGGGGTAAACAAAATTACAGGCATAATTAAACATTACATGACAAGTTTGGAAACGTATACCATAATTACCTACCCCCACAAGATATCTCGCTGTATTGGGTTATTCAACCCTCGACGCGCCACGGTCTAATAATACTGTTCACAGTAATAACTAAGTATATTATTTTGTGTTTAACTTTTTTTTTCTACTTCCATTGAGAGATAACTTATTTCTGTACGTTCAAAGACACCAAAGCGTCGAATCGAAGACTTTATTTGAGATAAATACCAATTGACAGAAAAACTCAATGGCGTACGAAATTGATATTGACCACCCACATTAACCACTTTTGTCTAAATTGCACGATGTCAATTTGAACCTGAAACGTTTAAAACAACGCTTAATCGGAAATCTCCACAGTAAGTTCGGCCGCTCCCGAAGATGAAAAATCAACCATATCCGCCAAACCAAGAGAGGTAGCTTATTACGGTAAAATATTAATAATTACACTTGACGTTCGGCAATGAAAACTAAATTCACCTACCTCCCGCTGTTTTTCAGATATTTTGATTTTTAAAAGAACGCCAAAATCGCGAAAAAACGTAAACGAGTAACTCGAAAAAATTTTCGAGCACAAAGACGAAAGATAGAAAATTGGCGTTAACCCTGCCCAATAAATGTTAAATTGCCTGTAATCCTATGTATGTTTCAACAAGCTACCCCTCCCAAAAATGTTTTTCCAATAAGGGTTTCGGATGCTCAACGGGCCCCTCCCGAGTGCAGGCCCGGGCCGACCCTACGATAGTTCAAAATTTTGGGGAAGGTAGGTGTTTGTCAATACATGTATCTTATAGAAAATTAAATTACGCGTTCATTATTGTATGTTGATATTTCTGAAATTGCGTCGTTTGTCAGATACGTTGATTTTTCCAAAAAACAATGGAAAAAGCGCGCTCCCATTTTTAAGACAAAATTTTTTATCTTTTTAATTAAACAATGTAGGAAGTTTAGTTTCATCTAAACAGCATTTCATGGTATAGTTAATTTGTCGATATTGTTTATCGTCACCTATCCTATCGATAAGTATTTTAACCTGCGATGACTGATGGGCTACCGTCCCCGGTGGGGCGTCGACGCCACACGTCGTAGCCTATTGTGCAATTACCACGTGGGGTAGGTTATAGCAGGTGATTGTGTTAACTGCGCATTATAATTACGTAATAAAAGATGTAATTCATTTTAACCTACCCCCCGCAGTTTTTGAGATAAGTGGGCTTCCTCAAAAATGGCGAAAGCGCGCTCGATTTTTTCCTCGAAAATCATCGTTTTTTTTCCGTAATAAAAAAAACAAACTACAAAAACAGCGAATTTAGCTGTAAATACCTGTTATTACCTTAGTGCTTTTAAGTAGTCGAAACTTCCTTATGTTCTGGAAAAGAATATTTTTGCGGGGTTCATCCGGTTCGGCCCGACATTCATCAAAACGGTAAATGACCAATTGAGAAAAAACCACGGGGGGTAGCTGTCTGCAAATAGTAGTTATATATAGAGTATTAAATTATGCGTAAATTAATGCTTTTTTCTAACGCCTACCCCCCGTAGTTCTTACGGCATATGAGGTTCCATGAGGTGTTTTTTTCAAATATCCCGCGCCGGTAATGTAAAAATTAAATTACTACATAACTCGACAGGACCACTCGTAATTTTCTCATCCTCTATCGAGACTATAATTTTAAGTTTTTTTTATATTCTGTAACCGTCTATTGTTTTGGCATCGTTTTAAGTTACTTGCCAACTCGATGAAATATTTTTGCGAGGTTTCTATTGTTCGCCGTCAGTCGGACTCAAATTTTCTTAAAGCCCTAATACGACTGCAGAATAACTACTATCGGTAGATGGTTAAAAATACATTTGATACATAGATTCCTTAATCACGCTTTAAGTTGATTATTTTACTAACACCTATTTTACTTCCTAAAATTTTCAGGGTTTTCCGAAAAAAACTGATGCAGCACAAAATTTTCTCTATTATAATTTTTATTGGATAAAGCTCCACGGATCGAATTATTTTATTATTGTTAATTTATACAACTCATGGGATAGGGAATTTATTTATTAAAAAAAAAATGTGTAAGAATTAATTTTCTAATTAAATTATTACTAAACCTTACGATGACAGCAGTAATTATATTAGGAAGATTATGTAATTATGTAATCCATTGCTATAATTACTTACAATAATTATACGATATTGTCTGTAATAGCCATCTGTCTTGAGAAATTAGAATTACTAAGACCCAAAAATCTTACGTTTAGTTATGATCCGCTATCTTGCATCTAAAATTTGAACTTGTGGACGCGAGATTCTACTGGATATTACTGACAATAGTGGTTTATTCACAAACAAGATAAAACACAAACAAAGTACGTCGCTCAGTATAGCGGCAAAGAAAACACGGCGAGGGCAGCGCGACGACGGGCGAGAAAGCTGATGCCACACGATAAGATCTGGCCGGTAGATTCGCGCCAACTGGTGATCTCGCTTTTTCTTTTCGTCGCCCGGAAATCCTCCGCCTAGTGGGCTCTGGCGGCGGAAGCGTTAACTTGTAGACAAGTAAACATTGTCAGCCGCCACAAACTAAATGTAAATTCAGGAGATTCGACCACTGTCACCCTCTTGCGCCAGGATCTCATACTAAATGAATTAGTATTAACGTACATATTTATATTCGTGATTTTCGTCCAAGCGATTTGTTTGCAGAAATATGTTATATCTAGTAAAAGTAAATCAGACGCAGGAAAGCATTCACAATACATCCATATGTAACAAATTGTGATTTGACTTATGTCGGTGAGATTCAGTTGCAGGTAAATTCTTCAACGGAATAGTTTTATTCTAATCTTTTATGAGGTACTCTCCGAGTTTCTGTTGGAAGTTTTTTATTGGCTTCCTTTTTTATGAGTAGCAGATAGCGTATTATAAAATACTAATCCAGTATTGCTGTACTTAACGCACATTTTTAGTAATAGATGACATCCATCTTATTTGGGGCCAGTGTTGTCATGGACATCGGTATTGCATTTTAATTGTGAAAGTTAATATTATTTTTATATATAGAATAAAGTAAAACATATATAAACAGAGAATAGAATTGGAAGGTTTGTATACAAGTTACGACAACTATCACGCTATTTAGCCTTGGCTAGAATTCTCACCGCCCTCTTCTGCAGCTTGTATATCCGAAGAGAATGGTGGGAGCGATTCCAGACCGTAATGCCATATTCATTATGGCAGTAAATGTAAGCATAGTACACAAAAATTGCAGTGTGCCGGTTGGTTGTCTGCATCAATCGTATAAGAAGGAAACAGCCTGCACTTACTCCAAATTTTGAATCCCATAGTATACGAGTTTTTGTAGTAGGGTCTAGTGGAAGACACAGTCGAAGGCTTTGGAAAGGTCACATGCAGTTAGGGCACTGGAACATTTCTCTTTGAAAGCGTTTAGAATTTTATTGATAACATGGTCAACAGCTAAAGATGTGGATTTACCCATATGAAAGCCAAATTGGGAAGGTGTAAAGATGTTATTAGTTTTAAAATGTACATATATATAATTGACTTTTAATTGTGGTTTCAAAAACGTTGCCTGTGATAGGGACAATGGAGACGGGATGATAGTTACAGGGTAACTCCTTATCCCCGTTTTTGTAGACGGGCACAGTTTAAGCATATTTAAGGGCACTGGGGAAAGTGCCAGGTTATAAACAAGAATTGAATATTATTGCTAGGGGCTCAGAGATATTTCATTGACCTCTTTGATTAGATAATTGGACAAACCATAAATATCTGCACTTGGACCTTTTAAAATTGTTGATAATTTTTCCAATTGAAAATGGCTCTGCAGTTCTGGAGCATGTCATGTCTTTTATAGTGGGCTTCTAATATTGGAAATGATATTTTCTACAGAATGTATAACATTTGTTTAGATCACCGGGAGTGAAAGGCATTACAGATGTAGTATAAACAGGACCCACTTCTCCTTTAATCACCATCCAAGCTGCTTTACACTCATTCACAGACCTGAATGAAATCATTTATTTTTAGTAAGTTTTATTTTGTTGTATTTTTGTCTAATTTTATTGCAAACAATTTTATCTGATTCATTAATGGTCATCTAATAACTTTTATGTGAACTGATCAACTCCTTTCAAAGATTAAATAACTCGGGAGTAAACAATTTATTTTTAAATTTCGTATTATAAGTATGATTCATTAATTTCTTAGGGAAAGTGTTCAAACATACTAATAAATACTTCAAAAAAGATTGATTTCCCTCTTTGATAGTAAGCAAACTGTATCAGTTGACCTTAGCAAGAATTTGAAATTGTTTATTCCTACAGAAGTGATAGGCCTCATGAGAATGGAGTGGGAATTGCTCAATCTACTATTACTGGTTGTAGTTTTAACATGGAATTCTAATGCTGAATGGTTAGGTAGACATGAGTATATTACTTCAAATTTATATAATTCTTTTGGAAAGTAGGTTATAACATTATCCAGACAAGATTTTAGTCTAGTAGGCTCATGATTAGCACAGTGCATATCAAAGAACATAAAGAGAGCTAAAATTTATTAATGCCTTCTCTTGAACTTAAGTAAAATTATCAATCATTAGCAGTGCAGGCCTTCAATAAGTAGGGGGCTGATGCCATTTCCTGTTTGGACCCCCAAGATTAATATTAATTTTTAGTAAAATTCTTTAATGCATGATTCACTAAAAGTTTTTTATTTATTTAATCGTAAAGTGATGTAACCATTTACAAGAATATACAAAACATTTAAATAGCACATACAAAATAAAATATAGTAAGATAGATATTACATTAAAATGAAATGCATGCATACCTTAAATATATGCTTACAAAACAGTAATCAGCATTCTGAATTAATTTAAATACATAATTATTCAAATAACTCGTAACATATCTATATGTACAGTTAAAAATATCCAAAGAGATATATTTATTCAGTCTGCATCAACCTATTGATTGGGGAATTAGCGCCATAATTTGTTCTATTATATATTTTAAAGAATAAATCATTCTGTCGTGTATTATATGACACAAAATGAAAATCTATCATACTCAATAAATTCTTACCATCTCATTGAGATGGTAGGATGCAGTGAAAACAAAGTATCCCAGTACAAAAAGTGAATTTTTCTTCATTAATTTTAAATTGACAATTTAAAGTTTGATATTTTACATGAAAAAATTTTTTTTGGAGCCCCTGGTATGCGCCAAGTGCAACTACCCTTAAATTGCCAAAGCAGTTTTTATGCTGAAGTAGTTAAGAATAGATATGAATTAATCACCCGAAAAAATAAGAATATCTTCATCTTATTGAGATGGTAGGACGCATATGTCCTCTTTCTCTCACTATAACTTAGAAATCTTAAGGGAGCTTACATTTTTAGGAATCCATATCACTTATCTAATGAAAAATATGAAACTGCTATAGAAATTTTATTTGTTAAAAAATTGTGACATGTATCTAGTGGTAGCAATTAACATTGAGGAACACTTCATGCTTTAATAATGTTTAATGTTACTAGAAAAAACACATGATGCTGAGACAATCAGTCGCAATAATGGAATTCTCATCAGGAAGAAGTCATGGAACTCTGAATAAGATTGATTTTTTCAGGCTTTCTGCAATGATGCGGGTTGGAGGAAGAGCAGCTGAAACTTCCCCTAGTTGAGCTACATCGATGATGGACATTCCTTTTCCTCGAAATGCTCGTAATATGACCTGGGAATTATTTAAAAAATACAAGATTACAAATAAGGCAACTATGAAGAAATGTGATAATACCAAGGAGATCACTAGAATGACAATCTCCAGTTTAGAATAATCTTCAACTTGCTTTTCTCCAGCAAAAATATAAGTCCAAAATTTTGTGAACCCTATAAATACATATTATGGAAAATGTGAAAAAAATAATTATATTCTCTGATGAACAAGCGATGAAGGAAGGCTGATCGATTAAGTAAAATGAAGTTGGCTAATAAAATAATAACATTTCAAAGCTGTGCAATTATTTATTTTAAATGAATGTATAACGTTTCATGTAATACAGGTCAAATATATCAATTCTGTAAGTAATGATAGGTACCCACTGCTTTAGCCAGGTATTTAATTTGGAAGAATTTCAGATACCTGTTACACCCTCTCGCCACGCTGAGGCAGCAGTTAGGATTTGAGAGGGAACATGCAGTTATGTTTCATGCCATGCAGTTTAAATTACTATCAAACTTTATGCTACCTTACAGTAGTCTTTAACTGAAAATACTCTTAGCATGCTCAAATAACAAACCCGCTACCTTCTTCGCAGCCTCGGGGGTGTAGTGGACACCCGAGGCGTTGAGGGATACCCGACATGAGTCAAGGGCCGGCATCAGGTCAACATAGTCAACTCCTTGAGACTTACATAGGTCCCGCAGTCTACCGTTCAATCCCACTACCCGGCACCAGACCATAGTTCCACAATCCGTGCGTGGGACAATGCTGGAAATGCTAAGACGTAGATCCGCCCCCGAATCCTCACGGACACGGGACACCTCGGATATCAAGTTCTCGAAAGAGCTGATAATTTCCTCTGACCCGCGTCTAGAGGCGTCGTTGGTACCCACATGTGCAACGGCATTCAACGAAGAGCAACCCGTCCCCTCGTCACCTGGGGTATCGTGCCTCCAGGTATACACTTGGAGAACACCCTCTTCTGAATACCCTCCAGGCGGGCCCGTAACATCAAAGGTGCCATCAAACGCCGGACATTCGAGCCTCCTATCAATAACAGACCCCTCTTCTCCCGGCCCACCTTGGGACCGGCCTCCGCCGATGAAGAGCTAGGTATTAATAAAGAGAGAAACTACAAGCAGAGCTAAGGCGTTTACATTCAGTAAATAATAACATGGGTCACATTTAAGTCCCAAAAAAAACCCGAATAGAATCGACCACCTAGCCCGAGAGAGACACTCCTCCGGCCAACCTACCTCTCTGTCCGCCGAGTGCCGTGCACATGGGTCCCTTTCTCACGAGACTGCTTCAGTTTTGGAAGCCCTGATCGCACAACTCTTTTAAAATCATTCGTTTTGATTATTCGCTAAATCATTCTTTAAGATTATTCCGTAAAATCATTCGATAGGAAAGTATTAAAATTCTTTGTTTTTAAGACAATTCGTTTTCCTGGATGTTTTAAAAATATCTCAAAAAAGAAGTTAAGTATATTGAACTTGGTAATTGTTGAACGCATATGTCTAGTTAGACAAGAAATTTTTATTAATACTGAGGTATTACAAAAAAACAGTTTTATGAAGTTAAGTAATCTTCGCTTAAATGTATTTAGAATCATTTTTCACAAAATATTCAGTAAGGAGGAAAATATTTGTTTGCTATATACCTTGCCTTGTCCTATACAATATTATAATTGTCTTTTGGACCAATACAAATTCTATTTATGTGCGTCTTTCCCCATATGCAAGTGAATTTTTCGTTTTCTCTTGATATCTGTTTTATTTCGTTTTATCTCAACATATTTCGCGACGAAAATGAAAGAGTAAAATTTGTTAAATGTTTTTATTAACTGTTTATGTTTAGACTAGCTTATTATTGTTGTTATATGGTCTAATGAATGCCTATTGAATTTCGATGGCGAGGTGATTATCTTCATTCATTTTATGGGAGATTCATATAGCCCTAACAGATGTCAATCTAAAAATATATACCTACTTTAGAGAAAATAGCGTTTACCGACTCTGCAAATCTTCTGATTTGTTATTGATCTTTAGGAAATTTGTTTGTTTTGAATGAATAAATTCATTTGTTGAGCCCAATGATACTTAACCCAATACCTTATACGCTGATGTTCTTAATTTGTAAGCCATACGTGGTAACCCTTTCACAATTCCCTTTTTTCTGGGCAAACATATTTTTAACATTTGAAATTCAAAGATTTAATTTTGTCGACTATAGACATCAAGCACCAACATTGTCTTCCCTGGTTCAAAGGGTTACTCGAGTTGCTTTTTCATTTCCCCTTCTTCATTTGTTTAGCGCGTTGGTTCCAGACGACGCGACACACGGTGATCTCCCCCCCCCCCGCAGCTTTTGACCCGCAAGCGGGTCACCTCCCCAAAGTCCTTAAGTTAGGATCTTGCCTGGGGACTTGGGGTGAGAGAAACAGACCCAACCTTTGTATAAAAAACGTCAACATCTCGAGTGGGCGAGGGTCTCTCTATGTAAACTGCTGTTCAGAAAGATATTATAGGAACACGAATTCTTAAGCGGAAAATACACCACTGGGTTCCATGAAGAAATATTTTTTTACTATTTCATTAGAAATGATTTGTACTGTGCAGTAAATATTTTCATTTTACATTGATTCTTATTCAATGTATCTCATATAGTGCAATAATAAGATTTGGCCATGAACGTAACTGAAATTCGAACCTTTGGAACAAAAAATATTAAAGAATAACTTGTAATTCAATGAAATCCTCTACTGCACGAAAAAAAGTCCATAAAGACGTTTCACATGTTTTACTGGCAAAAGGGATTCAAAACGTGTTTTTAAGCATAAAAAGGCAAGTTTTTTCAATTGGATGTAAAAAAATATTTTTTGAGATTTCCGAAAGATTTTTTAATTTCCGCATGCATTTGGATATAAAGAATATGACAATTAATTTCACATAATTTTAGTTATAAAATGAATGTTTTCAAATGATTTAGCAAGATACTACCTACGTCAATATCAGACGAAATGTCCTTTCCGGATGAATAATCGGTAATAACGGAGATTTAAGTAACTTACTAATATAATTCGGAATATTCCCAACTACTGATATCAATCGAATGATCATTAACTACTACAATCATCCGAATGATTCTTAAATACTAATATCATTCGAATGATTCTTAACTACTAAATCATTCGAATGATTCTTAACTACTACTTTCTACCAAGATATCCCTTACCGAGAGATTACTAACGAATGATATGAGCATAATCGAATGAATCGAATGATATGTCATTATGATCTCTCGATTATGCCCATCACTAGTTATAACCCCCAACCCCCCTCCCAGTATGAGAGAGAGAAACGTCTGCGCGTAACCTAGGTCTTTACAAATAAGCCACTTCGATGATGTCTTGCTGCTATTTCTTGAGCGGAAATGATTTCGGGTAGCAGGGAAAATATTCTCGTGTCGCTCTAAAGAAGTTACTCTGAAGAAAACTGCATTGTGCAGAGACAATTTTGTGTTTTGTAGTGTTAATTTTTAGAAATTAAATAATCATGGCATCGACGAGTAGGAAAAGGTCAAGCGAACCAAGTAAGGAAATTGAGACGGAAGCGTTGATGAAAAGTGATTCAGACGATAGTATTACCTAAAAAACTTCTATTTTTTTATTACGCGTACATTCCGATACATACAACGTCATATCTCCGCTGCTACAGAACGGAGCAGGACAATTTTCATCATGTAACTTCTGTAATGATGAAGAATGACTACTGTATAACTCATAATTTTATAAGCTATATGAAATGTCTTTAAACAATATGCGAAACGGGAAATTTATTTCAAATTTTTAGACAAGGCATGAAAAAGTTGACCTGCGAGAAAATTTTTCCCTATTTGGTTTAGGGAGGTTCGTCCATCGAATGAAATGTTTATAAAAGCTGAAATATTTCCTTGAAAAGGATTGCATGTCAATAAGGTTAACCGGGGAAGCAAATAACATTTAATTGAAAGAAAAATAATGGCAAAATGGTACATCAAACTGTTCAAGAGACACTCACTGAATGCCGCAGTTTTAAAGTCATTAATTATATATGTATAGTGAAAATACCGGGGAAAAAGTGGACCATTTGTCATACCGAATTCTGTTAACGGAAGGAATCTTTGCCAAATATGCAATTGCAGCGAAAGGAAATGTGCCTGGTCGACAATCAACAGATAACACTGTTCCGAGACTCAAAGAAAGACATTAGAGAAGTACAGCCGACGGGGAGGAAATCGAGGCCACAAAGGAGATGTGTTGCGTGCACTAATCATGGAAAAAAGAAGGATACGGTGTACCTACTGTTGCAGAGAGCGTGACGTTCAATTGTGTTTGGATGCTTCTTGAATTATCACGCAAAATTGGACTATTAAGGTAATTAAAATAATTTGCTATTCTATGTAGTTTCACGTTAATGTCAAGAATATTTCTAACTAAATAACTCAGTGTTTCCCTTTGTCCCAGATGGCGACATTCAAAAGCCCTGCTAATGCTAAGACGAACTTCACATCAGCACTAAGGCATCGTGAGAAAAGTAGTACGTGCCAGATATTTCATTCTCGTTCTCAGACATCCTATCCATGCGATGTTATTCGTAAACAGTTCTCGAATGTCAAACCATCTGTGTTTGGAAGAGATAAAGAAAGTGGGGAGGGGAACTCACCAACTGCGTCGTAAGGAGAACAAAGCGGATAGTCGAATGCTTACCGATAACTTCATTATTATTTGAATGTAGTTGAATTGCGTCGAAACTATTCTAACACTAAAAACTGTGATTAAAAGTTAAATATTTTTGTGATATATACTGTTATTCTTTTTTCTGCGATAACGAATAAACCTACTGAACTATAATTGTGAAAAATAAGTTATAAATAACGCACTAAGGCATTGATATTCCGAAAATTTAACGTAAATACGATCATTAAGTAAAAAGTTATAAATGTCTATAATGGATTATATCTGAATCGACCTATTCAATTGAATACTCTCCGGCCGTAAGGTATGATTGTCTTATGGGATATTGATATGGAAGAATGGGGTCAAACGTAACCACTAAACAAGATGAAAAATTATATTCCATAAATGGAATACAGGTATACCTCGCGATACGCTTTTTTCGGTTTTACGCTCATTACACTTTCTGACTCTACCTCTCGATACGCTCACTTGATTCAGACATACGCTCTTACAAAACCCGGAGAACGAAGAGCTTTTCTTTGCCCATTCAAAAGGTCTCAACGCCAGCAATGAAAATCAACTTTGTTTCATTATATACGAACTACTTTTTAATTGTTTTAATATTCACTTATTCATCTTATGTACATACAATATTGCACCGGGGAAGTAATGTAATCGACGAGTTTCTTTTTATGTCCAAGGTAGTGTTTCGGCGGACTAGAGCCAGTTTTCAGTCCGAGCTCGTGGTGGTGACGCATTAAATTTGTGCTCGAGTTTTCACCGTTATAAGTTTGAAATATCGCAAGCGAAAAAATTAAAGCGAAGTATTTCTCTTAATTAACCCTAGAACTACCAAGCGATTTTAACTACCATGGACTACCAAGGGCCTCAGAGGTCCACCATCTAAAATACAATAAAAATTCATAGTAATGTTTCGAACCTATTGTTATATTTTTTTTAATCATAGGATTACAACTATACAATTTTAGTAATTAATTTGAAATTATATGTATATAAACACAAATATTTATATTATGACAATTCTTTTACATTCTTCCTCGTTGTTTTCAAGATCAGACTAATATTGCAGTAAGATTGTATTTACAGAAATAATAATAAATTGAGTAGAAAAATGATTTAATCTGATTCATCTGACACAACAGTTTAGGGTTGCCAACTTTTTGTGTCTCCAAAGATGGACATCTTAAAGTTTTAAGAATGGAAAATACATAGTGATAAGGTAAAAGGGTAGGGAGAGAGGAGGTGGTTCTTTGGGTGATTTATATACAGACGATTTGTCAGATTTACCGAGTGGGGACAATGAAGAAATTTACAGTCGTGAGAAAGAAAGTGATGATAGTGTTTTTTTCGATGTGAGAAAAAGAAAAGCTCCTCGTGTAATAAGTGATAGTGAATCTGAAATAGGTGAAGTTGAGGAAAATTTAGCTAGCGCGGGTGATACCGTTTGGAGAAAAACGATACGGAAATAAATTTGGAGGAACTTTTATTTGAGTACTTATTTGAGAATTCTGCATTGGTCATTACAGTGGGAGAAAATAAGAAAGATACGTCTATGCAGATGATTCCATGTTGCAAAATTGTGATGAACTCATATCCGATAATACCAATACAAGTGATATAATAACAATTAGGTAGTAACGATCCAGCCATATGGCCTAAAATCATATATGATGAATTTAGAATAAAGTTTATAAACCTAGGACCACAACAAATTACAGATATAAATTTTCCTAAAAATGACGCTATTGACAACAGGAAGTACTTAGCTAGTTATAATAAACATACATTAAAAACAGGAAGACAATATCGCGAACATGATTAATTTATTCAGTGAGCTCAGATGGTGTTTACTGCTTCTGCTGCATATTGTTTAATAACTCCTATAACATTGTTAATATTCGAGAAAGTAAAACACGCATTCGCCATCATCTTTCTAATAGATCACAAAATAGATTTTTACAAGATCTTAGTGAAGAAGTAGCTAAAAAAAATTTAAATCATGTTAAAAAGACAAAATATTAGTTTACAAATGGATTGCACACCAGATGTTTCTCATAAAGAACATACATCAACGCAATTGTCTCAGAATCTAATAGTTTACTAAAGCAGATTCAAACATTGCCGTTTATCATTTTTATAATTGTATGGTGTGGACTGGGTAGAATCTACCACAAATAAATAAATAAGAATATTGTGTACCTGCGATTAGAAATAAGTTATATAATTATATTATATTCAAACTGTACCTTACAAACAGTAATAAAAATTGCCATTCTTTATTGTGATCTTTGTTGTTTCAAAATAGGAATTTGGAATTACAGATAATTTCATTTTTTATTTACTAATAATTTTTTTTAAACAAATCAAGTAAAAAACTATAGGTATACAAAAAATTGGGGCAGGAGGGGGGGGCCTAAAAAGAAGCCTTGCATCCGGGCCCCAAGATATCATTACACAGCCCTGCACAGGACTGCCAGTGAAGAAGCCTAAGTGCATTGTAAGATACAATCAGTGTATGAAAGGAGTAGATAGGGCTGACATGTATTTGTCCTATTATACAATATTGAGGAAAACAATTAAATGGTCCAAAAAGGTTGTGTTATGGCTTATAAATTGTGCTCTTTTCAATTCATTTAGAGTGTATAAAACTTTGAATAACTCCAGTAAAATTAGATTCAAAAGTTTTTTACTTGACATTGCGAAACATTGGGCGAGTAGTAGGGAAGAATTGGGTGTCTTCGAATGACGAAGTTGAAGAGACTGAAAAGCCTACTAAGCACGCTGCGAAAAAAGAACATCCAGAGAGACTTTTAGATAGCTTAAGCAAACATCATCTGATTGTATGAAAGGGGAAGAAAAAATATCCTTCGAGGGCCTGCAAAGTGTGCGCAGCAAACAAAGAGAGGAAAGAGACGCGGTATGTTTGTTCATTCTGCGGTGTCCCGTTGCACAAGTGGAAATGCTTCCTGCATTATCACATCAGCAAAAAGTATTAACATCATTGGTGAGTATTCAAGATTTCATCTTGGGAAAATATGTTTCTAAAAACGAGAACTTTTAAAGCATTCCCATTATTTCGTTTTCGTTGAAATGGAACCATTTAAATAATGCAGCGCAGAAGCGAGGTTTCTCCTGTTGAGTCCATGCGCATTTTGTCTGTTTGTTTGTGTTTGTTTGTTTGTTCTACGATAACTGCCGTCTCGGTTGTCTGATTTTTACCAAACTTCGTGTGCATATCTATACTATATTGACGCTTTTTACTTATGATAAGTGATTAACACACACACACGCACACAGACACATATATATCATTATATATAGACGTTTCTTACAGAGGAGGATATAACATACTAGTAGTTGGTGCTTGCATTCTGCAAGCATTTAATCTCACCTTCAAAAGCAATCCTTTTTCAGACAGACAATAAATAGTCTTTTAATTCAAAATATTTCACCTCCGCAGCGATTTTCGTTTTTCCCACATGCAAAAATAATAGTTTAAAACAATACCCAAATGTTGCAATTTTAAATTTTTTCACTAACTTCATTATGGGGTACTAATGTTACACATTTTAGCCAAATTTTAAAGTTGTTGCACTTCTAGAAGTAAAATAATATTATTCAAATTGTTTAAATATAAATAATTTTTAACGGCCGCCGCAATTCATATATGGTAAAATTGAAATGTTTATTTGTGCAAGTTTACTACTCTATAAAAAATTTTAAAATTTCAGCTTCCTAGCTTATATCATAATGTCCCAACTGTTATCTATTTGTTTTAAATTTAAGAATTTTTAACTGCCAAACAAATTAAAATATTAAAATTTGTAAATTCCCTATTTCGTTATTTTAGGAATTCTACTTACAAAAAAATTTCAACTCCGTAGCACATTCGGAAATACATAAACCTTGAAAATTTGTTTAAACAATTGCGAATTTTTAGCGCCCGCATTGATGCACTTTTACAAAATTTTCGTTTTTTCTAGTCGGTTTTGCACAAACCCTACCTAAGAAAAAAATTTCGAATCTCCAGCACATCTGGAAGTGCCTAAACATTAGTATCCTCCTGTTATATGTAATTGTAATTGTAATGCTTTGTGTATGCAATTTTTATGGAATTAAAAATAAATAATAATAATCATTATATATCGACGACTCTTACAGAGGAGGATATAACTTACTAGTAGTTGGTGCTTGCATACTGCAAGCATTTCATCTCACCTTGAAAAAACACTCATTTTTCCGACATATATTTCATCATTACAAATATTCTTTTAATTCTAAATATTTAACCTCCGCAGCGATTTTCGTTTTTCCCACATGTAAAAATAATAGTTTAAAACAATCCCCAAATGTTGCAATTTTTAACATTTTACACTATCTCCATTATGGGGTACTAATGCTACACATTTTAGCCAAATTTTAAAGTTGTAGTATTTCTAGAAGTATAATAATATTTTTCTAATTGTTTAAAATTAAATAATTTTTAACGGCCGCCACAATTCATATATGGTAAAATTGAAATGTTTATTTGTTCAAATTTACTATTCTCTAAATAATTTGAAAATTTCAGCTTCCTAGCTCATCCCGTAGTACCTAAACAGTTATCTATTTGTTTAAACTTTAAGAATTTCTTACTGCCAAACAAATTAAAATATCAAAATTTGTATTATCCCTATTACGTTTTTTAAGGAATTCCACTTACAAAATAAATTTCAACTCCGTAGCACATTCGGAAATACATAAACCATGAAAATTTGTTTAAACAATTGCGAATTTTTAGCGTCCGCATTGTTGCACTTTTTCTAGATTTTCGTTTTTTCTAGTCGGTTTTGTACCAAATTCTACCTAAGAAATAAATTTCGAATCTCCAGCACATCTGGAAGTGCCTAAACATTAGTATCCTCCTGTTATGTTATCATTATATATCGACGACTCTTACAGAGGAGGATATAACATACTAGTAGTTGGTGCTTGCATACTGCAAGCATTTCATATAACCTTGAAAAAACAATCAATTTTCAGACAGACATTTCATCATTACAGATATTCTTTCAATTCCAAAGATTTCACCTCCGCAGCAATTTCCGTTTTTCCCACATGTAAAAATAATCGTTGAAAACAATCTCCAAATGTCGCAATTTTAAAAATTTTACACTTTCTTCATTATAAGGTTATAATGCTACACATTTTAGCCAAAGTTTTAAGTTGTAGCATTTCTAGAAATAAAATAATATTTTTCTAATTGTTTAAATTTAAATAATTTTTAACGGCCGCCACATTTCATATATGGTAAAATTGAAATGTTTATTTGTGCAAATTCACTGCTCTGTAAATAATCTGAAAATTTCAGCTTCCTAGCTCATCCCGTAGTACCTAAACAGTTATCCATTTGTTTAAAATTTAATAATTTTTAACAGCCAAACAAATTAAAATATCAAAATTTGTAAATTCCCTATTTCGTTATTTTAGGAATTCTACTTACAAAAAAATTTCAACTCCGTAGCACATTCGGAAATACATAAACCTTGAAAATTTGTTTAAACAATTGCGAATTTTTAGCGCCCGCATTGATGCACTTTTACAAAATTTTCGTTTTTTCTAGTCGGTTTTGCACAAACCCTACCTAAGAAAAAAATTTCGAATCTCCAGCACATCTGGAAGTGCAATTCCCGGTCATAGCAGACTTTTTTCTCGTTTCAAAAATTGTTCCAAATAGATAACTGTTTAGACATTACGGGATTAGCTAGGAAGCTGAAATTTTGAAGGTATGTACACAGTGATGCATTTGAACAAATAAACATTTGAATCTCTTCATAAACATATTGCGGCGGCCGTTAAAAATGTTTAAAATTTAAACAATTGGAAAAATATTATTTCACTTCTAGAAGTACTACAACTTTAAAATTAGGCAGAAATGTGTAGCATTAGTACCTCATAATAGAGAATGTGTAAAATTCCTAAAAGTTCCACGTTTGGGGTTTGTTTTAATCTATTATTTTTACATAAGGGAAAAACGAAAATCTCCGCGAGGGTGAAACCTTTTGAATAAAAAATTATTTGTAATCATGAAATATGAAAAATTAATGGTTTTTTGTTGAGATGATATGCTTGCAGAATGCAAGTACCAACTACTAGTATGTTATATCCTCCTCCTCTGTAAGAGTCGTCGATATATAATGATAACATATATATAGGAAGATAAAAATGTTTAGGCACTTTCAGATGAGCTGGAGATTCGAAATTTTTTTCTTAGGTAGGATTTTGTGAAAAACCGACTAGAAAAAAACGAAAATCTTGAAAAAGTGCAACAATGCGGCCGCTAAAAATTCGCAATTGTTCAAACAAATTTTCAAGGTTTATGTATTTCCGAATGTGCCACGAAGTTGAAATTTTTTTTATAAGTAGAATTCTTAAACAAACGTATTAGGGATTATACAAATTTTGATATTTTAATTTGTTTGGCAGTTAAAAAGTCTTAAAGTTTAAACAAATGGATAACTGATTAGGTACTACGGGATGAGCTAGGAAGCTGAAATTTTCAAATTATTTACAGAGTAGTGAATTTGCACAAATAAACATTTCAGTATTACCAGATATGAATTGCGGCGGCCGTTAAAAATTATTAAAATTTAAACAATTAGAAAAATATTATTTTACTTCTAGAAGTGCTACAACTTTAAAATTTGGCTAAAATGTATAACATTAGTACTTTATAATGAAAACAGTGTAAAATTTTTAAAATTGCAACATTTGGGGATTATTTTTAACTATTATGTTTACATCTGGGAAAAACTGATATCACTGCAGAGATGAAATCTTCAGAATTAAAAGACTATTTGTAATGATGAAATTTCTGTCTGAAAAATGAATGTTCTTTTAATGTGAGATGAAATGCTTGCAGTATGCAAGCACCAACTACTTGTATAACATACTAGTAGTTGGTGCTTGCATACTGCAAGCATTTAATCTCACCTTGAAAAAACATTCACTTTTCAGAAAGACATTTAATCATCACAAATATTCTTTTAATTCTAAAGATTTCAACTCCGCAGCGATTTTCGTTCTGTTCAAAAAACAAAAATAAAGCAAAAAAAGACTTGAAAGACCAAGTGCATAGCGTATTCTCTAAAAAAAATTCATTTCTCAGACAGATATTTCATCATTACAAATATTTTTTTATTTCTAAAAATTTCACCTCTGCAGCGATTTTTGTTTTTCCCTTATGTAAAAATAATAGATTAATACAATTCCCAAACTTTGCAATTTTAAGAATTGTATACTTTCTCCATTATGGGGTACAAATGCTACACTTTTTTGCCAAATTTTAAAGATGTAGCAATTCTAGAAGTGAAATAACTATTATCTAATTGTTAAAATTTAAATAACTTTTAACGGCCGCAATAAAATTTCATGGATACATTGAAATGTTTATTCGTTTTTATAGATTAAACTCTAAATAACTTAAAAACTTTCAGCTTTCTAACTCACCCCGTAGTATCTAAAAATATATTAATATTTTTAATTATTAAAAATTAATATTTTTATTAATTATTTAATTAATTATTATTATATAATATAATTATTTATTTATATATAAATATTAATAAACATAATAATTATTTAATTCTCTTAAATTAAATTCTTATAATATTATTTATTTATTTAATATAAATTATTTATATATTACATTATATAATTATTTATTTATATATAAATATTAATAAACAATAATTATTTAATTGGAAATAATTAATAATTATTTATATTAAAGTTATATAACCTTTGAATGAAAATATTTAGTAAATGAACAACTACTAACTTTATAATATATAAATTATTATTTTATTATTATTATATATTTACAATGCAATTGGGCACCTGGCCCAGTGGCAAAGTTACAAAAGTTTAACCTATGAACATATTAAAATTTTATTTACAATTCACATCCTAGTTACAATATTCTCTCCAAGAATCTTTCATATCAGGAGCTAGAGTTTTCGAGGTTCTTGGCAGGCCTTCACAGCTACCGTAGCTGTCACGGGGCCCTCGAAGTCCCCACTGTACTTCACCCTACCAAGCAATCTATCTACTTCCTCCAGCTCCCTCGTTAATAATTTGTCTTAAAATATGATTACATAGTAATACTAAAAGTAATGAATATCATTTACATTAATATTTTTAACTCTAGATTTAAAAGTTTTAACATTTCTGGGGAAGGGTTGGAAGAGTTCCTCAGGTAATGTATTCCATTCCCACACCCCACGATTTATAAATGAATACTTAGATACATTACTTTTCTGCCTTCTTAGTTTTATTTTATACTTGTGAACATTTTTCCCCACAAACTCAGGTTTACTTAGCCGCCTTTTCATGTCTACCCAGCCATTATTATTTACGTACGCATTTTACATTCCTCCTAGCCTGTTAACACGCCTTCTCTCACTTAGCATTTCCCAGCCTAACTCTTTAATCATTTCTGTTACGCTATCCACCTTCCCAAATCTCCCTAACCCATACCGCGCTGCCTTCCTCTGAACCTTTTCTATCTTATCTGTGAGCCCTTTCCTATATGGATCCCAAACAGGCGTTGCGTACTCTAACGTTGGCCTAACAATGGAAGTGTAAGCTAATTCCCTTGCCATCTTTGAGCACCCTCTAAGGTTTCTCATTACAAAATGTAAATTTTTGTACGCTTTATGAACTATATTATCAACATGCAATCCCCAATCTAAGTCTTTTGTCATAAGGACTCCTAAATATCTGCAATGATTCGTCTTCGGTACCTGTTTCCCATTTATCTTGTAATCATAATTACTACTAACTCTCTTATTCGTAAATTTAATACATTTGCTTTTGTTCACATTTATATTCATCTTATTTAATATTATCCAATCTGCCACCTTATCCAAATCTTCCTGAAGAACTAAGCGATCATTTTCATCCGAAGTCTTCCTATAGATGACGCAGTCATCCGCAAAAAACCTAATATCCGACTTTATTGAAACCGAGAGATCATTTACGTAGATCAGGAACAATAAAGGTCCAATAACACTCCCTTGCGGAACACCAGAGGTCACATTTGCTTCTTTTGAAAATTTCTCACCTATTCTGACCTTTTGCCTTCTACCCTCGAGAAAATCATTTACTTAGTAAGCTACTCTCCGATCGATATTCATGTCCCATAACTTTCTAATTAATCTATCATGAGAAACTGTGTCAAACGCTTTTGAAAAATCTATTACCACCGCGTCAACTTCCTCTGATTTATTCTATACAATAGAATACTTTATTTGTCCAAAAGACACTACATAGTATATAATGCATAGGACACGTCAAAAAAAAAAATAATAATAAGTTACATAAATTCATCAATTCTATAATAACATTTTGTTATAAGGAAGTCAAGAACAGTTTTTTTAAATACAGGCAGACTCCTGATTATCTTAATTTCAGCTGGTAATCTATTATATAGTTTTATACACATTGCTTTAGGACCTTTGCTGCAAACTTTCAGTTTGTTGTGATAAACATGTAGGTCACTACCTCTCCGAGTATCATAATTGTGAACTGAACAGTTTTTATTGAATTCAGCCATATTTTGCTTAACATATAATACTACATGGTAAATATACATACAAGTTACGGTCAACAGACCTAGTTTTTTAAAGATGGGTCTACAAGAAGCTCTAAAAGGAGCATTAATCATTAAGCGTATTATCCTTTTTTGGATTTTTAAGACCTCGATAACATGTGAAGAGGACCCCCAGAGGATTATACCATATGAGACTCTTGAGTAAAAATGCCCATAGTACAGGATTTTTAAAATTTCAAGGCTTACTGTATGTTTTAGTACTGAAAATAAATAGAAAACTGAGTTTAATTTTTTGCATATGTTATCTATATGTACTTGCCATCTTAAAGTCGGGTCTAGGTGTAGCCCTAGAAATTTCAATTCCTCTGTGGATTTAATGTGATTTTGATCATGACACAGGTAGAAGTCACTAGATTGCTGTAGACAAGAAGAGAAAAACATGACCTGTGTTTTTTCATTATTTAGAATCTGCATGTTTTGCTTACACCACACAGACATTCTATGCATTACATCAACACTTGAGTCCGATATGAGTTTATCATTAGGTTTAGTTAACAAAACATTAATATCATCAGCATACATGATTACTTTTTTTTGTTGATTAAGCATAAGGCTACTGGGTAAATCATTTATAAAGAATAGGGCCCAAGATAGATCCTTGGGGCACACCAGAGTATGTAGGTCTAGGCTCAGATAAATATTTTCTACCCTCCTTATGTATGGAAACCACTTGATGTCTACCAGTGAGATATGTTACCAGCCAATTATTTGCCACACCCCTAATACCAAGATATGCACATTTACTTAGCAACTTCTTATGGTCTACAGTGTCAAAAGCTTTACTTAAGTCAAAAAATATTCCCAGAGTTCTGTTGCTTAAATTGAGTTCCTCAGCAATAAAATTTAATGCCGAGAAAAGAGCTTTCTCTGATTTCCCCTTTCTAAAACCAAATTGAGAACTAGACAATAAATTATATCTCTCAAGAAATTGTAGTAGCCTTTTGCTGAAAGCATACTCAAAAACTTTTGAGAATTGAGACAAATGTGATATAGGCCTGTAGTTACTAAGTTGGCTTCTACTGCCTTTGTTTTTGAAAATGGGAATTACCTTAGAAGTTTTCAGTGCTTCAGGAAAGATACCTTGACTTAGGGATTGATTGATGAGGAACAATAATGGTTTTATAATTGCCTGCCCAGATGCTTTAAGGAGTTTACCAGAAACTTCATCCAGGCCAGCAGAATTTTTATTTCCAGTTTTTGAGAGATATCCAAATAACTCCTGCTCATTGCAAGGCTGGAGGTATATTGTATCTGGCTTGAAGATATAGGTAGGAGTACCTACATTTAGCAGGGTGGGGGGATTGATGGTATATGAAGTTGAAGGCAAATTCAGAAAATAATTGTTGAGAGCATTTGATATTTCAATTGGGTCTGTTACTACATCAGAATTGCAATCTTTTACAAGAGGTAAAGACTGTTTTCTTAGGGCCTGTGATTTCATTTATAACTTTCCACGCTTCTTTTGATCGATTAGAAGCTTTCAGGAACCTAGAGTCATTAAAGGTTTTTTTACTATTTTTTATTAAGCCTTTGTATTGTCTTTTAAGATTAGAGTACTGTACATGGGTTTCTAAATTTCCATGAAACTTGTCATGGTAGGCTAACAATTTGAGATCCTGAGATAAAGCCTGGATCTCGGGGGTAATCCAGCTGTTCTTATGTTTTAATTTGGGCTTGATTGGTACAAGAGGAAATGCACAATTGAAAAAATAAAGAAATCTAGAATAAAATAAATTAAAGCTGTTATTAAATGATGATCCTGCATTAAGGACCAATTACAACACCACCATGTTTATGAACTATACGGCAATAGGAAGCAGCACAGATATAACCAGGAAGTGATAATACGACATCTTGCATCCAATGCTCACACACACAAATAAAGTCAGGCTTTTCTAAACTCACCAGAGATTCCAGTTCATTGTATTTATTACTTAGGCATTGGATGTTTATTACCAACACCTTGAATGCCAGAGAACTTGTAACTCCTAGTCAAGTTGTTTTTGGTTTTAAGTTTCCAGTGATGGAGCGAGTGACTCTTCCACTGTTGATGGATACACTTTCATTGAGAGAGATTGAGTTTTGGAAATCGGTTTTTGGTGGTATGTTGTTTGATTCTGTGTTTTCGTTCTGTGGCACTGATCTTCAAGGAAAAAAGAATCGGTTTATCACTACGTGTGATGGCCAGATTGAAGGGTCCGTCACTTTGTCACGATAAGTTTCACAAACTGATACTCTAAAGGATGCATAATCGCCCCGCGGGGAAAGTTGCTCAATATCAGTTTCTGTGGGGATTATGTCCTTCAGATAAGCCGCAAGCTGTTCTTTGGTGGTACCTTTTTGCAATCGCCAAACGTGTAAATGAATTTTTTTAGGCACACCCTTTAAAGGACAGTCAGCAGCATTTTTCGCACTTCCTATAATGTTGTTTCTGTTTTGTCGACGTTTATCTTCAATTCATTCTCTTCTTTTCCGTAAAAATTATCGTGAGAAATGATCACATTCTCGCAGTTTGGAATGCAAGCCTGCGGTGGTAATTCTGAACCATAATTGGGGGATAGAGTTTTTACAATTTTCGAGCGAGGATTTGAATCAAGCTTTATATCAACATCTTGAATAATTGGCCGCTGTGTTCCATGGCAGCTTGCGTCATAGCTGTTAGTAACACGACCACTCGGGACCTTATTCGAAGTCGTAGGTGCAGGAGTCTTTGTTGCTGCATTACTATCCCTTGATGTCTTCATATTAGCGGAACACGTTTTAGTATGGGTTCCATTAGTAACATTATCTATCAAATTACTTAGACTGACCTTTAACGAAGCGATATCATTCGCCATGTTTACAATACGCATGGATCTTTCGATGTCACAGTTTACACACAGCCAAAAGATAGAAGTTGATTGTAAGAGAACTTTCAACGTATTTTCATTTAAACCTGTACACTAACTGTGAAATGGTATTGAACAATAACCACAAAAGACGGGTTTATCAGGGCTAATTAATGCATTTACGCAAGAGCCACAAACAGACGTATTGACGCTTGCCGCCATCTTGGATTATTGGATTATTTATATACTTTTATATACTTTTGGGGTGGGATGCGATTATATAGCCTCTCCCACTCAAATGTCAACCTCACCTGCACGTGGTGCACCCTGCTTCACAGACGAGGCTCTGGCGTCGGAGTGACTCCCGGGATAAGGAGTCCCCCCTCTACCAAATGCCAACGGCCTATTTAGGGGCGGATGAGAAGGTGGAGGGGTAGGGCACCCTCTTGCCCTTGGGGTGGGAAACTGCCCCTAAAGGCGGAGGAACTATTTTGATAGTCAACGGCATAGGATGGAGAAGGCAACAGGAAACCACTCCATTAAAGATCCTATTGGATATCCCGAGGGTAGCAACCATGGAAGGTTTTAGAAAGGAATTTGTTACTGATCATGGTATTCGGAACCCAAGATCCGGCAGGGGATGTAGCAGGGCTTCTCAGGTCGTTATCCAACGAAATCCCTGTCAAAACGTCAAAATAGGTACTTGGAACGTCAGAACATTACTAAAAATAGGTAAATTAGAAGAAATAAAGAAAGAAATGGAGAAAAATGAGATTGATATCTTAGGTTTATGTGAAACAAGGTGGCAAGAGAAAGGAGATTTTTACAGTGATAAATTTAGAATAATTCATAGTGGAGGTGAAAAGAGAGGAAGGAATGGAATAGCAGTCATTATTAGTAAGAAATGGGCAAACAGTGTTTGCAATACATATCACATAAATGATAGGTTGTTGATGGTAAGAATGAGCACCGTGCCAACGGATACAGTGATAATACAAGCGTATTTCCCAACAAGTAGTGCAGAAGAAGGAGAAGTAGAAAAGGTGTATGAAGAAATAGAAGAACTTATAAAGATGACAAAAGATAAAGATAATGTAATAATAATGGGAGACTTTAATGCTGTGATTGGATCTAGTCGAAATAGTAGAATGGTAGGAAAATTTGGTTTAGGTGAAACAAATGAAAGGGGAGAAAGATTAATTGAGTTTTGTGAACAGAATGAGATGATGGTATCAAACACTTTCTTTGAAGTTCCCAAAAGAAGAAGATACACATGGGAGGCGCCAGACAGAAGAAGGTTTCAAATAGATTATATTTTAGTAAAAAGAAGATATAAGAACCAGGTAAAATCGTGTTATAGTTACCCAGGTCCAGATGTAGACAGTGACCACAAGCTAGTCATGGCAAAATGCAATATTAGGTTTAAGAAAATAAAGAGAACAGTTAAAAAGAACTGGCATCTACAGGGACTGAAAGAGTTACCAACGGCTAAGAATTACCAAGAAAAAACAAATGAGTTGATGAGAAATTATGAAGGACAACTTAGTTGGGAGGAATTTAAAAAAGGGGTTATTAAAGCTACAGAGGAAGTTATTGGAAAGAGAAAATTGGAGCCTAGAAAACCTTGGATGACTGAGGAGATACTGATTTTAATTGAAGAAAGGAACAAGTTGAGGAAGAATGGAAATGATGAAACTTATAAAAAAGTTAAGAATGAGATTATTAACAAATGCAGAGAAGAAAAAGAGAGATGGACCAAAGAGATAGTGAAGGAAATTGAGGAAGATACAAAGGGAGGAAGGCAAGACAAAGCATACTTCAAAATTAAAACTCTCCAGTACAAACCAAGAACTAAATCGGCAATAGTTAAGGATAAGGAAGGAAATATGTTATGGGAAAATGAAAAAGTATGTGCTCGGTGGAAAGAATACATAGAAGAATTATATAGTGGAAGAGATGTTGGAGATGGATGTAGATTTATTGAAAATGAAGAGGAAATAAGAAATGACGAGCTAGGCCCAACAATAACCAAAGAAGAGTTTTATAAAGCTATTAATAATCTTAATTCAGGCAAGGCAACAGGTGTTGATGGTATACCTGCAGAACTTTTGAAGAACTTAGGGGAGGAAGCAAAAGAACATTTCTTTAAAATTATAAAAGATTGTTACGAAAAAGGAAAATTACCTGATGACTTTATAAAAAGTAAAACTATAAGTTTACCAAAGAAGGGGAATGCAGTGGAGTGCAGTAACTACAGAACAATTTCACTACTTTCGCACGCCTCAAAAGTTTTAATTTATATCGTGAAAAACAGAATAAAAAGGAAAATAGAACATTATATTAATGAAGATCAATTTGGATTTAGAAGTGGGAGAGGAACGAGAGAAGCTATATTAGCCCTCAGGGTGATAATGGAAAGATGTTTAGAAATGAACAGGACATTATATTTAACGTTTATTGATTTGGAGAAGGCCTTTGATACAGTTAATTGGGAACTGTTGTTTAAGACTATGAAAAAAATAGGTATTGATTGGAGGGACAGAAGATTAATTTTTAAGCTTTATCAAAATCAAACTACAAGAATAAATATAAATGGATTAGAGAGTGAAGCAAAGATAAGGAAAGGAGTAAGACAAGGATGTCCGCTATCTCCATATTTGTTTAATATGTTCATTGAAGAAAGTATAGAAGTTATGAAGGAAAAGACAAAAGGCATAAAAATAAATGGAGTTAGAATACACTGCATTAGATTTGCAGATGACATTGTAATATTCAGCGATTCAAAAAGAGAAATGAATAAAATGCTGAAAGTATTATCGGACACGTTAAAACAGTGGGAATTAAAGATAAATATCAAGAAAACCAAATTGATGGTTATAGGCAAAAGTAATGCAGGGACAATATCAAAGATCAAAATAGACAATCAGGAAATTGAGCAGGTGAAGCAGTTTTGCTACCTAGGTAGTACAATTACTGAAGATAATAGATGTGTACAGGAAGTGAAAAGAAGAATAGCACTTGCAAAGCAAGCTTTTCAATGCAAAAGGAGCCTATTGACAAGCAGTCACATGAATTTGGAAGTAAGGAAATCCTTTGCAAAAGCTTTTGTCTGGAGTACCATACTTTATGGTAGTGAAAGTTGGACGTTAGGAAAGAAGGAGAGGTCCCGTCTGGAAGCGACAGAAATGTGGATATGGAGAAGATTGATAAAGACAAGTTGGACAGAGAGAAAGACAAACCTTAAAGTTTTGGAAGAAGTAAAAGAAGAAAGGAAACTGATCAGAGGAATGGAAGAAAGGAAGGCAAAATTTTTAGGCCATGTGATTAGACATAATGGATTAATTGTGAACATCTTGGAGGGGAAACTTTTAGGGAAGAAAGGAAGAGGCAGACCAAGAAAGAAATACCTAGATGACGTGGAGTCAGTGATGGGAGTTGAGAAGTACGAGATGTTGAAGAGAATGGCAGAGGACAGGAGTTCATGGTTGCAGCGACAAGGCTTAGCCTTTAGATGAAGAAGAAGATATACTTAATAATAACTCATTTTTTCCAATTTAAATATTGAAGGAGATTGACCCCCTCCTTTCGTATTTTAAAAAGAGGAGGGGGGAAATTCGGTTCTTATATTACTTATTAATATTAATCAAATAATTGTTTTTAATTTATTATTATTTTTGTAGATCTTGATTTTTAATTAAAAGTTTTATCCTTGCTAAATATTCACTTTATGATTATTTTACATGTTAGGATTTGACTATTCAATTTATTTTCTAAATGGAAATAATTATTATTACTGTTGCAGTAATATACATTATTTATTAAGTAATCTTAGAAATAGTAATTTATAAATCCCCGGTCAAAGTCGTGCCAGCCACCGCGGTTATACGAAAGGGGAAAGTGAATATTATTGGTTTAATAGTTAAATGTTCCGTTTTATTAAAATGATTTATTTTTAGGTGAAATTTATAATTTTTATTTAATTTTATTTGGTTGAAGCTATGAAATTAATATTAAAAACAAGGATTAGATACCCTTTTATTTTGAATGTAAATAATGAACTTGGGTAGTAATAGGTAACTTCTTGAAACCCAAAGGATTTGGCAGCATTTTAGTCCTTTAAGAGGAATCTGTCCCATAATCGACACTCCACGATCAAATTTACTTAATTTTGTGTAATCAGTTTGTATACCTCCATCATAAGAGTATCTTTTTAGAGATAAATTTTCTTAATATCCCAAATATAAAATGTCAGGTCAAGGTGCAACTTATAATTAAGTGGAGTTGGATTACAATAAATTTATTTAAATGGATTAAATTATTTAACTTTTTATGAAGGCGGATTTGATAGTAAAATTAATATACAATTATTTTGATTTAGGCTCTAAAATATGCACACATCGCCCGTCGCACTCATTATAAAAATGAGATAAGTCGTAACATAGTAGATGTATCAGAAGATGTATCTAGAAAGTAATACAAGTTAGAGCTTGATGGAAAGCATTTCATTTACACTGAAAAATTTACTGTGCAATTCAGTTTAATTTGATTTAATTTTTATTCTTACTTTTATACATAAGGAGTTATTTTAGAGAAATATCTTTAATTTTAGTATATTAAAGAATTAATTTTAATTAGTGATAGTTTATTAGTACTGTGAAGGAATATAGATGAAAAATTTTGAAAATTTAATTTAATATACTTTATTTGTTGTACCTTTAGTATCAGGGTTAATTTAATATTATTAATACATTTCTTAATTTCTCGATTTTAAAAGAGCAAATTTAATTGGTGTTACATAATCATTAATAATATTAATTAGAGGAGAAATTCGATTAGTTTTTAAAGGTATCTAGTTTTTTAAGAAATAAATTTAATTTAGACTTTGTAACGAGACCAGATCGATAACGGACTTTGCTGTTCATTTTATTTTGTTTTTGCGCGCAGCCAACAGGGTGCGCGTCAGTTCTCTCCTCTCTTGTGGAAGCTTACGTCCTTACGTAGTGTAGTGTGCGCCCCAGGCGATTAAAGGTGTTTGTGTTATAACGTGTAACTTTCATTTGTGCCCTTTCCTCTCCGAGAAACCCTAGCCCGTCACAACTTTTAATTTAATTTATTAATTTTGGAATAAATTATTTTATGTTTAAAATTTTAGGGGATAAGCTATAATTTGAGAATTTTAGTAAACTTCTGTAGGGTTAAGAACATCCATCATTAAAGAGTACGTTATAGTTTAGGTCGATTAAATTTGATTTTCTTTATTTTAGTATTTTATTAAAATATTAAATTTAATTAATATTTTTAAGTAATAATGATTAAATTAGTATAATTTATATGTATTTATGTTTTATTATTTGAGATGATTTTATAAGGAACTCGGCAAATTAGCGCTTGCCTGTTTAACAAAAACATGTCTTCTTGAGTGGAATATAAGAAGTCTGACCTGCCCAGTGAAAAATTATTTAACGGCTGCGGTATTTTGACCGTGCAAAGGTAGCATAATCATTAGTCTTTTAATAGAGGGCTGGTAGTGAAAGATTTGACGAGGTGCTGACTGTCTCATTTAATTTCAAATTAAAATTTAACTTTTCAGTCAAAAGGCTGAAATAATATTGGAAGACGAGAAGACCCTATAGAGCTTTATATTTATTTTATTAATAATTTTTTGTGTATTATTTTTTATTATTAATCTAAATATATAATTATAAATATAAAATTAACTTTTTTATCTATTAAACATTAACTTATGATTATTAGATCCAATCTTATTGATAGTTAGAATAAGTTACCTTAGGGATAACAGCGTAATCTTCCTCCAGAGTTCATATTTACAGGAAGGCTTGCGACCTCGATGTTGGATTAAGATAATAATTAGGTGTAGTCGCTTAATGTATAGGTCTGTTCGACCTTTAAATTCTTACATGATCTGAGTTCAAACTGGTTTAAGCCAGGTTGGTTTCTATCTCCAATTTTTATTTAATCTTTAGTACGAAAGGACCAAGATTAGGAAATAATTTTTATTCATTGATTAACATTAAATACTATTTTGGCAGAAAAGTGCCATGAATTTAGAATTCCTAAATGTAGATTAATACTACAAATAGTACTATGCAAATTAATGATATTTTATTTAATTTATTGTGATGTCTAATTCTTTTTATTTGTGTTCTGGTTGGAGTGGCTTAAGTTATATTCAAATTCGTAAGGGAACTAATAAGGTTGGTTATTGTGGAATTGTTCAGCCTTTTTCTGATGCCATTAAGTTATTTTCTAAGGAGCAAACTTTTCCTATAACATCCAATTATTTACCTTATTATTTTTCTCCTATTTTTAGATTATTTATTTCTCTTTTAGTTTGATCTATTATACCTCTTTATTTTGGATTATTTAGATTTAATTTGGAAATATTATTTTTTTTGTGTTGTACAAGAATGGGAGTATATACTGTGATGATTGCAGGTTGATCCTCTAATTCTTTATATGCTTTATTAGGAGGACTTCGAGCCGTTGCTCAAACTATTTCTTATGAAGTTAGTTTAGCTTTAGTTTTAATGTCGTTTATTTTTTTAGGGGGAGGTTATTCCTTGAAAATATTTATAGATTATCAAATGATTCTATGATTTTTATTTATTTCATTTCCTTTAATAATTGTTTGGTTTGCTTCATGTTTGGCTGAAACTAATCGAACTCCTTTTGATTTTGCTGAAGGGGAATCAGAATTAGTATCCGGTTTTAATATTGAATACAGAAGAGGAGGATTTGCATTAATTTTTATGGCTGAATATGCTAGTATTTTATTTATGAGAATGCTATTTATTGTTTTGTTTTTAGGAGGGGATTTTTACTCCTTTTTATTTATTATTAAATTGGTTATGGTGGCATTTATATTTATTTGAGTTCGCGGTACTTTGCCACGTTATCGTTATGATAAATTAATATATTTGGCTTGAAAGAGATTCTTGCCTATTTCACTAAACTATTTAATTTTCGTTTTGGGGCTAAAAATTTTAGTTTTATCCCTTTTAATTTAGTGTACAAATTTTAGTAAAAATCAATAAGAAATTCAATTCTTTTCCTATATTTTCAAAATATAAGCTTCTAAAAGCTTATTGATTAGTCTAAAAGTTTATCCCAGATTTTTAAAATGGTGGGATGAATTAAATAAAATAAAAAGTATAGAACGGTTAGGATTTGTCCTGTAATAATATATGGATCTTCTACCGTACGAGCACCAATTCATGTTAATAATAATACTGTTCCAACCATATATCAAAATAAGATTTGATTAATAGGATAAAATTGTAATCCTCGAACTTTTCTTTTTATTAGGGGTATAATAAATAAAATGGCAATTGATATAACTAGGGCAATTACTCCCCCTAATTTGTTGGGAATTGATCGTAAAATAGCATAAGCAAATAAGAAGTAATTATCATTCTGGCTGAATATGGACTGGAGTAACTAAAGGATTTGCGGGAATAAAATTGTCTGGATCTCCTAGAAGATAAGGGTGAATTAATGATAATATGGTTAATAATATAATTAGAATAAGGAATCCTATAATATCCTTTCATGATAAATAGGGATGGAAAGGAATTTTATCTGTATTTAATCCAACTGGATTATTAGATCCAGTTTGATGAAGAAATAATAAGTGAACTATTGTAGCTGCAGCTACAATAAATGGTAAAACAAAATGGAAAGTAAAAAATCGTGTTAAAGTTGCATTATCAACAGCAAATCCTCCTCAAACTCATTGTACTAATATTGTACCTAAATATGGGATTGCAGATAATAAATTTGTAATTACAGTTGCCCCCCAAAAAGTTATTTGTCCTCATGGCAAGACATATCCTATAAAAGCTGTTCCTATTACTAGAAATAGAATAATAACTCCCACACTTCATGTGTGAATATAATTATAAGATCCATAATAAATATTTCGTCCAATATGTAAATAAATACAAATAAAGAAAAATGAAGCCCCATTTGCATGTAAGGTTCGTAGTAATCATCCATTATTTACGTCTCGGCAAATATGATTAATTCTATAAAATGCCATTTCAATATTGGCTGTATAATGTATTGCTAAGAATAGTCCGGTAGCAATTTGAATAATTAAACACAAACCTAATAAGGAACCAAAATTTCATCAAATTCTAATATTTGATGGAGTTGGTAAATCAATAAGAGCATTATTTGCAATTTTAAGTAAGGGATGTCTTAATCGTAATGGTTTATTCATTAGCTTATAGGTCGTAGGGGGCCCTAATATGATTTTGTAATTGATACAATAACAATTAATGTTAAAAATAAATATAGAATTATAGAAATAGTAATTGTGGCTCTTGGCATATTATATAAATTTATTATAATATGTTTTTCAAAATTATTAAATAATCCTATAAATGGTAAGATTTCACCAGTTCTATTAAATGATGTTATTACAGGGTCTATAAATAAAATAACTAAAAAATAATAAAAGAAATAGTTGAAAATGCTATAATTAATAATAAATAATTTCTTTTTTGAATAATTTCATTTGAAGCAATTCTTGTTATATAAATAAAAAGAACCAGTATACCTCCCAAGAAAACTAGAAATAAAATGTATGAAAATCAAGCTGTTTGGGACATATAACCTGTTACTAAACATATTAATAAAGTTTGTAGTAATAAAATGATACCTATATTTATAGGGTGATTTATTTTAGTAAATAGTAAACTATTTAATGCTGCTAGGAATATATATAGAATTTGTCTGATACAGAGAATAGTTTAATTAAGATATTAATTTTGGAGATTAATGATGAATGTGTAGAGTTCTTCTCTGATTAATAATTAATGGGGGGGTATTAAGAGTTTTAGGGGATTTAATATCCCTATTTTGGTTTACAAGACCAATGTTTTCTATAAACTACTGAAACTAATGTTAATCTTTTATTATTTTATTTTCTTTTTACTTGCTGGAGGAGGAGTTTGGGCTTTTATTTCTAAGCGTAAACATTTACTTTCAACTCTATTAAGATTGGAATTTATTGTTCTTAGTTTATTTTTTTTCTTGTTTTTTGTTCTTTTGATGGAATTTTATGATTTATATTTTTTAACTTTTGGTGTTTGTGAATACTCATGGTAATGATTATTTTAGTACTTTTAATATACTTCAATGTTAAAATTTATTTTGTTTGTAATTTTTTAGATCCCTTTATCTTTTTTTTCGTGCTATTGAAATATGGTTTGTTTATTATTTTTGGGTTCTTTTCTTTTTTTGATTGAAGGATGTATAACGTCTTATTTTTGTAATGTAGGTTATTATTTGGGAGAGGATGTTTTAAGATATGGATTAATTTTACTTAGATTTTGGATTTGTTGCTTAATATTGTTGGCTAGAATATGTTTATATAAGTACAAATTTTACTGTTTTGTTTATACTAAGAAATATTTTTTGTTGTTATTTTTAATATTAACTTTTATGAGAAATAGACTTTTTATATTTTATTTATTTTTTGAAAGATCATTAATTCCTACATTTTTTTTAATTTTGGGTTGGGGATATCAGCCTGAACGTATACAGGCAGGGATCTATTTATTATTTTATACTTTATTTGCTTCATTACCTTTATTAATTTCTATTTTTAATATTTATTATTCTTTTGATACATTAAATATTTTTATATTTTTTTTCTATTCAGCAATTTAATTTTAGTTTTTATTTATATATTTCTTTAATTTTTGCTTTTTTAGTGAAAATACCAATATTCGTTTTTCATTTATGGTTACCTAAGGCCTATGTTGAAGCTCCTGTTTCTATAATTTTAGCAGGAGTTTTATTAAAATTAGGAGGATATGGGTTATTACGTATTGTTAGTTTTTTATACTATGTAGGTATTAAATTTAATTTTTTTGGATTGGGATTAGACTTTTAGGAGGTGTTTTAGTGAGATTAATTTGTTTATGACAGCAGAGGCGTATATTCAGGGTGTGCTAGGTGTGCGGTGCACACCCACGGATTCGCAATGACACAGATATTATATTTTTGCATTTATTCCTGTTAAAGACTCCACTAATCGTTTTCTGGCTTCGCGTGATTCCTAAAATCAAATCCAATATACAATGGTTCATGAAGAGGAGAAGTTTCGGCGCGTAAACATTGTATCACATTCACGTTAATAGCCCGGGTGTGCGATGAGAAATACGGATAGCTTTGAGCCCTTTAAACATACGTACAGATGGCGCAGCGGGTCAAATTCTTAGTCACCTTGTGGATATAAACCGTCCAGAAGGCGTGGCAGGGTGTGCGCTGAGACAACAGCACCCAGAAGTAGTTAGCGGTTGTGATTGGCTATTGTGTGAAGCAATCCAATTCAACGTTGTTACTTGTCATGAGATGCTGTTTTTGTTTTCTGAGTTCGTCTGTTTTGCGTGCGTGGGGTAAGGTGTGAACCGACGTGTTTATGACACCGATTTAGTCAAGTTTTTAACATATATTTATAATTTTTTAGATATAATTTATAACTTTTTGCCCATATTTACAATGGTAAACAGTGTTGACGATGTACTGAATGCCCCGTTTTCTGCCAGACCTTTTGCGGATTGTATGAACATAGTCGAAGAAGGTAAGCCTCGTCCTCCTCTTCCAAATTTACTGTGCAAGCACAAAGATGCAAAAACTTAGTACATGAGACATTTCTCTGTTTCACAATACGATTCAGTAGAATTGTTAACTGGATGTGAAGTGCTGTCAAGACTTTTTTGTTGGACTTGTTTATTATTCTCCAAAGAGAAAGGTGTTTGGAATAAGCACGGGTATTCCGATCTTAATCATTAGGCTGCAGCAATGCAAAAACAATAGCGCTCCCAGCCACATGTTGTCATTTTTAAATCTTAAGATGTTTGGAAAACAAAGAATTGACATTCTCATTGACAGACAAAGAAAAATTGAAATTAGTCGTCATAATGAACAAGTAAAGAAAAATAGAGACGTTTTAAAAAGATTAATTGATGCTGTATGTTATTTGGCTAAGCAAGAGCTTCCTTTGAGAGGTCATGATGAGTCTGAAGATTCAGCCAACCGAAGGAATTATATAGAATTTTTAAATGTGCTCCGTGAGTATGATCCTCTTTTAGACTGTCATCTAAAGGCATCGACTGTATTTCGAGGAACTTCTCCCACAGTACAAAATGATATCATTAACGCTATATCTGATGTAGTTAAAGATGCTATAAAGAAAGAAATTTCTTCCGCTACATTTGTGGCCATTCTTCTGGAAGAAACTTCTGATGTAATGTCGAAATCGCAGCTATCAACTGTTTTCCGTTTTGTCCATAATGGGCAAACACACGAAAGGTTTATCGGATTTACAGACGTAAGTGATGATAGAACGTCTAGTGGTCTTTTTAAACAAGTTGTAAACAAAGCTGAGGAATTTAATATTAAGGACAAGTTGGTCGGCCAAACTTATGATCGTGCCTGTGCAATGAGTGGACATATTAATGGGTTGCAGAGTAAAGTTATCGAGGCCTATCCTTTAGCAATATTTACGCATTGCTACGCTCACGTTTTGAACTTAGTTCTGAAGCAAAGCCTCTTGAATATCAAGGAATGTAGATTGTTTTTCCAAACTATCAGTGGATTGGCAGCATATTTTTATAAATCATAGAAAAGAGTAAATGCTTTGCAAGATTTTGTTGCTAAAAAATTACCCTCCGTCGCACCAACCAGATGGAATTTTACTTCCCGTTTATCAAACACAGTAAAACGCCACAGAAGTCAACTTATTGCATTTTTTTAACACATTGTGGAGAATTCTGGGGATTGGGACGTGGATGCTGTAATCAAAGCTCGTGGTTTTCTGTATTTCTTGCAAGATTTTCAAACAATTTTTTTGCTAGAAATTTTTTCTGTTCTGTTTGGCTATATTGATGTTTTGAATAATATATTGCAAACATCATCCTATGACATATTGTACTGTTGTAAAAAGGTGCATGATACTATGAAATAGCTTAGGTATGACAAGGAACATGGATTTGATGATATTTGGGTTTCTGCAAAGGAAAAGCATACGGTTGAGTCGTCGAAGCCTAAAAGACGAAAAGGATCTATAGAAGAGGAGAAGAGCGCGTGCCTTCGATTATACCAGAGAATAGTCGACTGCTTGTGCCTGGAGATGAAAGAAAGATACTCTTCACTTTCGAAACTTGAGTTTTTTCAACTTCTTTGTAGCGAAAGATATGATCAGTAGGCGAAAACTTTTCCTGATGGTATTCTAGAAAAATTAAAGGATTTCTACGGACCGGTTTTTAACTACGTTCGCCTAAAAAATGAACTAAAAGTGCTCTTTTCTTCTGATGAATTTGCGAGGAAACCAGTGCATCGCCTATTAAAATTCATGTAAGAAAATCAGCTTCAGGTTGCAATCAAGGAGATTTATAAATTAGCGGAACTTATCATGACGATTCCGAGTTCTACTGCTATAGTCGAGCGTTCTTTTTCGGCTATGAAGAGAATACATACGTGTTATAGAGGAACACAAACGCAGGAAAGGTTATGCGGCCTAAGTTCACTCGCCATTGAAAAGACATTGCTGGCGGAACTGAAGAAAAGACCTTCATTTTATGATGATGTGCTAACAAAATTCCTAAGGCAAAACAGGAGATTGGAACTGGTGTATTAATAAGTAAAATGAGTTTTTTAAGCCTTTCTTTGATTCAATCCGAAAAATAATATTTTCCCAAGTTATCACTTTTTCAGATTTCTGTGCGTATTATATGGTTGTACATATTTAAAAATCGTAACAAAATACAGATAATTCGTACCTCACTCTAGTATCTTCTCACAACGAAGCGTTAACCATTCTCACATAAACGGCGCGCGTGATGCATAGCTCAAGTCTATTTGACGGAGAACCCTTGTGTTGTCCATAACTATGGATTGTATAGTTAAAATCATATCAGTTAGTAAATTAAAGTATTCAAAATTATTCTAAGATTAATTGCATTAGACCAATTAAGAAGAGCGCTGCTGCGCTATGCTCTCTTGAAACTTTCACACGTCGATAAAAATGCAATCGTACGTTCAAATTAACACGTGAATTTTGTAGCGCAGGTTGCATACCCCCCCCCATCCCCAATAAAAGCACACCCAACCTAAATGGGCACGCGACGCCACTGTAATGACAGGTTGATTTAAAGTCTTTAATTGCTTATTCTTCGGTTGCTCATATAGGTATTGTTTTGGCTGGATTAATAACTTTGAGATATTGGGGATTAAGAGGTTCATATACTTTAATGATTGCTCATGGTTTATGTTCTTCTGGTATATTTTGTTTGGCTAATATTTCTTATGAACGGTTGGGCAGTCGTAGTTTAATAGTAAATAAGGGGTTAATTAATTTTATACTTAGAATAACTCTTTGATGGTTTTTACTTAGATCAGCTAATATAGCAGCTCCTCCTACCTTAAATTTATTGGGGGAAATTAGTCTTTTGAATAGAATTGTTTCTTGGAGTTGAGTTAGTATATTTAGTTTATGTTTTCTTTCTTTTTTTAGTGCAGCTTATACTCTTTATTTATATAGATATAGTCAGCATGGTAAAAAATTTTCTTCTATATATAGAAGAAATATAGGTTACACTCGTATTTACTGTTATTTTTACATTGGGTCCCATTAAATATTATTATTTTAAGTACGGATTTATTTTTTAATTGATTATAATTTAGGTAGTTTAATAAAAATTTCGGTTTGTGGTACCGGTGATGTAATAAATTTTTACCCTAGATCATTAATTGACGTTTAAATATTTGTTTTATTAGATTTAGATTTTTGTTTATATTCAGTTTAATTAGTTTATTTTTTGGTATTTATTTTTTTAAAAATAATTTTTGTTATTTTATTGAGTGGGAGGTTGTGAATTTAAGTTCTCTTAATATTGTTATAACATTTTTGTTTGATTGAATATCATTATTATTTATAGGATTTGTATTATTTATTTCTTCTATAGTTATTTTTTATAGTCATAATTATATGGAAGGGGATCCTTATCTTTCTCGATTTATTTTGTTGGCATTAATATTTGTTTTATCTATAATATTATTAATTATTAGACCAAATTTAATCTCTATTTTGTTGGGTTGAGATGGATTAGGTCTTATTTATTAGTAATTTATTATCAAAATTTCAAGTCTTATAGAGCTGGAATATTAACTGTTTTATCAAATCGGTTGGGGGATGTTGCTTTTTTGTTGTCTATTGCTTGAATATTAAATTATGGTAGTTGAAATTATTATTTTTATATTGATATAATATTTGATAGATTAGAAGCAAAAATTATTTCTGGTTTAATAATTTTTGCTGCAATAACTAAGACAGCTCAAATCCCTTTTTCTTCATGATTACCTGCAGCTATAGCTGCCCCTACTCCTGTTTCGGCTTTGGTACATTCTTCTACTTTGGTTACTGCCGGTGTTTATTTAATAATTCGTTTTAATTCTTTAATTGTAGGTACAGATTTTTCTAAGTACCTTTTATTAATTGGTGGAGCTACTATATTTATGTCTGGTGTGGGAGTTAATTATGAGTATGATTTAAAGAAAATTATTGCTTTATCTACTTTAAGACAATATAATCATAATACACAGGTAGTAAATTACCCATTCACAAAGATATATAAAACATATAGTAGCACAAATAAAATAAATATAGTAAGATGTTACATTAAATCAAATATATATATTCATTGAAGTTGTAGTTACAAAACAGTAATAAACTTATTGCATTTTATATAAAATATGACCACCAAAGCACACAAATATTACCTAAATTCATGAATTGCCTTGATTTGTTTTACAGTAGTTTCAAAAATGTCTATAGAACTATAAGATAAAAATGGATTACCTAAACATTGAAGATGGTTTATTGGTGAGTGGTATATATAATTTGTAGTAAAAGCATTGTTAAAAAATGTATCTGTGGATCTAGTATTATAAGATGGTATGCGAAACTGAATTAATGATAATAGGTTGGGGCAATCATAACTGGAATTTACTATTTTTAGTAATGTTACAACATCCAAGATTTTGCGACGAAAGTGTAGTGTTTTTAAGTTGAGGCTACATAGAAGATGTTGATACCGTATGTCCGATGTACAATTCTCGAGTTTGAAGTTAACCAGCCTTAAAAGTTTATGCTGAACTTTCTCTATTGAGTAAGAATGGCTTTGGTAATATGGTGACCACACAGGTGAAGCATATTCTAAATGGGGTCTTACCAGGGGGCAATACAGTAACTTTAAAGATGTGACATACTAGTATTCCTGGAGATGAATCCAAGCATTTGTAACCCCTTCTTTACAACAGCATTAATATGGCTAGAAAAGGTAAGGGAAGAATCGAAAATCACACCCAAATCCCTAATTTTGTTAACTCTTTTAAGTGCTGTGTCATTTATAAAATAACATTCCAAAACAGGATATTTGCACTTATGAAAGGTGATGACGTTACATTTTGAAATATTCAATTGCATTTTGTTGGTGGTTCACCATCTAAACAAGTTATTCACAGCCAATTGTAAAATATCGCAATCGCTAGAGGAATGTACCGTTTTATAAATTTTTAAATCATCTGCAAAGAGAAGTATATGTACGTTTTGCACATAATTAACTATATCATTAACAAAAATGTTAAATAATAATGGGAGCCCTGGGGGACTCCTGATGTCACATCAAATGTATACGAAAAGAAGGATTTAACTTTAACATACTGCTGTCTACCAACTAAATAACTACGTAGCCAAGACAACATAGTACCTCTGATGCCTACAGATTCTAATTTATTAATCAGTAAACCATGGTCCACTGTATCAAAAGCCTTACTAAAGTCTGTATAAACAGTGTCAACTTGCAAATTATTGTTTATGGCACTATAAATATTTTCTTCATAAACTAATAAATTGGTGACAGTAGAACGATTTGCCATAAACCCATGTTGTTGATCAATGATAATATTTTTAAAAAGTGGAGTTAGCATTGCAGTTTGAATGATATTGGTTTACTTGACTATCATGTTTAACGTTTATGGTAAAAAGTATTTTGTGATAAAATGAATACACTACTTTTCTTCAAAACCTTAATTGAACTTTTATTGTATCTACACATTACCCTGCCATAGGCATGTTGGGGGAGGATATGAGAACACCAGCCATTTTAAAAGAAAAGATATTTCCCCATGATCTTCCCACAAAAGGCCAACAGGTGAGAGAATACCAAAGATACAATATGTTCTGAATCATTCACTTGAATCATCCTCCAAGTCTCTTATTGAAAATGTGTCTTACACCTTTTCCTAATAATCGTTTTTCTATAATTCAAAATTTATGCCTAAATCTGTCTGTAAAAACTTTATTGAATGTTTAATGACAATGTAGTAATAGTTTTCTTCACATTTTTATATTAAATTATGATTTGAATCTGAACAGAACGAATCTTTGTGTTTGAACCATTAGGCCCTAATAGTGTAACAAAAATTATAAAAACATCAACTGGAAGTTTAAGCTACGTAAATATATTAATTTCATTTTGCTAATAATATGATACAGTTACAGTAAAAGTATCTATATAATTCATAAAAACATCAACTGGAAGTTTAAGTTACGTAAATATAAATTTCATTTTACTAATAATAATTTGAAACGATTACTGTTTAAGTATCTATATAATTTATAAAAACATCAACTGGATATTTTGAAACAAAATTCGATTTACTCAAAAATGGTTCTAAGGATTTCGTTTACAATCCATCCAAACGTACAGCCTGTTGTCACAAATAATACTAACTAAGCCATATGTCCCAAAAAAAGTTACCATATATTGTCCAGTGGCATTATTTCTGTACAAGACGCTCAGCGCACGCGTCCGAGGGGAGAGCTAATTTCGGGGCAAAAAGTGTAGTGAGATCAAACGTATATAAGTATATGAGAAAGTTTGTGCAATGTATATTGCGCCGTTTATTTTCACCCAGAATCACAACTTAAAACAACAAATGCGCGCGTCGTGGCAGTGTGGCAGTCAATTGTCAACGCGTTCGCCGACGCACACATGTAAACAGGCAGTATCCCCAACGCGTCGTTCGCTACGCGCCTAAAGCCGCGGTTTTTATACGTTCTTTGCACGAAGTGAACGCTTATAGGGGAGGTCGTTTCCGTCCGTCCGCATGTTAAAACTCGGGAACCGCTGGACGTATTTTGATGAAATTTGGTTGGTATTGGGGAGTTTTCCTAAAATTGATTAGCCGATTCCAATTATGGTTAAAATTGGACAACAATTACGAGCACTTTACATGAAGTTTACAATGTTCCTCTGTTTCAACTCGGAAACCGCTTGGCGTATTTTAATAAAATTTCGTATTGGGAAGTTTTACTAAAATTGGTCGACCGATTTCAATTCTGGTTAAAATCGGGCAACAATTACGACCACTTTACACGAAGACCTACAAGTAATAATAATAATATATTTATTGTTCCGTTGAGGTCACAAATAAGTAGTTCACAATGTTCGTTTCAACTCGGGAACCGCTTGATGTATTTTTATGAAATTTGGTATTGGGGAATTTTGATAAAATTTGTCGAGCGATTTCAATTTTGGTTAAAATCGGACAACAATGACGACAACTTTACATAAAGACCTACATGTAGTTTACAACGTTCCTTTGTTTTAACTCGGGAACCGCTTGACGTATTGTGATGAAATGTCGTATTAAGGAATTTTGGTAAAATTGGTCGACCTATTCCAATTTTGGTTAAAATCGGACTATAATTACGACTACTTTACATGAAGACCTACATGTATTTTACAACGTACCTCGCTTGCTTCTCGTTAAATTCTCATCTGAGCGAAAAATATTGAGCACATTGTGAAATCTCAAAGAACGCATTTGGAAACTGTTTACTCCGACATGGGGTACACCTTTCCAATCTTTTTAAGAATATTGCGCGGCGCACGACTTCGGGTGCATGGAAACGCATTTTTATTGGACGTCATTTCTTTGTGCATCTCCCATGAGGTTTCGCACTTTTTATGTGACTCGCTCAAACCATGTTGCCGAAGCCCAATGTCTTTTTCCAAGGCCTTCCTGTTTCTGAACCCTGCAGATACGAATGGCGTGTTCGAATCCACAGCAATGGAAAAAATCGACATGGAAAGCAATCCGCAGCATTATCTAACACACTATACAAAAAATACCAACCAATATAAATATGATTGTTTCTAAAACAAAAGTTAATAAGTGAATTTACGTACTGCGTTGGTCCAGACAACGCCATATTTTTACTTAAGTAGAACGAAAAATAACGAGCATATGTTTAGCGATTTAATTTTTTTTAATTCTTAGATAAATGATGCGCGACATGTTGGTATTTAAATAGATCAATATCAGTAACTTGTAAAGCATGATCGTAGAATTCAGCAAACATTGTTATCTGCCGCTTTAACTTGGAATAAAACTTTAAGAATTTTTTTTCAGTAATGTCCTTCTATAATTAGCAATTTCACACAGCTTCACATTCGCGTCAATATGTTATATCTTGGTGTAAACGTACAAACTTTAAGGCAATGAATGTTGACGTTGAGTCCGAAGTACAAGAACGAGGAGATACTTCTTTGACCACTAGCACCGAATGACCGACGACAAGTGACTGGAAACAGGCCCGGACATAGAGACCCAGGGCCCCTAGGCAGTTAACAGTGTCGGGGCCCCCTTTTTGGTAATTTAGCAAAAAACAAACTTTACTTTTATTTATTTAACGTACTTTGACTTTAGAAAATAGACAAGCAGACTTAGAAATGAAATAGACAAGTACCAACTATACTTTTTTACACATTATAATTTTTACATTTACATATAATTAAAAGATTACATTGCCACGCAACGAACTTTCTTCTCTTTAAAGGAACGGACGACCTCACTATAGTCCACAGACTGCGTTATTTCTGACTCTATGTACAGCACAGAGAGTGAATTAAGCCTGTTCTCTTCTGTGGTAGATCTTAAATAATTCTTTACTCTCTTTAGCGCTGAAAACGACCGTTCTGCAGAACAGTTTGACCCTGGTGTACACAACAGCATCCGAAGCGCTATTCCCACGTTTGGATAAATGTCCAAAAAGCCTTTTTCCAGGATGTACTTGTATAGCTCCAGTGACGATAACGCTTTTCCCCCTGTAGCCTCAGTGGACAACAAATGAGCTCGCAGGTGCAGACACTCGTTTTCCAAAGTACCGTCCAAATCCCCTGGATAGAAGGCTTCCAGGTTCCGTGCTCTGTCACGGACGTCTTGAGATTCCAAACTATGTAGCTTCGTGAGAAAGTCAAACTTTTTACTTAACTTCTCGTAAGCAGAGCCACGTCTCTGTAGTTCTGCAATCAACCTGTCGATAATGACGTTGAAGACGGTAACTCTGAATCTGTCCCTGCCGGAGAGTTTGACCTCGTTTTCCTTTACTTCGTCAAACTGGACCTTTCGCTTACGTTTCCTCTTCATATCGTATGCGTAGTTCTGTTCACCGCTTGTTTCCACAGCTTTCAACTCATAATGATCAAAGGTACCGACTTTCCTTATATCTTCTAGGTATGTTACCAAGGACCGATAAACTTCAGCGATCGTACCCAGTTCGATGTTCACAGATTGCAGAGATATGCTCACTTTGTTAAATCTTTCCAGGATATCATTCCACAGCAGGGTCAGGAAGCTCATTTCCAGGACTTTCGAGAACTTTCTATACGCATACAATATCGAACTGGCAACTGAGTTCCTTTTCTCTTTTCTCTCCATCCTTGCCCTTCGCTGAACCCAAGCGGTGACAACTATGAGGATTTAGGAGACCGCCTTCACTGCAAGGGCAGGGTTTCACCCGCAGAAAGACATTTAGAGATTTATTGGTGTGAACCCATAAGACCCCGGTTACAAATGAACAAAGACGCATATGGAGGTCACATATTTACTTTGTTAAGGAATTTTCTCAGAAAAATTCCATGTCCCGAAGACTCGGTGCTCGACTATGGCAGCAGTCTTTAAACTGGGGTACGCGGAGACCTTCTAAGGGGTACGTGAGCATGGATAATTTTAAGGGAATCAATTTCCAGATCCTTAACTTCCATATGTACTCTTTTCAAAAATTGATAAGCTTGAGAACGTGCATCTTTGCCTTTCGAACTTCTTGTGAGAATAGAAAGAGGGAGGAAAGAAAGTAAGAGGTGCAGCTGGGAAAATAGTTGCCACTGAAATATTCTCTTTCGCCCACCCGCTTGTACATGGGTTCCTCGGCTCCCTTCAAGTACCTTCCCTGGGTTCACGCAACTTGAAACTTGTCACCCTTCCTCTTCCCACATTCCCAAGGCAAGGAAGAATTGCGACCAAGGCCCTTCTTCCCACAGTCCCCTTATGAGCTTTTCCCACCCTCTGAAGGATACGAAACAAATTAGTTACCATTCATTGTTGCAGAGTGATTTGTCGTTCTTAAAGGCATCCTCACCATATGGCTTTCAGGCGTTTAACTCCACCCGTTGTGTTTACAGAGACATACTCTCCGTTATTCTGCTGCAAGATGTTTGTCGGAGTGGTTGTGCATGTCAGAAGGCTTCTTGGTGTGAAGTTGTCTGTGAAAAGTGTCTTTATCTTCTGTATACATACTTATTTTCATAAGTTTCTCTGAGGCTGTGATCGTAGCAATTATTTTCATCTATTCTCAATATTCATCCTTAGGAGGTGCCATTAGCTTGAAAGAAGAGCATCTTCGAACAGCCGAAGCGGTACAGGTTAGTGAAGCTTATTCTTTTAAATGTAACTGGAATGTTTTCCAGGACTACCAAATTTTTCAAGATACACCAGATAAAACCCGCAGATAAAAATTTAAGTGAATTTTTCAGATTTGGTGTGCGTTATTGAAAAAAAGGCAGTTAAAATTATATTTTATCTAATCACATCAAGAATTATTTATTCTAATTACAGTTCAAGGTACACAAACTGAAGCATTCATTGCACTTGATATCAGAAGGTGTAATAGACAGAAAAACTGCTATATTTATTGAAGATTTTGAGGTTAATCAGAATATTAAAGTGACATTGCCATTGTCTGCTCAAAATGCACTGGTTAAATTAAACAGGTACCTAAGTCCAATAATGGAAAACAATTTTCTGAAGACTTTAAGTGCTTTGTTTGATCCTACAGTCATAGGTTATGTTAAAGAACTCGACCTTAGTTTTGTAAAAGAAAACATAAAAAAGTTACCCAAGTTCAATGATCGAGCTGACGAATTTCTTTCCTCTTATGTGGAACTTCATGAAACTGTTTATGAAACAGTGTCTTCAACAGGTACTTATAATCTTGCTCAGATAATTCAAGCAAAACGGTCTTCTGACCCACTTAGCAATGAATTTGCAGAAAAAGTACTCCCATATTTATGGTACCAGTGAGCAATGCTGACTGAGCAATTTTTTTCTAAGTATGCCTTGATTGTGACTGATCGTAGAACGAGAATGTCTGAACATACAATTGAAACATGCAACATGTTGTACTTGAATGATATTACTATGTAGTTCTATGTATGACAATAATGCCAAATTGCATGTTGTAGCCCATATATGTCACCTGTAAATAATTAGTTTCCTCACCATACCAACTGCAATTAAAAAAGGTCAAACCTACAATGGCATTTTAATAACTATTTTTTATATTTTCCATCAAAACCCCTTACCTATGGTACAAAACTGTGAAAATGCTAAAAATGCTAAATTTCCTAAATAATGACGCTAATTTCTCTGAATCAAATGCTAAAATCTTACAACCCTGAGTATATGCCAAAGAAACCTGCCTACTACGGCATTAAAATATGGATGATGTGCGACTCATCAACAAAATATTTGATTAATGCTAAAGTGTATTTAGGAAAAACTCTCGTGGGAACTATAAAGCAGAACAAGAAAGAGATACCTGAGCAATTCAAAGCATGCCGAACTAGAAAAGAAGTGACAGCAGAGTTTGGATTCACTGATGACTTGACATTAGTGTCTTTTGTTCCTAAGAAAAATAAGGCAGTTGTACTTCTTTCTTCCCTCCATCATGATAGATATATACATTCTGAAACAGGAAAGCCTGAAATAATTGATTATTACAATAAGACCAAAGGTGGAGTAGACACATTCGACCAGCTATGTAGTAAATATAGTGTCCCAAGGGGTACCAAAAATGGACCATAGCTTTGTTTTATGGCATTATTAACGCTGCAGGTATAAATTCTTTTGTTATATATTGTCAAAATTCCTGAAAAAATGGTAAAAATGATAAAATTTCAAGAAAAAACGTTTTTGATAAATGTTGCTCATGACCTTGTCACTCCACACATTTGAATGCTACAATAAGCCTAACCAACAAAGAAACATAAAGAAGGTAATTGAAACTTGTGGATTTGTAGGTGACAACCGAGAAATTACCGATGGTTGAAGAGGACGACTACGAAGGAATTTCGAGAAAAAGAGGGTGATGTAATTTGTGTGATAGGAAAATGACAACAAGACATCATGTGTGTAAAAGTTGTAGTTTTGTGTGTAAAAATCATATGGATTTAATGATCATATGTAATAAATTCAAAAGTGATGGACATGATCTGTCTGAATAAATGTTTTTTTTTCATAGTAAATATTTTCTAAAAAATTGTCATTTTTCAATTTATTTTTTAAAATAAAAAATTAAAATACATGAATATGTAGTTAAATTTGTTCTAATAATAAGGTTAATAAAGAGTATTTATACATTATTAAAATTAAATGCTAAAATATTAAGAATTCACAATGGGGTCAGATCTGACCCCAGGTAAGCATTTACAGGATTTTTCTGAGGGTAAGACTTTGAGGGTTAAAGACAGCCCAAATATCTCTAACTGTTGTAAAATTACATCAGTTAATCTGGCTCCAGTTAAATCTGTTACAGGGACAAAGCAAATGAAATGTTCACGAGGAACATATTTACAAGATTTGTCATATTTAGTAACAATTCTTATAACTAAAGACAATTGTTCCATGTGACTCTTATCGAGCATACAGTCAACTATTATGGAATAATATTTTGCCTCTTTAATAAGATTAATAATTTTTTGTTTGATTTTGTCAGCCATTATTGATATCAATTCGTTTTATATCTTGTTGCTCGTGTAATTGACCTTCCAAACATTAGCATTATGCATTACTCTTCAAACATGCTCACTCATATTAGGATCAAATTTTGCCATAAGCTCAATGAGTTTAAGGAAATTTCCATTATCACTCGCATATAACTTTGGCCGTAGAACCACGAATGGCTAAGCACTGGGAAGCCAAAAATACTCTAATACATTTCACCAGTGTTTTTGCTCTTCTGGCACTAATCTTTCTGCTTCTATTTTCTGATGCATTTTCAATCAAGTATCTATTTCTTTCCATTTCCTGAATGTATCAATATGCTTTTTAGATGTCTTGTGGGTCGATCAAGCTCACGAAAGATTTTTCCAGTCAGAGTTCATCAGTAAGCCACTGTGTATTTAATTCATTCAATAAAGCAGTATACCAAATTTTTATGGACAGAATAAACCAACCATTTTTGCTCAATTTCTTCTCCATTTCTCAAACGGCATGTGTAATGTGTTATAGAAAAGTGCCTTCCATTTTCATCAGTAGAAAAATTGAAATCCTTTACTTGAACGGCCATTTTCAATTAAAAACTTTCTCATTTCATCATTTATATGACCCCATAAGCCAGGATCATTACCACAAACAGATTCACTGTCACCTCTCACCTCACTAGCATTTTGTTGTTCGTCTTTTTGACCTTGCTCTTCACATTGTAGTCGATCTTACTCATAACTTTGTTGTTGATTCCATTCTTCATCTTTTCACTGGTCATTGTTAGGGTCGTTATTTTGTTGATGAATCTGCACTACATTTGAATCTTCTTAGGTAGGATTTAGAAGAATAAATTTATTTGATATCTAACCTTAAAGAACTAATAAAAGTTCAAACTTACCGTAATGAATATTAATTTTAATTAAAAAATCATTATTATCAGTTTATGGTGAACATACAAGGAAAGAATCGAGCAAAAACAAAGTTGAATTTCCTTGATTCCTTAATTCCAACCTATGACCTGGAGTATTAGTACTTGATACGTAATCACGTCAAAGGAAAAATTCTCTTGACATCATAGCAAATTCAAATTGTAAGTAACATTTGAGAACTCGCTGCATGTTAGCTTATACGTTAACAATATAAAGAATCCTTACTTACATAGTCAGATACGAAGATTAATTTCGCAAACAACAATTCTCAATCTATATTTCCATCCATATTTTCCTCTTCATACCTCTTATATGATCGGTGAGACACCAATTTAAGAAATTTATCTGAGAGAGGACAATATTTGTCAAAAAAAGTCAGCAAGAGAATATATTTATATTAAATATAATATATACAGTGCCATAGTGACACTATTTGGCACCCTGTGCAGAGGCCTCCTTGTAGCCCAATACTGCAATGTATAATACAACATAATTCCTATTTGGCACCCTGGACATGGTCTCTTTGTAGCCCCAGACTTTTACTACTGAAGATGACAGCTTAGCTGTCGGAACATCGGTGTCTAGTTTTAATTATTGGTTCGAGCTTATTGTGCGACTGGATTTTTATGTTTCTGCATGTGCATGTGTCTCTTTTTGACTTAGGTCCTGCGACGGTGTTTGCCAACAACCAGAGTGAGTATTCTCTTCCTTTTTACAGTGAAGAAGTTTTTGTTTATTTACTATTGTATTGTTTCACTGTCTCTCGCAACCCTCCCTTTCCAAACTTAAATGCATAATACAATAAAAGTTCTATTTGGCACCCTCTTACGAAGTTGAACCCTGGGCACGTGCCCCGGTTTCCCACCCTCACTATGGCTCTGAAAATATATATATAAAATAAAATTGAGAAAGTCTCGCAATTTGTCATATTTCAAAAAACAGAAAAGAAGCCATTGAGTTGAAGAAAAAATCCCCTTTTTATATTTTCAAATGCGAGTGCATAAGAATAGTTTTGAAGTATGAAATATTTTCATGTATGCTTTCTTTATCATCATGGGAAGGTTTCCAGAAATTATTTCATCGGAACTGAGATATATTGCACCTTTATTTTAATACACCAGTGCTGTAACTAGGCAGGTGGAACAGGTGTTCAAAGGCGCAGCCTGACGAGGGGTGCAGAATTAAAAAAAATATGCACAAATATTTTATTGTTGATAGCAAAAGTATTGTGCCTGTGCCGTCCTCTATGATGCATTAAAATATGCAATATGATGCAATAAGAATTTCAATTAAAAATTTTTGACCCAGGATGGTCGTCAAAAGAAAGTGCAATAAATAACAAAGTTGTTCATTCAACCCTGGTTTGCATGATTAGGCTGAGGGATTCTGTTACAAAGATGTTATTATCCAATTCAAGGTCAACTCAATGTAAAATGAGTTTGTTTAAAAATAAATTATTTTTTATTAATTCCATAAAAATTGCATACACAAAGCATGACAATTGTCAGGAGCCATCATAGAGGACATTCACAACACACATACTTAAGACGTAAAGATTTCTGCTAATTTTATGCAATATTTCATCTATATGGTAATTCCAGCTTAGTTTATCATCAATAATTAAACCAAGAAATTTTGTACAGTGGTTTTTCGTTATCATGATATCTCCTACAGAGTAGCTATTTTCTGAGTCATATAAGCGTGGGGAGAATTCTATAAAGCATGATTTTTCAGTGTTTATTGTGAGAAGGTTTTCATTATAATATAGTGCAATGCTGTTTAAGACAACATTTCCCTTTATTTCCAGTTGAGAATACAGCTTATCAGCTATTGCAATAGAAGTATCATCAGCATACAAAATTATAGTCCCATCATTGATAACAGATTGAATGTCATTTATATATAATAAGAGGAGCAAGGGCCCAAGAATTGAGCCTTGGGGAACTCCATTGGTAGCAGTGAGATTAGATGACATAATATGTCCCTGGGATATCTGTAGTTTTACTACCTGCATTCGGTTTGTTAAGTAAGATTTGATGAGACTATGGGCTTTGACCTCTTATTCCAAAATTTTCTAGTTTTTCAAGAAGTATGTCAAAATTGATGCAGTCAAAAGCTTTTGATAGATCCAGGAAGATACCAGTGGAATTGTTTCCTTGATCAATATCGCTGATAATTTTTTCCAGAAAGGTGATTGCTGCAGTAGTGGTAGATTTGCCCTTTATGAATCCATGTTGGGTGTTACAGATTATGTTATGGCGTTTGAGGAAAGGTGTGAGTCTATTCAGCAGTATTATTTCAACTATTTTGGAAAAACTTGATATCAGAGATATGGGCCTGTTACATCCCTTTGGTCACCCTTTTTATAAATTGGATGAATTACAGATATTTTGAGAGCATTTGGAAAGATTCCTTCCTCAAAGGCTTTGTTAATGGTGTTGGATAAAGGAGAGGCAATGGATGATGCACATGCTTTTATGGCAGTAATAGGAATACCATCATATCCTGCAGAATTTTTTGCTTTCATGTTTTTAATTATGCTTTTGACCTCTGTGTCATTAGTTGGAAAGAGGTAAATACTTTGAGCAACTCTATTATTCAGAAAATGTTTATCCCTTGGAGTGTTAGGTAGTTTTTTGGATATTTTTGCAGCCATTGTGTTGAAAAAACTATTGAAATAATTTGCAATTTCCATTGGATCTTTGATGGTGACTTTATTGATACATATTTCGGTGGGAAAGGAAGTTGGTGTTTCCTTTCCTCTGGCCTGGTTAATAATATTCCATGTACTTTTACTAATATTATTAGAGTTTAGGATAGAGGCATCATTTTTTTTCTTTTTTAGTTGTTAACACTAGATTATCATAAAACTTTTTGTAATTTGAAAATTCATGTTTACTATTAATGTCTCTATTTGATAAATATATTTGTTCAAGATGGCAAAGCTCTGCTCTGGCTTTTCTGATTGAAGCATCAATCCAGTTACTTTTTTGTTATCTTATTCTATTTTTTTATAGTTGTGATAGGGCAACTGAGGTTGAACCAGTAGGAGAAGGTTTCAATGAGGTTATTATATTTGTCATCTGCTGTATTATTGAGTGTCACACCAGACCATTCATTGTAAAATTTTGAAGGCGCGTTGGGTTTTCTTTCTTACAGTTATGCACTTTAATTGGTATGTAATGTGGTGGGCTTACTAGATTGTGATTTAAGTTTATGCTAATTTTTATAGCTAAATGATCAGATAGAGAGGAATGAATTACTAGAGAGGTGAATGAAGAAGGATTTAGATCAGTTAAAATATTATCTATACAGGTAGCTGTGATATTTGTTATCCTTGTAGGTGAAGATATGGTATGTTTTAGGCCAAATAGTTCAATAAATAAGATAAATTTTTTACTGTTTCTAGTATTTTCCAGTATATTCACATTAAAGTCACCAATAATAATCAGTTTACTCTTTAATTTTGGCTGCATGTTTTCGATTATTTGTGTTACTTGATTGAGGCAGAGATCAATATTTCCGCTAGGGGGCGATATATTCCTAGAATATACATTGTATTATTATTTCTTGGGGTGAGTTTTATGCCTGTAATTTCAATGTTTTCCTGGTCTGAAAATCTATCCACTTCTAAGTTGTCTATATGAATTTGCAATTTACTATTGACAAGTATCATAACACCTCTGCCTTTTTTTCCTTTTCTGCAGCTGACTGCAACTAATTTCATTTTGGACAATATGTTACAATATGTTTGTTTTAGTTTTAACCCATGTTCACTGAGCTTTGTCCTGAATATAACTTTTCGCATGTAAAGTCCTTTACATTAAACTTATTAGTGAGGTGTTTCAGGATATCTTCACACTCTGTTTTGGGATCGGCTCGGCCTAAATAAAGCCATGCTCGTTTGGGCACACCTTTGAAATTATTAATTTCCGCAATTTTGCCGTAAGTTTGCACAAATTAAATTAAATTCAATTTCAGAGAGTTCAGAACACATTTTGTGTGACAAACAACCACAAAATACACAACATAGCCAGGGAGTGCCGCTTAAAATACGATTTTTGCAGGAGCAGCACTTCGATATCAACAAACCGTCAGCCATCATTAAAAAAGATGAATGTGCAATGTCAACAATTAACAATGTATATGAATAATATTAATACAATGCATTTTTCAGCCATTAAGTTGTACAAATCAAAGTAGGAGATAATTTCAATTGCCTGTAGCTCTGTAACAAATGAGAATTGCACCCATGTTCATATGACATTTTTTACTCAAAATCACTTAAGGAATAAGATGCCGAAGTTATGCCAAAAAGTCGACGGACACCCTGTGTGTATATATATATATATATATATATATATATATATATATATATATATATATATATATATAACAGCTTACAGAAAAGGAACGGTAAAAGGGATATATGGATGGCAAAAAGATGTTGGGATGAGGAAGCCCAGTAAACACTCACCAATCTGTCGACTTCAAGTTGGCGAGGCCCTGGGGATGTCGAAGTGACACACGTAAAATAACACTAGAAACAACACAGAAACATAACATAGAAGCTTTCAGAAAGATTCCTTCTTCAGCTAGCGAGAGAGACAATTCGAAATTTTTTCGTTAGGTAGGATTTTGTGCAAAACCGACTATAGAAAACGAAAATCTTGAATAAGTGCAACAATGCGGCCGCTAAAAATTCGCAATTGTTTAAACAAAATTTCAAGTTTTATGTATTTCCGAATGTGCTGCGGAACTGAAATTTAGAGGTAGGATTTGTAAAAAAACGAAACAGGGATTATAGAAATTTTGATATTTTAATTTGTTTGGCAGTTAAAATTTTTTAAAGTTTAAACAAATAGGTAAATGTTGAGATACGAGTTAATGAGCTGAAATTTTAAATTTTTTTAGAGTTTCATCAATATAAACGAATAAACAATGCAATGTAACCATGAAATCGTTATTGCGGCCGTTAAAAATAATTTAAATTTAAACAATTAGATAAATGTTATTTCACTTCTAATTGTGCTATAAATTTAAAATTTGGAAGAAATGTGTGGCATTACCCAATGTGGAAAAAGTATAATATTCCTAAAATTGCAAAAGTTAGTGATTGTTTTACTCCATTATTGTTCGATAATTAAAAAACAGAAACCGGTCCAGAGGAGAAAACTTTAGAATTAAAGAAATATTTCTTATGATGTAATATCTCTCTGAAAAATTAATGATTTTTCAAGGTGAGATGAAATGCTTGCAGTATGCACGCACCTTCTACTAGTATATTATATCCTCCTCTGTAAGAAACGTCTATATATAATATATATATATATATATATATATATATATATATATATATATATATATATATATACAGTCAAACTCGGCTATAACGAGCGCCACGGGACCGTTTAGTTTTGCTCGTTATAGCCGTTAAACTTAATATCCGTGAAGGCAAAAGCATGCATGCGTATGGTGAAATAAGACATAAGAAGTAAAAGTGAATAAATAAACAGAAAGGTTATTTAGTAAATTTATGAAAAAACCTAAAAATGAGAATAAACTAGAAAATTTAAAGTAAACATACGTACATATAAAATTTAATCACAGCTGCATCCTTAATCACTACCCAAGTCGCACTTCCTCATTTTCTTGTTCGTTGTTAGGTTGTTCTCTAGTGCATATAAAATCGCTTCTTTGTTTTTCCATAAGGTTGAAACCGTAGACGATGATAAATTAAATTTTTTACACACTTCAACATTTTTTTACCACGTTCTAACTCTCGAATAATATCAACCATTTCGCGAATAGACAAACACTTCCTTTTATGTACGGACATGTTACTCGTTCAAGGGCAAAATCTCAACTGATTTTTGCGATCAACGCTACGAACTTTCTTTGCAAACTGTGAGCATACCAATTCCAGGAAGAGTTAATGAGGAGACGGATTAAACGTGGGATTTCCCATCTTTACGTGGGAAAGGGTGTTGGGTGCATTCGGCTGAGCGATGGGGGTGGGCGCCATTGTACATGCCCTCAGCCACTTAACCCCTTCCAAACACAACCTCCTGGCTGTAAAAGAGCTGGGGGTTGGGAGGAGAGGACAAAGGACCTCCGCGAGTGCCACTGTACCTGCAAGTTGGGAATTCTTGGTTTGGACGAAGGGATTATTTTTTAACAACAACGCCGCGGTCTTTAACCTCCCCGATGGATAGGGTGTAGAGGCTGGACTCAAGAACACAAGGTTACATATTTTGGGTCACTATGAGGATTTAAGGGGCTGACCGCCACCGCGTTTGAGACAGTGAGAAGTGGTCAAAGTTTGCTCGATATATCCGTGAAGCGTGCTCGTTATATACGAGAAATATTTGTATGTAAATGCTCGTAAACTTATCTTGGAGGTAGCATTTGCTCACTATAGCCGTGAACTCGTTACAACCGTGCTCGTTATAAACGAGTTTGACTGTATATATATATATATATATACAGTATATATATATACACACACCTTTATGGGTGGTTTTTATGTGCAAAATGAAAACAATTTTTGGCTAGCAATAAATCTTATTAAATACTACGATGTAATTCCTTATCACTTAGGCAATTACATTATTTGTAAACATTCCGGTTCAGTTGCAGATATCTGTGATAAAGAAAACGGTTAATTCCATTAAAGTAAATGTTCATTGTTTTAAGAAAATCTTACATAAATACCTATATTTATGTTTCCCTTGTCATTCGCACTTTCACAAACAGTTTAACTGAACTGATATTGAGGATTGCTCAAAATACTCCCTCGGAAGCGATGTATATTTTTGCAACTGATTTACTTCAGTAACATGAATGACGAGCATATTAAAACGGCATCACGTTTAAAATTCTTTTACACTTCGATGATTCTACAATTTTTTGTGATGCCTACGATGATGCAATTTAAAATTTTCGAGATGAGAGGTAATAAAAGCATTAATTATCCTCTATACAGAAATGTCTGAAACTTCCTTCCAAAAACACGACGAATTATTTTGTTACTTAGGATATGCAGTTGAGGGATAGTACCAAAAATTTCTCCGTTTTACATTAAATATTAAATATTAAATAAAAGACTAAGAAAAAAAAATTATTAATAATTAATAACCAAAAGTTCATTGCATTACTTCTTGGATACACCTAACAAGACATGGTTGAAATGTAGTTGACATAATGCATGTGTGTAATATTTTATGATGCAGTTTGTATGAGTGTGGCTTATGATTATCTCTCGATGTATTTTGTTTACTTTCTGCAGGATACAGGGAAAGTTCAAACTGATGAAGTTTCACCTGTAAAGTATCATAAAAGTAGAAAAAGGGCAAAGACGGAAAAGAATTGGACAAGATCAAAGTGTAAGAGGAGAAGAAATGAAGGAAGGTCCTATGTTTCTGATAAAACAAAGAAGAGAATTGAAGCAATCACAATGGGACCACATTGCAGTTGTGCAAGAAAATATTATGAAAAACTGACAGACAAGGAGAAAATTTTTGACAACTTTTGGAATTTAGGCGACTTTAATACACAGAACGTGTATCTCAGGGGCTTAATAACCAAATATAACGTGAAAAGAAGGTAGGTCAGAATTCCTGCTACTAAATCAAAAAAATTATCACCACTTCATTAAATTAAGTTATTTTTATTATAATCAATCTAGAATAACACCATTTTGAATGTTTTTCAAGATACTCGAAGAAAAGGAAGCGTGACACTTCTCCGCGTGGAGTTAAATTTTCCTACCATTTGAAAAGTAATGGTACTAGGATTGAAGTTTGCAAAGAGGCATTCTTAAACATACATGGACTGCAGAATAGAATGGGAAGCATAAGGAACCTACAAAACCAGCTGAAAAATGGCAACAATTCTCCTAAAGAAGACCAAAGAGGTAAGGTATTGTGCATTTTCAAGGAGCAAAGGGCATTAGATTTTAAAAAATTTTCTTCGTAATGGAAATGCATCCTTTCATTTTAGGTAAACACTCAAACCATCCACATGCTTTTAAGGCAGATTTCTTGACAAGTATACCTAAATACACTAGTCATTACAGCCGTGCTGATAATCCAAGCAAGTAGTATCTTGATTATGATATTAACATAACAACACTGTACAAAAACTACTATGCTGATTACTGTTCACAAAAAGGTCTAAGAAAAGTATCTGAATGTAAATTCAGGCAAATATTCAACTGTGAATTCAATATAGGCTTCAAACTTCCACGCTCTGACACATGTGCTAAATGTGACAATTTCCATAAGCAGTTAGAGGATGCAAAGGATCTTCCTGAAGAAGATATTTAAACCATCAAAGAGGCCCAAGAATTACACCAAAGAAAAGTTGAGAAAGGAATGAAAATGATAAAGGATCTTTGTGATTTAGGAAAAACTAATCCTGAAAATCATGTAATTGCAATAGATCTTCAGCAAACTTTGCCAACCCCCAAGTTGTCAGTTGGGGCTGCATTTTATAGTAGAAAGATCTGGACCTATAATCTGGGAATTCATGACTGCTCCACTGATTTGAGTTACATGTTTGTGTGGAGTGAAGTTGATGCTAAAAGAGGATCAGATGAAATAGGCAGTTGCTCGTTGAAATACATAGAAATAGTTAAACCTGTAGCTGACCACCTACACATTATAAGCGATAATTGCAAGAGCCAAAATAAGAATTGGTGTATTAATGGTTTAGAGAGAGCTTTAGTTGAGAAGAAGATATTTAAGAGTGTAAATCACTGATTTCCCCAAGTGGGACATACAAGACTGCCGTGCGATAGAGATTTTGGTAGGATCGAGAAACATATTAAACACCGTAAAAACATATACGATCCTGATGATTGGACTAATACTATTGCAGAAGCATCCTCCAAGTTCACTATCACTCGAATGATGAGGAACGATTTCAAAGACATTCAGTCCTTACAGCAAAGCATTTCAAAGAAGGCAATGATTGGTGGTAATACCCCTCTAAGATTTTCTCAGGCAATCAAATTCAGATTTGAGGAAGAGAACCCATTCATTCTCAAAGTTGCCTATACATACTCTGAAGTAGAAGTTATGAGTAAAGTAAATTTAAGGCGTAAAGGTTGATTGTTTCAAATTGACCTTTTCAACTTGCCAGAAAAGTACAGAGCAGAATTGAAAGTCAATCAAAAGAAATTGAATGATGTAATGTTTCTCATGGACTACATACCTAAAGTAAATCAGGCATTTTTCCTAAATCTTAAAGGTGATGGTAATCTTGATGTTGAAAACTGTTGATAAAAATATCAAGAAAGTGATTTAAAACTATTTTTTTGTTTAAATTTGTGTACTTGTATGACATATTTTTGAAAACAATAACACCAATGAAAAAACACATTTTCTTGCATTAATATTACTCTATGCCACGGAATTGAACTCCTTGGTACTGTAACAGAGATAGTCATAAGCCACATTTCAAAATGCATTAAATAAGAAATAATGGTAAAACTTGATTTAAAATGTGCTTACATCAATTTCCCTCTTTCAGCCTTACTCTGGAGACACTAAACGTTCAACAATAAATACAAACATTAATTTATTTGCTTCTTTCTGATTTATGAATTTAAACAAACTTTTAAAACGTTCACCTGTAAAATTAAGTTTTTGTGGCTTATGACTATGTCTGACGCACCCCTTCATATATTAATTTGTCTGTGTGTATTGCTTGACGTTTTCACAAGGTCAATCAATGGACAAAGTGGGGCATATCGAGGCAAATAATAAGTTTATTTTGCTAACGTGAATTATAGGATGACTATAGTAATAACAAGGCTGTCATAATAAAGTGTGAACGAAAGTAAAGAATTGAAGAAATGGTAATAATTAAATCGACATATTTACATACTCTATGACAAAATAATAAAATACAACTTACCTGTCTTTTATTTGCGGGAATCGATGCAGCTGTGCACTGCGTCTTTTACCATCATTCCCATTGACTGCACACCTCCTTACTACAATTATTTTTCACTTTCCCAATTAAAACTTTCCGCTAAAATTACTTGACTTCCGCTTTCAGATCTAGGTACCGCTGATAGATGGCGGTAAAACACTATACCAGGCTTTGCTATCCCAGTTATGTACCCGCCCCTGGTACTACCCAAGGTACCTAGAGTAAGAGGCAGTCTCAGCTGAAGCAAGGCTTGGGGCGTCATGTCACAAGGTTTCAGACTCGGCCGAAGGAAAGCGCTGTATATGTAGTTACGGCACGCGAGTATTGCCATATAGCATTTAAAATCAGGATTTTTACTGCTGTTGTAGATGCAAATGTATCTAATTAGAGCTTGTTACCAACTCATAAGCATATGCGATGAGAATTCCATTCTGTATTGCTCGTGAGAAAAATATGACTCCTACGTAAACTTACGTTCTTTAAAACATTTCCGCTGTAAATTTCTGGACAAATTTTAGTGAGTGAATATTGTAAAGGTCTAATATTGCGAAATGAAAATTTTATTGTTTAGCCTCCATCATTCTCATTAATAGGATATTTGACGACAGCACAGCGATGAGATATTCATTCACTTTAGCAATCTAACCAATGAAATTTTTTAATACGAGTTGTCGGTGCTTGCATACTACGAGCGTTTAAAAAATCACCATACACCAAGATCTTAACTCGTAAATAAACCAACGCGACAGCATTTGTACTACACAGAGCCCATTTATATAACATAATATTTTTCATTTTCCCGGAAATTAAGGCATCTATCCTTAATTTCTAAATTCTCTGGCAATCGGTTCACATCCAAGTTTTCAAATTTCAAGTTTCATGGCTCAGATCACCCTTTTTAAGCAATAACTATAATTATCATTAAGACAGCCTATATGTTGCACTAAAATTTATGTAAAAATTGGGATATTTTGTGTTATGATTATGGTGTCATATCCGTGCCATTTAGTACGTATCCGGATAAAAAAAAATTAATTTAAAATTATCACATCATCATATGTATACGTCTTTGGCTGAAATCAAATGGATTATAATGCAGTCTAAGCATTAAATCAATGCCAATGTAGTATGGAAAATCAATTCCCATTGAAAGGCATTGGAGTTATTGCTATGGCACTTAACATTTGTCATTGTTGAAATCCGAAAAACATTTCATAATTTTGATTAAAATCGAATTTTTACGCAAATTCAGCATGAATTTTAATTATGTCTTCAAGAAAAATAAACTTCATTCTTTCATCCACAGCATGTCATGATTTTGTATCTTAATTGAAAATAATTTTAAAAAGCAATTTTATACAGGCCTGCACAGTTTTCAATGCTTTTCTTATGGGTGTTTAAAATTGGTCATTGGGGTCAAAAACACCACTTAAATATAACATTTTCTCGAATTTTGGATTTTTCCCTGAGGTTGGCCCAATGATCTATCTTCATGCCAAATTTCAGCTCTGTAGCACTTCTGAAAGTAGTTTATTTGGTCCAGAGATCAAGATATACAGAAATATAGGACAAGTTACTCAGGAGAAATTAGTAAAACAAAAATCAAACATTAAATTAAGAATAATAAGTATATGCCAAACAATGACATCATTATACAGCATCCATATAATCACCTATACTATAACACATTCTGTTCAACAAGAACTCCTTTACCTTATTTTTAAAGGTTGAAATAGTTTTAACAATTTTTATATCATTAGGAATTTTATTATATACCGTATATACTCCTGTATAGTTCGACCTCCGATTTCTCAGCGAAAAGATTAGATTTTTTCATATATCTTGTTTATAATTCGACCCTAGCTTTCTACTTACTCTTTTACCCTAGATTTCCGTCAGGATCGACATTTTTCGTTTCGATATCTCGAAGCTCACAATCGAGGTATATAGAACGATCTTGGTTTTCAACAGCTTTTAGTATCATAATAATACTATACTCAGTGGCGTAAATATGGTTATGCAAGTTACGCTATCGCATAAGGGCCCAAGACCAAGGGGGCCCTCACCCTTGCATCCTCGAAAATTTCACTTGAATGTGAATATTGTATTAAAAATATGTTTTATAACACACATTAATGTTCTATGAACAGATAATATTTTCCATTGAAATTTATAAGCACTACCAACCAAGGGGCCCGCTTATATATATCATCTTACGTTAGTTTAAATCTCACAAAAAACACCTCATGGGAAAGTTATTTTTAAGCTTACCTGTTACTGTAGCCACAGCAGAGAGAACATTATCAAAAATGAAAATAATAAAATCATACTTAAGAAATAGCATGACTCAAGAAAGACTCTCTGACTTGGCATTACTTAGTATTGAAGCGGATTTTGCTGAGAAAATGGACGTAGAAGAGCTGATTAATAATATTGCAGAAGCCAAAGCTCGAAAATGCAAATTTTAATTAAACTATGTAGAGATCTAATTACTCTGTGATTAGCAACAGTTTTGTGATTTTTTGAATTGTTTATAATCATTTATAAATTTAATTATTCATAATAAATATAAATACTTTGTTTATCAAAATTCTATATTTATGTTATTTCTATTAATATCCATTACACTCAGAACACACTAACAAATATTCAATTATTAAGTGGGGCCCTGAGAGATTTTTTGCTAGGGGCCCAAAAGCTATAGTTACGCCACTGTATATACTAATAATAAACTGCAAACATCGTAAACCTATTGCATGATCTTGAGAAGAAAAATATTCATTACTTTTTAACGATGTCAAAAGGTCAGTATAATGGTTACATTACGAATTTTGGTTAAAATGCACTATAACCCACCACAGAACGTATAAAAAAATAATGAAAAATACTACTGGGTCGCAATCAAATCAGAATTTCGAGATAATACAGTACAGGTATATAAGTCTTCGAAAAAGAAAAACAACATAGTTCTAATGAAAATCGATAAAATTAAAAGTAAAAGTTAAGTCAGCGAGGTGGGTGACCAAAAAATATCTTGATTTTTATTATGATATTTTTAAAAAGATAATTTTTTTAGAACCAAGATTTTAAACCCTCAAAAGTATTACTCGTGTATAGTTCGACCCCCAATTTTTTGCACAAAAATTTGGTCTTAAAAACTCGAACTATACATGAGTATAAACGGTATGTTGTAGTTGTAATCCCATTAGTCTAGTATCAAGAGAAGCTGATCTTGTACAAACAAATGGAATATGGAGGTTATTACTGCCTCTGGTATTACGACTGTGTATACTACAATTTTTATAAAAATCATATAAATTTCTCTCCATAAATACTAATATTGCAAGGATATATACTTACCACATGGTAACAGAATTTTCAACATTTTAAAAATAGGGCAACAAGGTGCGTCATGTAGTTCGTTTGCAATCAAGCAAACAGCTGTTTATTGAACTTTGGAAATAGTAATAGAATGAGGGGAAGAACCCCAAAATAAAATACTGTAAATTACATGTGAATAAAATTCACCATAATACAAAGTAAGAAGGACATCAAGCGTTGCAGTAGATCTTATGAGAAAACAAACAGAACTAAGGTTACTTGACAATTTACAAAAACCTATGAGATACAAGAATCCAAATAGATTCCCAAAAATTTCGGATGATTCACCTTATTAATAGGTATACAGTTAACCTTGATTATAAGGCTTTTATGAGTTTTATTAATGTTAGAAAACACATCGAGATTTGTCAACATTCAGGATTAGATTATTTTTACACCAAACATATAAATGTTGACAGACTAGCTTGCCATTGTCTTGTTGCCTCAAGTATTGGAGTACACAGTGACGGAAAACCTTTTTCCTGGCATTTTTGCTTAAATTAAGTCCGCAAATCTATTACACTTTAAAATCAGGTTCAACTACTACTTCAATACATGGTGGAAAGACTAGAAGGTGAGTTCATCAGGCAAACAATTTTGGAACTTTTCTGCACATGACGTCACTTATGGGATAGAAATGGTGGTTATTTGAATGCTGTGTGGGATATGATGAAAATTATCCCCCTGATTAGTGCTATTAACACATAATAACAGTTTTTGACAAAGAGTTACTGAAGTTTAATGTTGCAACTATGTTTTTTATGATTTAATTTTAAAGAAGTTGATTTACTTTGTAAATTAAATTTATGATGTATATTTTTCTGGTTTTATGAGCTCTCTTTCACATTCTTTCGTTGCCGAGAATGCTTTCTTTCTGAATTAAGTTAGATTTCTTGCTTTCTGATTAGCCATATTTAGCCAATACGAATTAACCCTTCCATCAATAATAATAAAGCTACATGTGCCTCACTCACTCCTTTCAATATCCCATAAGAAAAGCATGGGATTCAGTGCAAGGCTTTCTAAAAATGCATTTTAAAATTACTTAAAATTGGGATACGAATTTGGAAAAAGTACAGTTGTCTATCTGAAAGAACAGTTCTTAATTTTTGAAGGCAGAATTCAAATACATACTGAATTAGCGTAAATATTTGATTTTAATCGGAAAAAGGTGTGAAATTTTCAACGATGAAAATCTTGAAATACTATGGCAACGCCCTCAATGCTTTTAAATGGATCTGATATTATACGTTACAATTGCAGTGATTTAATGCTTTTAATCGAAATTAATGCCAGCATAATGAAATTCCATAACTCGAATCTCAAGGGAAAGTAAAATTATTTGAGCATTAGAAAACTCAAGTTAGGGAAATTCGAAAATTCAAATTACGGAAATATATTTTTTACCTTCATTTTTCTTTAATTGAATTAACATAAAGTTTATTTCCATATGCATATAAGTTAACTTATTCTAATTTTCAATATCATGCATATTATGAAAACATCATCATCAATATTTTCTTCTGATAATATGCAAGGTTTTACTGCATCCAAAACACTAATTGCATCCCGCACTGTGATTGAGGGTATCATAAATAATTGTAATTCTCAGGTACTACTGAAAGCACAAACATGACGATTAAATTTGGGATAACGAATATAGGAAGGAGGGAATAGGTTTATATATATTATTATTTATATTATAAGAGATCACAATCAGGGAAGCAACCCTGATAGCAGTGATGGTAAAACGTGAACAGTATTTTAATGTAGTTCGTATTTTTCCGAGAAATTTTAACTCATTTAAATTGTTAAATTTAATGGCATAATACCTATTTCTCGATATTTTTTATTCAAATACGTTCTAAAGGCATAAATGGTTGCCATAATCTTAACACAAAATATCCTATTTTTAAATTTAATGTATAGGGTATTGTTTTAATGATTATTCTTATTGGTCTTGCAGGGCGATCTGAGTCACGAAACTTGAAATACGAAAACATGGACACGAGATGCCAAAGAATTTGGAAATTACGGATAGTTGCCTTAATTTCACGGAAAATTATAAATATAATGCTATTACTCATGGTATTCATTATCTAATACATATAGGCTCCACGTGGCTTGAAGTGCTGTTGCCCTGGAGATAGCATTGGTTTATTTAAGAGTTTAGATCTTGGTATATGGTGATTTTTTAGCGCTTGCATACTGCAAGCACCGAACTCATATATATATATATATATATATATATATATATATATATATATATATATATAAACTTAAGGAAAATAAAAGGTAGTGATGAGGATGGCAACAAGGTGTTGAAGGAAGTCCAGCGGACACTTACCAAGTTGGCAGGCTGCTGGGGGCATCGAAGAGACAGAAAACACGCACACAAAAAAACAACACAAAAAACATGCAAGCTTATCGGGCCTATGCCCTTCTTCAGTAAAAGAGTATCTGAAAGTGACACACTGGGCGGGGAATGACAGGGTGACGTGGGAAGGTTGATGATTAGAGGAGGCAGGGAGTAGGAAGGGTGGATAGCCAATAAGGAGGGAGTGTGGTAAGGTAAAGTGCGAATAGCTACAATGTAACTGAGGAGACATTGTAAAGGGGCTAATAGGGTTAGCGGAGGTCTAGGCCAGGCGGGGAGAAAGAGTCAAGAAGATGTGTATGTGCTAGTTCCCAGTGTCAGAGAAGGGGGGCAGGAGTGTCATTGGGTAAGGCGCGAATAACCCTTATGTTGTAGCAACTATTGTAGGGGACATTGTGGGCATTGACGTGTAATGCAACTGGGAGGGGGCATCTGAGAGAGACGCTATTCCGGTGACCGTTCATGCGGATATTTAACGGATTGCTGGTGAGGCCTACGTAAAATGCGGGACATAGGGTGCAGGTGAGGAGGTAAATGACGTTACGGATGGTGCAGTTGCTTCTAGAGGTGATGGGGGAGGTGATGTTGGTGGAGGGACTCGAGAAAGAAGATGAGGGTAGGTGGATAGGGCAAGTGAGGCAGCGAGGTTTGCCGCAGGGGTGAGACCCTATGGCAAGAGGCATGGTAGAAGTGGGAAGTTCCTTCATCCACAAGATATTTCCCAAATTTGGGGGCCAGCGGAAGGAGAGCAGCGGGGGATGGGCAAAAAGCTTGATAAAGAAGGCCTGGTGGGAGGAAGAGGTAAGAATTGGGTGGGCAGCATGGAGGATTGTTTTGAGTGCTTCGTGGATACCAGGAAGGAAAAGTGTCGTAAGAGTGAGTGGAGGGATAGATGCAGGGATAGTGGGTGTGCGAAGATGGGATCCATTGAGGGTAGGCATCATTGCCCTATGGATCTGTTCGCAGACCAAGACTGGAGGGTAGCCACGTTTGAGAAGAGCGTCCTCGAGGACAGAGTAATACTGTAGAAGGGATGCTCTAGCAGAACAAAGCCTCCATCCTCGACAAGCAAGGGCATAGGGGATAGAGGTTTTGGTATGAAGGGGATGGCAGCTATCAAAGTGGAGGTATTAGAGGCTGTTGGTAGGTTTGATATGAACACAGGTGCGAATTTTGCCATCTTGGAGGTAAAGATCGACATCCAGGAATGTGATGTGGGAGGTAGAGGATTGGTGGGTGAAGGAGAGACAAGGATGGGAGGAGAGGCACGAGAGTAAGGAAAGGAGAGAGTCAGGTCTATGTTTCCAAATGATATATATATATATATATATATATATATATATATATATATATATATATATATATTGTAATGGAACGGGAACCTCCTGATTACATAACCATGCGCAAGGAGAGTTGTGGGTTAGTTCGTGTGTTCACCAGCGAGTACGCATCGCGACGCGCGAGTCAGCTGATCAAAGAAAAAGTTGAAGGTTAAACTGAGGAAAAGAGCTAGAAGGAGATAAGCCGAGCTAGTGAGAGAGAGGGAGGAGGTTGACGAGAGGTAGTATGCCTAACGTGACCGAGAGAGAAGGGAGCTCGGAGCCAAAAAGCGCAAGGAGATTGAAGGAACCTTATCCGAAGAAAGGGAGAAGTCACGAGACACAAGGAGAGAAAAAAAACTATAGATCGGGTGCGAAAAGGAAGATTTCCGCCACTACCAGTGAGTGGCACTGGCATAACAAGAGATTCAGTGATAAGTACAATTATTAATGTTAGTAATACGCGGGAAGTGATGGCCCAACTTAATGACTTAGGCAAGAATGAACTGAAAGCCATTAAACCCACAGTGATTAGTGTTTTGCGGGATTTCAATTCTTTGGGCTGGAATAATGCCATATGAATTTTCTTTGTTTAATATAATTATTCATGATTAGTGTTTTACATGATTTCAATTCTTTGTGCTTGAATGATGCCATTTGAATTTTCCATGTTTGATATAACCATTCATGATTAGTGTTTTACGTGATTTCCATTCTATGTGCTTGAATAATGCCATATGAATTTTCTTTGTTTAATATAATTATTCATGATTAGTGTTTTACGTGATTTCAATTCTTTGTGCTTGAATAATGCCATATGAATTTTCTTTGTTATTCATGATTAGTGTTTTACGTGATTTCAATTCTTTGGGCTTGAATAATGCCATTTGAATTTTCTTTGGTTAATATAATCATTCATGATTAGTGTTTTATGTGATTTCAATTCTTTGTGCTTGAATTTGTGTTTGAATAATTCCATTTGAATTTATTGTTTGATATAATAAGTCAGGATTAGTGTTTTATGTAATTTCAATTATTGTGTTTGAATAATTCCATTGGAATTCTTTGTTAGATATAATAAATGCATTGCATTGTATTTGTGATGTTTCCACGTGCGGCCGACTCACAAACGGGAGTGAGCATTGATAGGACCTAAACCCCACAGAACCACGAGTTAGTCAAAGCAAACAAAAAGAGTCGGAAGTTGACGGGGAGGAGGAACATGACAATTTATATATATATATATATATATATATATATATATATATATATATATATACACACACATATGTATGTATGTATATATAATATATGGTAGAAGCTGCTTGCCCACTGCATTTCATCTCAACTTGAAAAAACATTAATTTTTCAGAGATATCATCAGGGAAAATATTTCTTTTCGGGACCGATTTATGTTTTTTCTTATGGAACAATAATGAAGTAAAACAATCACTAATTTTTGCAATTTTAGGAATATTATAATTTTTTCCACATTCCGGTAATAATGCCACACATTTCTACCAAATTTTTAATTTGCATCACAGAAGTGAAATAACATTTATCTAATTGTTTAAAATTAATTAATTTTTAACGGCTGCAATAACAATTTTATAGATACACTGAAATGTATATTAGGTTGTATAGACTAATCTCAAAATAAATTAAAAATTTCAGCTCCCTATCTCACACCGTAGTATCTAAACATTTACCTTTTTGTTTAAACTTTATGAATTTTCAACTGCCAAACAAATTAAAATATCAAAATTTGTATAATCCTTCTTTCGTTTTTATTACAAATTCCACATATAAAAACATTTCAGTTCCATAGCACATTGGGAAATGCATAAACCTTGAAAATTTGTTTAAACAAATTTCGAATTTTTAGCGGCCGCATTGTAGAACTTTTTCAAGTTTCGTTTTTTCTAGTTGGTTTTGCACATAATCCTACCGACAAAAAAAAATTCGAGACTGCCGCTTTCATGGAAGTCCCTAAAACTCTCTCTCTCTTGAATGGTTGGTAAGTACCTAATTTTACCACAAATATCCTCCTATATTTAGGTTATGTTACTCCTCTGTAAGGAACAGAGGAGGAGGATATAACATACTAGTAGAAGGTGCTTGCATTCTGCAAGCATATACTCTCGCCTTGAAATAATATTAATTTTTCAGACATATTACAACATTACAAATATTTTTTTTAATTCTAAAGATTTCACCTCCGCAGGGATTTTCGTTTTTCCCTTATGTAAAAATAATAGATTAAAACAATCCCCAAAATTTGCAATTTTAAGAATTTTATACTTTCTCCATTATGGGGTACTAATGCTATACATTTCTGCCAAATTTTAAAGTTGTAGCACTTCTGGAAGTGAAATTATATTTTTCTAATTGGTTTAAATTTTAACCTTTTTTAACGGCCGCCGCAATATATTTATGGAGAGATTCAAATGTTTATTTGTGCAAATGTACTACTCTGTAAATAACTTGAAAATTTTAGCATCCTAGCTCATCCCGTAGTGCCTAAACAGTTATCTATTTGTTTAAACTTGAAGAATTTGTAACGGCAACACAAATTAAAATAACAAAATTTCTATAATTCCGGTTTGTTTTTTTACAAATCCTACCTCTAAAAAAATTTCAGCCCTGTAGCAAATTTGGAAATACATATACCTTGAAAATTTGTTTAAACAATTGCGAATTTTTTGCGGCCGCATTGTTGCACTTTTTCAAGATGACAACATATAACGTATAGGTGGATACTAATGTTTAGGCACTTCCAGATGAGTTGGAGATTCGAAATTTTGTGCAAAACTGACTAGAAAAAACGAAAATCTTGAAAAAGTGCAACAATGCGGCCGCTAAAAATTCGCAATTGTTTAAACAAAATTTCAAGGTTTATGTATTTTCGAATGTGGTACGGAGCTGAATTTTTTTAAAAGTAGACTAAAAAAAAACGAAATAGGGATTATACAAATTTTGATATTTTAATTTGTTTGGCTTTTAAAAATTCTTAACTTTTATACAATTAGATAAATGTTTAGGTACTATGGGGGAAGCTAGGAAGCTGAAATTTTTAAATTATGTAGAACTTAGTGCATTGAAAGACACAAACATTTGAAATCTCCAACAAAGTTTTTAAAATTTAAGCATTTAAATAAATATTATTTCACTGCTAGATGTGCTACAACTTCAAAATTTGACAGAAATGTGCGGAATTAGTACCTTACATTGGATAAAGTATGATATTTTAAAAATTGCAAATTTAAGGCATTGTTTTAATCTAATATTGTTCCATAAGGAATGATCGAAATTGGGTGCAGAGGTTAAATCTTATGAATTAAAAAAATATTTCTAATAATGTCTTATCTCTCTAAAAAATTAATGTTTATCTGGGTGAGATCAAATGCTTGCAGAATGCAAGCACCAACTACTTGTATATAATAGAGATGTTAGATAACCCTCCTCTGTAAGAAGCCTTAGATGATATGTGATATATAGGAGGATACTAATGTTCAGCCCAAACTACAAGAACTAGAGAGCTGAAATTTTCAGAGTTTGTAGAGGTTATAGAGAAATCTCCAGAATAAATGGAACCTCTCATATAAGTGATATGGGTTCGGCTGCATTTTTTCCCATAGGAAAAGCATTGCGCCATCTTTAGTGCTTTTCGTTGTTTTCGTCATTGTTGAACAGCACCTTCGTGATGTCCATCCATTTGTACGCATATATCAGGAAAAATTGGCTGAACCGATTTCAACCAAATTCGGTACATAAAATATTCACATAAATTAGTGACCAAAATGATATATTTGGACCGGATCGACTCAGCAGGGGTACCACAATTTTAAAGTTTAACTTTTCGATAATTATGAATTTGGAAGGAATTGGCTGAACTGATTTCGACGAAATTTTGTATGAAGGAGGCATGCAACATAAAAAATCAAAATCATTAGGTTTAGTATAGATTTACAAATCAGGGCTGCTACAATGCAAGTAATTAAAAAATTTGTTTTCATAAGAATTTGTGTTGAGCTGGCCGCATCAATTTTAACCAAATTTAATATTTATAATTTAAATGCATACATAAAATATAATAGCATATTTGGAAAGGATCAACCAAACCGGGATGCCACAATTATAAACTAAAATCTTTCAGTAATTATGGATTTGGAAGGAATTGGCTGAACGGATTTTAAATAAATTTTCTATACAAGATTTGTACAACATACCATAATGAAATCAATATGTTTAAAGCCGAACTACAGGGCAGGGCTACCACAATGAAAAGTAAAATAATACTTTTACACCTATTTCAAGAGAACTGACCACATGGACTTTAACCAAATATAATATACATATAAATAAATAACCAAAACAGCATATTTCAACCATGTTGACTAGACAGGGCTACCACAACATCAAGGTTAGAATTTTTCTGTAACTACAAACTTCGAAGATATTGACTGAACCGATTTCAAAGAAATCTCGTTTTTATGGCAAGTATAGAATGACAAAACGAAATGAGCATGTTTAGAATTGATCTAAAAAGCAGGGCTACCACAATATATGGAAAAAATAACTTTCTGATTTCAAAGCAAATACATTAGTATATGATAATACTACAGCGAATTTGACGAAAAGCAATTCTGTACCCCGGGAAACTCATGTACATCCCTACTTGTTAGTGCTTTTCGTCATTGCTAAAAACACTACTGTCTTCATGATGCCCATCCGTCCACACACATATATCAGGGAAGAATTGTCTTAACCAATTTCAACCAAATTTGGTACATAAAATCTTCTCATAAATTAATGACCAAAGTGGCAAATTTGGACAAGATCAACTCAGCAGGGTTGCCACAATTGCAAAGTTTAACTTTTCGGTAATTGTGAATTTGGAAGGAATTGGCCGAACCGATTTCAGAGAAATTTTGTATGAAGGTGTGCAACATAGAAAAACAAAATCAATATGTTTCGTGTAGATATAGAAATCAGGGCTGCCACAATCAAAGTAATTAAAAAAATTCCTTTTACACATATTTGTGTTGAATTGTCAGAATCAATTTCAACAAAATTTAGTATTTATAATGTCACATATATACTAAACCATAATAGCATATTTGGACCAGATCAGCCAAACAGTGGTGCCACAATTTCAAATTAAACTATTTCAGTAATAATGGACTTGGAGGGAATTGGCTGGATGATTTTCAACTAAATTTTGCATATAATGCCGGGTCTCCACTAGGCAACTTTTCGGCACAACATTGTCGCGGCACAATGTTTCATGAAATTGAAGAGCTGTATACATTGCATCGCAACATTTAGTGTTGCGCAGCATGTATCCAGAAACAAAGTATACGGGGTTTTGTATATCCATCTGGTTGGATATACACGGCACATGTTGTGCAACATTACTAACCCCGCTACCCCAAATCTTGCGTTCTTTTTTTGTTTATTTTTTGTCAGGGAAAACAGGGTTAGTCAGCAGGGGTTTATCTCAATTTCAGTGATTTCGTGCATGCGTCTTTTTTTTGTTGATCAGAATTCTCTTCCCCCTCAACCCTCCAATAAGCCAATGGAGGGGAACACCTAGGTGGTCAGCAGGCTTTTCTTTTCTCTCAGTGTGTTATTTCATTTACATGGCTAGAAGGTTTAGTCTGGTTCAGTCCAGGCGAGTACAATTTTACTTAGTGCTCTGGAAAATGGAGTGGAGCAAAGAAAAAATTACTGATCTCATAGATGCTGTACAGCAGAGACGGGCAATTTGGGATGTTACATCTTCATTGTGTAAGGACAAAAATAAAGAAGAGATAGTTTGGATTATGTGGCTGCCATTATGGGGAGCTCACAAGAGGAAGTGGAAAAAAAATTCATGGAATGCAATCTCAATATTCGGGAGAATGCGCTAAAGTGAAAAAGTTGAGAGCTTCAGGCACCGCGGCTGAAAATGTTTACAAACTGATATGGTTTAGTAATAAATTGTTGGGTTTCCTGATGGCTGGCAACGTCCCAAGGAAGACTAGCACCAATTTGGAAGACGTTAAGTACCTACTTTTTATGCATTATTACAGTAATGATTCAATTTAAGAGATTTACCATTTGTTCTTGGAAGGACAAGCTAGGATGTCAGAGAAATTTTTAACACTTAAAAAATTACTGTTTTAAAAACTGCATAAGTCCAAAGTAACATTTTCACCTCAAAGGATTCATATATACTACATATTAACATTTGTTATGGATTGTAAAATAGTTTTTGAGGAAAATAAAATGTCAGAATTCAGAAAAAACTAAAATTATTATTAGAAAAATAAATTTATTACAGCAAATATTATATCATATGATGACAGATAATGAATGACACTTTAAATTCGGAAAAGATAGAATTTAATTATTTGTGTAGTTTTATGATTTTAATTCATTACTACCCCATTCAAGCAATATTATTTTGCCATGATACACTGCCATAATTACTTATAAAGTATGAAGCAAATTCATTTTGAATATTTTTCACGTAAAAAGAGATATTCCGTGGACGATCCCCTTCTAAGTCCTATAATCCTGCACTATGGCTTTCGTTTCTCCAAGTTCCCTGGGTTATATTCCCATTTTCTGTATCTTCGTAATCGAAAGAGCCTGGGAGAGAATAAAGTGCTGCTGCTGCTTTATTTCTTTGCAAGAAGTTATAGAGCGATGTGCAAGCAAGAATGACAAAATCAGCAGTGGTAGTATTAACACAAAGTGGCTTCCTAAAAACTTGGAGAACAGGGGACATAATCCCAAAAGCATTTTCCACCACATTTCTGGCCCTAGATAATCTGTAGTTGAAAATTCTTTCAACATAACCTTTGGGATGACTACCACTAAATGGTTTCATAATGTTCTCGGTTAAGGGAAAGGCATCGTCTGCTACAATAATGCACGGTAGTGCCACTTGTCCACCGGGAAAAGTTGATTTAGTAGGCAAATTCAGGGTTTGTTTTTCTAGAGCTCCATACAGTGAAGAGTTATTAAATACACCGCCATCTGATATTCTTCCCTGACAGCCAACGTCAACAATAGTAAAATTGTAGTTGGCATCAACGAGAGCCATTAAAACAATACTGAAAGTTCCTTTGTAATTTAGTATAAACTGCCAGAATTTGCTGGCGCTTCCATTATCACGTACTTTCCGTCAAAGGCACCTATGCAGTGATCGAAATTCCACTTCATTTGAAATCCTTTCTCTTGCATCAGCCATGCCCTTTCATTTGTGGGTGCCTACAGGAAAATAATGCATTAAATTGTTTACAAAAAGTTACTTATATTTCTTTTATTTTTAAATTTACAGAGGGATACACAACATGAAATTGTTCTTGAGGAACAAGAAAACATAGAAGACATAGAAGGGCCCAAAAATGTCTGTGAATAGCCAGGGGAATGAGTTGGTCAGGAATCTGAAGCAGGGACTTCTAAAGACGAGGACATGCCTGGAACATCGAAACAAATCGAGACTTCCACAAGAGGGGAAAAAACGAAAAGCTACCCCTGAACCTTCGCAGACTGTGACCATGATGAAGGATGCTCTTTCTGCCTTAAAACTTATAAAGGAGAAGGAATCTTTATGACAGAAAGATGAATTTGATACTTTTGGAGAGTGTGGCCACACAAGAAGTTTAAACAATCCTAGTACACGGTCTCTGGCTAAATTTAATATTCAAAAAGCATTATTTGAGGCCGAATCACAAGATATCGAGTCGCAGGTTATGACACTTTCTTCGACACTTGCTTCATATTCTAATCCCTCTACTCCTTCATCTGCACAAGGTCCTCAACAAAATTATAATGCAGCTGATAAATCAGCAAATGATGAATCGCAGCCAGTTTACTAGTCTAAAAATGTTATAAAAATGTCTATATTCATGTATAATAAATGTGTTATGAATAAAAAGTCATATTTCAAAAATATTATTAGCATCTTAAAAGGCCTTCTCATTCCATGAATATATTAATAAATGTCCTAAAAATACAGTAATCTCGTAGAAGCGCTTAAAAATAAATTTCACTTATTCAAACATACCTTCATATACTCTCCATTTAATACTTTATAAATGGTTCAGCATACTTCTGGAATAATCTTAGATATTTGCTACTTTGAAATGTGAAGAAGGTAACTCAGACTTGTAAAAGAATCTCCAGTGGCCAAAAATCTGAAAGTAACTCCCAGGCGCATGTGTGGTGAGATTGCCTTGCGAAGTCTGCTATCCTGTTTCTTAATAAAAGGTGTAAATTTTTCCAAAATAATTGTAAAATCACTTTCACTCATTCTCAAAAAGTTTTTGAAGCCAAATCTGTCCTCTATCATTAGCTCACTCAGTATAGAGTCACTCTGCTTAATTAAATAAGGCCATACTCACATTCTTTGTTTTTCTGATGGTTTTCAACAAGTTGACAAAAGCATGCTGCAACAACACAGAAAAGAGCATCTTCATCGTCCGAATCCATTTTACCAACTGCAATATGTGTCCGCGTGTGTGGACAGGTCTTTTAATTTTGTTTCACGTATACAAAGTATCAGGCACATGTTTCTGTGTTGTGTGATACATGTTGCCCTGCATTGTTTCGCAACAAAACAAAAAATGTGCCCAATGGATACCCAGCCTAAGATTCGTACAACATATCATAATTAAATCAAGATGTTTAAAGCAGAGCTAAAGAGCAGGGCTACCACAGTAAAAAGTTAAATGATACTTCTTTTACATGTATTTATAGAGAAGTGACCAAATGGATTTTAACCAAATGTGGTGTGTATAATCTTCATATAAATATATAACCAAAATATTATATTTCAACCATGTCGACTAAACAGAGCAACATCAAGGTTAGAATTTTTTGGTAACTATGAATTTGGAAGGTATTGGCCAAACGGATTTAAAAGAAATTTCATTTGTAGGGCAAGTATAGAAAGGGAAAACGAAATGAATATGTTTATAATGGATCTAAAATGCAAGGCTACCACAATATAAGGAAAAATAATTTTCTGATTTCAAAGCAAATACATTAGTATATGATTATACTAGGGCGAATTTTACGAAAAGCACTTCTGTACCACTGGAAATCCCCTCTTGTTGTAAATTAATTTCCTGCACTTGCCCATAAGCTAAAAAAATGAAGTTTTTTGTTGCTAGATGGCCGCATTATCTATTAGGAATTATTATTACTTTTGCTTACAGTGACCTGGGTTCGACTGCAGATGCTCCGGAAAATCTCCCATAAGTTAGCATCGGAAAAAGTTATTCCAGTGTGTAGACCAAATGAAGATGAATAGGGTGCTGAGATTAGGCATGATTATAGGATTTGGTCATAACCAACCATAAAAATGAAAAAATTTTAAAATTGTTAATTTTTAAGGGTTGTTTTTACCCCATTTGTACATTAATATTTAATAATTTTTATCCCAGAAACTATTAGTAGTAGGAATGAGCTTTTGCTATCACTTTGTAGTAGATCTTATTCTCTGTATGGATCAAGTCTTTAATCTATACATTACTGATCGTATAAGGGCAAGAGAATAGAATTTCTGATCGCTATATGTATTTTTAACGATTATTACGTATTAATAATTTTTATCTCAAAAACTATTAATCGTAGGTATGTGTTATCTGACTATATTGTAGCAAATGTTGTTGTCTACCTGAATAAATTTTTAATCTATACCTTACAGATCATATGAGCAGTTTATTCATTTCCAGACATCTCATTTTGTGTTTATGCAGGTGTGGGAAGCTTGGCGTGCCATCTGCCCCTTCCACAACCTCCGTAGGTGCATGCGCCTCTCCTCCTCCACCCTCCCTTTTGTCCTTTCCCGCTCTCTACCCAAGTCCATAAGACAGTTTTTCAAGTTGGCATTGAGAAACTGAAAAAGTTACGTCTCACTAATTCTTACGTGAGAGTTTACGAGACGTGTTCGACAGTTTTTCCGTTATTCTATAACCATGTTAGGTTATCATAAAAAGTGTTCGTGTTATTTATCACTGCATTGTCATTTGTTATTGTATAATTAGTTGTTGTTGGCTAAGTGGTGCACAATTTTGTATTAAAAATATACCTAATAATGAAATATTTGGCTGAAAAATTAATGTGTGTTCAAAGGGAGATGAGATGCTTGCAGAATGCAAGCGTCAACTACTTGTCATTATATATGGACGTTCCTTACAGAGGAGGAGGATATCATTAATTTTGTAACGAGTGTTGAGTGTTGTTTGCTACCTGAAAAGCAAAAGCTGTCTTTTATCTCAGTGGTTCCCAACCTTTTCTCATCCCCACGGACCCTTTTTAGTCCGAGGACCCCAAGTTGAGAACAGCTGCTCTATCTCAAGTATATTTCCACCCATATTTCAGGCCATCTCAATGTGGGTAAATGCATAAATTACATTGGGACATTTTGATCATAGTTTACGGACTCGCAGTACTACCTTGGTCATGTCCCTTTCCCGAGTTGGACTTCCAACGATTTTGATACTGTGGACCCTTTTTAGTCCAAGGAACCCAAGTTGAGAACCACTGCTTTATCTCAAGGTCTATCTCTACCCCTCTTTCGTGTTGTCTTAATACAGGTAAATGCACGAATTACATTGCGATCTTTTGATATTTTGAACATGGCTTACAGACTCGCAGTGGAAACTCGGTCGTGTCCCTTTTCCAATTTGGGTTCCCCAACCTTTGTGCTACCGCGGACTGCTTTTAGTCCGAGGACCCCAAGTTGGTAACCGATGCTCTATCTCAAGGGCTCTCTCCGGCCCTCCTTTGGACGGTCTTAATGCAGGTAAATGCACGAATCACATTGAAACCATTTGAAACTTTGAACACAGATTATGGCTTTCCAGTACTACCTTGGGCTGGTCCCTTTCTCGAAGTTGGCTTCCTAACATTTTTGCCGCCACTGACCCCTCATAGCCTGGAGACCCCATATTGGGAACCGCTGCTCTACCTCAAGTTATATCTCTGCCCCTCTTCCCCCTCCATCCTCTCCCCCCCCATTCATACGCACCTACATAAAAAGTGAAATAAATAAAACATGAAATAATAAAATTGATTCTTCTTTTAAAATACATACAGGTAATAAATAATAAAAAAATTTTAACACACAGTAGAACCTCAATTTTTTGTCAGGGTTTGGGACCAAGAGGATGATGGATTTGAGAAATAGATGGATAACAGAGAGAGAGAGAGAGAGATAAATAGACAGATAGATAGATAGAGGGCTAGAATATCGGGTTGGTTGGATCACCATTCAGTTTTGCATTCATAGCAAGGGCCTTGTGTGTTATAATTGGCCCTGTTAGAGAAATTCCTTTATTCCGTTGTTGAAAGAAACACAGAAACCTTGCAATATCAAGCTGGCTGTGAGTGGCACATTTTATCGTTATCCTTCGAGTATATAAACGGGAGCAACATCATTTCATTCCATAGCACTAAACAAAACATTTACTTGTCTGATAATAATGCTCAGTTGGATAAAAATGACCGATTTTCCAAATTGCGCCCAATTTTTGAAATGCTAAATGAGAATTATTTGCAAATTGGAATATTTTCTCAAAACCTATCAATAGATAAGCAGATGGTGCCTTACTATAGTCGGCACTCAGTCTAAATGTTTATAAAGGGAAAGCCTGTCTGGTTTGGTTTTAAGTTATGCTCATCAAATGGGTATGGGTATCTATATCAGTTCAATCCTTATGGTGGTGCTCAGTCTTTTTTGGAAGAAAAAATAAAAGATAGTTTGGGTGTAGGTGTTGTCCTTGATTTGCTATATGTAGTATGGATTCCCTCAGAACAAAGAGTATTTTTTGGCAACTTTTTCTCCTCTCACACCCTTTTTCAAATTCTAAATCAAAGAGTAATTTTTGCCACTGGGACAAATTCGAGATAACCGCATTGGAAAATGCCCCTTGGAAGACGTTAAAATTATCAGAAAAAGGAAAGGGGTAAATTTGACTATGCTTATGATGATCAGTCAAAAATCATTGCTGAGGTGGAACGACAATTCTGTAGTTACAGCAGAAAGCAATAACATTGAGATTTTTCCATTGGTGAATACAAAAGATATAGTCGTAAAGAAAAGAAAGAAGTTTCCATTCCACAACCACTAATGATTTCTGAATACAATAAGCACATGGGAGGGGCAGATTTGCATGATAATGCTGCTGCAAATAATCGTATCCATGTGTGAGGAAAAAAATGATGGTGGCCACTTTTCACCAACATAATTGATAGTGCGATAATGAACACATGGAAGATCTACCAGATCGCATCCGATGAGAATATTTCTCAAGTTGACTTTTGATCATACCTAGCCATAGCTCTGATAAAATGTGAGAGTGAAAACATTCAGGAGGAATGTCATTCAGAAATTAGTAAAAGATCAGGTCCAAGAATAGGATGGCCACCACTGGGGTCTTTACCACGTGAAATAAGAAATGATAATGTTGGACATATAGTGATAAAACATGAAAACAAAACAAGAAGAAGGTGCCGACTATGCCATAATCACACCATGTGCCAAAAGCGTGGAGTTCATTTACACCCAGGTTGTTGTGATGTTTGTGCCAACAGGATAGCCCTTTCGGCCAATGCAACATTTTGTATCTCCATTTCTATTGATAATGTTGTAATTCTGAATGATGATCTATCTATTCTGATGTGAAATAACACATAATAAATAAAAAAATTGCCAAATTATTTTTTTTCAATCCTTGACCATTAATGGGTTAAACATCGAATGATTTCGAACGTTTTTATTAAGTCCAAAAAGATACGCATCTGTTTTCCGCCATTTTATGTAAGGCATATGAATTTACCACACAGGTTGATCTTTCAAAACTATCAGAAAATTTTAAATGACAAACGGAAACAGAAGGGGATGTTAATTCCGAGAATTATTTGTATGTGAAAATGTGTGGTGTTGATTCCGAGAATCATTAGCGAGAAGTGAAAATGAATTTTTTCTAGGAATAGCTAAAATAATGCCATATACAAGTAAACATTACATAACAGAAATTTTACATGGACAATTGTAGTTCTTAGTACTATGAATGTATGTTCAAACTTTGAAACAAAAAATCTAGCGGTGTGACGGTTTACAGAAGGTAACAGATAAAAGGTTGGCAGATACTCGAGGTTCTCCTGTATACAGGGTGCAGGGAAAATGGCGCACCCTAACAATGGGGATGGGAAGAAAACCTCAAAACTAAGCAAAATTTATAAGGAATAAATTCTCTAGAATGAATAGGTACCGAGATATCATGGTAAGAAAGAACTGTCAATGGGGGACTGTCAAATATTTAATTGTTTTTTTTTTAATTCTTTGTAATTGACTTAATTACTGTCTGTGAACATTTTTTTGTTAAATTGTCTTCATTATACAAAAAAATATTTAAAATAACTCTTTTAAATATCCCATGAAAATGGCATCCTGGTTGGAGAGAGAGTAGTAAGGGGTACATGACCTCATCGCATGCCAATTGGTTAAACGTACGACCGTACTGAAAGCACGCGGTTTTGATATTTCCTCCTGTTGCATTTCCTGATATCGTAGCAAAAGTGGAGAATATGGAACTTAAGAAGGGTTATAAGTATTGTCTGGTACCTCAGTGCTTAAATACAATGATTAAAACCCCGAGAAAATTGTTCTTCACGCTACCGAACTCCTTGGGAAGAAATAAAAAGCGGAGAATATTCTGGTTAAAAGCCATGAGATACGCATCTGATATATTGGAACGTACAACTGCATTTGTCTGCGAAGATCATTTTAATATAAGTACTAGTTATATGTATGCACGTAATTTTATTGCTTCGTATTTTAGTTTATGACTTATGTCAGCATTACATTGACATGATGCATATATATTTTTTTGAAATCTCCATAATGTAATATACCTATTTTAAATACGTAAGATCAAACTTACGGAAATCATTGGGCTATGGCTTTATTAAGCAAATAATTACTGTTGCAGTGCATATATTTAAGTACCAAGTTTTTAAGCAAATACTTTTACAAATGTTACATACTAATTTAGTTCTGTAATTTAAATATTTTAATAAATTTGTTCCCATAATATCCACAACAGCATGGTATTTTGAAGGACCACGTTTTGCTAAATAAGGGCAGTCATGACACTCCACAGACGTGACTAAATCTTCATCTACAACTACACTCACTTCATAACCTCTTTATCTTATTCTGTGTTCAGGGCAAATCTTGCCTTTAACAATACAAATTTTTCCTTCTCACTTCAGTTTAACAAATCCAACAGCATTACTAACATAGTCTTTCCTCATTGACCTCAAAGGGAGAAAAAAACCATAAACTATATTTTACTTACAAGATACTAGGACAGCATGGGAAACAATACATAAACAAATATTCTATAATATTAGTTAAAACTAGAGTTGTATAATTCATTTAATATGGGAAAGCTGTTTTAAGATGTCAATCTATCTTTTACATATGTTCTGCGTTTCAGTCAAAATAATAGTACTATTACAATAACTGAAAATGAAAGCACTACATCGAACTTTTTTATCAATTAAATGTAATACAAACCTATCCGCCTTCACTCCACACATTTCAACATCTGAATATTGCTCCCTACGACTTCCAATGTACTGCAAAAGCATGTACGAATCAACGTTGGGCAAATTATCAGATCTGGCTACACAAAACCCTTCATATGCCATTTTGCAAAACACAAAGGAAGGTGCAGTACATTTACCAATATTTCTTCTAAGACGGAGTATAGGGGAAAACAACAGAATTATGTCTTTCAAGCTTCTACTTCTATATCTGCACAATGGCTTCTAGCATGGCTAGCATCGGCTAACATGCTTGTGGCATTCACTGACGTCACTAAACACTTGGCAAACTTAGGCTACCAATCGGATGTGATCGGGTTCGGCATTAACTCGTCCGTTTTAAATTGCTTTTTTTATAAATATCTGTTAAAAATTTAATGAAAAAACTTTGTATTTGCCTATAACAATAGCCAAAAATACAACTTCATAAAATTTTTGGTAATTTCCGATATTTGACAATCCCCTATTGGGGCAAGCATGTACTCATGCTGTGAGAGGACCAAGGATCACAAGACGTCACATATGGTACAGAAAAGACAATGATAGCTAACTGCAATACCACGGACGACAGTGATCAACACTCAGCATGCAGTATTCAGGCCTACTGTCATACTGTGCAGTCTTTCCATAGCAATACTCTGTCAACATGGAAGGAGAAATGATATGGACTACATGTTACACGAATACCATGATATGTACTTGATCCTTGGTGCGTTTGGTAACCGGGCCTATGCTGCAGCCAGGGCTTATGCAGAAAGGTATCCAGCACGCTGCTATCCTGAAGAAAATATGTTTTGCCGGCTGGACTAGCGAATGAGGGAGACTGGTACCGTCCTACCATATCTAGGTATCTATTCATTCTAGAGAATTTGTTCCTTATACATTTTGCTTAGTTTTGAAGTTTTCTATTCGTCCCCATTGTTAGTGTGTGCAATTTTTCCTCTGTATAACTAATTTTTATTGATTTCTTTGCAAGTGAAGCTGCAATGGACATCCTAGTCTTATTTAAATGGGCTCTGTGTAGTTCAAATTATGTCGCATTGGTTTATTTACGAGTATAGAATATATATATATATATCCCTCGGAGGAGCCTGTAACCTCTAGAGGGTGCGTCCCCGGATGGCGGATAGGGGAGTACTCTACAGATATGTAGGGTAGGAGGGAAATAAAATACCTCCCGCGGACCAACAGGCAGCAGCGTCTGTTCTCCATATTAGGGGCGGCTGCAAACAGCGTCTGTTCCCCATGTTAGGGGCGGCTGAATATGTGGGCGGAAGGCAATGGGAAACCACCGCCACAATATATCCCATGTAGAGGCATCATGACGGAGTCTTCTCTTGTTAAATATTCCGGAGGTAAAATGGTCCCCCGCTCGGATCTCCGGGGAGGACAACACGAGAGGTTCCGTTTAACACAAGGAAGGAAGGAAGCTGGAAAGAAGTTGAGAATCGGCACGTGGAATGTAAGAACACTCCTACGAGCAGGGAAGTTGGAAAATTTAAAGAGAGAGATGAAAATAAACAGAATGGACATGATTGACTTAAGTGAAATGAGATGGGAAGGAAGAGGGGAAATAAAAAGTGATGATACCACGGTGTACTACTCAGGAGGTACTGGAGGAATGAATGGAGTAGGAGTAATTCTGAATAAGGAAATAGCAAATTGTGTACAGAGGGTGATATTTGTAAATCATAGAGCAATTGGTCTTAGAATAGGAATGCACCCAAAAGATCTGCTGTTGATACAAGTTTATATGCCGACCAGCCAACATGAAGATGAGGCTGTTGAAGAAATATACGAGAAGATAGAAAATATTATGGAGGAGGAAGGTAAAAACTGTTGCAAGATAGTGATGGGCGATTGGAACGCTGTGGTAGGAGAGGGAAGAGAAGACCAAGTAGTAGGAAAATTTGGACTAGGGAAAAGAAATGAAAGAGGTGAAAGACTTGTCGAGTTCTGTAAAGAGAAGACACATGGAAATCACCAGGAGATGGAGCCATATATCAAATAGATTATATTTTAGTGGAGGAAAGATACAGAAATGGAGTAAAAAAGGCATATAGACTTCCAAGAGCAGACATTGACAGTGATCATGTGCTCCTCATGGCCGAAATAAAACTAGCCTTGAAGAGGGTTAAGAAGGCTAAGATAGTTAGGAAATGGGACTGAGAGAATATAGCCACAGTAGGAAAAGAAAGAATAGGAGAAAAATTAGCTCAGGCAATCAAAAGAGAAAACGTGTCGGAGGAAAATGTGGATGAAGCATGGAATAGGATAAAGAAGGCTATAAGGAAAACAGCAGAACAGGCTATTGGGTTTTTCAAAGGAAAAAGAATAAAAAAGCCATGGGTGACAAAGGAAATGATAGAAAAGATGGAAGAAAGAAGGCAATACAAAAGCAGGACTGATGAAGATGGAAAAAGGAAATACAGGAAACTGAATAATGAACTAAGAAGAGAAACCCAAAAAGCAAGGGAGAGATGGCTAGAGGAGGAATGCTCAGATATAGAAGATCTAGAGAGAAAAGGAATGTATGACTTAATGTATAAGAAAGTAAAAAATGTAACGTGGGATAGATGGAGAACAAGTGCATGTGTGAAAGAGATTGCAAGTAAAGAAGATAAAGTTCTATATAAGGAAGAGGAGGTTCTTAATAGATGGAGAGAATACATGGACAAATCAAATGAAAAACCAAAGGATCTCCATATTGAAGAGCAGGATGAAATAAATAATGACGAAACGGGTTTCGATATTGAAAATAGAGGTGCTACAAGCAATAAAGGATATGAAGAATGGGAAGGCAATAGGGGTAGATGAGATACCAATAGAATTATTTAAGTGTCTTAATGAGGAAGGACTGGAAGAAATAGTGAAGTTGTGTAATGCAATCTATGACAAGGGGATGTGGCCAGAGGATTTCGTCAAAACAATTATGATTCCATTTCCGAAAAAGCAAGGAACAAGAAAATGCAGTGAACACAGAACAATTAGTTTAATTACACATGCAGCAAAGGTTCTACATAGGGTTATGAACAGGAGACTAATTAGCAAAATGGAAGAAAATGTTGCAGAAGAACAGTTTGGATTTAGAAAGGGAAGAGGTACAAGAGAAGCAATAGGATTGATAAGAATGAGTGGAGAGAGATATATAGAAAGGAGCAAAGGAATTAGTCTGTGCTTCATAGATATGGAGAAGGCATTCGACCGAGTGACCTGGGAAAAACTGATGGAAATACTAAAAGCAAAAAAAGTAGACTGGAAAGATAGAAGGTTAATTAAAGAGCTGTATATGAAACAGAAAGCAGCTATGAGGATAAAAGATGCACAGACCGAATGGTATGATCTAGGAAGAGGAGTAAGGCAAGGGTGCTGCTTATCGCCAACCCTGTTCAATATATATGCTGAAGAAACGATTGACAATGGAATAGGCAATGATAAAGGAATTAGTATTGGGGGTAGAATAATAAATTGTCTAAGGTTTGCTGATGACATGGTAATTTTGGCAGATGAAACGAAGCATATTCAGGAAATGGTTACAAAGCTAGAAGACAGGATGATGGAATATGGAATGAAAATGAACATAAAGAAAACAAAGGTGATGAGAATAGGGGATAGAGAGATTATGAATGTGTCAATAAAGGATGGAAGAGTGGAGCAAGTAAAACAGTACAGATATTTGGGAAGCATGCTAACAGAAGACTGGAGAAGTGAAATAGAAATAAGAACAAGAATAGCAATGGCAAAAGAAACATTTAATAGGAAAAAACGGGTACTATGTAGTAAAATGGATTTAAATCTGAAGAAACGTCTTGTGAAGTGCTATGTTTGGAGTGTATTGCTTTATGGGTGTGAAACATGGATGTTAAAGAAGAGAGAGAAAGAAAGGCTAGAGGCATTTGAAATGTGGGTGTGGAGGAGGATGGAGAAGGTTAAGTGGATGGATAGGATAAGGAATGAAGCAATACTAACAAGGGTGAATGAGAAGACTACTTGAAACAATTCAGAGGAGGAAAAGTAACTGGTTAGGGCATATCTTGAGAGGAGAAGGTTTGCTATTGATGGTGTTGGAAGGAACAGTAGAAGGTGAAAGGAAAAGGGGACGTAGAAGAATAAAAATGTTTGATGACCTGAAAGAAAGTGGAGGGTATCAGGAAATGAAAGACATGGCAAGGAACAGAAAGGAGTCCGTGTACACTTGTCAATGTTTTTGTAGGTCACAATACACGGTGAACTTTGTTAATTTGTATTTTCCCTTTAAATAAAAAGACCATGAGTGATAACTAGTGGACAGAGAAGAAAAAGAGGAAAACCTTAACTCTCGAGGTTAAATTAGAGGTTTTACAGAGACTAAAAGCTGGAGAGTGCCAACATTTGTTTGTTTTTTGTTTATTGCTCCCTTTTTTATTGTTTAGTTTTTTAAAATGTAATACCAAGATATTTAAATTCTTCCTTTATTTGTTCTCATTCCATGTTCCTTTATTTATCAAGCACATGTGATAATTCTTTTATGAATCGATATTTCTTTATCGAAATGTAGTAAGGTTACGATCATTTCGATATACGATTTTTTCGTCTTATTGGTTGCCTTCTCTTAATTGAACAGTATCTTCAATCATGATGCTTATGTTATTATGTTCCAATTTTCTTTGTGTTAATAAAATTGTGGCTGTATAGTGACTATTCCCTCACTCTGTATATTTAAGTTGACGCAGATATCTTCTTCTACTCTAATTCCTATTCCTTAATGCTCCTGTTTGATTTATTCAGCATGAGATCAGCATATGTTCCATAAAGCACATTCTGTTCTTCATTTATATTCAAGTTTTACTGTCCAATTTTAAATATAATTGCAATGCAAATGACAACCTATTCTATGCTATGCAATATGGTTATAAAAGAATACTTTGGTGTATTATTTATATAATACTACCTATTTTCATTTCCATTAATAGAATCTCAGGAACGAATTAAATCTTATAACGTCATTTCTTATGGAAATACGTATTCCGAATAGCACTGTTTCAGTTAGCACTCGATTTTCCTGGCACCAATTAAGAGCGTTAATCAGGGAGTGGGTGTATATATATAAAGGAAATTTTTCTTTCACTCAGCTCTGGTGTATAACTTCTGAAAAGAAAGCATTTTCATGGATAAATAGCATAACACCTCCAAGTTCAATGGAAGACCTGATTCAGTAATTTGACCTAAGCATATCATTTAGATTTTATATATTGATATAAATACTAAGCACAAAATTTCACCAAAACAATCTAGTCCCTGATAAATTCTTACAGATAAAAAAAACAAGTACTGTATGTGATTGTTCTTTTAAGAAGTGCACTTTAAATTTCTTCCAAGTTATTTATATTAAATGATAAACTTTGTACTTTTCTACAGATTTTTATTCTACCGACCAGTTTTGCACATGATATGGCACTATCTGGTCAGATGATGCTGCATCATGTGCTAACCCAGTCACAAGAATAAAAATCTGTGGAAAAGTACAAAGTTTATCATTTAAAATCAATAATGTTGCCTACTTCCACAAAGTCGTGCCTGATACAGTTAATTATATTCCTCAAAGTGTTAATATATAAATAAAAGAAAAAGAGTAGCTAATATTTCAGCCTAAAGTTACACAAAAAATTAAAATTAGGGATTAAAAATTAATAATACTTTATTTATGACAAATAAATTATGAAAATACTGAGGAACTAAACATAAATATGACAATTGTTTGAAGCCTACATCCCATTCCTTAAATACTTGAAATGAACTTAAACCTAAAAATTAGTGGATAAATTTTGTACTTTTGGAATTTCGTAAACATGAACAGTGGTACGTCATTGATACATATCTGTACAGCATAATGAAATACAGCAATAGCATCTACAGATGATAATAATCTACACAAGAGATATATGGCAATTCATGAAGACATATACAACCTTACCTATAAATATTACAATAAAATTTAGCAAAATTTACCACATTCTCTGTTAAACAATTATAACATGATCTCTGTAACATATAAATGCATTAACATGAAATATAACATAGTCTTCTTATATTTACCAAAATAAAAAGTAGCCAACTTCATCAAAATGATTCTAGCAATAATTCTAGAGATTCACAACTCCAATAACATTAGAACCAGGCCCACCTATGCTTCCTCCTGTTGTTCCTCCTTTTGAATGCCTTTTCCAAAAGCGACGAACTTCCTCATGACCTTGCTTAGTTACTACCACTGTTCTTTTTGATGCACTTTGCCACACCAGAACACCAAGATCACGTGCATGGTCTCTCAGAGTCTCAAAGTCTGCAACAGACAGAAACTGGCTGTATAGAACACCCTCTTCAAAGCGAAAACGGTCCCTCTCCAGCTCCCATAAACGAATCTAAAGAGGAAAAGTTATTTTTGGTCTTTGAACAACAAATTACGTGACAGTAGAAAAATTTGACTAGGATTAACATGCCGCATTTAACAGCCTGCGAAGCTACAACAAAAAATGATCAGTGAAATGAAACAATATCATGTTTGTTAATTAAAATTATGTCCATGAATCCATGTTAGGTAAAATATCTATATAAAAATATTGCTAAGACTATACCACCTTACTTCCTGCTTCTCATCTTATTAATTTAGCTTGAAATGATTTTTATTCAATGCTATTGGTGATTATATGTATTTTTATATGAAAAAATTAATTTTTTGTTGAAAATAAACTGCTCTACATGGATGATTCAAATTTTCCCAACTTTTCCAGCTATGAAACAGTAGTATAATAAAGTCTTTGCCAATATTTTGAAAATAAAACTATATTTAATTTTTCACCTAGTAAGTAGTAACTACAGTCAAACTCGTTTATAACGAGCACGGTTGTAACGAGGTCACGGCTATAGTGAGCAAATGCTACCTCCAAGATAAGTTTACGAGTATTTACATACAAATATTTCACTTATATAACGAGCACGCTTCACGGATATATCAAGCAAACTTCGACCACTTCTCACTGTCTCAAACGCGGTGGCGGTCAGCCCCTTCAATCCTCATAGTGACCCAAGATATGTAACCTTGTGTTCTCGAGTCCAGCCTCTACACCCTATCCCTCGGGGAGGTTAAAGACCGCGGCGTTGTTGTTAAAAAATAATCCCTTCGTCCAAACCAAGAATTCCCAACTTGCAGGTACAGTGGCACCCGCGGAGGTCCTTTGTCCTCTCCTCCCAACCCCCAGCTCTTTTACAGCCAGGAGGTTGTGTTTGGAAGGGGGGTAAGGGGCTAAGGGCATGTACAATGGCGCCCGCCCCCGTCGCTCAGCCGAATGCACCCAACACCCTTTCCCACATAAAGATGGGAAATCCCAGATTTAATCCGTCTCCTCATTAACTCTTCCTGGAATTGGTATGCTCGCAGTTTGCAAAGAAAGTTCGTAGCGTTGATCACAAAAATCAGTTGAGATTTTGCCCTTGAACGAGTAACATGTCCGTACATAAAAGGAAGTGTCTGTCTATTCGCGAAAAGGTTGATATTATTCGAGAGTTAGAACGTGGTGAAAAAAATGTTGAAGTGTGCAAAAAATTTAATTTATCGTCGTCTACGGTTTCAACCTTATGGAAAAACAAAGAAGCGATTTTATCTGCCCTAGAGAACAACCTAACAACAAACAAGAAAATGAGGAAGTGTGACTTGGGTACTGTTGATCAAGCACTGCTGGATTGGTTTAAGACGCAGAGAAATGCTGGTTTCCCCATCAACGGCCCCATTTTAAAGGTACAGGCAGATAAATTTGCAAAACAGTTAGGACATGAAAACTTCACATGCAATAATGGGTGGCTCGATCGTTTTAAAAATCGGCATAACATTGTTTATGCGAAAGTCAGTGGAGAGGCCCTGTCAGCAGATTCAAAAACGGCAAGTGAATGGGTGAAAAGTGTTTGGGAGGAGTGTCGAAAAGGTTACAGAGAAGAAGACATCTACAATGCCGACGAAACTGGACTGTTTTACAACATGTCTGATGCAACGTTTAAATTCAAAGGTGACAAATGTGTTGGTGGCAAAAGACCTAAGAATCGTTTAACAGTTTTAATGTGCGCAAACATAAATGGGACTGACAAAAAAAAACTTTTTTTTATTGGTAAGTCACAAAAGCCGCGTTGCTTCAATAATGTAAAGAAGCTTTCCGTTGAATATGCAGCTAATAAAAAGGCATGGATGACTTCCAATATTTTTCAGCAATATGTAAGTCAGTGGAACAACGAGTTACGGAGGAAAAATAGAAACATTGTACTCCTTGTCGATAACTGTCCTGCGCACCCACATATGCAGGAGTTATCCAATGTAAAACTGGTGTTTTTGCCTCCAAATGCGACTTCTATTTTGCAGCCAATGGACATGGGGATAATTAAAAGTTTTAAATGCCATTTCAAGCGATTTTTTGTTCTACAGTTGATTGAAAGGAGGGAAAGAGGTTTAGATGGCAACGTCTCTGTATTGGATGCAATTCATTTGATGACAGATGCATGGGACAATGTTTCACCTACAACGATCATAACCTGTTTTCGGAAGTCTGGTTTAATATCGGGAGAATTTTCGATTGATAACCATAACGTTGATGAAGATGATCTACCTCTGTCAGAATGGCTTAAAGAAAATGGAATTGCGAATTTTGACCATGTAAATGACATTGACAATTTTGTTCATGTTGATGATGATTTGATTACCAGTGGAATTCCTACGGAGAGTGAAATAATAGAGACAGTACAAAACACAGCAGACAGTGATGAAGACATTGTTGAATGTGTCGAAGACACAATCCCGACGAAAGCCAACTTACTCTCAAGCTCAGGATGCCGTGAAAACATTAAATGATTTTTTTAAAACATTGACATTTCCGATGGTGTTTTTAGAGTACTAAATGTAATAAAAGGAAACTTAAGAGACTTCAAAGTGAAATCTATGAAACAGGCTACCATTCAAAGTTATTTTTCTAAAAAGGGGAGTGATTAAGGATGTAGCTGTGAGTAAATTTTATATGTACAAATGTTTATTTTAAATTTTCTAGTTTATTCTCATTTTTATGTTTTTCCATAAATTTACTAAATAAACTTTCTGTTTATATATTCACTTTTACTTCTTATGTCTTATTTCACCATACGCACGCATGCTTTTGCCTTCACGGATATTAAGTTTAACGGCTATAACGAGCAAAACTAGACGGTCCCGTGGCGCTCGTTATATCCGAGTTTGACTGTAGTTATGATACTCCACATCTGACAAAACAGAGAAATTCATGGATGAAGAACATAATTTCCAAGGGAGGAGTATATCCATGCTTACAATGAAACCCTCTCCATTTGAAATAAGAAGTTTATAAATTACAATAACTGAAAATAAAGTTGCTACATCGAACTTGTTTTATCAATTAAATGTAACACAAACCTATCCGCCTTCACTCCACGCATTTCAACATCTGAATATTGCTCCCTACGACTTTTAATGTACTGCAAAAGCATGTACGAATCAACGTGGGCAAATTATCAGATCTGGCTACACAAAACCCTTCAGATGCCATTTTGCAAAACACAAAGCGAAATAAATGCAGGAAGGTGCAGTAAATTTACCAATATTTCTTCTAAGATGGAATATAGAGGAACACAACAGAATTATGTCTTTCAAGCTTCCACTACTATATCGGCACAATGGCTTCTAGCACAGCTAGCATGCTTGTGGCATGCACTGACGTCACTAAACACTTGGCAAACTTCAGCTACCAATCGGATGTGATAGGGTTCGGCATTAATTCGCCCTTTTTAAATTGCTTTTTTATAAATATCTGTTAAAAATTTAACAAAAAACTTTATATTTGCCTATAACAATAGCCATATAATACAACTTCAAAAAATATTTGGAAATTCCCGATATTTGACAGTCCCCCATTGACACTTACCCCATACTCAAAATACATAAAAATCCTCTTCACTCCCGGGCTCACCAAAAACTACAAAACTTCTTCTCAAAATTCACTTTTAAGACAGTATTAGTTAATGACAATAAACTCGTAAATTTATTACACAACCCAGAAGACAGACAGTACCTTCCTTACGCAAATCCGGCATATAAAAAATATCATATGGAAGATGCGACAAAATATATATCAGACAAATGAAACAAAAGATAGAAACATGCTTCAAAGAACATATAGCACATTTTAAACACAACAGATTAAACAACTCTAGCATAGCAACACATATCCAGGAACAGCACCATCCAATCACGATCCAAAACCTAACACCCGTAAAATCATTAACCAACCAAAACTATCTAGATGCTTACAAAAGCATACACATAAACAGGAACAAAAATTACGTTATGAATAACGACTGCGGCCCAATCCCACTTTCACCTCTGCAGGTTGTAACGGCTGAACCTCCATCTCCTTTCACTTCAGCACAGAACCATATAGATATGACGAGACTTTGGATGATTTATATACAGACGATTTGTCAGATGTACCGAGTGAGGACAAGGAAGAAATTTACAGTAGTGTGAAAGAAAGTGATGATAGTGTTTTATTCAGTGTAAGAAAAAGAAAAGTATAATTAGTGAATCTGAAATAAATGAAGTTGAGGAAAATTAAGCTAGCGCGGGTGATACCGTTTGGAGAAAAAACGATACGGAAATAAATTTGGAGGAACTTTTGCGTTTGCCTGGGGTAAAACATTTACCAGAAAACTGTGAAAGCCTCCCTGATGTTGAAATACAAATATTCCCCCAAATCAAAGAAGTGGTCGAACATTACAATTCCCGAAATGAAAAAGTTCCTTTCTGTAATAATCCTTATGGGCCAAGTAAGGAAAGATACTCTAAAAGAGTATTGGAGCACTGATCCCTTCATTGAGACTGCCATTTCTGTAAAAATAATGAGTAAAGACAGGTTTGAACAGATATGGAGATCATGGCATTTCAACAATAATGATTTTTTGTTAGACACGACAGACAGACTATTCAAAATAAGGCCCGTGGTTGATTACTTCGTTGAAAATTTTCAAAACGTATATAAACCAAAACAGGAGTTATCCCTTGATGAAGTGGTGATACCTTGGAGGGGACGACTCAAATTTAGGACGTATAACCCTGCAAAAATAGTGAAATATGGCTTACTTGTTCGCATGGTATGTGAAAGTGATTCAGGCTATATTGCAAATTTGGAAATATATGCAGCAGAAGGCAGAAAATTCGAGGACACTATTTTCTCAATTTTGAAACCAGTATCAAATCTGTGGCATCACATATATAAGGATAACTACTACAATAGCGTTAAAATAGCAGAAAATCTAATTAAACAGAAAACAAGAAATTGAGGGACAATTAGATCGAATAGGGGCCTTCCTGTCTCATTGAAGGATGTGGCAAAAAAATTGAAAAAGGGAGAATTCGCTTATTATCGTAAAGGTCAAGTTTTACTTCTCGTTTTGAAGGACAAAAGGGAGGTTAGGAAGATCAGTATGAATAACAATGCTAATATGAGTTATACCAAAAAGAAGAACAGAATCACAGGACTGCCTTACATGCATTGTAAGATACAATCAGTGTATGAAAGGAGTAGATAGGGAAGACATGTATTTGTCCTATTACACAATCTTGAGGAAAACAATTAAATTGTCCAAAAAGGTTGTGTTATGGCTAATATATTGTGCTCTTTTTAATTAATTTAGAGTGTATAAAACTTTGAATAACTTAAGTAAAATTAGATTTTAAAATTTTTTACTTGAGATTGCAAAACATTGGGCGAGTAGTAGGGAAGAATTGGGTGAGTCTTCGAATGACGAAGTTGAAGAGACTGAAAAGCCTACTAAGCATGCTGCGAGAATGGTTCACCCAAACAGACTTTCAGACAGCTTGAGCAAACATCATCTAGAGCCGATTGTAGGAAAGGGGAAGAAAAAATATCCTTCCAGGGCTTGCAAAGTGTGCGCAGCAAACAAAGAGAGGAAAGAGACGCGGTATGTTTGCTCATTCTGTGGTGTTCCGTTGCACAAGGGAAAATGCTTCCTGCATTATCAGACCAGAAAAAAGTATTAAAATCATTGGTATTTATTAAAGATTTCAACTTGAAATTTAAATAAATAACTAAGTTATGAAAATTTATGTAATCCAACTACATTTTAAATTGAGTACCTTTAATTCGTCCGGAACAGGTAATATGGAGGCACTTAAATGCCCCATACACAACGTGTTAAGGAGTTAGATTTTTCATTTAACATCAATTTCGCTGTAGTCTCCACCTTTACTTATTTAAAATAAATACTGAGTTAAAAAAGTTCACAGTAACCTTTCACTCACAAGTAAATTTTGTAAAAGAAATATTAAAAAGTAATTATTATCTTGATCTTATATTTTCTATAGTCCAAATCAAAATTCTACCCCCTTTTCTGCTTGGGAGATGGACAAGTTATCAAGGGCCATAAGTACTAAAACCTCTCTATGCTGATGCTGTAATTGGTGGCATGTTTAATATGCCCACTGCTACTTGACTCAATTTATAGCCAAAACAAGTATCTTTCCACCATATTATATGATCTACACTCAGAGCCGATTTTATTACGTAAGGTTTCCCAAAAAATTCTTCTTTAGCTCAGTACTCAGCCAGTTCTGCAATGAAATCATCCCTGTACATCCCTTGACACTAAATCGTCAATTAGTTCAGTTCCATGTACTTGTTCATCTCTAGTAAGGCATTCACCATTGTACCTTGGAACAAGGATGTTTGCTGCAAAGTGAATTTCTCTCAAGCCGTACTTGAGAATTATTAATTTCTTTTACAATAGATTTAGCACTTTGATTTATTCTATTGACTTTAAATGAATGATGTCGTCGCCAATCAATAAGTTCAGGTTATGTGCAGCACAAGAGTACACAGCAATATGTTTATTTTTTTCATGAAGTATTGTTATTGCTTTCACCATTCCTGCAGCATTATCAGTCACAATAGCACCAAATTTTGTGACACCTATTTCAGTCACGACTTAATCAATCTTATCAGCGACATACTCAGCAGTGTGTCATTCAGCTTTGGTTGCCCGAGTCTTGTAAAACACTGGCTGGGATGTTGCTATTATAAAATTTATAATTGATTCATTACTTTGGTTGCTCCATGCATCACATTGCAATCTGAGAGAGGGAGCTTCAGCAATGTTTGTCTTGACAAGAGCTTCAACACACTGGTATTCAGCTTCCAGAAGTTTGTTGGAAAGTGTGTATCTGGATGGCTACTTATAAGAGGGTCTTAATTTTTACAAGAAAATAATCCATTCTTAATTTTAAACCATTGAGAGAGGTGATCCCAATGAAAAGATACCTCTTGATAGGAGTTTATCCAAATCCTCGCTTTCAGCTTCATTCATGGAATATAATAATGACTGATGTGAAAGGAAAAATCAATGCCTTGAGCTTTGGTGGCCTAACAGCTTTTGCTGCCTTAGTGGTTGGAATTTCTAGTGCTATAATCATCAGTTGATCTGGTACTTGATTCAGGAATCAATGTAACCATCTTCTTGATATAAGCAGGACATATCAAACATTTCTTAATATGTTTCTTCATTCTAGTGGCATTTTTGGTATATTCAGTCTTGCAATACTTACAATAATATATTATTTTATTTTTAATCTTTTCCACACTAAAATAGTTCCACGCATCACTCCTGGGCTTAGTGTTTCTTTTCATCCAGTCTGTAGACTCTGCACTAATTTCAGGTTACACATTCACAGCACAAAACATGAGCTACAACTAATGAGCCAATTTGTCTGCTGATTTATATACTATAAGTTGATGGTATGGAACATTCCTGAAAGTTCTATAATGTTGTGGAACTTTCTAAAAGATTCCTCAGGATCTATAAAATTCTGAAACATTTCTGAAAGTTCTATAATGTTCTGGAATTTTCTAAAAGATTCTTCAGGAATATATAACATTCTGGAATATTCCTACATAGCTACAAATAAAAATATTTAAAACCTCTCAAATGTTACATGAAATGTTAGTTGAACATGTTTGCTAATTTTCAGCAAATTTTTGTAATTATTTTGTAAAATTCTCAATATTCTCAATAGAATAATCTTTTGGAGAATATTCACATGAGAATATTCTCACCTCACATCTCTAGTGAGCCGAAAACAAATGAATGCAAAATAAACAGTGTGGCTACACTATTGGCACACTTCTGGTTAGAGTACTAAGCTCTGATAAATATCTACCATCAAAGGCTTAACCCTTTGCCCTCATATGTCAAACCTCATCTGACATCGCATTTTTAGCGATCTGCTCAGATGTCGGACTGGGTCCAACATTATGTTCACCTCGAATATTTAGCAACTATTTACTTTCAGATTTGTCAATTCATTACTGTTTGTAGCATATACATCTATAATGATCCAAACTGACATAAAATGGATACATTTTATCATAAATTATTTCAGATAAAATTTAACCATCTTTAGGCTTGCGTGATTATCGAGGCGTCATGTGGGTTGCATACACCAAATTTCTACTGCCATGTGAAGGTTCGAATTCAAGTATTAATTTACATTGTATTTTGTGCAATGCTGAAGATACCTATTTACTTTTTACACAAAATTTATACTGGTACATTTCACACTTTGTTGGAAGTATTTTAAATTTGTCCAATATCTCCCGCTAATAGTTTGTCTCTTGCACATGTTTTCATCTAGTTTTCTAGTGATTGTTCTCCTAATAGACCACGTTTGCTTCTTTCCTCCCATAAGATTGATATACATATTATTTGAAAATAATACTATCTAGTCACGTTACCTAAGCAAGTAGATGTGATTTCTACCCATAAAACTTGAGCTGGCTGAGGACCACTATATGAAAAAAATATGAGTGCAAAGGGTTAATATTATGCTACTTCCAATACACTTAAATGGCAGATCAACAATAGAATTTACATTTTTAAAACCTTGACTCTCAAGGAAAGACAATATGCAGAAAAAATAAAGCCAATATTACCTGATCCACAACTGTGGGAGGTAGGAGAGGAGGTGCATTATGATGCAACTGCGGATGGGCATGCTGATGCAAAAAGCCAATTATTTGGTGAGCAGATATACCAGAACGAAGTGCTTGACGTACAGATTCTCTAGTAAGTACTCCGACAGCAAGATTAGGAAATCTACAATGAAAATATTAAAATAAATGGCAGCAGAATATCAATGTGATCAAATTATATAAAAATTAATTCGTTCCCACAGAATGACTGCAACAATGTTCATATTTGACCCTCAACTATTTGTCCACAAGAGTTGAATATAACTTTTAAAAGAAAAAAAATTGGCATTAAATAAAAATAGAGTATCGTTACTGGCAAAATAAGCACAGATCATTTATTGCAAAATTAGATCAGCAGACAAAGTGCTATTATTATTAACACCAGTAAACTTATAAATGTGAAACCTTTGGCAAACTGGATAATTAATGTTACCTGTACATCATCTCACAGAACAATCCAACCAGAGCCACTTGAAGGTTTGAACTGGTATATGCATACACTCTATAATTAGTTTCCACCACTATGTAGCCAAGCTGTGCTTCTTCTTTTGTTCCAAACGCATGGCCTCTAACAAGACTACCTCCACTAGAAGCAATATTTAATGCAAGTCTGGTAGGATAGAAACGTCCTGCCTTTCTCTGCCAAATAAAGAAATGATGGATTAATGTAATTTTATTAAAACACCATTAACCGCTTCCCTGACGATTTTTTTTACAATATAGGATCTAAAATAAGTCATATTTTTTATTGCAATTTCGAAAAAATCATAATGATACAATTAAAGAAACGCATTCATTTTTTAACAGTAAATTTTAATAAAAATGTTATCGAACTTTAAAATTTTTATATTATTGATAGATACGAGGTACTTGAACTCGATTCATATTTAAAAGTTACATCTCTTTGGTGCAAACTACAAAATTAAGAAAAACTTATGTATAAAACATACTTATATACAACATAAAACATTTCTATGCAATAAAAAATACGTATATATGGTGTAAATTATATATATACTTACGTAATAAACATGAAACAATAAAATAATATACAATAAAAAATAACTAATAATAGGTAAAAAAGTACTAAATATTAAACATAACTAATTCACATATGTAACAAATAAACTATACTATACAATAAAATATACAATATTCATATATTTGAACTTGAATGATAAATTCTAAAACACAGCACCACGCATAACGGAACATTACACGTCGCACAGTAGAAACGGCTCTCTTTCCTTATCCGCTTTCTCCGGGCGTCTCGCTTTCGTCCACACAATGCACACTGTTTCGTGGGGTTCTTCTTCTTTTTAGTAGGGGGAATATAATCAGGGAAGTGTTTTCCTGAAAGGCAAAGGGGATGTGGCATCGAAGGTGGTCGTCCAGCTCTAGGAGAGGTGACGCTAGGATTATAAGGAAAACTGCTAGTCGTATTCACTCGAAAGCTGTACGAATAACTGACCCGAAAATGTCTTCGAAAGGCTGATCCTAAAGGGTGCATACTTATCTCGAGGGGCATCACCAAGGAGGGGAGGCAAAGGACCTTCCAGGAACTGAGTAACGAAAGAGTGGGTGGGCAAAACCCTCTCAGGGCGAATGACCTAGCAATGGAAAGAAAGGGTGGGTGGGGAAAACCCTCTCAGAGCGAATGACCTCGCAATGGAAGGTGTCCTTGGTAGGGTAAAGAACATCTGGAGTAGAAATTGAAGCAACTGGGTTGTAAAGAGAAATTTTGGCATCAGCGGTGCAAATGACCGTGTGAGTTCAGTACTCCGATATTTCGAAGAACCCGCTTCGAGAAACCCTCTGAGAAATCTAATCTGTCTCTCTGAGTAACCTCTAACGGTCGGAACGTAAACTACTAGGAAGGATCGAAAAAACTCTGTTGCATTTCTAAAGGAAAGGAAAAAATACAGTGTCCCTAGTATACTCGAGCTTGTCAGAGTTTGACCCTCGCCTCAATCCGAGTATACTCAGGGTAATCAGGGAAGTGGGTAATGTTTCTCTTTACCTTCGCAAACACTTTTAATCCTTGAACTAAGCATTTAATTTGCCTAATCTAAGCCTATACAGCCCGAATTCCAAAAGGTAGCAGTTAAGGTCATTAACAACCTCTGAAATAGGCTCACTCTAACCTCGACTGAGTTATTTTTTTATGAATGTCCAAAATTGGCCAGGTTGATCTGGCTAATATCCACAAACTACCCAACTCAGACATCTAAGTATCTTTTTTGGCGAGAATTGTTGCCATATGCTATTAAACATTATTAGCCTTGATATAAATATAAATAAACAATGTATCTTCCACAATTTTAATGTAACACAACCAGTTTCAATGTGTGTTATATTAAAATTGTGGAAGAGACAGTTGATTTTTGTCTATGAGTAAATTCCATAAAGTGAAGCCTGAACTTATTAATGATATTATTAGCCTTATTTCAACTGAATAAAGTCAAAATGAAAGGGTAACTTTCATTATGAGTAATTCCACAAAGTTGAGCCTGACCTCATTAAGAATAATGTCAACTTTAGCCACAGATTGGACTTAAGCTGTGACAGGTAGTCCCCACTTAACATGAGTTCACTTAACAAAATTCACTTTAGCACGATTTACCAACTGGGGAACCTGTTCACTTTACACAAAGAGTTCTCATTTTTACATAAGTTGCAACACGATTCATCAAGTAAAAAAAAAATAAAAAATGTTGCCATTAAGGCAACATGTATATTAATTTATATTTGTAAAATACTAGATAATATATAAGTTGCAGTCTAAAGTTGAAGTAGAAGTACATGTAGTCATTTTTGTGATATTTACCACGAAAGAGAGATAAACAATGCTGGAAAAAGTGAAACTGTACACAAATGAGGGAACACTAGTCTAAAATAAGCTTTGGAAGATGAATTCTGATTGTAATGCCTTTTGCGAAAAAGCATGCTCGTAGTTGTAGATGTAAATCCAAAAACAATATCAAAACATAAGAAATATCATGATCACGATGAATATCTAATAGCAAGACCACAACCCGAGGAAGTGATCCTTGAGTTGTTTTATTGCCCTAACATAATGACAAGACACTGCTGTCCAAACTCGGAGGGAAAATCAACTTTCGTGAATTCTACTTCATGTTTTGCATCACTTTCATGGTTAAAGTCATGGAAAGTATTATGAGACGTTTTGTTTTGAATTTGCAGTTGCAAATTATAAATTAATGAATATTCTAAGTGTTTATGTATAAATAAAAATGATATATCCATTGTGATACGACGATCTCACTCTCTCTTGTGCTCGAACACATATCTCTTGCATTTTATTTGGTTTCTTATGGTATTTATGCATGAGCTTAGCAAGAATTCGGTTAACAAGACACTTTTTAGGAATGTATCTCTCATGTTAACCTGTACACAGGTTCAGATGTTGAATGAAATCCATTCTGACCATACACTACATGCAACACACAATCCAACAGGTTACCCTTACAACAAAAGGAATTTCAATGATATTGATTAATATGTGGCATTATAAAATAGCCAATATCCCATCAAAATTGATGGGTAAAAAAAGAAAATAGGTTTAATCATAGTTTGGTGATATTTTCAACTGTAGTCTCTCCTTTCATCTAACAGTTGTTGAGATAATCTAGATCTTCGTCTCAGAGTTCATTCCCTTGCCAATATGGTTATAACCCGAAAGACAAATTTTAATGCATATACGCTGTTTTTTTATAACTTCCTCACAGATAGAAAAAAGCAAGGAGAGATTTACAGTCCTTTTCTGTACCAATAAAGATGGTACTGAAAAATTAGTCTCCTGTAATTGGGAAATATAAAAATTCCAGATGTTGTATGATTCAAATTCAAGAAAGTCATGTAGTACTGCAGCTTCATTTAATGAGTGGTTAAGTATGCTTGATTCAAAGATGGAAATAAAAAATAGAAAAATAATTCTTTTTCTGGATCAGTGCATTACACATAAATGTGAGGGGATTACCATATTAATGTAAGGGGAAGAAAATGTTTTTTTTTTTTTAATTTCAGCAAAAAATTAGGGATCGTCTTAAAATTGAGTACACCCACTCTCTGATTAACACTCTTAATTGATGACAGGAAAGTCGAGCACTTACTGAAACAGCACTATTCTGAACACGTACTTTCATAAGAAATTCATTCACGCACAGGTTAAGTGTATGAGCTATGCATGGGTGATTGTGCATACAAAGGCATTCATTTACAGCATTTTTAATGTTTGCACCATTATCTGTGACAATGGTCACAATCTTGTCACTTATACCTCACTTATCAAAAATTCTTGATAAAGATGAGGCAATATTCTGTCCTGTGTGTCTTTCAGGTAATTCGGCTGTTTCAAGGACAGAGGAAAGTAATATAACTCCATTGATATAATACCCTGTCACACATATAAATGCCCTGTTTGAAGTCCACATATCCGTTGTAATGGCTATGTGGGAAATTCTATTCAGCACATCTTTCAGTTTACTTGCCTCTTCATTGTAAACCTGGGCAATATTTTAGTGGTGAGTGTTGCTCTGCTGGGAACGTTGTAAAGAGGCTCAAACTGGCTCGAATGTAATTGTTGTAATCGATTGGAATACTCGATATAACCCTCACTTTTGACTACAGAAAGTGGTTGGAAGTCTCTGGCTACCATTTTCACAATAAGTCGATCAATGGCCTCAATTTCTGCTCGTGATAATTCTTTGGCAGTTGGAGTTCCACTAAATTTCAATTGTCATGCTATTTTAGGTCTAATTACCTCAGGCACAGTCGATGTTGACAATGAGCCTGAAGCACCATATTCTTGTTCTGTAATATTTTGAGCACTCTCTATCCTGCCAATGGTTGATGCTGGAGATGGTGCGATTAAATTACCAGAAGATGTTGAAGGGCATTCACATTGATGCACTTTGTCTTCCAAGGAAATAAAATTAGTGGGGTGCAATTACTTTAAGTGCTCACTGAGGTTTGTCGTGCTTCCCGAGTATTTAAGTTCCTTTTTGCAGAATTGACATAAAGCAAGTTTATCATTCACTTCTTTGAAATGATTCCACACAAGATTTCTTTCTTCTTGGTCCCATTATATCTCTTCTTGTATGAAACTTTAAAATTAAAAAAAAACCAGAAAGAATGTCTCGCAGTCATTGCACTTTCCGTTCGGAGAAGTCCGTTTAGAGAGACTGAATACACTCCAAATACTGAAATAAACCTGGTGCAACTAAAGCTGGTCACACACTAATCGCTTGCCGTGGCTGACCTCCCAGACGGCAAGTGTAAACCAATTCGGTGGCGCGATCCAAACCATTGGCGGCGCTGCGACCCCGGGGTCCACATTGTACTTATCTGTTCTCTGCATTTTAATTCTGTCAGTCATCACTAAAACATATCCTTTTAATGAATTTTTCCTGAGATTTTCATTTCCTAAGTACACAGATTTCCAGCCGGCCCTGCCCCGTCAAAAGTTGGCTAAATCATTGTCAGTCCACTCATGCAACACTGAAAAAATGACGGACCTAGATCTTCCAAGATATTCATTCCTCACCTACATACAATGGCCGCTAGCCGGCCATGCTGTGTCAAAAGTTGGATTGAAAACGTGTGTCGGGTTACTTAAAAAAACCTGAAAAAATGAAGGTCCTAGTTCAAAAGACTTCCTGGATATTCATTGCTCATAGTGTGATTGCATCCCTACCTACACTTTCGATTATATGGACAATGTACATAACTAACAATATTAGCTATTAATAATTCATAAACCGTTCCTTACTGAATAATCCCATAAATGCTACAATTTGTTTGGAAAAATTTGAGCGAATATTCATCAAGAAACAATTATGAGCTATCACTCACTTGGAAACGAATATGAATGGTTATCCGTTGAGAAACGATTATGAGTGACTATTCACTGAGAAACGAATATTCGTTGAGAAACGAATACAAGCGATGATTCGTTGAGAAACGAATACAATTGATTATTCGATTATTCATTGAGAAACGAATACGAGTGATTTTTCATTGAGAAACGATTGAGTGAATAATCAATTATGGATATTTGATTATACCATCACTCTGATATAATCGAATAATTCGAATGATTTCCATAATTGAATAATTCGATTATGGATATTTGAATATATCATCTCTGTTTTTTTAAGCCACTTGTTCTTGTTTTGTCTGCACCTGCAAGGCTTGAAGACAGCAAACATCGCCAAAATAATGCAGTTTCATCTGCATTGTACACTTCTTCATCTCCTAAATTATGTTGATGCAGGAGAGATTCAAATGATTCCCTTTATTTAGCTGAGCCCTCATGGTCAGCCGACTGTAGTTTGCCGTTGACGGTTAGCTGTCTTATTCTGTGATGTTGTTTAAATCGTGTTAACCATTCTTCTGAGAAACTGCATTGATTGCCTATTTCATCCTGCCTTATTTTTCATAATAATTCCTTTGCATACACTTTACATATGATTTCTCTTGCTTGTTTGTGCAAAACCTTGCATTTACTTTCTTCGCCCTCCATTTTAGAACATAACAAGACAGTACTATTTAAATACTCAATCGTAAAACACACAAATAAACACGAAAATCATGCCGCAAATGTGCGAACCGTACCCCAAGAGCGGCTTTAACTGACTGACGCTGATTGGCCAAGTGAAGAAGTGGGAGAACCCACATGACATTCCTAACATTCTGTGCATCCAGTTGGCACCTGCCTTCGATCATGCTCCCTACTATAGTCCTCTACACTGTGGTTCTCAACGATTAGTTAAATGTAAATACAAATTTTAAACTATTAGTTTAATTTTTCCATTACGTAACAGAAATTTACATGGCCTGTGTACTTCAAACTTGGTTCAGTGCCGTAAGTTCTCATCCAATGCGACAGTATTTACATCTTGCGGCGAAATATGGAACTTTGCGATGTCATTACAAAAAGTGCCATAATAACGAGAGTGCCAGATCAACAGGTGGTGAATTATCGAGAGTTTACTGTAGTCATATTTGGTTAGTAGAAAGAAGAACTACAGTCGAATAATGTTAGTTTTGTGGGTTGAAAAAACAGTGTATCTGCCTTGTTTAAACACAGAAAAAATTCTCCACTGTAGAAAACACCTTCAAAGAGAAGAGTTGTAAAAAACCATGAAAAATTTCTAAACATATCAGGGATAAAAGAATTTGAACACAAACAAAAAACTAATATACACATGCACATACATGAATATTCATATAAGAAATTTCTAAAAAAGTATTATTATTATTATTTATTAAAGACAAACAGGAATATCCCAATTACATGTGTTACAATAAAATATATACATACAATAAAAATACAAAACATATAATATACCTAAACACATACACAAATAGATGTTAATATACATACAAGTAAACAACTCCTGATATTGAAATTTGCCTGAGCTCATCCAAGTTATTTTTTTTCCTATTTTTCTTTTAAATACAGCACACGAGTCATTAGAAATGTCTATTGCATTACACTTTGAACCTTCAACGTTATAGAGCCGAACAATTCTGGGGATTAGTGAGTCACTATAAATATTTACTCTCTAATATGGTTCATGAAGGAGTGTGGTGTAGCGAGAAATACACAGTGGAACATTTAACCCTTCAGCAATGCAGGTGATTTAAATTCTAGTCTATCCCACCGATGGAGGACATTTAAACAAAAGTTGGGATTTTGGTGTACGGAGACAATTATTTGTATCTTTTTTCTATTCAATGGATTTGCATGCAATTTTTTATATAACTACAATATCGCTTGGCGAATAGAATATCATTTCATAAAACAAGAATGATTAGTGTAATAGTATTTTTTTTTTAGGCATGCGAGATTTGTTTTGTTGCCTCCAACTCCATTCTAATAGCATGGTCAAGATATTCGTAAACAGACTTCAGATGGTTTGTTAGCTCTTCTTTTTCATTCTCATGACTACGCTTGGGATGTTGTAAGGTCGATGGTCACTTTCCCATCCTCTCCCTCACCCATGTACACCAATGACAGAATTCACATTTTCTCAGGAGTTTGCTGAGAAGCCAGAATTCATGGTGCACTACTGGGCCGATTTTATTGGCAATAGCTGTACCATAGGTTTTCGTTTGATATATCCTATATCTATTATAAATAGCTCCTTTTTACAGAGGATATAGGATATATATATATATATATATATATATATATATATATATATATATATATATATATATATATGGATGTCAACAAGGTGTTGGGATGAGGAAACCCAGTGAGCACTCACCAATCAGACGACTTCAGGTTGGTGAGGCCCCGGGGATGTCGAAGCGACACACGTAAAATAACACAAAAACACAGAAACATCACAAATGTAAAGCTTCTCTGTAGCTGAAGAAGGAGTAGTTCCGAAAGCTTTACGTTTGTGATGTTTCTGTGTTTTTGTGTTATTTTACGTGTGTCGCTTCGACATCCCCGGGGCCTCGCCAACCTGAAGTCGTCTGATTGGTGAGTGCTCACTGGGTTTCCTCATCCCAACACCTTGTTGACATCCATATATTCATTTTACCTTTCCTTTTCCGTAAGTTGTTATATATATATATATATATATATATATATATATATATATATATATATATACATACAATAAAAAATAATGCCTCTACAGAAAAGAGTTCCTGAAAGTATTAGCCAAGTATGACGGTTCTCTACCGGAATTCCAATCGAAATTCACCATAAAAGATGCTGTGTATAGCATAGCAGATGCTTGGAATAAGGTAAGACATGTAACACTACAAAGGGCATGGAGAAATTTGTGGCCTAAACTCAGCTCCTCGGACATTCAGTCTTCATTCGATGATGAATTTACAGGTTATGATGATGAAGAAATCAGCAGTCTGAATTTCTTGAAATTGATGGAATAATGCGATCCGAAAATCCTACGCAGACAAGCATAAGCAGTAAAGTTGGGAATAATTTTGAAACGAGAAAAAAGTCTGCTATGACTGGGAATCAAACCCAGGTCTTCCACTTGCCGAACAGATATTCTACCACTGAACTATCATAGCAGATCAAATGAATGCGTAAAAACAGTATAGAATGTGAATTAAGTCAATTTACCATCAAAGGAAAAATGTGTAGTAACTTACTATGAACTAAATACTTACAGGAACTGCAATGAATTTTAACTATATTTTACAATCACAAATTTCTTTAAACTAAATAGAGTAGTTTTGAATTTTTTTCTGAAAATTGGCTTAATTTAAAAAAATGTAAATAAAAGTCTTAAAATGTTATTTTTTCAATCCTACTATAAATTCGGTTCGAAATATTTGCTGTATTATCATTTAAAGAAATCCATTGCAAGTTGTTGCCTATATTTAGTTTTATGAATTTCCACCATTTCGCAATGGCACATAATCCAATAGTATAAAATTTTTGATAATCAATTATAATTTATTATTGTTATTTTTGTACTGCGGCTCCTTTTAATTCTAAACAAATGATATGTCCACTTTCTCAATCTCTGCTCATTCTCATTTTCTTCCTCTTCCTAATTGCCTAATGGATTTAGTATATAAGTTATACGCATGTATAACAGTCTGATCTGTGTTAAAGCACTAAATTGGTGCATTTATTATGAGACCAAGAATAGAATTCAAGAATGTGGACAAATGCGCAAAAATGTGAAAAAATCGTGATTTTTTTTTGGATATTTACGTATAAGATTTAAATTCTTCCTTTCACATAATTAAGTTAAATATCTCATCCTAATCATATAATATTTTAAAATGTAAATGAAAAAGATCTGCATTTCAAGGAATGACTTTTTGCGTGATGGGATGCAGTGGCGGCTCGTAGCTAAAATTAGTGGGGGTGCTGCTCCAGAAAATTTTTAGCCTTTGTTTTAAAATTGTGTAAAAGGAAAAAAACATGTATAAAAAGAAAATTTATTCAGGAACTTGATAAAATCTTAACAAAAAAAACCAAACATTTTTTACTTACTTTAACTTAAATTGTTACAGTTCAAGCTTGATCTATTCATTTAAAAATGAAATCCATAAAAGAACCGAAAAAAATGAATCAAATAGAATAGCTGGAAGCAGAATAATAATCTAATTCTACACTCTTCTACACTTTATCACATTCAAGAAAATGGTACACGGTTTTTAAGCACAACACACGCTGAGTAAAAAAAAACTTCCTTCCACCATCACGCCAGAGCCGGCACTGCGAGAGCAATAGTGCTCTCTCTACCTGACAGTCCCGCCTTCCTCCCCACCCCCCCCCTCCTATGTGCGCATGCGCACAACAGTCAAACACCACATCGCTGGCACTGTGAAGCGCACAGTTCCATACAAAGATTTTTGTATCTTTTTCATAAACTGGGGGATGGCTACTGAAGTACTGACATTAAGCTTAAGGAATATATATTGTACTACAAAAATAAAGAAAGAATTAAAGAAAAAAGGACTCATTATATTAAATGTTATCGATAATATCAAGTGGAAATAGGGGGTGCTGCAGTTCCGCAGTGCCTATACACGAGCCGCCACTGATGGGATGCAAACTTATAACTCCGGTTAATGGTTATAAGATGCACTGTAAAAAATACTGTGAAAATAACTATAAAAATAGTTAATTACCTAAAATTTCAATGTGAAGTTAACTGAAAAGAAATTAATGAAAAACATGATTTTAATTAAAAAATTCGAGCGCTTTCTCTCTCTCTTGTACTAAAGCATTCAAAGCACGCTTTCCTTATGCATATAGTATAAGGACTACAATACAATTTCGAGGTTTAAAAATGACACAGTTGGCAAGGCACCATATCATTAAAAAGCTTAAATTTTTCCAATAAATATGATTTAACTGTATAACTTGAGCAATTTCGAACAAAAGGCAAAAATCTACGATAAGAATATATTTTATTTGGCGAAGATTTAAGTCGATTCCAGGAACTTTTTCCCCTATTTGTTTTACATAGGAAGTATCAAATCCATTGTGCAGGGGTGTTTTCTTTAATACATTAAAATATCTTAAAATTGTGATATCGGCTTGTACTGTTCTAAGGGGAAAAGAATGTGGATTCCAATTCTTATCACCAAATTTTGATAATTAATCATATTTTCTTGAATTTCTACAAAAACTGTTTCTGCATTTTATCGGATTGTTGCTATGGAGATGATTATTACCGAACTCGGCTTAAACTTAGACGAGCAAACAAATGGGTTATATTCTTTTCCACTTGACTACCCTTCAGCAATGGACAGTTGATCCAGATATATTACCGTATAAACAATAACATTTATAACATTCGTTTATTTAAAAAATACATTCAAAATATAATGTCAGAAAGAGACTTGGACATTGCTTTTAGTATTTTAAACCTGATAATGCTCTATTAATTTGTTTTCCAATTTTTCTCTCTCATTGATAAACTATGAATTTACAAGAGTTCCTTGGAATGACTAAAACATAATGAAACATTTCCTGTCAATATAAGTAATCAATTCAGAACATCAACTTCAGGAAACCAGCCTGATTTGTCCTGGTTTGGACTTCTTGTTAAGTATTGTCTTATGGAGATTTGCATACAGGGTTCCGGCAGATGGACCAACCAACGGACAGAATGACGGATGGACAATAAGGATATTATGTACTAGTAGAGGGTGCTTGCATACTGCAAGCATTTCATCTCACCTTGGAAAAACATTAATTTTTCAGACAGATATTTCATCAATACAAATGTTTTTTTAATTCTAAAAATTTCACCTCCGCAGTGATTTTCGTTTATCACTTATGTAAAAATAATAGATTAAAACAATCACCAAACTTTGCAATTTTAAGAATTTTATACATTATGGAGTACTAATGCCACACATTTCCGCCTAATTTTAAAGTTGTTGCTCTTCTAAATGTGAAATAATATTTTTTTAATTGTTTAAATTTTAAACATTTTTAACGGCCGCCACAATAAATTTAGGGAGAGATTCAAATGTTTATTTGTGCAAATGCAAAACCTTGTAAATAACTTCAAAGTTTCAGCTTTCTAGCTTATCCCGTAGTGTCTAAACATTTACCTGTTTGTTTAAATCTTAAGAATTTTTAACTGCCAAACAAATTAAAATATCAAATTTTGTATAATACCTATTTCGTTTTTTTACAAATCCTACCTCTAAAAAAACTTCAGCTCCATAGCACATGCGGAAATACATAAACCATGAAAATTTGTTTAAACAATTGCGAATTTGTAGCGGCCGCATTGTTGCACTTTTTGAAGATTTTCGTTTTTTCTAGTCGGTTTTGCACAAAATCCTACCTAAGAAATAAATTTCGAATCTCCAGCTCATCTGGAAGTGCCTAAACATTAGTATCCTCCTATATGTTATATATATGTTATACTAGTAGCTGGTGCTTGCATGCTGCAAGCATTTAATCTCACCTTGAAAAAACATTCATTTTTAGACAGACATTTCATCATTACAAATATTCTTTTAATTCTAAAGATTTCACCTCCGCAGCGATCTTCGTTTTTCCCACATGTAAAAATAATAGTTTAAAACAATCCCCAAATGTAGCAATTTTTAAAATTTTACACTATCTCCATTACTTCTAGTAGTCAAATAATATTTTCTAATTGTTTAAATTTAAATAATTTTTAACGGTCGCCGAAATTCATGTATGGTAAAATTGAAATGTTTTTTTGTGCTAGTTCTTTACTTTGTACATAACTTGAAAATTTCTGCTCCATAGCTCATCCCGTAATGTCTAAACAGTTATCTATTTGTTTAAAGGTTAAGATTCTTAAACTGCCAAACAAATTAAAATATCAAAATTTGTATAATCCCTATTTCGTTTTTTTACAAATCCTACCTCTAAAAAAAATTTCAGCTACGTAGCACATTGGGAAATAAATAAACCTTGAAAATTTGTTTAAACAATTTCGAATTTTTAGCGGCCGCATTGTTGCCCTTTTTCATTTCATTACCTTAATCATTTTAACCTTCTCCATACATCGCAATATGGTTTCAGAGAGACCAGATCCACTACCACTGCTATTTATCAACTAATAAACCATATTTGCTTTACCCTAAACAAACATCACCTCAGCACTGGTATATTTTTTGATCTTAGTAAAGCTTTCGATAGCATTAATCACAGTATTTTATTCGAAAAGCTCTTAAACTTAGGCATAACAGGCAATGCGCTATGCTGGATTAAATCTTTCCTCTCAAATCGCCAACAACTTGTTCAATACAGGCACTACACCACAAATGGGATTTTTACTAAAAGGTCTTTACCCCTTGCGGTCAAGTGTGGGGTCCCTCAGGGATCCATTTTGCACCCTTTATTGTTCATTATCTTCATTAACGACCTACCAATGACTATGTCCAGCACCAATGCCATCCTCTATGCCGATGACACCTCCACCTTCACGGAAGCTGAAAACGTGCCTGCTTTAATACATTCTTCCAATAATGCCATTATGAAGATGTCTGACTGGTGTAGTAGTAATAATTTAGTACTTAATAATAAAAAAACTATCTTCCTGCAGTTTCACACTAAAAAATCATCTCCTACCCTGAGCTTCCTCCTAAAAACCAATGGTAATATAATTCAACGTGTCACGACCACTAAATTTCTAGGCCTTACAATATCTGAAGACCTAGATTGGTCTCCCCATGCCAAAGCTGTTGTTAAGAAAGTTACCACTGGCATTTTCATGATTCGGAATCTTGCCCAAATCATTGCTCTTGATCATAGGCGTACCCAGGACTTTTGTTTGGGGGGGGCCACAATGGTAAACACTCATTTCCATGTTTACATTTTTATATGCAAACATGCACACACATGCATGTATTCACAAACAAACATATACATAGGCAGTGGTATATTTAAAATGAAACTCATTGATTTAGTGTATGAAAATACATATTTTTAACAAGACATTTATTATCCTGTGGATAAAATATATTTAATTTAAAAATTACAACATTTGTACTATTACAGCCAAAAGAAAATACGTTGATTTACAAATAAAAAAATAAGTTGTCATAAAAAATACAAGGTCCCCAGCTAGCGCCTATGCATAAATCCGCCCCTGCATATAGGCAATCATAAAAACATATAAAATGAAAACCAATGTTGGTTACAATTTTATCTGTTATTTAGAACATACATTCTCAGTTTCTCATAGAAATATGTATATAAACATTGAATTTGAATACAAATCTTTCGATTTTTCATATCATGAAATTAATATTTATAGGTTTTGTTTACTAAAACATAAAATAAAAATTAATTGGGTAACACAATTACAATTTTATATCTAATCTTCGGTCTTTTTTTGTAATTCATCTAATATGTCTTTGGGGAGCAATTCCATTTCCCTATAAATGTTGAGGAGTGCTAAACCATTCAGTCTTTCCTGTCCCATGGAATTACGCAAGTACGTTTTCATTCTTCTTAACGTTGAAAATGTTCTCTCTGCTGTGCTAGTTGATACAGGCAGAGTTACAAATATTTTTAATAAATAATGAATGTTTGGATATATCTTTTGATTGCATTGCATTAATGCTTCTAATGCATTTGTAGGGGGTATCCTGTTTTCGTACCGTTTTTGCCAAAGCTTTAGTTCACTCTCTAAGACTGAATTGCATACATCCACGGAATAAAATTTTGCCAAAGTTGATAGGCTATCTACGTCTGATGTAGAACTGCATCCTTTTGGAAGGAGGCACATGAAGGATTTTAAAATACTTTTATGAGCCAAGAATCTCGTCTCTAATTGTGTCACAAGACAATCCAAAAATGGAATAAACATAGATCGCCTGTAATAAACTTCCGCTGATTCAGTAGGAATATTATTTCTATTTTTTTGATATTTCGATATCCTCGGTATTGTAATTTCAACCCCAAAATCTCCTACTTTTTCTGTTGCCTCTTTGAAAATATTTGCAAAGTTTGTATCAGCGTTTTCTCGGATACATTTTAGAGCAGATGTTACATCTTCAATGAGATGTATTACAGAAATTAAGTCAATGTTTTCACTTTACTCTACTTAATGGCAGCGTATAACTGTACAGTTTTTGTATACTATACAAAGACACCAAAAATTTTCCTTGGAATATTGCATTCTGAAGAATCTGTGCTGTAGATGAAGTGTCTTTGTCATTCCAGTCACTTATTTCTTCGAGCGCTAAGTAAATTGCATCTAAAAGTTCCACCATTACCATGACAGAATCATGACGCTCTATCCATCTAGTTGGGCACATCTGCTTCAATCGTAGATGCCTACAATTGGGAATACACTCGCTAATTTTTTTAAATAATATATTTAATCGCTTTGGAGTGTAAAAAAAGTGTACAATTTTTCAATAATTCCTAAGCAATTCCTTATATCTTGAATATTTGCACTGTTTCCAATGGCTAAATTTAAACAATGTGAGGTGCAATGTACATATAATGCTTGTGGGAGCTGTTGTTGTATATGTGCCTGCACACCTTCAAATTTGCCACTCATGGAAGCAGCACCATACCCCTGACCTCGAAGGTAGGAAATATCAATACCAAATTTTAGTAAACTATCTATAATGGTAGAAGCCAAACCTTTTCCACTAGTGTCGATAACTGGAACAAACTGTAAAAATTTCTCGCAAACTCTAATTTCCTTATCTATGTATCTTACGCATAATGTCAATTGATCAGTTGTTGAAATGCCTGTTGTTTCATCTGCTAAAATAGCAAAATATTTTGCATCATTTACTTCTTTAACAAGTCTTTTCAGAATCAAATCATTACAAATTTCTATTATTTGGTTCTGGATGTTGGCGCTAAAATAGGTACTGTTTCACCCGCATTGTTTAAAGTGATTTTTTAAATCCGTGTCACCAGCTTCTAGCCTTGCTCTAAGGATTGCATGGAAATTACCTTCATTTTTCTCAGGCTATTTATCAATGTTAAACTCTCCAGAATCCACATGACCTCATAGTGCAATACCTTTCTGTTCACATAACATTATAGTCATGATTATGGGTTCCAAGCGTTTCTGATTCTCAATAACTTGTTTCATTCTCATCGTATCGAGCTGTTTGTCAATAGATATTCTTTTGCCTGTCATTATATCACATAGGTTTTCATAAGAACATAATGAATTTGAATGATATAATGCTTTTTCATGAGCTTCAAATGTTTCAACTGCATGTTTCCAATTATTGTACCCACTTGATGCGAGTTGACCTAAAGGTTGAGATTTACTTTTACCAATTTCTTTTGGCCCGAATAAGCAACAATATTTACAAAAACATATATCTAGTCTCGAATAAGAAAGCCACTCATATCTGTGCAACCATTGCAATTGAAATTTTCTTTTCTTTCCATTTTTTTCAGTCATATATGAAAATGGAAAAAGATCATCTGGTTTCCACAAATTCTGTATAAAATCCACTTTTTATTCATTTATAAGTAAGCTCTTGTAAGCCGCGATATCTGATTTAATTAATGTTCCAGTAGTGTTATTCGATGCAGTCTGCAAGTTTTCAGCCGTCTCGGGTAGGACTATCCTGTTTTCCAATTTTGTTTTTTTGGTCAAATACTTGAATATCGTTCCTATTCCAGACTTTCTTTTATCATCCATTACCCCTGTAAATATTTTTTGAATAAATTATTTCTTATAATTGTAATACTTAGCATGAGAAAAATTAATGCTATTGACTTAAAACTTTTAATTTGACAATTTTAGATGAACTTATACCTCATAAATGTAGTGGCCAAATGAGACAAACACTTTTTTCAATGAATAAGAACGGCTATTCCGTGGAAACGTGACACCTGGACACAGCTTACTGAAAATATGCACAAATTTTAACCTTTGAAATATATAATAGTTATATTTTCAAATAAAAATTTACAGTATTTATTTTTCAACAGTAATATGGAATAACATATTCGCGGGCAGAATAATAAATAAATGAAATTCATATTATCATAAAAGATAATTTGGCGTGTAATATATGTAATAAAAATAATCAATATAGAAAGATTTTTCCAATCTTTGAAATTTTGTTTTTAAAATCAGAAAAAAACTTGCAAAAGAAGCAGAAAATGCAGTCAAGTTTTTAAGAACAAACTAGCCAATGACGATCGATGAATTCACCTTTTAATATTTACCGGGTGTACAATTATACAGAAAAACGCTTATTACTCTCATTCACAGGAAAGTCAAAGTTACTATCCCTGTTTGGACCTTTATCAATTACAAAGACTAGCTGATTATCAATCCGAGGTATTGGCCACAGGCCAATATCACTACAGTTAATTCCACGTGATTCTGACTTTTCAAACCGAGTTTCTGTTAAGGATATAGATGAAACTGATGTGAGTACTGGTAATTCTACTAACGGTGTTGTTTCAATGTGTTCTTCTAATAAATGAAATTACGATAACATTTTATTAAAGTTTTTATAAGTTTAATTCAAATTACTTTATCAAAATCATCGTTACATTATGGAAGGTCTATCAGTCTCCTAAAGGACATTATTATCAACAACGAAAATTAAAAAAAATTCCGTATCATAAAATAATTAGCTTTACTTACCAAATACTGCTAATTGGGTGCTGTAAAAAGTGGCTGTTTTGGGAAAGTATCCGGGAAAAAGAATTTGACGGCAACCAAGAACTTCCGAAGCTGTTCCCTTCGTCTGTAGAGAAACACTCGTGATCAACGTAAAATGTTGAGATCAAACCATGAAAATTAATTATTTCAGAAGAATATCTTAATCACCTTTGCGTATTTTCAAACGAATTATCCAGTGTTCAGTCTAAACGAAACATACGAACTTGAACTATTGATGTTGTTTCAAAGAGAAACCAAATGAGACTAATCCTCTGAAATAGTTTCCCTCTTTCAAAAAGGACTTGGAAACATTCCTACATCTGGAAACTATTAAAGGGGTCGTTTCCTTAGGCCCATTCGTGCGGAGAAAAGAGAAAGACCCAAGTAAGGGACCCGAGATCCTCTCCCTCCTCCTACGGTCACCGTTCGGTCGGAATATGGGAAGGGATAATAAGATAAGCATGAAGGAATGTGTGAGAAAAGAAACGCTTTTGGAATTTTGTGAAGAGCAAGTGTGGCAGAATTAATGATAATTCCATTCACTCGATCGCTGTTATTTTTACAAGTCCTTATCTAGCACAGGTATGTAAGTACTAGCAGCGGCCTCTGTAACTGGTGGATTTCTTGGAATTGGCTGGCCTATGCAAAGTCCAGCCCTGCCAGTAACTAATAAGAAATAGTAGTATTGGAAAAACAATGCTATTACATATTTTGAATTAAATGTCAATGTGAACATTAGGAACCTTCAGATTTTGTGGGATATAAGTTATTTTAACAGCAATATTTGTCACGAAAATTCTTAAAACATCATGAAAATGTTTGTCAGCAAATTAGATTTTGCGAATGTCTTTCGTAAGAACTTTTTATGAAAATGTAATCGCATCCAAATATCGTAATCATTTGTGAGACAAATCGGCTAATTTTTGGAAAGTATTGCGGCATATAGAATCGAATAAAATTTCACTAAATCATTTGCTTCAAATGAATTTTTACTCTCTCTATATACGTAGATAGAGAAAGTATTGTTGCCTTTTTCATTTCTCTCAATATATCTAAATTTCAAATGCAGTGTTTAAGCCACCAATACAGTTTATAAGCCACCTATACCGTTTTTAAGCCAGATATCTCCTTTTGTGAATCGAAGTAGAGTTAATACCATAATGGCAAAATGCCATAATTTACAAGATATTCTTCGTTCGTGCTCACATAGTGTGAACGCACCTTTAAAAGCCGATCTGTTGATCGATTCGACGTGTATTAAAAAATCTATGGCAGGAAAACAAACTTCCATTATTTAGGCGCACGTTGTTTCATGTCTCGAACACCTACGATGATTCTGTAATTTCAATATGCGAATAATTAATGTTCTACATTCAAATTTATTCCTTCTCGCATATAACGCAATGAATGTTGTTTAAATTGGTTGCCTGAATCCTCTTTCAAAACATTAATTGCCCAAATTTATTTTTTGGGGGTGCATGGGCCCGGTGGAACCCCCCCCACCCTCGGTACACCACTGGTGTCCTCCTAGATGTTATATCATTATACTAGTAGAAGGTGCTATACTGCAAGCATTTCATCTCACCTTGAAAAAACATTCATTTTTCTGACAGATATTTCATCATTACAAATATTCTTTTAATTCTGAAGATTTCACCTCCGCAGCGATTTTTGTTTTTTCCCCATGTAAAAATAATACATTAAAACAATCCCCAAATGTTGCAATTTTAAAAATTTTACACTTTCTACATTATGGGGTACTAACGCTACACATTTCAGCCAAATTTTAAAGTTGCAGCACTTATAGAAGTGAAATAATATTTTACTAATTGTTTAAATTTTAAACATTTTTAACGGCCGCCGCGATATATATATGAAGAGATTCAAATATTTATTTGTGCAAATGTACTACTCTGCAAATAATTTTAAAATTTCAGCATCCTAGCTCAAAAAATATTTTTGGTCAATTAGGACTATTTATCTCGATATTCCAACAAGTATGAATGTGGCGGATTTTCAGTTCGTAATTAAATAAAGATTAAAAACAGAAATTGCAACAACATTAACATATTTTTTTACTAAAATATATCTTCACACGACGACTCTTTTTCACTCTCCTCATCCCACAAAACGTCATCTTCTGTGCCATCGAGCGAGTTGAAAGGAAATTAGTTTCTCTTCGTAATCAGCTAGCAGTTTTTGGGCGATTGATGTACGACGACGAAGAACAAGTCCCCATCGTTTCATAAACAGCTGTACCCAGTGCCGACTAAATTTACACTCACTTCTACTAATTTTATGTTCTCGAGCAATTTCACGAGCTTTTGTTTGTATAATCTCGGAGTTCACTGGCAAACAGTTATTTCGTTGATCAATCACAAAGTTATTAAGGATCTCCTCCAATTCATGGTAACGTCCTTGCTTGGGGCCTCCAAATGTTTTTCTTTTGCTTGAACACTTAAGTAACTTCTCTTTATCTCTCCTCCAGCGTCTAACATTTGATTCATCAATCCCAAAGCGCCGTTGTGCTGCAAGATTAGATGTCTCTTCTGCATAGGCAATAACGTTCCTCTTAAAGTTCGCAGAGTAATGCGTTCGTCCCATCATGGGGTAATTAAAAACCGAAAAACTCGCTAAGAAATAAGAAGTTTACACTTGTTCACAACGAAACGAAATATTTCACTCGGGAATCACAGGACACTCACAAGACACGTAAACAGTGTTGCCAACACCGGAGTTTGTATACATGATGTATGTTTGCGAATTTGAAACAGTATTGAAAGAATACTTAATAGCTTTATCAATGTAATGAGTGGAGAGTGGCAATGACTATAAAATACGAGGAAGGTAGTTTAAGAATACTATTTATTTGATGAATGATGCGTCCGTTATTTAATTGAAAAAACGGGAGAAATCGTCGCATGTTTAACATTATAAACTTGTAAGTACTTATTTTGTTACATTTAACGATAAAATTATTTATTTAAAAAAAACCTGAAACATCAATTTGGTGAAAATTAAGTCGAAAAATCCGCTATCCCCTATCTTACATTTTCCTAATCCCCAGACGGTATCTAGATAAAAAGCTAGATTTAGCGGAAAATACGTCAAGTTGGTGACACTACAATGAAATATTTTAGTTAGTGGAGGAGTGTGAAAGCCTACGAATACGTGCACTGCCACCACAATTATTACAACTTTGACGCGCCTCTTATTATTTACGTAATTTATTTCGTCTTAGTTATTCGGTCATTTTTATTCTTCTTTATAGTAGATAGTTTGCGTATTCTTTAAAACGCTTATATCTTGCATTATAATGTAACTGAAGAAATAAATTCAATTACTATTTTATTTGACACCGATTCTAAGACGAGTGGCAATTTCTGAGATGGTGAAAAGGTAAAAAAAAGTCGGCTTACAATCGATTAAATACGGTATACACACATCTTGAATTATTCTGATCTTCTCTCTTCACTTCTTTCCTGTCCTTGGCGCCTCCACTGGCTCCGTGCTCCCTCGATGCCATGAGCAGTATTTTTAATAATCAATCCACCCTCCTTGATTTTATATGACCAAATCCAACCAATTTAGCACGGATTTAATTAACTTTTTGCAGAGAGGGTGAAATTGACTCCCATGCTTCTTCAATGGCCTTCCAACACTGCATGCCATTCAGTGGTCTTCCAAGCTTTCCCCTTACTTCCCTGGCCATCACAGCCCAAAGGTTTTCGTTGGATTTAAATCCAGACTTTTGGCTGGCCAATCAAATACATTAATTCCATTATCTCGAAGCCACTGCTTCCTGGCATGACAGGTGTACACACGTGAATTGTCCTATATAATATGAAAATTGTAAATAATTACAAAATTACAATGAGGTAGGAAGGAGCTATAAATAGAAAAAGAAAAGTAAAAAATAGAAAAAAACGGAAATAAGAGAAAAGGCAATTTATGCAGGTCATTTTTATAAATAAACTTTGCTGAGACTTACTTGCTGGAATATGAACTCCTCTGGAAATTTTATTCTCACCGAAGAAAGCATCACTCCAGTATGCTGACATTTTTTGTCAGTCAAGTTGCTGTCTATTCTCCAGCACACCCCAGGCCCCTCAGTGCACATCCACCCCCACACATTCACTGAGAAACACCCACTTCTGCTCTTCTCACGGATATATCTTGGATTAAACCTAGATTTACCGGCCCACTTGGTGTTTTTTCATTGCTAAAGATAACATTTTCCCAGAAGCTTTCTCCTTCTGTTATGTATCTTCTGGCAAAATTCAATCACGCTTTACGGTGGGCCACGGCATCTCTTTTATTGAAGCTCGCCTCGCCTTAAATCCTGCACAGAAAAGTCGCCTCCTAACAGAGTTCTCACTGACCACCATATTAGTCTTCGCTCACACCTCGGATGGGGAAGAAAAGGGGTTCTCCCTCACATATGCAATGATTTGCTCATACTCCTGTGCTGTACTGCACCTCAGTTGCCCCGATCCTTCTCTGCGATTAAGCTCGAGCTCCAACATCCACCGGTTTTTAAGCCGCACTATGGGTGAATGCGAGACATTCATTTGTAGCGCAATCTCCCTAGTAGACAAATTTGATTGCAATAAACCAATTACTTGGTTTTTTCTTCTGGGAGTTAACTGTGGCATTGCACCTCACTTTTCACTTCAACAGCTGAGACAGAAATGTCTTACCTACTATATCGTAGAGCAAGGGTGCCCAACCTTTTGTGGCCGCAAGCTGAATTTAGAATTCAAATTATTTGGCAATCCACATACAAAATATAAGAAAGGCAAGATATTAAAAATTATTATATATATATATATATATATATATATATATACATACATACACATATAACAATTATAAAAAAATTGTTATAAAGCAATTTTTGAAATTTGATTTAACCCTTTAACTGCTGTTGTTAGTTCCCTTTTCGTGCTGCTGGTGCTATATGCTTAGACAATATGCTTCCCACTGATGAAAACTTTTTTTCAAGCTTACTGCTTTTAACTAATAGATTTGTATCTACTTTTTCGTCAATTTTAAAGAAAAACAAAAAATAATTGTATAATCATTAATTTTACTAATTAGTAATAACTATTTATTTGTGCAAAACATATGTGGCAGTTACAAGAAAATCTAAGATACGTCTAAAGGTGTGCATAGCAGTGGGAGCAAGTCTCTCACCTTATGTCTTTAGACTTGCATAGCAGTTAAAGGGTTAACAATCATAACATTTAATTAGAAGTGTTGTAGTGAAATTCATGTCTATTGTGCATTTTCAATTGCTCAGACCTTAAATTGGAGGAATTAATACAGATATCGGTTATAAAAATAAATTCATTTATTTTAAAATTTAGCTGAAGATTTAAAAATCTGAAATATCCACTAAATAAAACAAGATGGAAATGTATACTCCATAAATAGAATACACAGAGATTTCAAAGGCGTTGTTAATGGGAAATACGTATAGAATGGTATCGAAAGATTAGGTGATTCTCGAATTTTTATCCGCGAAACTATAGTCTCAGGGACAATCTTGTAGTAAATGCTGTTCTCCATCCAAATAAATTTTTTAATCCATACCTCACAGATAATATAAGAGCATAGGAGAGAAATATATGGATTTTTAATTGTTGTTTGCAGACACACCCATGTTCGCAATCGATGTAAACAAAATATGTGATGTTTTGCACGAGATTTTCTTGAATTTTTACCTCCAAAACTATAAGTCGTAATCATGTGGTCTCTGGACCATCTTGTAGTAAATGTTGTTCTCTATCTGAATAAATTTTTTAATCTATACCTCACAGATCATATAAGAGAAGGGGAGAGAAATATATGGATTTTTAATTGTTGTTTGCAGAGAGAACCATCTTCGCAATCGATGTAAACAAAATATGTGATGTTTTGCTTGGGATTTTTATCTCTGAAATCATAACTCGTAATTATGTGGCCTCGTGGACTTTCTTGTAATAAATGTTGTTCTCTATCCGAATAATTTTTTTAATCTATACCTTACAGATCATATAAGAGCTAGGAGATAAAAGTTATATATTTCATGGTTACTTGATGGATGCCATTTAACGAGATACATGTATAAGTTTATTAAAGTAATTATGTAAAGAGGAAGTTCTAATTGACGGATTCAGTTGAAAATCACAATTGGGCAATAAATTTTAATAGAGATCACTCATATTCAATTAAATTAAAATCCGTCCAGCGGTTTAGGAGATGAAAGTTACGATGGACGGACAGACCAGGTGTGCCCATAAGGTGTTCCGTTATTACCGCTTCGCTGGTAAAGAACGCCAACAAATATTAACTGTGGATGGTATAAATGCTAGATTTTTTAATGCCACATATTGAGATACGCTCCTACCATCTAATTCTTTACATAGGTATGAAAAAACATGTGCTCACACGGAGGGATCTTAATGTTTGAATGCATATAATATATAATAATATATAAATTGCAGAAAACCCAGCATGCAATATTATGGGTTTGATCTATAAGCGGAGCTGAAAGAGCATTGTTGCTCTTTCCCATTGGCTATTGTCTCCCTTTCACTATTCCACCTCTAATGTAAGGATCTATGGCAGCTTGAGTTTTAGTGGTCGAAATGTTCGACTCTTGTCAGTTTGTAGTCTTATTGCAGACCTATTTCACTATTTCTGTGTGCTGAGTTATTTATAACTTAAATTTATTCTTTAACCCTCTGTTAAATTTTATAATGTGAAGAGGTCAAGTATAAGCCATAATGATGGAAGTAGCAAAAAGAAAACATGCAACGTAGTGTTTGGGAACAAAATTAAAAATTATTGAAAAAGTAGAGGCAGGCAATGGTGTTACAGCAGTTGGTAGGGATTATGGGTTGGCAGAGTCTACAGTCAGGACAATTATGAACAGCAAAGACAAATTACTAAAGGCTGGCGAGAGTGTTACGCCATTAACAGCCACCAAAGTTTTTCGCACTTGGAGTTCATTAATGATGGAAATGGAAAATTTATTAGGTAAACAGATAGAAGACTTGAATCAGTGCTCTATGCCTGTGTCTACACAAATCATTATTAATAAAGCCTTTAGCCTTTGGGATGACTTCATACGAGTGAGTGCCGTGAGGCAGGACTGCGAGGGACTATTTGAATGCTACCAACAAGTTTTATGTAATAAGCAAAAAAAGCTAAGCAGTCAACCCTGGACTCTTTCTTAAATAAAACTTCATAGGTGTTCTGAAAAAGATTTTGAAATTGTGTACATTTACTGCTAAAAAGCTTTTCTGTCTTACTGTTTAGTAGGTAATTTAATAGTTTGTTTAATAAATTATGTTCTAAAAGTCCAGTAGAAATATGTTTTACATTAAATGTGGGTTCAGAAATACCATTTGGGAAGTTATTTCCCTCTGGGCGCTTAAAAGTTATGGTGCCCCAGTGAACATGGATTTTTGCTTAATGCAGAGACCTCAGGAACACATCCCCCGTATAAAGCGGGCTCACCTGTATATAAAATTCAAAATCTGACTCAAATATCAATAAATTTCATAGTACAGTGGAACTTCCATAACTCGAACATCTATAACGCGAATTTTCCATAACTCAAAGTAAATTAATTTGACCGGACAAAATAAAAATGAGAAAAACGTATTTCCATTAGTCGAATTTTCTATATCTAGAATATATTTTTGTTTCCCTTGAAGTTTGACATATGGAAGTTCCACTGCATTTGTTTTCGATATCCTTCCTCATCTCTGCTGTATAATAATTGAATGAGAATTTTCTGTGACTAGGTTACATACATAATTCCTTACATAATTCTTGCACCCAGGTTTTTTACCACTAAATTCAATGAAAGTGCAAGAATTATGCCAGTAAATATATTACCTATTGTAGCACCAAGCAATGAAAGACTTATCAACTAAAAATATACTTAGGCCTTTTTGAAATTATTACTCTTCCTCTTAAATCAAATAAGCAAAATTCAACATACATCAATCTCATAGCAAAATGAAACAATGAGGTAATTTCACATTTTTTAAATGTCATCTTAAGGAGTTTTTTGACCTGATTACAAATCTAAAATAAGAATTCAAATACGATTATTAGTTTTTAAAAAATAGTTAAAGTGGACAATTTATATCGAATGGCAAAAAGGCAAAGAATTGATCCTCAATACTTCATGATATCATGGCTTGGACCCAGTGGGCAGGTCCAAGCTGCCACTCGCGTAGAAAGAAGTAAAGAACCAACTTGACAAAATCATTTTCCCTTAAAAAATAAATTGTTCATCTCTAAACCTTGCATTGAAAACTATAATAGTCTTTAAAATTAATTAAGTTCTAATTAAACATTTTTTTGTCTTTCTAACCATTTTCTCCAGAGAAAAAAATGGAAAGGTGGAGAAAAAATGGATTAACTGTTATGTCCCTGTGTGTACAAACACGAATAGAAAAAGCTTAAATATTTCGCAATAATAATGGAATCAATGAATGGCAAAGTGTCTGATTTGCCATCCACATAATCCCTGTCCTCATTAAACACTCATTACTACTGATTAATTATCTATATATTTCTATAAATTATTTGTATTAAATTCACTACTATAAGTGACCTAAACTAAAAGGAAACTAACTACTAAAAAAAAGAGAGATGAAAGGCAAAAATCACAGTTTGCACACAACACGAGGGTGACGCGAAACCTACCCTGCGGCGGGAGCGAGTGCTGAGGTTACACAAACCCAATGAGTCGAGATCGATTGGTCAATTCCTTCAAATTTTAAAAAAATCTATAAACTTAAATTATTTTTTGTTATTTTTTCGTGCCAACTTGTCTTTTATGACTCCTAGTACCGTCCCAGCTGGTTTTCAAAGATATTAAAATTTTATGAAACCACCTTTGCAATTATGTTATAACAGAATAAATATTAAAGTCCTTTACCTTTCTTTGGTATACCAAACCAAATTCCCTGAGATGCTGCAAGAAGACAAGAAGACCCTCACTCATTCCATCTGTGCTGTAGTCCTGCAAAGATTTCCAAAATTTGTGAGGCCACACTATTTCTTAAGGTATGTTCACACAATATACATGTATATGACAAATCCATATACAAGTATAAATTTTTGAAGAGTTCACATTGGTTAGACAAGTCAGTCGACAATATGTCCTTGAATGAGGAATATCAGTTCATTTGTGCTGCTGCAAATTATGTAATTAACAACCAAGTAGCAAAAAAGAAGAAATGTCGATGGTGGATAAAAAATATTTTGTGCATATAAATCAATTATGAATGATTTAACAAGAAAGAAATGATGCACACAGAATGCGTGCATACATGTGAAGCAGAGGGGTTCTTTAGGATTTATGCAATCATGTCAAATAGATAAATATTAATGGCTTAGTATTATGTCTAAGAAATGAAAAATGATGGGCCAATAGTGATGCCAAGGAAATAACGAATATTTGATTCACAGACTTATTTTCTAATCAATTGTAATTAATAAAAAAATCGACAATTTTAAAAAACATATTTCACTCAAATAGTTTTAGTATAACCTTTATGTTCACATTCATTCTTTAATCATAAATTACTCATTTCTTTTCACTTACAAACGCTATGTATACAAAAAGAAAATAGACGTATTTACGTTTATTTCTTGGTCGTAGATAATCCATTTCCCTTCATTTACCAAACCTTGTGTACACGAAAGAAAATTTAATTAGGTATTTACAGCAGATATTGTTTACTTCAGTTGTCACGAAGATTGTTTTCGTTGAGAACGATTAAAAAACACGAGAAATTTTTTCTAAGTTCAAAGTGAATTACGACAGATGCTATTTCTTCAGTTCTACAATTTCGGTTGAAAACTTTTTGTTATAAGTGATATTTTGTGAGATGTAAGGAAAAGTTCATTATTTGTCACTTGTAAAGTGACACTCCCAATTATGCTACGTAAATCATTTATATCATTTTCTTTGCCTTTATGCCCTAAATATCAAATTACATGAATATATGTCCAGTACTTTCAGAGATGAAACATGTGGACAGCCGAACAGACAAAACCTGAATTCTTTTTTTTTTACTTTTTGTCAAGTACGCCTAAAAAATCAAAAACACTATTTTATGTCATACACGAACTCAACACTAACGCACGTAAACAACATAGAGTGACAGTGACAGATGAGTAGATAATTTAGGTCCTAGAGCGCATGTGTGAGTTGGTGGATCAATCTTAGTTTCCCATTTGTTGCGGAAGCTTCAGATTTATATATGACTTGTCGTATACAGTATACTACATGAAGAAATCTTGAACTTGACTTATACTAATCCTATACATTTCTAGATTTCTGTCTATACATGTATAAGATTTGCATATATCATACATGTATATAGTATGAACGCACCTTTACCATTATTTCATTAACTCATAGAGCTCTCATTTCCTTTGCCTCCCAAATAGAGCCCATTCAAATTTCATTAAATGAGAATAACACTCTTAAACTTAATGATCTCAGATTTGGCAATCTTGGACCATTCACAAATAACTTATTATGAGAACTCTATCGGTCAAGGGATTGTATTATTATAATAATTTGTATTACATAAATCAAAATAAAAATAAAAAATTACAAACAAATTTTAAGTAATACTATATTTTTTAAAGTGTACTGAGGAGTAGAAAACAAATTTTTGGGTAAAAAAATTTCTGGACATAGGAAAGATTTTCAGTAAATTTCGTCATGAGTAACTTTAAAAATGATGTAGGACATATGTTGATTTAAGTCATTCATTCCGGTGTTCTGTCTTACAACATGTCCTACCAATTTATTGATTGGTTTTAACAATGGAATATACATACACGGTGTGGTGATTTTCCATTGCCTTCCACACCAGACACACACACACAAAAGGGAGGAGGGATACCAGGCATTTGCCTAGTCTTTGCGAAGAGCACCAAGGGAGCCACTGTTTAGCATTTCTTCCAAAGGATGGAATGCTGAATTTGTGCGGTCTCCTCAAACCACACAAACAGTGCGCCAGGCGACTGATTTAATTAGTCACTACATTATAAATGGCCATACATCTCATTTTAGGTTATTAGGCATTCTTTATGAGTTAAGTGATAGTAGCGGAACATCTTATGGGCACGTTAACTCTGTCTGTTCGTCAGCATGTTTATTCACCAAAACTACTGTATGGATTTTAATTAAATTAGGTACAGGCATGCCTCAATTAGCGGATGCTCATTTAGAGCATTTTCAACAGCGCAATTGGCATCTCAATTTTTATTTAGGAAATAAAGTTAAATGGCCACGGTCTGTTAATACAGTCCTAACGTCTTTCTTATTTGCCTTCACTTCTTTGTTCTACTAATAATCAGTCATGTATTATACACTAATTAAGGACAAATTTGTTATTATTTATACATTTGTTCGCTTCATTTCTGTCTATGTCATCTGTTCACTTGTATGATGTTCATTGGTTTACAGGCTTTTGCAGTGGAAGTTTTGCGCTTGTTAACGTTGCTGTCGAGATGGTTAGGAATAGATTCGCTTTGGGTAGGCTTTTGCTTTGAGGTTCATGACAACCTTATTAATCGATATTCATCTATTATTCTTGTTATTTTTTCTGTTGGTACCTATGTTAAATTTATGTAATAATAGACCTGTTCCGTTTTTGTTAGTGCTTAAAAAAATTGGTAATGTTTTCACTTCGTCCATCCATGGGCAAAATTTTTAAGTGACAAGAAAAGCTGGGAAACTAAGATTATCAGGGTAGTTTTAGATAGTGTCAGACATGAGCTCTCTTGATTTAGGAGATTGTTTGTCTGTCCGTTTGCCTTTTCACAAGATTTCAAGAAAACTCTTATGGACTATCTATATGGAGCCGTACTATGGTAAGGTTCTTTTTGTTTATATTACTACAACCATAAAAGCGAAGTGCAAATATGTTCAGTTTACATTTAAAAAATAGATAAAGATCACATTAAAACTGCTGAACTGCGGTGAGGTATGTTTTTAATAACTTTTAATTGTTTTTGGATTTTACGTTTCATTTTAAATGCTTAGCTCTAATGAAAATACAATGTTACATTAGAATTACGTAGTTAGATATCTAAATCTGGAGTTTGTTGAAAAATGCATAAACGTTAAGTATTCCGAAATATTACATGAAAAAACTGAGAAAGCACTTTTTTTAAATCTTGTTTTCATTTGCGCTGGCCAGTCATCATTCAAGGTCTTCAGTTTTGACATCATTAATTGAATTATGCTTCATTTATAGTGCCAAATAAAATTTAACAACAAATAGCGGAAAAGTTATTTATATTAATCATTAGTAATACAATAGAAGATCATTTATCCGAAATGGTCAGTCGGAACCATTTTGGATAATAGATATTTTTGGATAATGAATGTCTCAAGCTATAAACAGAACGTCAACCAAAAAAATGTTTTTACCAAGATATGGCAAAAATAAACAATTATATCAATGAATTCAATGCAGAGGATTTTTAGGCACGTTTCGCTTCCAGCACATGCGCTTATTGGCTTCTTTCTGTGCATCCATATGCATGTTCGTTCTCAGCTTCTACCAAACGAATTTTATCAGCTTTCGGTATTAAGTACTTCAGGGCAAGGGCAAAAAAATTATATAAATGGTTCACATGACCCAATCGGAAGATGCCGCTTTACTAGAAACAAAAAAAAAACAAACTCTGTTTATCATTAAAATCAAACGAAGCCGTAATTAACTTTGAAGTTTGAACTTTGGCAATTTCTTGCATGGTTATTTAAATGTTGTCAACAAAAACAATCTTTGTAGTAACTGAAATAAATAAGATCTATTACAATTATGAAAATACGTTTAATTTCCATTTGTGTGCATGCAGCATTTAGTAAATGGATAAAACTGGACTATCAAGAATGAAGAAACAAACGTAAATACATTTTTTATCTTTCATGCACACAAAGTGTTTTGCAAGTGAAATGAAGCGGATGATTTACGATGAAGGAGTAAACGTAAAGAATACAACTACAACGAGTTAGATGTTTTAAATAATTTGATTGTTGATTAAATGCAACTGATTAGAAAATAAATTAGTATACCTACTATCAAAAATGTAATATTTCCTTTGCATCATATTTTTTTCCATGTTTTGATGTTTTCATTATTTAAATATTCGGGAAAACAATCTTCTACTGTAATAATAAATATTAAGTAAAAATTAATAAACTAACATTATTTTCAGTAATAGTGTATAGAAACATCATTTGCTTTAAAAACGTAGCTTTACAATGGTATATGAGGATGAAAAATATCCGACTAGTAAAAATCAATTGGGTTAAGTATTACGTCATATAATGTTCATTTAATGCAAATTCCATTAGTGCATAGATCTCCTGGAACACACCCCTTGCGCAAAGTGAGGCATAACTGTAATGGTTATCCTTATTAAAATTTATCAGTATATTCTAATTTTCAACTGCATCTGTCAATTAGAACTTCCATTTTATATAAGCACTTAGATAACCATACACTCATATCTCGTTAAATGGCTTCTGTCAAGCAACAATAAAATACCATCTTTTTCTCTCCTATGCTCTTATATGATCTACGAGTATAGATTAAAAAATTTATTCAGATAGAGGACAACATTTACCACAAAAAAGTCTGTGGGACCACATAATTATGACTTATAGTTTTGGATAAAAATTTGAGAAAATCCAAAGAATAACATTTACCCAAATCTAAGACGACCACCCATTTAGCCGACTCAAAACAGAAAAAAGATTTTATGATCTAATTTCTTACTGAATGTATTTGGTGTATATTTCTAACACGTATTCAATATAGGTATACTAGTTTGTTCATTAATTAAAATGGTTTGTTATAAGTTTTTGTATAAAAAGAATTTTTAAAATGTATTTTTTAAATTAAGACATTAATTAAATTCTGGATTGTAAGTTTACAATGAAAATTTTCAGTAGATGCAATTATTTTATCTTTTATACTTCCTATGGTTCTATGACAACTCATTGCGGTCATTTCGTCACCTGTCAATTTGTCGGTCAGTTCGTTTCACGCCAATTGTTCGCACAAAGAATTAGTCGCACATGAATACATCGCACTACAAACTCAGCGCACTTCAATTTATCAACAAATTCGTAGCTAGACAAATTGGAAAGCGAGACACCATGGCAGGTGAACGGCAGGGGGAGACACTTTTCCACAAAAACATTTATTTACATTTTGATAATACCAGAATGAATAATTGCAATTCTCTTTGTGAATTACATGAAACTGTGTATGTCAAGGGGTGATTCCCTACCCCTGCCATACAACAGTCATGGTGTCTTGCCTTCCAATTTGTCTCCTACAATTATGTCTCGCGACAAAATTGTCACCTGACGAATTTTTCTAGCGATGAATTGATGTGCGATGAGTTTGCCGTGCGGTGTATCGACACGCAATGAGATTGTCGTATGATGAATTCATGCGCCATGAATTGCAGTGCGACAAATTGATGCTCGATCAATTTATCGCTATGAGTACGAAGTCGTATACCATCAATAGATGGTATACGACTTCATACTTGACTTTAAGATGATCCCTGATTTTCGCAATCTGAAAATAGGAAAAACTCTCATCTTGGACTCGGGAAAATAGGGTACTTTGTTTACATTGACTGATAAAACAATTTTATCGGCCAACAACAATTTAAAATCTGTATGTTCTCTCCCATGCTTTTATATTATCTGTGAGGCATAGATTAAAATATTTTTGTGGTAAATGTTGTCCTCTATCCGAATCAAGTCTGCGAGATCAAAGAATTATGACTTAGAGTTTTGGAGATAAAAACTCAAGACCTTCCCAATCATTCGATAGCATTTCATATGCATATTTCATTTATGTAGCATGCTTTTCTTTATCATTAAGCTTTCATTACCAGCGAAGCAATAGTAGCAGAATGCCTTATGGGCACGTCTCCTCCGGTCAGCCATCCGCATGTTTAATCTCCAAAACTACTGGGCGGATGTTCATGAAATTAGGTATTTAGGACAAAGAAAATTATAAAATTATATAAAACATTTACATAGCCTAATCAGGAGTGCCACTTTAAAGGTGACAAATATTGTACATTCTGAAATATCCCATAAAATATTACTTATACCAAAATGTCTTCAATCAACATTTGTAGAACTAGTCGTATAAAATACGTTTTGTTCAATATATTATTATCAAAGGAGAAGCCATTTTCAAGAAAATCAAATGAGAACATCATAATTAGAACCTTTGTTTTAATTGTTGACAATGAAAATAATACTCATAGCAACTGAAGTAAACAAGATCTACTATAAACACATTTAATTTATGTGCACCTACTGCATCTAGTGAATGAAAGGAAATGGATTATACAATGAAGAAATGAACTTCAATACGTTTATTTTCCTTGCATGTACACAGCTTTCTTAGCGAAAAGAAATGGATAATTTATGATGAAGGAATGGCAGTGAACGTAAAGATTACTACTGCTTATTTCAAGTGAGATATGCTTTAAGTAATTTTGGATTAATAAATTAATTACTACTGATTATAAAACAAATCGGTAAATCACAAATTCAATATTTCCTTGACTCCGACATGGAGTAAACCTTTCCAATCTTGTTCATGATGAAATCTACTGGAAAAGTTCCTAAGGACCAAAAATTTTCTGAGACCCAAAAATTTATTTTCTACTTTTCAGTACACATTTAAAAAGTAAAAACATAAAAATGATGAATTGAAATATAGGAATTTTGAAAGGGACACCCTGTATATCGTATTCTTCGGCATGTACGATGCACATTTTTCCTGAAAAATGACTCCCAAGTCAAGATTATTACTGTATTAGTGTAATTGCCCATCAATTATGATAGGATTATCATAAAAGTATTCCAAATATATGATTTTGATATGAAAAATCAGTAAGGTATGCTATGATCTGGTTTGGCTTTCATGTATAATCAAATCAGTGTTTTTGAAAGTTATCTTTGTTTTAATTATATTGTTTAAGTAAGTATTATCAGAGAGGCCAAATGTTTATCCAAATATTTGCTGAAAATAAGAAGAAAATTAAAATAATAAGATATAATGCATAAAGAAGTAGCTGAAATTTACTTGAAATATTTGAGCAAATTATAAGTTACTAGCTGAGAAGCCCGGCTTCGCTCCGGAAAGAGTTTTCTTTTAAGAAGCAAACGATTTTTATCATTTATTATTTTTATTGATATATCACTTTTGATGTCATATTACAATAAAAATTACTCAATATAATAACCGTTGTCCAAAACGTAATGCAATCTGAAGAATCTGATTGGCTGCCGAAAAGCCTATTTTATCTTGAGGAAGTTTAACCTTATTTCCCTTGAAAAATGTGATAAATAACTAAGAAGTTAAATCTGTTAATTTTAATATATTAATCGCTATTTGATTTTAACAAATGATAAAATATATCAATTTATATGCCACACCACAATCAGAATTTAGCATACATTTTATCACATGGTAAATATGTACAACAAAAAAAAATAAACAAGCATATAGGATATGGATGTAAATGGATTGCTGTTTAAAGTTTTCCGTTATTACATTTTAGCTCACGGTAACTAATAGGAACACACAATTATGTGAATTTTATATTTATTGCTTACTTTTTAAAGTTGGTTTCATTAATTATTATTTCAATTTTAACATAACACTTAATTCATGTATACCCATCATATTTGAAAAATTCATGCATAGCTACCTAATTGTTGTCAACAAAATTATTTACGGTAGATAGTCTTATTGGTTACTGAAGTAAATAATATCTGCTATAATTACAAAATACATTTAATTCCTTATGTGTGCATGGCAGATGGATTATCTATAGCAAAGAAAAGAACATAAACATAAGTATTACAACTACTGAACTCAAGTAAGGTATCTTTTAAATAATTTTCGATTGTTTGGTTTGGTTGATTAGAACTGATTAGAAAATAAATCACTTAATAGAAATTGAATATTTCTCTGGAATCATTTCTGATATATTGTTTTGCAGTATTTAGTCATTAAAAGTATGTGATATCTTTACTGATGCACCAACTAAGGGGGGAGGGGAGAAGAAATTTTTAATAATAATAACTCTTAGTGTGGTGTTATTTGGTTTATATAGGAGGATGCGTAAGGAATGCGTGCATTGAATGCTTTAATACGAGAGAGAGAGATAAGGAGAGAGACAGATTGATTGATTTGGTCTCTATTTGGGGCGAGATTGAGACTAGGAAGTCTCATCTTCCACCTAACCCCTCGTCGTGATACATATAGTAATACATAAGTCATTAACAATGTAAATACAGGTAACAATAAAAATACAAGTATTTGAAAAGAAAAGATGCGATTTTGTGGGAAAAAATATGAACTGCTGAGTAATGGAATCCATGTAAAAAACCCACTGCAGGAAAACACCCACACTAGAAGGGGGTGTGAAAAACCTACAAAACCTACTAAGATTCACTAAAGACATCACATAATATTAAATGTTAAAATCGTAAAGAGATAAAAAAAATTGGAACAACACGAATAGATCATTGAATAAAATAAACATGTAAAAATATCAAAATGTATAGATATTAACATTGGTGTGTCTGAACAAAATGAAGATAAGAAAAAAAAAAATACAAATAAATCAGTACAATACAAACATTTACAATAAATATTGTTTTGTCAAAATCAAGATAATAAAAAAATAAAATAAATAAAAAAGTAAATAAATCAATTGAAGCATTAAGGGCGTTTAACTGTTCCTTTGCAAGGATAAGATAGATTTATAGCAGTGTCGCTTGAATGAGGAGAGCGAGTGCGAATTTTTAATTTTCCATAGTCTGCAAGCAGTTACAATGAAGGACTTGTTGAAAATTACTGTTCTGTGATGAGGAATAAGGAGTTTATGGCTCCCTCTGGAATTACGGTTATGTACAGAGTCTATACTTCTAAATTCAGCGGCAAGATAATGCAGATTGATGGAATTAAGTAATTGGTATAGCAAGGAAAGCAAATGTAGGCATCTACGAGACTCCAAGTTTAGCCAGTTTAGTTTGACGAGTGACTCAGAGATGTGGTCTGATTTCTTCAGATTAAATATATATCTGATGCACGCGTTATGTGTTCTCTGAGTTTTTAACGAAAGCTCTTGAGATAAATCTTGGTACGCTATATCAACATAGGGAAGAGAGAGAGAGAGAGACAAAATTAAATGATACAAAGATTAAAAATAATTTGTGGCATATAAGAAAAGTATAACCTATATGTATTTCTTTGTCAAACAATTTCTATTTGCCCAAAACTATTTTAACTCCCTGGAACACACAATTATGTGAACTTTATATTTATTGCTTACTTTTTAGTGCATATAAAAGTTGGTTTCATTAATTATTATTTCAATTTTAACTTAATACTTAATTCACGCATACCTATCATATGATGGGCAATTACACTAGTAATACAATAAATTTTGAAATTTACTTATTTTTGGGGGCAGAACCCCCACAAAAAAAGATCCAAAGTTTACTAAATGTTTCCCGGTACTTTTCCAGATGGGCACCCCCCTCCCTAGCATTTCTAAGGTAATTTTATTTGGTAAACGAAATATAATAAACTATGTCACAACTGCTGGATGAGTTGAGGCATTTTAATTCGAGAAAACTATGTGAGAAATAAAATCTAGACGATGACGAATTCTTGAGTTGGTTGCAGAAGCTGAAATTAGCACCCAATAAACGATTTCACAAATTCGGGAAAAGGATGAAACTCAAGAAACCACAGATTGGACATACTTTCGGGAACTGAAAATGCAACAACTGTAACACAACTGAAGGATTTATGAAGGGATCCTTTTTTGAGGGTGTAAAAATAACAAAGAAAGAAGTATTTCTATTAGCCTACTACTGGACTAGAAAAACACACAACGTAGCGGAAATAATGTTTGACATGCGTAAATGTGATGGATCAACTGTAAGTCAAAACACTATCGTTGATTTTAACAACTTCTTCAGAGATATTTGTTGCCTATATTTTTTGAACAATGAACAAACTCTTGGAGGACCTGGAGCAATAGTGGAAATAAATGAGACTCATGAGGACATGTTGTCATCGATGAACAGTAGATTTTCGGAATGATAGAGAAAAGAATGCAGAAATGTGTCCTCAAAACAGTCCAAAAAAGAAACGCTTTTACTGTACTACCATTAATTGAAAAGTACGTTCTTCCTGGAACTATAATAATATCGGATTGCTGGAAAGCTTACAAAGGGATAAATTCACTTCCATCCAGATACAAACACTGGGAAGTGGATCATAGCAAAAATTTTGTGGACCAACAAAATAAAGTGATACACATGCAAACTATTGAAAGCACATGTCAGAAGTTTAAGATGCGTCATAAGAAGGAATTTGGAACAAAGAGAAATCACCTAAACAGCTACATAGAAGAATTTATTTGGCGAAAGAAATTTTTGGGTACAGATTGCCTATACCATTTAGTTTCGCAAATAATAGAGTTATATTCTTTGCCCTAAAGGTTGTCTTAATGGAAAATTATTAAAAAATAAACATTAAAAAACATATGTTTTATTTATTTAAAATTAAAAAATCATAAGAGGGGTAAAATACACTAAAAACGAAACAAATAAACATTTTATTTTGCAATGGGGTCCGCCCCCTAACCCCCGATTTCTTAAAGATGTTGATTAATATTTAATCTAATCAAAGATACTAAAACCGAAAAACACAAATATGTATAGAGTCTGGGGAGGAGTGGGACAGTGGGAGGACTGGGACAGTTCAAATTTCTCTCCATTTTCTTCCACTAGTTAGAGGAGCAGTAGCTGTATTTCCTGTTATAATAGCTGCCTAGTTACATCAAAGGAAGAAGTTTGAGAAGAATAATTGGATTTTACACTGAAAAAGGTAAATATTCAACACAGGATTTAAATTATTCTCACATCTTAATGACTTATGATATAATGGTAATAAAATATCAGTGCAAACTATAACCATTGCTGTATAGTTTTATTTTATTATCATACACTAAGTTACATCATGTTTCTTGATATTCATTCTATATTACAAAATGGAGACAAAGGGAGGAATGGAACATAGCAATCAAGGAGGACTGGGATACAGTGGAACCTCGGTTTACGAACGACTCTGTTTACGAACAATTCAGTTAACGAACAAAAATCCCGACGAAAAAATGCTTCGGTTTGCGAACAGAATTTTGGCTTACGAACAGGCAGTCACGTGTTCCACGGACTGACATCGGCGCACCGCTGCGCAAAACCCCAGACAGATGCACCGGCGCTGGTGCCGTTGAGTCTGAGAAATGAGAGGGTATTAGTTTCGCGGTAGCGTTCACTCAGGATAGACTGCTGTTCAAGTGCGTCGTATTTATTGGACTGCTGCTCGAGTGAGTCTTATATTTTTTTGTATACGTGTTGCTATTGTTTCAAAGTTTAATTCACACTTAATTAAATTATCTTTTTAGACCAGCATGAAGCCAAAGAATGATGAAAGTAAATTGAAAAGAAATAAAAACACGATAAGGTGAAAAAAGAAATTATATCTAAATATGAAAATGGTGTTCGTGTCTCGGATCTTGCTACGCAATTCGGTATGGCGAAATCATCGATCTGTACTATACTAAAAAAAGAGAGACGATCAAGAAAGCTGATGTCGCGAAAGGAGTAAAAGTTATTAGTAAACAAAGACCACAATTGATTGACGAAGTGGAAAAATTGCTGTTGATTTGGATAAATGAGAAACAGTTAGCTGGTGATAGTGTTTCTGAAGCTCTAATTTGTGCAAAAACGAAACGATTACATGATGACCTTTTAATAACAAACCCTGGTACGAGTACTTATACTGAACTGTTCAAAGCTAGCCGAGGATGGTTTGAGAAGTTTAAGAAGAGAACTGGAATACATAATGTAAATAGGCATGGAGAGGCTGCAAGCTCAGACCAAGAAGCTGCTAAGAAATATGCGCAAGAATTTAATGACTATGTAAAAGCTGAGAGTTTTCTTCCCCAGCAAGTATTCAACTGTGATGAAACTGGCCTATTTTGGAAAAAATTGCCAAATAGGACCTACATCACTCAGGAAGAAAAGACTTTGCCTGGACATAAGCCAAAGAAGGACCAGCTGACTCTTTTACTGTGGAAATGCAACTGGGGACTTCAAGGTCAAGCCATTGCTTGTCTACCACTCTGAGAATCCGAGGGTGTTTAAGAAAAATAATGTAATGAAAAGTAAACTGTTTGTTATGTGGAGGGCTAATAGTAAGGCTTGGGTAACCAGGCAACTGTTCATTGAGTGGATACATGAAGCCTTTGCCGCAAGCGTGAGAAAATACCTCCAAGAAAACGAATTGCCACTAAAATGCCTTCTTGTGATGGACAATGCTCCTGCTCATCCTCCAGGCTTGCAAGACGAGTTGGTTGAGGAGTTTGGTTTCATCACAGTGAAGTTCCTGCCCCCTAACACGACTCCTCTAATCCAGCCTATGGACCAGCAGATCATTTCAAACTTTAAGAAACTGTACATCAAGGAATTATTTCAAAGGTGTTTCGAAGCAACCTCTGACACAGAATTAACACTCAGAGAATTCTGGAAAAAACATTTGAATATCCTCCATTGTTTAAGTTTCATTGACAAAGCCTGGGGGCTAGTGAATCACAGAACTATGAAATCAGCCTGGAGGAAATTGTGGCCAGACTGTTTATCTGGCATTGAGGGCTATGAGACTGAGTCTGCTGATATTGTCGATGATATTGTATCTATAGGAAATAGGATTGGATTTGAAGTTGATAATGTTGATGTGGAGGAGCTAGTGGAGAACCTCACTACGGAAGAACTGGAACAGCTTCTTAATGAGCAGCAAAAGACGGTGACAGAGGAAATATTATTTTCAGAAACTGATGAACGAATGGAAGATGTTCCTAGGTCCTCGATCCACGAAATGTGGGCGAAATGGAGTGAGGTGCAAAGTTTTGTGGAAAGATATCACCCCGATAAAACTTTATCAAATCGCGTTACAAATCTGTTCAATGATAATGTCATGTCTCATTTCCGCAACATTATAAAAAGCAAGAAGAAACAAATCTCATTGGATAGGTTTTAGTGAGACAGAAACCTGATGAACTTCAAGCACCCGATGTTTTCATGGAAGGGGACTCCCCTTCCAAACAATAACACTTTACTATTTTGTAAGATAAATTGAAATAAAGTTTGTTTTTACATTTATTCTTTTTGTTTTATTACTTCCAATTCCTTTTCAGTTAAAACTATGAATTTCCATTGTTTTGTATAGGATTTCAAGCATGAAGTAGAAAATAAAGATAATAAAGGGCCATTTTCTTGGGGTCTTGAACGGATTAATCCATTTTACATTGACTCTTATGGGAATAATTGTTTCGGTTTACGAACAACTCGGTTTACGAACAGTTTTACGAAACGAATTAAGTTCGTAAACCGAGGTTCCACTGTATTGTCCCACTTCTCCCTACTAACGTTTTTTTTGTGATCTTTGACTCTGTTATTATATAAGTAAAAGAGAGCGAGCTACACTGGCAAATATATAAAATATAAGCGAAGGAAATTCTCCAAAGCCAGTCAAACTGATAAAACCCGGTTAAAAGGCCGGATAAAAACAGATGAACCCGGATAAAAACCGGATAAAAACCAAATACGTATTTCGGCTAAGGGGAAGGGGGACTTGAGAGAGGGCAACTGAAACCAAGACCAGTGGCACGCTCTCAAGTTTCAGTCGCCCTCTCTCAAGTCCCCCTTCCCCCCTTTTTTTAACCCCTGATGATGGTTACTTTGTAGCCGAAATACGCATTTGGTTTTTATCCGGGTTCATCTGTTTTTATCCGGCCTTTTAACCGGGTTTTATCAGTTTGACTGGCTTTGGAGAATTTCCTTCGCTTATATCTGTTATTATAGTTTGTTACAGAAAATATGCCACACAGATGGAAAAAAAGAACCCTGAAAAACCAAGGCCATCAAACTGAAATTCTTCAGGCAGTAAAAATGGTAAATGAAGAGAAAAAAATGTACGAGAGGTGGCAAAAGCCATGAAAATATCAAAGTCTGCACTTGCACGACATGTTAAAAAATTCAATGCAGCTGCTGACAAGGATTTAACAGTATTCCAGTCAAATCTGATATGTGGCATAATGTTCTCTAGTAAGCAAGAAGAAATGTTGAGAAGCTACCTCCTTACTGCAAGTAAGATGCATTATGGACTTACAACTGTTCAAGTAAGGGCATTAGCATACCAATGTGCTATTGCTTTAAATCTTAATTGTCCCAAATCATGGGATGGAAGTAAGACAGCTCGCTATGACTGGTTCAGGGGCGTCATGGAGCAGCACCCTCAATTATCACTGAGGTCACCAGAAGCGACCAGCTTAGGAAGAGCTACAAGCTTTAACAAAAGTAATGTTGATGTTTTTTTGAACAATTTAAAAAGTGTTTATGAGAAGTATAAGCTAACTCCAGACTATCTACAATTGTGATGAGATAGGAGTCAGCACTGTGAATACTCCTCCACAGGTTATTGCTGCACGAGGTGAGAAACAAGTTGGCCAGGTGATGTCGGGAGAACGTGATGAACAGGTTACTGTACTCTTCACAGTGAGTTCCATTGGAAATACTGTACCTCCTGTGTTCATCTACCCAAGAGAGAGGTATAAGGATTTCTTTCTGAGATGAACATCACCTGGGAGCCTGGCATTGACAAGTCGGAATGGGTAGATGTCTACCGATTTATTTTTGATGTCCCTTGAGCACATTATAAAGTATACAAAGTGCTCCAAGATCGTCCCATTCATATCCTCGATAATCATGAGTCATGTAAGCATTGATGTGATAAACAAGGCTAACATCATGCTAACATTCCCCCCTCATTGCAGCCATAGATTACAGCCGCTTGATTTCTCTGTATTTGTAGCATTCAAGACACACTACCACAGAGTGTGTAAGGATTGGCTACTCAACCATCCTGGTAAGACAATCACTATTTACTGTATTGGCAAGCTTGTAGGACATGCATATCCCTTGGCAGTGACACAGAAGAATATAATGTCAGACTTTCAGAAGACAGGCATCTATCCATTCAGCAGTGAACCCTTCACAGAAGATGACTACCTTATGTCATATGTAACTGATCCTCCTGTTGCTTTGATGGAAGCAAAATCCTGTGTTCTCAGTGATGAAACTGTCTCACAAGACAATGTTCCTCTTCATGTACCTGGCAACAGAGCTCAGACCCCTAAAGAATCAACACTTGCAGGAATATCTTTAACTCCTGAAGAAATTCGTCCATATCCCAAAGCTGGGCCATATAAAGAAGGCCAGAGAGGAAGAAAGAAAGGATGAACCAGAATTTAAACTAATACTCCAGACAAAATGGCAGCTGAAAAGGATGCAGCTGAACGAATAAGGAAAAGAAGTGTCCAAACTAGCAAGGTTTTTCGAAGTGCAGTCAAGAAGAAGAAAACTGATGAAGAGTCAGAATCCTCAAGTGAGGATATGGCTATACCACTTGAAGAAGACGATGATGACATTTCATTTAGCGATAAGGAGTTGCAAGAAATTAACTGGACCAAAGAAAATGTTAATATTGAAAAAGATGATTTTGTACAAAAAAATCAGTTTTATATTATGTAGGAAAAATTCAGAGCATTGAATGTAATACTGAATTCAAGGTACCATTCCTGCGCAAAAAGGTGGGATGTTGGAAGTTTTTCTTTCCAGAACAGAAAGACACTAGCTTTGTTGAAAAATATGACATCATGTTAAAGTTGCCTGCTCCAGTTACATAAGGTGGCACAAAACAAGTAAAAAATCTCACTTTTCATTTGAAGTTAATTCGTCAGCATACAATGTGCAATAGGTGTGTTTACAATTCAAATTCCTTGATTTCTGAACCTATTCAATGTTTACTACTTGACTTAGCATTGTAAGATAGAGCATGAACAAATATATGAGCAGTTGTTCCTTGTAATTTGTTTTGTGAAAATTTTATGGCATAAAAAAGACAAATATTCTTTGTATAACAAACTTCAATAGTAAAAAAAATTTGCCTTGCTGTTATTTTGTTAATAGCAATTTAAACTGTAAAATTGGTCTTCTTTCATTTACTTCAGTACCTGTCCCATTCCCCCCTGTACCTGTTCCATTTCTCCCTTCCATGTGGGAGGAATGGGACACTTGTCATAATGTCAAAAACAAATAATCTTCTACAGACATGTTGCTGTTATACTGCTGTGTATTTTTACATGCAAGGCAAAAGGTTCAAGCCAATACATCATAACAGCTGGCATTTTTTTGGGGTAAAAATATTAGTAGGAAAAATATTTTTCTAAAAAGTGTCCCATTCCTCCCCAGTCTCCCCTACGTTTTATTTTACATAGAAACGCTAGGGAGTGTAAAGTTTTACCATTAATATAATTATGCATTAACGTCTTACTTAATATTCACATGGGTAGATGCACCAAAGCCTTTAAAGCAGCAATACAATTATATGGATTATGTCAATAATATTAACCAAAACGTAAACAATAAACAACATCTTCGTTACCGAACAAATATAAGTGGGTGTATCGATTTATGTTGCAATAAATCTTTCAATGTTAATGGTAAAAGATAACAATGTTCTAATATTCCTTAAAAATCATTTGACTCACTTTAAAACTATTCATAGACTATATTTAGGCATGAATCCACTTGTACCCTTTATCTAGATGTTGGCTATTCTTCCTTGACAGCGTGCCATGGCGTGGATTTTCCTTGCATTAATCTTTACGTGGCTATCTCCCTTTGAAGAGGACAACAATTAAGAAATTTAGCTTTGTTGCCGCCTGGAAAATTGTCATCTAAACAGATAAATTTTGCGATTAAAGGATAATTTCAAGCGATTTCTCAAGTAATACGACAGAACATGAACAGAATTGAAATACTTAGTCTTTCCTGAGTAAAATAAGGCATTTCCCTTGATCGTAAGTTAATATTTAGGCATATTTATATCCACATTAGTGAAGGCCTAGATGGCATTTTGGAGTTTACTCCACATCATTTCCCATGCATTCTTATAGAAATAGTATTTTGATGACCCCATGGGGTATAATAGACCCCACGGTTGGCAAACCTACACCAAGTGCCTCCTTTGGTCCATAGGATGGCCCATGAAACTTTTGAATTCAATAGCTTCAACGGTGTAAAAATGTATAAAGAACATGCATACATACACACACACTAACATACTTATAAGATTTAAAATGTACAGAATTTAACTAAATAAATGAATTATTTTACTCTTATTAACTCTTAAAAAACAGGATAAAATGTGAACAAACAGTCAATTTACCATCAAAGGAAAAATCTGTAGTAACTTACTGTTAATTAATACTTACATGAACTGCAATGAGTTTTAACTATATTTTAAGATCTCACTTTTCTTCTAACTATATTAGTTTTGAAAATTTTCCAGAAAAATCACTTTAGTTAAAGAAATTTAAATAAAAGTCATAAAATGTTATTTTTCAATCCTATTTGAAATTCGGTTCAAAATATTTGCTCTTTGTAACAATTATTGTCATAGGAACTATCGCATTGCGCCAGCTAACGCAGGAGTCTCTAAATGTTTGTAGGAAGTACTGCAACGGGCCCCTAAATATAATTTATTATTGTTATTTTTGTAATGCAGCTCCTTTTAATCCTATACAAATGCTACGTCCTCTTCTTCTTTCTCAGTTTCTGCTCATTCCCATTCTCTTTTCCTTCCTCCATCTAATTACTTAATAGATTCAGTAAATAAGTTATACCCATGTATAAAAGTCTGACCCGCGTTAAAGCACTAAATTGGTGCATTTATTATGAGACCAAGAATAGAATTCAACAACTGGGACAACAGTGGCCCAATATAAATAAAATGCGTGAAAACATGAAAAAATCGTATTAAAATGTAACTTTTGGAGATTTATGAATGAGATTTGAATTTTTCTCTTCGCATAATTAAGTTAAGTACCTCATCCTTGAAATATTTAAAAATGCAAACAAAAAAGGTCTGCATGTCAAGGAATGGCTTTTTGAGTGATTCAAAATTGTGATGCGAATTTATAACTCTGGTTAATTATAAGATGCACTTCAAAAAAACTATGAAAATAACTACAAAAATAGTTTATTACCAAAAATTTTAATAGGAAGTTAACTGAAAAGAAATTAATGAAAAACACGATCCATGTTAAGGGGAGCGAGAATATCGTCACGATCATCGTGGATTGTTTGTCCAGAATATTTACAGATGAATTCGAAAAGGAAGATCAGAATAATTACAAACAAACACGGGTTAACATATTACAGGACGCTCCCCTCTCTTACACCGCCATAGCAGACCATCAGAAAAAGGATGAGTGTTGCGAATTACTGGCGGATTTAGCCAGGGGAAGAAAAATTGGACAGTTTAAGGTAGTACGGGGTCTGTTGGTATACCGGTCGCACCGCGGGAAGCGCAATAAAGTGTATTTACCAAAAAATCTCCGCCTGATGCTCATGCAGTATTTTCACAACTCCGACATTAGGGCACATTCGGGCTATGTGAAAACGAGGGAAAGAATTGCGCGTGAGTTTCACTGGCCAAATACATGCAGAAGTAAGGAGGTACGTTCGTACCTGCGATGAATGTCAGAGGGTAAAACCATACGCGAACACTTAAGTGGGGTTCCACTCGAGAAAAGTGGATTCAGAACCGTGGGAAAGAATCTATGTAGATTTTGTGGGGCCCTTGACGCGCACCCAATCGAAAAATAACTGCATCATTGTGTTGCTAGATGGTTTTAGCAAATACGTCATTATCATTCCCATGAGGAATATGACGGCTCAGAACACGGTGATATTAAACAAAAGGGTTTTTGCATTCTTTGGTTTCCTGAAGATGCTGGTATCGGATAATGGCACCGTCTTTACCTCTAGGCTATTTAAGCAAATGTGTTTTGCATGGGGAATAAAGCATGTTAAAACGACGCCTTATTATCCCCAACCATCGTTAGTGGAAAAGTTTAATCAGAATCTGAAAGCAGCGCTGACCATTTTCCATCACGACAGCCAGGACAGATGGGATGAAGGGTGTCATACTCTGATGATCGCGTTCAATTCCGCGATGCACGAGGCCACCAAATGTTCCCCCGCGAGCCTGTTCTTGGGGCGGGAGCTAAACCACTAATTGGGAATACAGTGGGGTATCGACGCCATCCAAGAGGGTCAGGAGAGAAAGAGAAATCTCACAGATAAGTGGGCCCCGGTTTTAGAAAACCTGAAGCGCACAAATAAAGCCGTGGCTGCCAGGCATAATGCAACCGTAGAGCCTCAGCCGTATAAGGTAGGCGATGAGGCGGTATGTCGCATACATCCAATGAGCTCAGCACCAAATAAAATCTCTGCAAAATTACTTCCGAGGTGGTCTAAACCTTACGTTATAACGAGTTTCACTAGTCCAGTTACGGTGGAATTGAGCAGCCCACGGAGCCGAGAGTTTATCCGTCGCTGCCACGTGACCCAAATAAAGCACTACCATGCCAGAGAAACCTACCCCTCCCATTAACCTTTTCCCGTCCCCGAACTTGTATTCCGCAAAAAACTCCGCAGGAGCCGGAGAGTTTTGGTCGGGAGTGTGGCACTCCGAGAGACAGTGGACGCCCAATACTGGGTCGGCGCTTCAATTTTTGTTTCTTTGCCTTGTGGCACATCAGCGAGCTCCAGACTCCATCCCTATACATGTGTATAGATTTTTGAGTGTGCTTGTTACGTTTATGATTTGTTGGTGTACCATAAATACTTTTCTGTAATGTTTATACATTAGTTAAAAGTTTTTTTTTATAAATTTCTATTGGTGTTGTAAAGTTGTATTTTCACATTGAGGTACATGTTAATTGCATTGAATTGTGGTGAGCAGATGGTTGCCCCCTCCCCCGGGACCCAACCCCATCCTATCACCGTCCCCCTATAAATACCTGGCAGTCAAGCCAGATCCAGGAATGAGAAAGGAAGCAGAGCGAATAGACAGCCGAAGCAGTATCGAAGGTGGGACCGAACTATCAAAGGTTGGGGGGGGGGGTAGAGAAGGAGGATGAACCGTGTGGAGGGATCTGAAAGAGAAGAGACTGCAAGGGCCGGTTGCATTTAACCACCACCGAGGTATGCCACCCTCGAAGAACTGAGCCAGTTGCTCCCCCCCCATTCCCACCTTCACTCTTTACCCCTCTCAGCCTAGTATATAAGGCCGGGCTCGAGCACCAGAGGGGGAGTTTGGATCTCGCTGCTTCGGTGATAACCGTGCTCTGGACCTCGCCGCCGGTCAACACTCCGGTTCCTGCTGAGTCGTACGTTGCCCCTATCCTCTAAACCCCCCTCCGTCCCCCCTACCCCTTGTCCGTTTCTCTCTTCCCATACCCTTCCACGCTCTTACGGATGCCATCTAAGCACCACCACTGCCATTGTAAGAAAAAAAGAGATCATGGCCTGAGAATAAACCTTTCTTTTTGTGGAAATACTGGTGGAAGTATCCATTATTCGGGTGGTAATACATGAATCCAATACAGCTGTAGGTTTGATCGTGACGATTTGAACGGCTACAGTACTGCGATGTGGAAAGCAAGAGGGAAATAACCACATTACAATCCCTAGTAATGATTATATGGTTGGAGAGTATGAGTTCTGTCGAGGTAAAAATATCCGGAGGTAAAATAGTCCCCCAATCGGATCTCCGGGCGGGGACTGCCTTGAGGAAAACATTTGTCGAAAGTAATTTACGAATAGGGACTTGGAACGTAAGAACTATGAGAAAGGCAGGAAAGCTAGAGAACTTGAAAGAAGAAATGAGAAGAAATAGAGTTGACATTATAGGACTAAGCGAAACTAGATGGGAGGGAGAAGGACAGTTCGACTCGGAAGAATTCATGGTAGTTTATTCTGGAGGAAATAGTGGGGAAAGGGGAGTAGCTCTGGTACTTAGGAAAGATATGATGAAAAGCGTGACAAAGATAATAGCAATGAACGATAGACTGATGGCAATAAAGTTTAAAGCAGTCCCAGTGGACATGCTGATAATCCAGGTATATATGCCAACGTCAGCTCATGAAGATGAAGAAATCAATGAGATTTATGACCAAATTAATGAAATTTACAAAGAAGACAGAAGAGGAAAGGTAAACTGCATAATAATGGGAGATTGGAACAGCATAGTCGGAGAAGGACAGGAAGAAAATGTTGTCGGGCAATACGGACTTGGGAAGAGAAATCGAGGAGGGGAGAAACTCGTAGAATTCGGCATCAATAATGACCTTGTAGTGACTAATACATGGTTCAAAAACCATAAACGAAGGTTATACACATGGAAAAGCACAGGAGATAGAATGAGATGCCAAATAGATTACATCCTTGTAAAACAAAGATTCAGGAACAGCATAAAGAACGCCAAGGCATTGCAAGGAGCGGACATTGATTCAGATCACAGCCTTCTAATACTTGACGTGAGTACAAAGCTCAAACAAATAAGAAAAACGAGAAGAGAAAGACAGGCCTGGAACCTAGAAAAACTTAAAGAAAGGCAGAATGTAGTCAGCATGAAGTTGGAAGATAACTTAAGAAAGTTGGAAAACAAACCGAAGACCGTTGATATAGAATGAAATGAAATTAAAACCAGTATCAAGGATACCTTGGATAAAGAGATTGGAAAACAAGAGAAGAAAATCAGAAAACCATGGATCACGAAGGAAATGCTGGAGAAAATGAATGAGAGACGAAAATGGAAAAACGTTAACAGTGAAGAAGGTAGAGCCACCTAAGGGTGTATAAACAACGAGTTGAGAAGGGTAACAGATAAAGCTAGAGAAAATTGGATAAAAGGAAAATGTGATGAAGTAGAACAAATGGAGAAGTTAGGACGGTACAATATGATGTACGCTAGAGCACTCGAGTTAGAAGATAAGAAATCTAATGGAATTAATGGTATGGGAATTATGAATACAGATGGGAAGATATTCTCAGAAACAAAGGATGTAGCACAGGTATGGGAAGAATACATTAAGGAATTATACAGCAAACAGGCAGGAGCGGCAAAAATTGAACTGGAAGATGAGGAAAACATTGAAGAAGACAACTTAGGACCAAGTATTATGGAGAGCGAAGTAGAAAAAGCGATAGTGGAACTAAAGAAGGGGAAAGCCACGGGCAGCGATGGAATACCGGCTGAGATAATTAAAGTCATAGGATCAGAAGGACTAAAAGCGATCACGAAATTAATTAATAAGATTTACGACACGGGAGAGTGGCCTCGGGATTTCCTAGAAGTAACAATGATCCCTCTAAAGAAGAAGCCAAAGGCAATGCAGTGTAAAGATAACAGACACACATCGAAGATCATCACAGAAAAGGACGAGGAACTAGAGATGCTATAGGAGTAGTTAGAATCATATCAGAAAGGGCAATGGATTACAGTCAAGATATCTGCGCATGTTTCGTAGACTGGCGGAAGGCCTTTGATAGAATAAATTGGGTAAAGTTGATGAAGATATTAAAGGATATAGGTGTAGACTGGAAAGACAGGAGACTGATTAGGAATCTATATGTGAATCAAATTGTAAAGGTCAGGTTTGAGAATGTGGACACCTGCGGAATAAATATCGGTAGAGGAGTAAGACAAGGCTGCTGCCTATCGCCAACCCTATTCAATATTTATGGAGAAAGTCTAATGCAAGAAGCTTTAGAAGGCACAGGAGATTTCAAAATTGGAGGAAGGATTATAAGAACAGTAAAATATGCAGATGATCAAGTACTTCTAGCAAGAAAGGAAGAGGAGCTACAAAAAACGATAAATAGACTAGTGATAACAGGAAGATAATACGATATGGAAATAAATACAGAAAAATCCAAGGTCATTCAAATATCGGGTAAAGAAGAGAATCTGAACATAAGTATTGGGGGAAAGCCTTTAGAACAAGTTTCAGAATATAAATACCTTGGAAGCATCATAACACGAGAAGCAAAATGTACGGATGAGATCAGAACTAGAATAGGAAAAGTAAAAGCGGCTTTCAGGAGAAAGAAACAACTACTTACAGGGAATATAAGGGAAGATATCCGCAAGAAGTTGATAAAATGCTACGTATGGAGTATAGCATTGTATGGGGCAGAAACATGGATGCTAAGGAAAAATGACATAAAATACTTGGAAAGCTTTGAAATGTGGACTTGGAGGAGAATGTTGAAGATAAAATGGACAGATAGTATGAAAAACGATGAAGTGCTACGAAGAATAGGAGAGAAGCGAATGATTATACAGACTATCAGAAAGAGGAAGGCTAACTGGGTGGAAATTACCTGAGGAGAGAGAGTATGATTAAAGACGTGTTAGAAGGAAAACTAGATGGGAAAAGGGAAAGATTTAGGAAAAGCTTTCAGCTGATAGACGATTTGAAAGGGAAAGAGAGTTATCAAGATATGAAGAGGACAGCGGAAAATAGGAGTATATGGAGAACCAGGTTGAACCATGAATAATCACGGACCTGTCTACGGACAGACTACCTATGATGATGATGAAATCTTTCAATGTAATGGTAAAAGATAACAATGTTCTAATATTCCTTAAAAATCATTTAACTCACTTTAAAAGTATTCATAGACTATATTTAGGCATGAGTCCACTTGTACCCTTTATGTAAGTGTTGAATAGTCTTCCTTGACAGCGTGTCTCGGCGTGGATTTTCCTTGCATTAATCTTTACGTGGCTATCTCCCTTTTAAGAGGACCACAATTAAGAAATTTAGCTTTGTTGCCACTTGGAAAATGGTAATCTAAACCGATAAAGTTAGCACTTAAAGGACAATTTCGAGAGATATAGCAAGAAATACAACAAAACATAAACAATTAAAATATTGTCTTTCATGCATAAAATAAGCCCTTTCTCGTGATCATACGTTAATACTAGTAATCGGTGCTTGCATACTGCAAGCATTGATGCTCTATAACCACCACACCAAATTTCATTCCTACTACTTGATGAGAATTACCGTCAATTAATCGCCAAATATTCCGCAATGCTATTTACACAGGAAAAACTCAAATGTTGGAGTGCCTGGAGTCGAACCAAGGAATCCTACAGGAGTGGTCTCATATTATCCAAAGGCCTACTCATGGCATCTACAAACCCTGAAAATTTCAGCACAATATTCATCTTAGTATTGTCTGCGCACCCAAATATGTTTTCCCTTTGCTTTTAAATGTCACGGTCTGAGAGTGACATCATGACACTAAGCTGCTTTTCAGTTCGTGGCACTAACCTTTCGCTCAGTTTTATTAACAAGTAAAATAAATTCCCGAAGAAAAGCATTGTCTCGTAGTCATGACAGAAATATTGGGCCACTGTTATAAATTGTATATAATCCCGTTTTTATGCAGTAAAAATCGAATAATTGGACTAATTCGGCACGGATTCGTGTTCTCCTTTCAGGAAAAATAATCTTCGTTCTTTTTCCCGTCTTCTAATTCGGGTCCAGAGTTTGTAGCTTAATTAAAAGTAATTTTAAATGCAATTATAAAAAGGCTTGTATGGATTTAAATAGTTTTCTAATGGGACTTGAAAATGAACGTTTTGGGGTGTAAAAGACCCTGTTGTAAGGGGAAATTTTGGAATTTTCGATTTTTTTCTGATGGTTTTGGGCCAACAACAAGGTTCCCTCCAAATTTCAGCTCTGTAGAATTTCTAGAAGTACCTTAGGTTTTATATCATTATATATAACATATCCTCCGTAAGAAGCAGCTATTTATTATAGATTTAGGTATAATTATATCCACAACAGTGAAGGGCTGCATGGCATTTTGGGGCTTCTCCATACCATTTTCCATACATTCTTATTGAAATAGTATTTTGTTGACCCCATGGGATATATCAGACCCCACAGTCTACAAACCTAGACCAAGTTCTTCTTTTGGTCCATAGAATTGGCCATGAAACTTTAGAAATCGATAGCTTCAATGGTGTAAAAATGTATAAAGAACATACACACATACACTCAAAAATATTTATGAGATGTATTTTGTTGCATTGATTATAATTATATTATAGAATTGGGTCAGATTCGCATTCTTTTGTTTTCTTTTACTATTGAAGACATAATCCTATTATTCCCCAAACGATTTATTAAATAATGCTTTTTATTTGAACGTTTTATCACTAATAGTTAAAAAAATACAACATTTTCTGATCGAATGCAAGAAAACTTTAAATGGCCAAAATTAAATCTGGCAGCGAGAGTCTACTAATGGACATTTAACTCCAGCGTTTCAAGGTTAATGTATAGGGTATTGTCTTAATGATGATTATTCATATTACTCATGCAGTGAAATCTGAGTCACGAAACTTGAAATATGAAAACTTGGACGAGATGCCCGAGAATTTGAAAATTATGGATAATTGCCATAATTTCACAAAAAATTATAAATATACTGCTGTTACTTATGGAATTTATAATCTAATACATATAGGCTACATGTGGCTGAAGTGCTGTATCCCTGGAGATCACGTTGGATTATTTAAGAGTTTAGATCTTGGTATATGGTGATTTTTTAACACTTGCAAGTATCAAGTATTTCCTATATTCACTTTTGTGGGTTGTTAGAATTACTGAAACCTTTGGATCAAACATCCCAAAACCAACACAAAAAATTATTTTCGTTTAGTCTTTCAGGACACCAGAACAAGCATTCCAAAACCGGTACTGTCCCAGCCAAACCGGTGCATACGGGTCACCTTATCTTTATATGAAATTGATAATGCTTTTAAATTTTTAAGTTGTGCAGTATATAACATGAGCGACAATGAAATTATAAACTTCTCTAAAAATGCTGCTAGTATGTATAATAATCGAATTCCGCAAACCTTTATGTAGCCTGAGTTATATTTAAGTCAGAATCCACCTAACTAACCACATAGTGCAGTACAGTAAATAAGTCAATGGGAAAAAAGGCATTCTAATCATAGAAATTAAGGAAATTATTTAGATCCTGTGCTATCCCTCGCTTGGAAAACAGTAACCACAAAAAAATCCACCCTCGCAAGCAGTGAACGGCAGCAATATTTCCGATAGGCAGAGGTAGTTGGAATGGCGGATGTTTGATGGTGCGCTTAACAGTGGTAGCAGTAAGGTTGGTGGAAGTGCAGCCCCCGAGTCTAAATAATATCCGAAATAAAGCATCTTGTGGAAGATGTCATAGATCTTGAATACATTGTTGCATTTAAGATCTATGGGAGATGATGGCCAGCATCTCCACTGCCATATGCAGTATCCCTCTGCATGCACAAAACTACCATATATATTCGCATAATTTGTGACTTTTTGAGACCAATTTTTTAGCCAAAAAAATAAGGGGTTACAAATTAAACGTGGCATGTTTTTGAAACGTTGAAATAATCTTGTTTTGAACATATTTATTTCTAAGCATAGCCTTACCCGTAACCCTTGTCAATCTCGCCAACCCCACCGGCCTGGCAAGCCTCGGCAACCTCTCCCCCCTCGATCCCTCCAGCCCCTCACTCACTTCCTCAACCTCCTCCCCCTCACCCCCTTCCTCCCTCCCCTTGCCTCACCAACTTCTAATTTTTAAGTAACTTATTATTATGTATTTAGATTTAATCAAGTTCTCATAAAAACTTATTTAATCTTTCAACTTCCATTATGAAAAGAAAAAGAAACATCAACACCATTATCAATAATTCATAAAATAAACATAAGAATAAATATTTGTTAACATGCAAAGACCTTGGTAAAACAAAACACATTCTAACATTTACAGGATTAGAGTGACAAGGGAACATTCTCTAGTGGTCCCCTAGGATTTGGCCGAAACTTCGCAGGGTGATAATAGACGGAAAATAATTCAACACGTATTTTTTCTTGCTCATCCAATGGCCCTGCGTTTTTGAGATATTTGCAATTAAATGCTGTTAAAAATTGATGAGCTGCTTAACTAACAAGGGAATGCCAATAAATTGCAATTAGCCAGTGGTGTAGTGGTGATGGCGTGGAACTTCAACTATTTTGCTCCGGGTTCGAGCCTCGTGTCTGCCATTTTTTTTTCATCTCCTATTTCGACTTTTTTTGTTGTTATTTTATCCTAAGCATTTGCGTTTTATGACTCATATTTGAAAAAAATTACAGCTTATATTTAAGGGTTTTACCGATGTGTACAATCAAGAAATTCTAGCACTCTTACTTTTTTGTCTTGCGCTGATATTCTTCTGTAACACATGAAATATATACAGTATATACTCGTGTATAGTTCGAGTTTTTCAGACCAAATTTTTGTGCAAAAAATTGGGGGTCGAACTATACACGAACAATACTTTTGAGGGTTTAAAATCTCGGATCTAAAATATTATCTTTTAAAAAAAATCATAATAAAAATCAAGATATTTTTTGGTCACCCACCTCGCTGACTTAACTTCTATGATATAGCTCCAAAACTTCCTATTTACCTTTAGTTTTATCGAATTTCATTAGAACTATGTTGTGTTTTTCATTTTTTCTTTTTCAAAAACTTATATACCTGTCCTGTATTATCTCGAAATTCTGATTTGATTGCGACCCAGTAGTATTTTTCATTATTTTTTTATACGTTCTGTGGTGGGTTATAGTGCATTTTAACCAAAATTCGTAATGTAACCATTATAATGACCTTTTGTCGTCGTAATGTTGTTACGTGATTACTAAAGCCTATCCCATATTCACCGATTGTTTTCTTGATTTCTATGCATATTTTTCTTGAGGCTTATAACAACAGATGAGTTGGAATGAATTATATTGAAAGTGTCATTGACAACGTTACTTTATGGAACTTCAACAACTTGGATAAAAATGAATAACTTTGTAACATTCCAGTCTTCCTACTGCTTCGATAACCCACCAAAGGATTTCCACTACAAAGTCGTTATGTCATCTATTGACCATTACGAATGTGGTACGTAATTCTATGATCGTTTATTTTTCAGTCGGTTTTGTCTTAATAATTTATAATATTTAATAAGTTTTTAATAAGTGTCGATTTCTGTAAACCCATATTATCTACAACAATGGAATCAAAAAGGAATAAATATACTGCTAAATTTAAGCTAAAAGTGATCGAGTACACAGTAAAAACAAACAATTGTGCTGCAGCAAGACAATTTGGTACCGCGGAAATAAATGTTAGGAATTGGAGGAAGCTGTCTACACAGCTTATGCAAATTCCTATGAACAAATGTGCAAATAGAGGTAAGACCAGTAGTTGGCCACAATTAGAAGATGAAGTTAATAAATTTGTCACTGAAACTCGGCAGAATGGTTCTCGTTTCTTGTGGACAAATTCGAATCTTTGCCCTGAAACAGGCAAAAAGAATGAAAATTGCTAACTTCAAGGCCAGTGCTGGTTGGTGCACGAAATTTATGAAAAGACATGATCTTGTGTTACGACAGAAGACAAAGATTTCACAGCACCTTCCCTCAGAATTCGAGGAGAAAATAATTTCATTTCAGAAATTTAGAATTAAACAAAGAAAAAAACACGACTATCCATTAGCCTGTATAGGAAATGTGGATGAACCTCCAATGAATTTTGACATGCCACTCAATAAAATGGTAAACAAAGTGGGGAAAAGTTATCAGTGAGAACGACTGGTCACGAAAAATCTAGATTTAGTGTTGTTTTAACATGTATAGCAGATGGTACAAAATTGAAACCAAAGGTAATCTTCAAGAGAAAGACATAGCCAAAACTGAAATTCTCTAAAGGAGTAGTTGTGCATGTTTATGAGATGAGTTGGATGGATGAACTAGGCTTTGAAAATATGGGTGAAACAAGTTTGGTGTTCTCGACCAGGGGGGTTGAGGAAATAAAGAAGTCTATTGGTTTGGGATGCATTTAAGTGCCATTTGATGGATAGTGTTGTTGCTCAAGTAAAAACTGAAAACACATATTGCCGTGATTCCTGCAGGTCTAACCAGCACTGTACAACCACTCGATGTCTGCCTAAATAAACCTATGAAAGATGCCATGAGAAAGCTTTGGAACAAATGGATGATTGAAGGGGAAAAATCCTTTACAAAGGGAGGATGTATTTGGGCTCCATCGCCAGAAACTGTATGTAAATGGATAGTTCAGGCATGGGAAAATATTAGACCGGAAACTGTGGTACATTTATTTAAAAAATGTGGCATTTCAAATTCCCTTGATGGGTCAGAGGATGCTTTTTTGTGGAATGACATTGAGGTTGAGGAAGAAGTTGCTGATGATCCTATGATAGATGAAGTTGATGATGACCCATACGATGATCTAGGAGATTGGGACAGGTTATTTGTTAATAAAGACAGCAATGAACAAGAGTTTTATGGTTTTAGTACATAAATTTTCAGAAAAAATAAGCATGCATTATATTTTATCTAAAGAATTTCTCTTTATTTTGTTATAGAGCTGTAAGCCATACCTATATAATAACTCCATTATGTTACTCCAATATTGTTAATTCCAAATGATGATATCAATGTATAAAGTCACAAAGCTGAAGAATTAAAATGAGTTTATTTCATCTTGTTCAACTATCATTCATAGCTTTTATTCAAGGTTTTACAAGTAATATGCGTCTATTAATTTTTGTTATATAAGCTTAATTTTCATATATTTGCTAGAAATTCTGCCACCATTCGTATGTCACATCTCGTAGTTAAAAAGTAATAAATATTTTTCTTCTCAAGATCATGCAATAGGTTTACGATGTTTACAGTTTATTATTAGTATAGTATTATTATGATACTAAAAGCTGTTGAAAACCAAGATCGTTCTATATATCTCGATTGTGAGCTTCGAGATATCAAAACGAAAAATGTTGAACCTGACGGAAATCTAGGGTAAAAGAGTAAGTAGAAAGCTAGGGTCAAATTATACACGAAGTATATGAAAAAATCTAATTTTTTTGCCGAGAAAGCGGAGGTCGAACTATACACAATTATATACAGTATATATTATATGCATGTAACAATATATTATATGTGCAATGAAACATTACCCTTGATATTATCATCATTTTCTGCAATCAATTACATTAGTAGAGCATTTGGAAACATGAAAATTTTGCAGTCACATTCCGCAGGCTCTTCACCTCTTGGGGCTAGGGTACCAAAACCGTTACTCGCCAACTTCCAGGAATTCTCACAACTGACATTCATGTCAGAGCAAGGGGCAACTGAAGGGGTTATAAAAGATAGAAACTTGGCATTCCGCTCCGAGAATAGACTTGTCCAGACCAAAATTTGTCTTCTGCACATCACCCACCAAGTTTCAATTTGCTGATAGTTATTTGTGAGTTTTCACAGTGATTTGACGTATGCTTTTTGTTCGCGCTTTTTAATGGATGGTACCAATGATGAAGATGACTTTATCTTTTAAATATGCCAATTATTAAGAATGACACCGAAAAACTGGAGCTGACAGATGCAATCCATTATTGCACTGAACTTATGCGAGAGAATGGGTTTATTGGAAATTGTATCAGTACCGCTATTTCTTTTCGGTCTATAGCAATCGGTCAGAAAATATTCAAACTTATATCAAGTATGATATGCGAGATGGAATTCGAAGAGTGATACGAATTATTGACAATGAGCTCGTCCGAAACCGTTTGCGATTTTTCGACGAAAACAACGTACCTACATGCACGTTACATGTTCATTTTCTGAAGTGGAGATAGCACTCCACACATGTTTATACATCGACACAAAGGAAATGATCACCGAGCGATTCCAAATTCTCTTTGCTAAATCAATCAAGTTTTTAAAAATCAGTATCACATGACTGTCTCCTTCGATTATAAGTTTTTAACCTCGTTCACTCACAAGAACGCTGCCATCTCGCACAAATCAACTGCACTGCACAGACAGCATAGCCACATAACCCAGGTACAATTTTCCAAAGCATTCACTTCATGGGAAATAAATGCTATGGCTTTATGTATACCATTTGTGGTAAAAGTTACGAAGCGAAGGAAACAACTCCGTGAAGGAATTGCTATGAGGAAATGCTTTTGCTATGAAACATTATGTATGAGAATCATAGCAATTGCTAAAAAATTGAAGAAAAAGCATTTGCTACATTTTTATGTATACCACTTATTGTATAATGCTACCACTTTCAGGCCGAAAAATGCTTTTTTCAGTAACCATTCTATATGTGGAATGAGACAATAGAACAACTTGTGACAAAAATTTGAAAACTAAGTGAAAGCATGTCTCTCACTTTATCCTGGAGATGGTTATACATTGTATCCAAATGCAAATCAGAGTAATGTATTTCTTGGCCTTAGATAGACTTGCCACCTCACCAGTTTAGATCAAGCGCAAAGGGGATAACTGTAGTCATATAGAGTTCTAGAACCCATCCTTCCCATTATAATGTAAATGAAGAAATGTAAAAACCTTAAGCAGCATTCCTTTGTTCCTATATGTTCACTCGGAAGTTCCCATCCTCTCTCACTTCTTCCCCCACCCACCCCTTTTATAACTTTGTCTTTCCTGGCTGTTGCAACTGACATGTTTCGTATTGCATTCACTTCTCTGCCTCCGCCTAATGAGTATTTTTTAAGTATTCCGAGAAAGTCTTCGCAAAAATAATTTCAGGGATCCATTATATGTCATACGCATCAATATAGGATGTAGCATTTGCCGAGATCAAAGAAGAATATGCGATTTAATAATTTAAACTTTGTTGAGAAAATTGTGTGTTGAATGACTTGAAAAAAAATCCAGACCACCACTTAACAACACAGAAAAAAATAAAAATATGAACGTGGCTGCCCAGTTAAATTTTAATGCAAAATACAAAGGATTTGTAAAAAGATGAATGAAAAAAAGCTACCCAAAAGAGAATCGAACTTGCGTACACATGTTTCAGATGCACATACTATTTGCTCACTGCCAACAATAACTTAATCAATTAGCTGTGCATGAAGAAATTTATACTAGTTGATGATAAATTGCAATATTTAATCGCGATTTTCAGAAAAAACTATAGGCCATATATTAGGGTGGTCCTTATTTTTAAGTTTTGGAAAACAGGAGGGGGCACGCTTTGAATGTTCCAATATGAAAAAAATAATTTTGGTAAAATTAGGTTAGTTTTGAATAATATTTAGGGGTCGCTACCAAGATCTGAAAAATCGCAATATATCATAATGCTAAACATAGGTGCACTCATTTTTAAATTAGTTTAAATTTTAAAATTATTTGAATTGAATTGTGAATTGTAGATACTTAGTTTTGAAAATTGTGATGCAGCACCCATTGGTCAATGTTACGCAATACTGCAATAGATATAACCTTTCAGATGTATTCCTCAGAAATCCTGCATAAGTCCACTTGCAGGAGCACTCTTTGTGTTATGTACTAGTCCATATCAGATCTTTTGGAACAATCTAGAAATATCCAGAACGTTATAGAACCTTCATAAACAATCATAAATCATTCCTCAATTCGTGTAAGTCGCATTCAGCAAAGGGAAGCAACAGCTAAACAAATAATCTCTCAATTTAATCCAACAGTTCTGCTAGTTGTGCATTGGGATGGCAAGCTGCTGCCAGATCTTACTGGAAAGGAAGTAGTTGATCGTCTTCCTATTTTAGTCACAGGTGATTGAGTAGAACAACTGCTCGGTGTACCAAAAATTGCGGCTGGAATTGGATTGGAAGTGGGAAAGGCTGTTGTTGAACCTTTGGAACAGTGGAATCTAGCAGAAAAGTGAATGGAATGTGTTTTGACACTACTGCGTCAAATACTAAAAGAAAAAAATGGAGCATGTCTTTGGGTTGAACAGAAATTAGACAAGAACCTTCTCTACATTCCCTGCAGGCACCACATATTGGAGCTGGTACTGGAAGCTGTCTTCTCTGCCATCGTAAGTCCATCAGCGAGCCCAGAAATACTAATCTTCAAGCGATTTCAAGCTCATTGGGTGTCACTGGATAAGTCCAAATACAGAACTGCACCTGATGATGAGTTCACTGCCAGTGCTGTTGCTGATATTAAAGATGAAATAATCACTTTCGCTACAGACCAACTAAACCAGCAGCAACCTCGCGATGATTACTCCTGGAAATCTCTATCACATTTCTTGGAAGTGAACCTCGTGGAATTAGATTTCTTGCTCCTGGTGCAATGCGTAAGGCTCGTTGGATGGTCAAAGCCATTTATGCTATCAAACTGTGGATGTTCAAGGGACAGTTTCCATTGAAGACAAAAGAGGAAGCTGGGATAAGGGACATAGCAATTTTTGTTGTGAGATTCTATTTGAAGGCGGGGTTTCAAGCTGCACTTCCAGCTGCTGCGCCTTTAAATGATCTGATGCTGTTGAAGAACCTCCAACAGTACAAGACTACAAACTCAATAGTTGCCAGCGCTGCTCTAAAGAAGCTTGCTCGTCATCTGTGGTACCGCAGCGAAGAGTTGGTTGCCCTTGCTTTCTTTGATAAAAAAGTATCAATTGATACAAAAGCCAAATTGATTCAATCTCTCCAAAATGATGGTAATGAGGACCACTCAAAGAGAGTGACTGTCGATCTGGATAGCATCTTGGAGAAAAATTTGGACTATTTTGTGTCAGCCAACACTGAGGTTTTTTGACATACTTGGTCTTGACTCAAAATTCACAGAATTGGATCCCGAACTCTGGGCTTCTGATGGAAACTACATTGCCACAGAAAAGTGCATCAGGTCCAACCATTGCATTAACGATGCGGCAGAATGCAGAGTTGCCCTGATCAAGGAATACAATCGATTACACACCCAGGGTGAACAGCAAAAGCAATTTCTTTTGCAGGTTGTCAGCGATCATCGGAGGAGATATCCAGACTTTGTGAAGGAAACACTTGCCACAAACAATTAATATACCACTGTGTCAGTATTGTTATGTTCATCATGTGACAATGTAGCATGGAAATTACCAACTCTAAATTTTATATTCTTTGTACTGTATTGCATTTTGTTTAAAATAAGGAAAACTTAATGTTTCAAACTTTGGTAGCAACCTCTAAATTTCATCAAAAATTTACCAAATTTGAGAATATTATTTTTTTAAATATTGGAACAAGATAGGCTGGTGCCCCTATTCAAAATAAAATGTTTGTTTTTTCCCCCCATTATAAGGACCACCCCACCGTATATGCCTAAAAGGGGGGTCTGCAGTGATCCAGAAATCCAGAGCTATACCTACCAATTTTCATAAAAAAACTGTGATCCCACTACCAAGTCGTCTTCTTATAAGTTCAAAGTGAATTACGACTTTCATGTTCGATTTTATTGATAACGGCTACTCCTACGAGATTAATATAATAATAGGAAAGGAAATACACTACGTTACTAGTTTTACAAGTTTATTTGAAAACTATTATAATATGACCAAGAACTCCAGAGGATGACAGAAATACTAGTTGAGGTTGGCCAACAATATGGAATGAAGATCAATGCTGAAAAAACGAAAGTCATGGTGGTTTCAAAGGAACATAAAGAATTAAATATAATAGTAAATGGCCAAAAATTGGAACAAGTAAGTAGTTTCAAATATCTTGGCCGTATTTTAGCGCAGGATGGATGCAGTACACAGGACATCAGAAGTAGGATTGCAATGGCAAAAGTAGCATTTAACGAGAAGGAGCTTCTCACAAGCAAAAAAATAAATTTAGAAACAAGGAATAAATTAGCAAAATGCTAACTATGGAGCATAGCTCTTTATGGTGCAGAGACGTGGATGGTAAGGAGAAAGGAGGACAAATATTTAGAAAGTTTTGAGATGTGGGTATGGAGGATGATGAAAGTGAAATGGACAGAGAGGAAGAGGAACGATGAAGTATTAGAAATGGTGAGAAAAGAAATGATGCCAATAAAAACAATCAGGAAAATAAAAGCAAATTGGATAGGCACATATTGAGAAGACAGTGTTTACAAAGAACGATCTTAAAAGGCAAAATAGCGGAAGAAGAGGAAGAGGGAGAAAAAAATAGGAATATTAGAGAATATAAAGCAGGAATATAGTACTAATAGAGGTATAAAAGAGGCTTCTAGGGTAAGAGAGAGATGGAGGCAGCGATTCAGCTAAAACCTGTCTTCGGACAGCAGCATCATTATGATGAATTATGATAATATGACCAAAGATTTACGAGATGTAACAGAAAGTTCATTTTTTGTTACCAGTAACGTGGTACTCCTGATAGGCTTACGTGATGTATTTATGTGATTTTTTTATTGTCTTGGACTGTAAGTCCTTAATTCCAAATTTCATAAATATCCGTTTGGTAGAAGCAGAGAACAGACGGATGGACAAACTGAAGCTAATAGGCACTTATGCTGGAAGTGGAATGTGCCTAAAAACCGAGATCAGATTAACACAAGTATGGAAAGGTGTATTCCATGTCGGAGTGCACAGAGTTTCCAAATGCATTCTCTGAGATCGACAAATTTTAGTAAAATTCCCATATCCCAAATTTCATCAAATACGTCCTGCAGTTCCCGAGTTGAAACAGATACATCATAAGCTACATGTAGTTCTTCATGTAAAGTGGTCGTAATTATTGTCCGATTTAAACCAAAATTGGAATAGGTCGACCAATTTTAGTAAAACTTCCCAATACCAAATACGTGCAGCGGTTCCTGAGTTGAAACAAGTACATTGTAAGCTAAATGAAGGTCTTTATGTAAAGTGGTCGTTATTATAGTCCAATTTTCAACAAAATTTGAATCAGTCAACAAATATTAGTAAAACTCTCCAATACCAAATTTCATTAAAATATGTCCAGCAGTTGCAGAATTGTAAAATTTTTAATTAATATTTTTTGGAATGAACAAAAGAACAAAAAATCATCATCATCATAGGTAGTCTGTCCGTAGACAGGTCCGTGATTATTCTTGGTTCAACCTGGTTCTCCATATACTCCTATTTTCCGCTGTCCTCTTCATATCTTGATAACTCTCTTTCCCTTTCAAATCGTCTATCAGCTGAAAGCTTTTCCTAAATCTTTCCCTTTTCCTATCTAGTTTTCCTTCTAACACGTCTTTAATCATACTCTCTCTCCTCAGGTAATTTCCACCCAGTTAGCCTTCCTCTTTCTGATAGTCTGTATAATCATTCGCTTCTCTCCTATTCTTCGTAGCACTTCATCGTTTTTCATACTATCTGTCCATTTTATCTTCAACATTCTCCTCCAAGTCCACATTTCAAAGCTTTCCAAGTATTTTATGTCATTTTTCCTTAGCATCCATGTTTCTGCCCCATACAATGCTATACTCCATACGTAGCATTTTATCAACTTCTTGCGGATATCTTCCCTTATATTCCCTGTAAGTAGTTGTTTCTTTCTCCTGAAAGCAGCTTTTACTTTTCCTATTCTAGTTCTGATCTCATCCGTACATTTTGCTTCTCGTGTTATGATGCTTCCAAGGTATTTATATTCTGAAACTTGTTCTAAAGGCTTTCCTCCAATACTTATGTTCAGATTCTCTTCTTTACCCGATATTCGAATGACCTTGGATTTTTCTGTATTTACAGTAAAACCCCTATTTAACTAATCGCTGGGGGATTAGAATATATTTCACTAAATCGAGGTTTTCATTAAATGGAGGTTTTCAATTAAAATGAGTTAAATTTATCTTTTTTGCTTGTGTATTAGTTCCATTATACAATACCAGAATAAGGCCACTGAAAATGGTCTCTATAATAAAAATCCATTTTTCAATTTTGTATGCACAATACTTATATTAATACTTTTAAAATAAACATTTATAAACAAATTCCAGTGACAAACAAGCCTTATTGCTATTGAATATGAAAATTTCTGTAATGAATCATTCATATGATTACAAAAAATAATTTCAAAATTTTCAAAGTATTTTCAAAATTGACATAAATCTTGAAACAATTTTTCATCCCTCCTTTAAAAAGCTTCATCATACAACATTAAATAGAAAATATTAAAATATATTTGGAATTTCACAAAAAATATCAAAATTATTCAAAAACCAAGCATACATAGCTACAAGAAAATTATTTATTAAAACATTCCAGCAAACTTGTTTGCTTCTTCTGGCAGGTGCTCTGAACATTCAGAACTTCTCGCTCCAAAGAATTTACTTTTGATATAGTAGTGCTGTTCACATCAAAAGAAGTTAAATATCTTCACACCACTTCAAGTGCCTGAGCCGCTTCACCAAGTGTGGGAACTGATTCTTCTTCTTGTACTGCCTCTTCTTCCTCTGCCTCTTTGGTATTACAGATTTCTTCCACGTCTTGTGGAGGACCAGACGTACTCTCAAGATCATCACACCGGACAAACTCTTCAAAATTTGTGTCCGTGTCAGGTGCAATTTTCAACCAATTTTCGTGGTCAATCACATCGATATCTACATCAATTTCCATAGCATGGTTGCAATTGAATGCAGCCTTATGAAAACAGTTTGATATTGTTTGAGGTGTAACTGAATTTCATGCAGCTGTTACCATATGCAAACCCTGAAGGACGCTCAGTATCAAATGTTCATTCATCTCAATGTAGGATACTGCTTTCTGCACCAAAGCCTTCCTGTACTTTGCTTTCATGGAGTGAATGCCCAAGTCAAGTGGCTGCAGATGGCTAGTACAATTAGCTGGAAAAAAAACCACTTTAATATTGCGAAGAAAATCAGTATCTGGAGGGTGGGCCGGACATTTATCAATAAATAGAAGAATTTTTCTATTTGCACCATCCATCTTTGCATCTAATGATTTCAAAAATGTTTTAAATATATCCGTTGTCATCCATGCATTTTTATTACTGGCATATTTACATGGCAATGCCCGTACATTTTTAAAACACCTTGGCTTGGCAAATTTACCTATTATTAGAGGCGTCAACTTTTCACTGCCATCTGAATTTGCACATAAAAGTGCAGTTATCCTATATTTACTTCTCTTTCCACCATGGCACTTGTCTCCTCTAGTAGCAAGAGTTTTTGATGGAAGAAGGTTGAAAAAAATGTGTTTCATCTGCATTAAAAATATCATTTGGCTTATAGCCTTCTAAATACCTTACCAATGTTACACTCTTCCAGTAGTCAACAGCTCCTTCATCAACACTAGCACTTTCGCCACAAACACTTTTATATTCAAGTCCATGGCGCTTCTTAAATCTGTCCAGCCATCCATTGGAACCCTTAAAGTTTTCTATTCTAAACCTAGTTGCTACCCTAATTGCTTTCTCCTTCAACAGTACACCATTGATTGGGAGGTTGGCGGAGCGCATTCCCACATACCACTCTATCAATATCTTCTCCATTTCATCATATGGTGATGATTTGATATTTTTTCTTTTGATGGTTTTACCCCCACATTTCACTTCTTTGTCAAGTATTAATTGTTTATTCTTCATTATACAAAACAATGAAGACGGTGCAAGATTAAATTTGCGTGTAATTTCTATCGCAGGCATGCTTGGGTTCTTTTCCACTTCTTGAATGATTTTCACTTTTTCCGTAATTGTCAGCTTCTTCCTTTTACTAGTAGCCATTATTAAGGAATAAAAATAAAAATAGTAGAAAGAATATTTTTCACAATTGCTTCAGGTTTACACAGTGATCGACGAACAGGCAGGCAGCACAACGAAGAATTGAACTGCTAGATAAGGTAGACGGGAGAGGGGACAGGCATTACGTCATCGGGATCGGAGTAATCAGCTGACATGTCTCACAAGGGAAGCCCCCAAGGTGTGACACTCGTATCGGAATTCGACTTTGCAGAATGAAATTATATGCAAAATAACGGACTCCTATTTCTACCTAGGTGGCAACTCGACGTCGTTTACGAGAAAATGTCCTTTGAAAATCGCGATCCGAGAGTCATCGAGATAAGAACGTTAAAACTTTTTCATGAGCAAAAAGAAATCAGAAAAGAAGCATATTGTACGTAAAAATTACGATATATGCTCAAAACATTGTGAATGGCTCATCACGCGCAAGCGGCTACATTGTCTGCTAAGACGGTAGCGGCCGCAAGGAAACCGTAAATCCTACAATGTAATGAATCCCGCTCGTATGTTCCTCATTTCTGGTATCACGCTCAGTTACCTGTTGTCATAGTGTGCTATATACTCGACGTCGTTTACGAGAAAATGCCCTTTGAAAATCACGATCCGAGAGTCATCAAAATAAGAACTTTAAATCATGATCAATACATGACGAGATGGTAAAGCGAATGGGTGATCCGTAAAATTATGTTCATTAAGAATTACGGTGAAGAATTACGATGAAGAAAATACTGGTTATAATGCAGTGAATACATTTTTTTAAATGGTTTGCATGTTTTATCGATGATATGCTGGAAATTGCGAACAAATTTAAAAAACTGGAGAAAAAAATATTGGACCATTCGGGAATCGAACCCCGGCAAAAATATTTGAAATCCAACTCGTTTCCCCTAGACCAACAGTCCAAGAAAATTAGGAAAGGACTTTTAACGTTCTTATTTCGATGACTCTCGGATCGTGATTTTCAAAGGGCATTTTCTCGTTAACGACGTCGAGTATATAGCACACTATGACAACAGGTAACTGAGCGTGATACCAGAAATGAGGAACATACGAGCAGGATTCATTACATTGTAGGATTTACGGTTTCCTTGCGGCTGCTACTGTCTTAGCAGACAATGTAGCCGCTTGCGCGTGATGAGCCATTCACAATGATTTGTGTGTATATCGTAATTTTTACGTACAATATGTTTCTTTTGTGATTTCTTTTTGCACATGAAAAAGTTTACTAAATGCGGGAAGCGTCAAATAAAAATTGAAGTATGAGTACATAATATTTTTTCACTAAATGCGGGTTTTTCACTAAATCAGGTTTCACTAAATGCGGGAAAATAATACATTGTTTATATGGAGCTATTGTCGGGACCTGAAAAAATCTTCACTAAATCCGGGATTTCACTAAAAGCGGGAACATTAAATCAGGGTTTTACTGTATTTCCATACCATATTATCTTCCTGTTATCACTACTCTATTTATCATTTTTTGTAGCTCCTCTTCCTTTCTTGCTAGAAGTACTTGATCATCTGCATATTTTACTGTTCTTATAATCCTTCCTCCAATTTTGAAATCTCCTGTGCCTTCTAAAGCTTCTCGCATTAGACTTTCTCCATATATATTGAATAGGGTTGGCGATAGGCAGCAGCCTTGTCTTACTCCTCTACCGATATTTATTCCGAAGGTGTCCACATTCTCAAACCTGACCTTTACAACTTGATTCTCATATAGATTCCTAATCAGTCTCCTGTCTTTCCAGTCTACACCTATATCCTTTAATATCTTCATCAACTTTACCCAATTTACTCTATCAAAGGCCTTCTGCCAGTCTACGAAACCTGCGCAGATATCTTGACTGTACTCCATTGCCCTTTCCGATATGATTCTAACTACTCCTACAGCATCTCTAGTTCCTCGTCCTTTTCTGAAACCGAATTGATCTTCCACTAGTATTTCTTCTGCTTTTTTCTCCAGCCTTTTATTAAGAATCTTCATGATGATCTTTGATGTGTGTGACAGAAGAGTTATCGTTCTGTAATCTTTACACTGCATTGCCTTTGGCTTCTTCTTTAGAGGGATCATTGTTACTTCTAGGAAATCCCGAGGCCACTCTCCCGTGTCGTAAATCTTATTAATTAATTTCGTGATCGCTTTTAGTCCTTCTGATCCTATGACTTTAATTATCTCAGCCGGTATTCCATCGCTGCCCGTGGCTTTCCCCTTCTTTAGTTCCACTATCGCTTTTTCTACTTCGCTCTCCATAATACTTGGTCCTAAGTTGTCTTCTTCAATGTTTTCCTCATCTTCCAGTTCAATTTTTGCCGCTCCTGCCTGTTTGCTGTATAATTCCTTAATGTATTCTTCCCATACCTGTGCTACATCCTTTGTTTCTGAGAATATCTTCCCATCTGTATTCATAATTCCCATACCATTAATTCCATTAGATTTCTTATCTTCTAACTCGAGTGCTCTAGCGTACATCATATTGTACCGTCCTAACTTCTCCATTTGTTCTACTTCATCACATTTTCCTTTTATCCAATTTTCTCTAGCTTTATCTGTTACCCTTCTCAACTCGTTGTTTATACACCCTTAGGTGGCTCTACCTTCTTCACTGTTAACGTTTTTCCATTTTCGTCTCTCATTCATTTTCTCCAGCATTTCCTTCGTGATCCATGGTTTTCTGATTTTCTTCTCTTGTTTTCCAATCTCTTTATCCAAGGTATCCTTGATACTGGTTTTAATTTCATTTCATTCTATATCAACGGTCTTCGGTTTGTTTTCCAACTTTCTTAAGTTATCTTCCAACTTCATGCTGACTACATTCTGCCTTTCTTTAAGTTTTTCTAGGTCCCAGGCCTGTCTTTCTCTTCTCGTTTTTCTTATTTGTTTGAGCTTTGTACTCACGTCAAGTATTAGAAGGCTGTGATCTGAATCAATGTCCGCTCCTTGCAATGCCTTGGCGTTCTTTATGCTGTTCCTGAATCTTTGTTTTACAAGGATGTAATCTATTTGGCATCTCATTCTATCTCCTGTGCTTTTCCATGTGTATAACCTTCGTTTATGGTTTTTGAACCATGTATTAGTCACTACAAGGTCATTATTGATGCCGAATTCTACGAGTTTCTCCCCTCCTCGATTTCTCTTCCCAAGTCCGTATTGCCCGACAACATTTTCTTCCTGTCCTTCTCCGACTATGCTGTTCCAATCTCCCATTATTATGCAGTTTACCTTTCCTCTTCTGTCTTCTTTGTAAATTTCATTAATTTGGTCATAAATCTCATTGATTTCTTCATCTTCATGAGCTGACGTTGGCATATATACCTGGATTATCAGCATGTCCACTGGGACTGCTTTAAACTTTATTGCCATCAGTCTATCGTTCATTGCTATTATCTTTGTCACGCTTTTCATCATATCTTTCCTAAGTACCAGAGCTACTCCCCTTTCCCCACTATTTCCTCCAGAATAAACTACCATGAATTCTTCCGAGTCGAACTGTCCTTCTCCCTCCCATCTAGTTTCGCTTAGTCCTATAATGTCAACTCTATTTCTTCTCATTTCTTCTTTCAAGTTCTCTAGCTTTCCTGCCTTTCTCATAGTTCTTACGTTCCAAGTCCCCCCCCCCCAATCATATAATTACATAAATATGCTAATTTCCTTTTCTTTAAATTTATTGTAAACCTTATGTCTTATGGGAAAATTTATTTGATAAAAAATACGAATTTAAATATTTTATTTAACTTTTGTTCTCAATATTTTTCTCTCAGATGAGTATTTAACGAGTTTCTTGCAAAGTACATTGTCTCTGTGTTATTACTATTAGGTCCGGCAACCGAATGCTAATTAAACTTTCAACTTGTATCCCTTTCAATCTAGGCTGGGATGAATAATTTTTATACCAAATTCATTTTAAAATTATATTTTCTATTGCGACAATTTCTCTAAAAAATCTGGCTTCCAAAATATAACTTTCAGAAAAAATCTAGTATATTTTTAGAATGTCCTAGATCAGGATTGGCAAATCTTTTGTTTTGCATGAGCCGCAATGAAAACCAGAGCGAAAAAACTTTCGGTTCAATTCCCTGCTATCAAGCGAGTGCAATGCAGTCCCGAGAAATCCACAAAGCACGATAAACATCTTTCAACCTTTTTACTCTCTGTATCTTCAATTCAATAAAGAGATATTAGAAGACAAGAAAGTTAAGTTTCAATGATGATGATGATAAGAATTTTTTTAATTAATAATAATTATTTAGTGCCAAACACACAAGAGAAAAATATGAAAAAGAGAAACAAAGAGAAGAACAATGAGTGGGAGAACAAGAATATGAGAAGGGGAACAAGAACAATGAAAAGAATAAGAAGATCAAAACAGTTGGGTCCTGCAAAGCTTTTGAAGGTTTGTCTGCAGGTGCCAAGAATACACAAATACATAATAATAATAACATTGTAGAAATAAAGAGACTTATAATAAAGTTTATGTGGAATTACCAAATAAGTATCTTTATTTCTACAATATGAAGAAATTACACCAAGTGCCATCTGAAATCATTAACTATAATAAGAACAACATTTTCTTTAACACAAACATGTTTCCCCAATTACATGTAATACAATAGAATATGAAATATGAAATACACATACAACCATGCCTTTGGGAGGATTCAAACCCTTGCATTGGGAGTTAGACAAGCTAACCACCACTCGAACAAGGTCAGCTGATATATTATTTAAATTAGATGTCAAGTACTCCTATAGCCAAACAATTAGAGGGGATTAAAGCACCCAATGCATTTCACCCACAAGGTGGGCATCTTCAGGGGCAAAACCTGTCTTGACAGTGACTTGGAGTCGACTGTGAAGATTTGAACTGAAAGAATTATGAATTTTGCCCCTGAAGATGCCCACCTTGTGGGTGAAATGCATTGGGTGCTTTAATCCCCTCTAATTGTTTGGCTATAGGAATACTTTACATCTAATAATCTGAGCCAAAGTTATTGTGAGCTATCAATTATATATTATTTAAATGGTTAAAATTTAAATTTAAAGGAACCAATGGGTTATAAATAATTAAATGCCCCATATGAAATGTGATAATCTCCTCATATTTTATTGCAATTCCTTCTCCATAAGTCATACCTTTCCTAGTGTTGAGAAACTCAACTGCAGTAAAAATGTGAGACATTCAACAAGATCCTGACCTCTTGCTTCTGCAGCACCGAGGTACTGGAGCATAAAATGCCAAACTTGAGAAGGGGTGTCTAGCAGCAAGAACTGAAAGCCTTCTCGTGTAATGCATGCATTTCCTTCTTCTTCATCCCTGAAAGAATATAGCACAGTAGAATAATGTGATTAAAAGCACAACAATAACCCTTTTGAAGGAATAAAAGAAATTATGGAAGGAACATCATTTTTTGCAGGCAATCGCTATGGTAACATCAGGGACAGTGAGAAAAATACAATAATCTGGTGGATATCAAGACATCATCACAGTACAAAATAATCATCATATTTTCATTATTCTATTATGAGAAACATTTTGGTATTATTTTTCTGGGTTCAAAATGTGTTGAGATATTTTGTCTCTTTCCACTTTACTGTTTGGATAAATGGCATTCCGAGATTTTAGAAAAGTGTGTATATAAAAATGTTAGCATGATATATCTTGTCGGCATTTAAACTTTCATTGTACGAGTCGATCATGTTTACAGGACACATTTCTGAGACAAAAAAGTGCGTCTTATACACCACTATAATATATGGTACCTCTATTCGAGAATTTCGAATCAGACTGGTTTGGCAGCTTATTTGTTTATAGAGCATAATGGGTAAATGACATATCAGAGTGGCTTGGCAACTTATTTGGTCATTAGCACATACTGGGCAAAGGGAAGACCTTGGAACCAGACTGGCTTGGCAGCTTAGTTGGTTATAGTTCATACTGGGCAAAGGGGAGACCTTGGAATCAGAGTGGCTTGGTAGCTTACAAGGGGAGTCCATGACCTTGGGACCTCCGATTTCATTCAAATTTTGTAATGATAAAGAATATCCCTAATTATGTTAAATACCATAGCAGTACGACCCCATATTAATAAATTTTGGAGAAAATCGAGGATAAAGTTTTGCATGTTACTCTTATACATTTTGCATCACGCTCTACGACAAAGTCACGGTGGCCGAGTGGTTAGCGCGCGTAGCTTGCGAAGTAACTTTTTGCTGGTTTGAATTCTGGCTGTTAAATTCTTTCATTTTTGTTTGCATTTTCTTGTCATTTCTTTCTTAATATAATGATGCTAGATTAGGGCTCAGAGATTTTTATTAATTTTCTTTGCATTTTCTTATTATTTCTAATTTGACAGTGCTGTTTTTAGGGTCGAAAACTTTTTTCATTCAATCATTTTCTTCATATATGGAGGGTACGTGTGAATAGTAATAAGAAGGAAAGAATACTTGGAATCCTGATTTGCAAAAGAAATTCTTTTATTCACATATGAACAAATTATGTGTTGGCTTTCAAGCTTGTACAAAAGTGTGGGGGGTACATTTCATAAACACATTTGCCAATACATGGAAAACAAAAGTCATTCATGTTCTTAAAGGAATTTCTCACATCAATCAGTTTTGACACATAACGTATCATGTCTCCAAGCACTGGTGCACACAACTTATCATGGAGCAAGGAATGCAGTTTTATAGCATCCTTGTGGTTGCAATTTCTTGATTTTCCTCTAACAAATAGAAACAGTTTTGAATAGCTGATTCAGAGTGTATGTAAGTCGAGGTTGGTCTACTATTCAGTGAACAAATATTGTTATGAGTCAGGACGTGATAGTTGTGGAGAACCGGTCATTAACTATCATAAAGGTTCAAGAACCGGTCATTAACTATCATAAAGGTTCATTTCTCCCATGACTAACGGTATCATTGAGTAATCAAGGCCCGGCCCCCTCTCTTATAAACAGGCAGTCATACCCCGATTACTCATAAAGGTAAGCTATCTCCTAGCCAATGCTTGGCACCAATATATGCCCTACCTTGCAACATAAAAGAGGCACCAAGGACCAGAGGGATTATTGGTCGGTGTACCCTACAGGAATAAGTGTTGCTGGAGACAGGAAGAAGTTGCAGAACGTGAGAAAGGGAGAAACGGCAAGGAGTACAGACGCATGGGTAGAGAACATGGGACGAAGGAGATCGTGCAGGAGGAGACCAACAGAGATGCAAAGTATACTTCAACTTTTTCTTTGCCTAGCCATTATAATGAACTCGCAATCAGGTCCATCGATGATGGAAAATGAACGGAAACATCTTCATGATGAAAAAATGCTTTTATTTATTGCCAAGAGATTCTGGAAGGAAAGAATCTTTTAGGTAAATCTCAAGATATGATTCCCCCTAGGTGTAATATCACCAAAGCTATAGGAAATTAAATATATGAGCATGTGATAGGCATGCTTGCAGAAAAGGAAATCACTGTGAAGGAAGAGCTGGTGCTGTGTGATGAGATTGACATGGATATAGATTATCAGGAGGTCTCGGACTTCGAAGGAATTAATAAGGAAAACAAAGTGTATCAGCCAGAGGAAAAGAAAGGAACATTTCAGTACATTACTCTTGAATATAAAAAGTAAACAACATCCTGGGTGGAGTTTGGCTGTTCTTCAGCAAAACTGATGTCATCACTTAAAGAAAATGCACCAGCTGAAGCAATAGGAAGAAGATATTGCAAATTGTGGGACTACCCAGGACAAGTATGCCGCCATAGATCAGTGGACATACGATCGCTTTGAAGAGGCACGGCATAATTTCGAACAAGTTACGACACGAACTTTGGAGCAATGGGCAATGCAGGCTGTGATACAGTTCCAATCCAGTCCACAATTCCAGTTTACTGCAAGTAAAAGTTGGATAGCTGCTTTTAAGAAGGAAAATAAAATAAGGCAACGAAAAATTATATCTTCATTCCTCAGGAAAACCTTCCCGATTCCACCATTGCTCTAATGATCCCCAACAAACCACACACACCCACATTCTACCTTCTCCCTAAAATCCATAAACCCAATATCCCCGGCCGCCCCATTGTTGCCAGCTTTAATTCCCCTACAGAACGTATCTCTGCCTTCGTTGACTCCCACCTACAACCTCTCACTCGTTAATTCCCTTCCTTCATCCAAGACACTAACCACTTTCTCAAACGCCTCAAAAACCTCCCCTTTCCTCTCCCACTCAATACCATTTTAGCCACTATCGATGTCTGTTCCCTCTACACAAACATCCCCCACGATGATGGACTCTCTGCCCTTAATAAACTCCTGGACTCAAGACCACCCAACGCAAGACCATACTCCCATATCTTATTAGACTTGGCAGAAATGGTGCTCAAAATGAACAACTTCTCCTTCGGTGGGCGCCACTACCTTCAAATTAGAGGTACTGCGAAGGGCACCTGAATGGCGCCTTAATACGCCAATTGTTACCTTGGAGAATGGGAACGACTCTTCCTCAACGTGCCACTCAGACCACTTTTGTGGCTGAGATGCATCGACGATGTCTTCTTCATTTGGACGCATGGACCTGACTCTCTCCTTTCCTTTCTCTTACGCCTCTCCTCCCACCCTTCACTCTCCTTCACCCACCAATCCTCTACCTCCCACATCACATTCCTGGATGTCGATCTTTACCTCCAAGACAGCAAAATCTGCACCTGTGTTCATATCAAACCCACCAACAGCCTCCAATACCTCCACTTTGATAGCTGCCATCCCCTTCATACCAAAACCTCTATCCCCTACGCCCTTGCTTGTCGAGGATGGAGGCTTTGTTCTGCTAGAGCATCCCTTCTACAGTATTACTCTGTCCTCGAGGACACTCTTCTCAAACGTGGCTACCCTCTAGACCTGGTCCGTGAACAGATCCATAGGGCGATGATGCCTACCCACAATAGATCCCATCCTCACACACCCACTATCCCTGCATCAACCCCTCCTCTCACTCTTACGACACTTTTCCACTTTTCCTCATCTTCTCTCTCGAGACCCTCCACCAACTTCACCACCCCATCAATCACCTCTAGAAGCAACTGCACCACCCGTAACGTCATTTACCTCCTCACCTGCACCCTATGTCCCGCGTTTTACGTAGGCCTCACCAGCAATCAGCATGAATGGTCAACGGAATAGTGTTTCTCTCAGATGCCCCCTCCCAGTTGCATTACACGCCAATGCCCACAATGTCCCCCTCAATAGTTGCTACAATGTAAGGGTTATTCGCACCTTACCCAATGACACTCCTGCCCTCCTTCTCCGACACTGGGAACTAGCCCATATACATCTTCTTGACTCTTTCTCCCCGCCTGGCCTGAACCTCCGCTAACCCTATTAGCACCCTTACAATGTTTCCTCAGTTACATTGTAGCTATTCGCGCTTTAACTTACCACACTCCCTCCTTATTGGCTATCCACACTTCCCACTCCCCCCTCCTCCAATCATCAACCTTCCCACATCACCCTGTCATTCCCCGCCTAGTGTGTCACTTTCACTTAATCTATCTTCATCGCTGACGAATGGCATAGGCCCGAAAAGCTTTTGTGTGTTTTTCTTGTGTGCATGTGTCTGCAGGGCTTCTTTGGGATCTTATTCCTTAAGTGATTTTGAGTAAAAAAATGTCATCTGAACATGGGTCCGATTCTCATTTGTTGCAGAGCTACAGGCAATTGAAATTATGTGGTACTTTGATTTGTACACCTTAATGGCTGAAAAAATGCAGTTTAAATAATTATTTGTATACATTGTTAATTGTTGAAAAATGTATTATTTAAATAATCTTTCATTTACATTGATACTTAATCCATTGTTACAATAATGAGAAGCATGATGCACAACAGATTTGGACAATTTTTAAGCTCGCAGGCAGCATGTAAGCATAACGTAAGCTAGCATTCAGTGTAGTGCCCTGTGACACGTGTGGTATCATTAACTTTCAATAATGCCGATTACATTTTCAAATGAAGAGTATGTGGATAAGTACTTCGTGTATGGGTTTTGCGATGGAACTCCATTGCTGCCGTTTACTAAATTGACAACAATTTCCACAAAGAAAACACGCTGCAATTCTTCGTGCTGTTTCACGTTCCTTACTCAAACAGGTCAGATTGTGCATCCAAGCTGAAGGCGGCCATTTTGAACAATTGTTGTAACAATGGATTAAGTATCAGTGTAAACAAATGATATTTAAATAATACAAATTTTCAACAATTACCAATGTATACGAATAATTATTTAAACTGCATTTTTCAGCCATTAAGTTGTACAAATCAAAGTACGAGATAATTTTAGTTGCCTGTAGGTCTGCAACAAATGAGAATCAGACACATGTTCTTATGACATGTTTTACTCAAATCACTTAAGGAAGAAGATCCTGAAGTTATGAAAAAGTCACCGGACACCCTGTGTTTTAAAGAAAAGAAAAGGTAGTGATGAGGGTGGCAACAAGTTGTTGAGGGAAGCCCAGCGGACACTTACCAAGTTGGCAGGCTGCTGGGGGCGTCAAAGAGACACGTAAAACGCGCGAACACAAAAAAAAACACGAAAAAACATGCAAGCTTATCGGGCCTATGCCCTTCTTCAGAGAAAGAGTAAAAGAGTATCTGAAAGAAGTGACACACTGGGAGGGGAATGACAGGGTGATGTGGGAAGGTTGATGATTGGAGGAGGCGGGGATTAGGAAGGGTGGATAGCCAATAAGGAGGGAGTGTGGTAAGGTATATGTATATATATATATATATATATATGGATGTCAACAAGGTGTTGGGATGAGGAAACCCAGTGAACACTCACCAATCAGACGACTTCAGGTTGGCGAGGCCCCGGGGATGTCGAAGCGACACACGTAAAAGAACACTAAAACACAGAAACATCACAAACGTTGAGTTGAGTTCTCTCTCTGTAGCTGATGAAGGAATAATTCCGAAAGCTTCTACGTTTGTGATGTTTCACTGGGTTTCCTCATCCCAACACCTTGTTGACATCCATATATCCATTTTACCTTTCCTTTTCCGTAAGCTGTTACATATATATATATAGTGACGAAACGAAATTCGCAATGTTCAAAAACACCGCCGAAGTAGAAAGGTTCCCCGACCGTCCGCTAGTGGGACCAGAGCAATGTGTGGCATTGAGACGCCACCTATTTTAACTTGATCCCCGTGCACTAAGGGGAACCTATAAAAGGCGTGACCGGAAAGCGACTGGGTCTTTTGCCACTGCACCGTTCGCCGGCCAATTAGTCCATTAGAAATTCTGCAATCACTAATGGCGTCAGATTACTTTAGACAGTTAATTGTGTTCTTACTAAGAGTTGTTCATTGTACTTTCTAAACTTGTTCATTAAATTGGTCTTTTGTCACAGCACCGTTCGCCGACCATTAGTCCATTAAAATTCAGCAATCGCTAACAGCGTCAAATCGAGTTAGACGCTTATTTGCCCATTGTATTATGTCAATTGCCCATTGTAATTGTTCATTTGCCAATGTGTAATTGCTTATTTGCCCATTGTAATTGTTCATGTGCTATCGCAATTGCTTATTTGCCATTATATTTGCTCATTTGCGCATTGCATGTGCTCATTCGCTCATTGAATGTGTATTGCTTTTGTGTTTATTTTTCTTTGTTTTTTCTGCATTTTGTGTAATGCATTTGCTTGTCTCTTATGCATGAGAAGCATGTTTTTTGTTGTACAGTCCTCATTGTTTATTAAATTCCTCTTTGTTTCGTGAATTTAAGTTTAACCTGATGTTATCTTTCCCATCCAATCGCTTTCAGTGGTATTAAGCTATATGTTCACAGTAAGAGTACCATACGTCCCATTTTCCCAACAACCCACCAAAGTCCGCACGCGACGGGTTGTGTTTAGAAGAGTCCTCTTTGGCCTGCGGGTCATCAAGAAGTCTCGAGACCACCTCCATACGATACTTTCGCAGAGAGGACAGGAGTCGAAGAGGGCGGATCGTGAGAAGATATATATATATATATGGATGTCAACAAGGTGTTGGGATGAGGATGAGTTCTCTCTCTGTAGCTGAAGAAGGAGTAGTTCCGAAAGCTTCACGTTTGTGATGTTTCTGTGTTTTTGTGTTATTTTACGTGTGTCGCTTCGACATCCCCGGGGCCTCGCCAACCTGAAGTCGTCTGATTGGTGAGTGCTCACTGGGTTTCCTCATCCCAACACCTTGTTGACATCCATATATTCATTTTACCTTTCCTTTTCCGTAAGTTGTTATATATATATATATATATATATATATATATATATATATATATACACACACACACACACACACACAGTAAACTCTCGATAATCCGGCCTAATGAATGTAAGAGGAAGCACGCATAATCAAAAAACACGGATAATGCAAAAATGATTTTCTTTAAATTCATGCTTCAATTCTCACGGAAAAAAGGTTAGAAAACAAGTAACTGCGCTGCCGGCCGTGAAGTAAAAGCGACTGCTCTGCCGACCACTAAGAAACAACTGATTGATGAAAATCTTATGCTGCTTCCCATGATATTATCATAAAACTCATTAACATTGAAAAAGCTATATACCGTAAATACCCGCGTATAATGCGCACTTTTTTTTCGAAATATTTGAGTTAAAAATTAGGATGCGTGTTATACGAGGGTACATAATCTTCCTATTTTCATTTGACCCCATATTTCCACAATTTCCGCACAGTAATTACTGCCCAGATATCCTCATAATTTTATTGGTGATTTTTACAAAAGTAAGATAGATAATAGTTAAAATTTATTAATTAATTCTACAAACATTCATTAATTAGATATGAAAAGAATGAATTCAGTATTTATTCATTTTAAAAGCCAAGAAATACTTCGTCACTGGACCATTATTCTTCGATGTTGTTATCGGAATCGGCATCTTACGCATGATGTCACCCAACATTGGCGCCCGGCCTGGTGATACGTGATTTATTCTTGATTCTTAGAGTCTGTATTTAATTATGGTTATTTGCTATCGTGTTTACGTGCTCCAGAGTGTTCTAATAAGGGTAAAACTGAAGGTTGGGCGAACCCGTCCACCTTAGGCGTGACAAAAACGTATGTGAAAAATAGGATTATTGTCATCCCTTCATTTTATTAGCTCAAAGAATGTCATATGCCATACTATAAAATTAATATAATTCGATTTATTGTGTATATCCTAATATCACCTTGTAAGTAAACATAGAGTATGTAATGATTGAGTTAGCTGACGATCTTTTGGAACGTTATTGGAAAATTTCATTTTGCACTTTCATTATGCTACCAATTCATAATACCAATAATTCGATCATTGCTTTAGAACACGTTACACCATCTACTTTCTGGAATGGTAATGCTAAAAAAAATCGGTGCGCACTATACGCGGGTATATAGAAAAATAATAGATTACGAGGCTGAAAACCCCCCTGCGCGTTATACGAGGGTGCGCACTATACGCGGGTATTTACATACTTTGGAGGATGCACAAATAAGTGAAAAACATGGATAATGCAAAAATGATTTATTTTAAAATATATATTTAAATTCTCATTACAGTGGTAACAAAAAGGTTGGAAAAGAAGGCTTTTATAATGGTCCTTTCAAAAAGTTTATAATTTTAGCTTGTTTTGAGGACTTGTTTACACTTTCTTTTATGATTGTTCACATTTTCCTGGCTGCTATTACATTGCAGTAATCAAAATCATATTGTCCCATATAATCTATCAAAGTTTCGACACACTGAAGAGCCATACTATTTTTGATGCGTTCAATTTCAGTCCCTTTACTTACATCATTGCATTCCTTGTCTCCACCATCCTCTTCTTTTTCTTTCTCTTGCGTTACTGCATTGACCATATCCTCGTCACTCTTATGCTGGAATCCAGAGTCAAACTTATCACAATCATAGCATTCACTGACGAGGGAACCATTCAATAAGTGCACCTGAGATTTTGATGAAATTCGGTAGTCGGCTAGTCCTCGGGTCAATATTCACGATTTACCCCCCATATGGGCGTATACAGCCGGTAGTTTTTGCAGAAATTGCATTTGAAAATTCGCGGTGCAAATAACTGCATAATGTATAACTACATTAACAAAGAGGCGTTCCTGGTGCAGCGGTTATCGTCAAAGCCTAGGGGTCCGAAGGTCGAGGGTTCGAATCCCGATGATTATTATTTTTTCTTTTTTCTTCCACTTTATTTTTTCTACAAGCGTGCAAAGCGTGATGATTTTAATTCTTTTAACAGTTTTTTAAATTTTAATACGCTTTTAATGAATATTCAGATTTTTCTATAGAAATGGTTTTCCTCACTTTCTCATGCTTTTTCTCCGCACTTCTCATTACCTCAAATGAAAAATTATTCTGCCAAAAGCTGACGTACACAAAACATTTGCTTCAAACTTTCCTCATCTCAAGTACAAAACTACTGCTATGACTACAATATCTCCGCGTAGCGTCGGTTGGAGGACGCTTTAACGTATCGTAGAGTGTCTTTCCGATGTGACGATAAACACAATACTGCTGCCGAGTTTTTCCTCCTCCTTCGTTTCCTTGCCGCCATAAATATCTTTCCCACCCCCGAATGCCAGGCACAGTGACCGCTGCAGTCGACTTTGTCATCCTCTGTCTCGGATGCCTCTTCCTCATGTAATTCCGTAGTATCCGGATCATTTTCCCCAATGAGGTCGTTTCTAAAGCGAAAACCATTTCATCGGTCATGCCCACAATCCGATGGAACATTTCTAACCCAACAGCAGTGGCGCGTTCAGAGAGTAGTTCATTGGGACCTCCTGAAATGAGACCTCTTTCTCGAAGAAGTTGGCCACAGTGATGAAAGGCATCCGCAAACAAATTTTGTCTTTCCATATCATCTTCCAAAGAAAAGAAAAATCTGAATATTCATTAAAAGCGTATTAAAATTTAAAAAACTGTTAAAAGAATTAAAATCATCGCGCTTTGCACGCTTGTAGAAAAAATAAAGTGGAAGAAAAAGAAAAAAATAATAATCATGGGGATTCGAACCTTCGACCTTCGGATCCCTAGGCTTCGACAATAACTGCTGCACTAGGAACGCCTCTTTGTTAATGTAGTTATACATTATGCAGTTATTTGCACCGCAAATTTTCAAATGCAATTTCTGCAAAAACTATCAGCGATATACGCCCATATGGGGGGTAAATCATGAATATTGACCCGAGGACTAGCCGACTACCGAATTTCATCAAAATCTCAGGTGCACATATTGAATGGTTCCCTCTGAGATTCTTGCAGTCCACATCCACAAAACCATTTATTCCCTGCAGTAGTTTAATCAAATTGGAGTTTGTAGTATTTACTTCCTCTTCAGAAAAACCATGAAAGTTCTCTTCAAGATCAGGAACAAGTTTGTTCCAAGACCGAACTAGGGTCACAGGCTTCACAGAGGCCCATGCTTGAGAAATACCATGCACTGCATCTAGAAGCGACATTTTTTCCAAAATTCCAATAACTTTTTATCCTCTTTAGCTAGAGTCTTTAGAAGACCAGCCCGATATTGCCGCTTCATTGATGCGATTGCTCCCTGATCCATGGGCTGTATTAATGCTGGTGACATCTGGAGGCAAGAATTTTCTGCAGATAAGACCAACATCTGAAGTTAAAATGGCTGCATTTGGATGTGACGGAGCATTATTTAATAACAACACTGCTTTTGGTGGTAGTCCTTCGTTGCTTAAAAAAGAACGAACGTCAGGTACAAAATTCTTGTGGAACCAATCAGTGAATATATTTCTGTTTATCCATGCATCTTTCTGTTTGTAGTAATTGACAGGCAAAGTAGCACATTTGAATGAGCGAGGTTTTTTTGGCCTTGCCTATCACAGTAATTTTCCACTTGTGATTGCCTGCCGCATTTCCACAGCATAACACTGTGATTCGCTCTTTGTGTAATTTATGGCCACGAGCATGACTTTCTTTCTGAAACGCCAAGGTTCGTGTTGGGAGGTTTTTCCAATACAAACCTGTCTATTCAGCATTAAATATCTGGGCAGGTGTCAACATCTCTTCCTTCACAAATTTTTGAAATTCTAATCGAAAGGAATCAGCAGCTGATACGTTACCACTCATGTGTTCTCCTTGAATGGCAATTTCGCGTATACTGTATCACTGTTTGAATCGAGTAAACCCTCCAGATGAAGCATTAAAGTTCCCTTCTAGCCCCAGTGATTCATGGAAATAGCTCGCTTGCTGTGCGCACATGCGATGGGAGACATGAGTTCCATCAGCTCGCTTTTGATTAAACCACAGAAGGAAGGCTGCATCTACTTTCTCGTAGGCTGATTTTTTCATATTCTTAAGTTTTGAGGGACCAGCACCACTGTCAGAAACTGCAGCAAACTCCATAAACTTAGTTTTGTTTTTCTTTATATCACGAATAGTTTGTATGCCAATACCATATTCGTCTGCCAATTTATTCACAGATTCTCCTTTATCAAGCCTCACAATTAATTCGAGTTTTTTTATAATAGGAAGAACAATTTTCTTCCGTTTCTCTGCCATTTTAACAAGAGGTGTGACAAAAGTTAATCGATAAAAAAACCACAATACAATGAGCTGCAAACAAGATGAAACAACAATAGGAGATTCTATAATCCGATCACCCTTACTGTGGTATACCGGTAAAAGTGACTGCGTCGCCACGAAGAAACAACTGACTGAATGAAGTCAAATGCTGATTCCCGGGATATTGTCATAAAACTCACCAACATTAAAAAAGCAATATCATCTATTATTATTTATTCTATGTATTTACAAACTTATCATTTTTGCACATAATAAAATCTATAGAAATAATTATAATGGGATTACGAAAATGTTGTCTCACATTCATGAATTTCTATGCAATCAGAGTATTAATAAATTTTGAAGGCATAAGGAAAGAGACAGCAAAGATAATCCGCAAACCGGATAACCCGTGCATGGATAATCGAGAGTTTACTGTATATATATCATTATATATAGATGTTCCTTACAGAGGAGGAGGTGAAGGATATAACATACTAGTAGAAGGTGCTTGCATACTGCAAGCATTTCATCTCACCTTGAGAAAACAATAATTTTTCAGACAGATATTTCATCATTACAAATATTCTATTAATTCTAAAGATTTCACCTACGCAGCGATTTTCGTTTTTCCCACATGTAAAAATAATAGATTAAAACTATCCCAAAACTTTGCAATTTTAAGAATTTTATACTTTCTGCATTATGGGGTACCATTGCTACACATTTCTGCCAATTTAAAGTTGTAGTACTCCTAGAAGTGAAATAATATTTTTCCAATTCTTTAAATTTTAAAGATTTTTAACGGCCGTCGCAATATGTTTATAAAGAGATTCAAATGTTTAATTGTGTAAATGCACTACTCTGTACATAACTTAAAAATTTCAGCTTCCTAGCTCATCCCGTAGTACCTAAACAGTTATCTATTTGTTTAAATTTTAAGAATTTTTAACTGCCAAACAAATTGAAATATCAAAATTTGAGTAATCCCTATTTCGTTTTTTTAAGAATTCTAATTATAAAAAAGTTTCAGCCCCGTTGAACATTCGGAAATGTCTCAACCCTAAAAATTTGTTTAAACAATTGCGAATTTTTAGCGGCCGCATTGTTTCACTTTTTCATGATTTTCGTTATTATACAAATTTTGATATTTCAATTAGTTTGTCAGTTAAAAATTCTTAAAATTTAAACAAATAGATAACTGTTAAGGTACTTAAGAATGAGTTAGGAAGCAGAAATTTTCAAATTATTTACAGAGTAGTAAACTTGCATAAATAAACATTTCAATTTTACCATATATGAATTTCGGCGGCCGTTAAAAATTATTTAAATTTAAAAAATTAGAAAAATATTATTTTACATATAGAAGTGCTACAACTTTACAATTTGGCTAAAATGTGTAGCATTAGTACCTTATAATGAAGAAAATGTAAAATTATTAAAATTGCAACATTTGGGGATTGTTTTAAAGTATTATTTTTACATGTAGGAAAAACGAAAATCGCTGCGGAGGTGAAATATTTAGAATTAAAAATATATGTGTAATGATAAAATGTCTGTCTGAAAAATGAATGTTTTTTCAAGGTGAAGTGAAATGCTTGCAGTATGCAAGCACCAACTACTAGTATGTTATATCCTCCTATGTAAGAGTCATCGATATATAATGACTAGTAATTGGTGCTTGCATACTGCAAGCATTTCATCTCACCTTGAAAAAACATTCATTATTCAGACAGACATTTCATCATTACAAATATTCTATTCATTCTAAATATTTCACCTCCGGAGCGATTTTCGTTTTCCCACATGTAAAAATAATAATTTAAAACAATCCCCAAATGTTGCAATTTTAAACATTTTACACTTTCTCCATTATGGGGTATTAATGCTACACATTTCAGCCAAATTTTAAAGTTGTATCATTTCTAGAAGTAAAATAATTTTTTTCTAATTTTTTAAAATTTAAACATTTTTAACGGTTGCCGCAATATATATATGGAGAGATTGAAATGTTTATTTGTGCAAATGCACTGTTTTTTAAATAATTTGAAAATTGCAACTTTCTAGCTCATCCCGTAGTACCTAAAAAATTATTAAACTTTAATGTTCAAATGGGGTTAAAACCACCCCTAAAATTTCCAATTTTTAAATTTTCGATTTTTATAGTTGGTTATGAGAAAAGTTTTATAATGTTGCAAAATTTCAGCTTTTTAAACTTATTAGATTGGTCTACACACTGGATGACATTTTCGCATGCTAACTTATGAGAGACATTCCGGGGTCTCTGGAGTCGAACCCAAGAGTCTGCAAGCAAAAGTGACAATTATTCCTAATAGATATTGCGGCCATCTAGCAACACTGAAAATTTCATTTTTCTAGCTTACAGGCAAGTGCCCATAATTAATTTACAAAAATGGTGCAATGCTTTTCTTATGGGAAAAAACGCAACTTTCAGAATTTCTGGAGTCAAACTCATGTCACTTAGGTAAGAAGTTTCATTTTATCTGAAAGTTTCTCCATCATATCTACAAAAACTAAAACTTTCAGATCTCTAGCTCTTGTAGTTTGGGCTGGACATTAGTATCCTCCTATATGTTATATCTATCTATCTATATACTAGTAGTTGGTGCTTGCATACTGCAAGCATTTTATATCACCTTGAAAAAACATTCATTTTTCAGACAGACATTTCATCATTACAAATATTCTTTCAATTCTAAAGATTTCACTTCCACAGCGATTTTCGTTTTTCCCACATGTAAAAATAATAGTTTAAAACAATCCCCAAATGTTGCAATTATGAAAATTGTAGACTTTCTTCATTATAAGGTACTAATGATACACATTTTAGCCAAATTTTAAAGTTGTAGCACTTCTAGAAGTAAAATAATATTTTTCTAATTGTTTAAATTTAAATAATTTTTAACGGCCGCCGCAATTCATATATGGTAAAATTGAAATGTTTATTTGTGCAAATTCACTACTCTGTAAATAATTTGAAAATATCAGCTTCCTAGCTCATCCCGTAGTACCTAAACAGTTCTCTATTTGTTTAAACTTTAAGAATTTTTAACTGCCAAACCAATTGAAATATCAAAATTTGTATAATCCCTATTTCGTTTTTTTAAGAATTGTACTTATAAAAAAGTTTCAGCTCCGTAGCACATTCGGAAATGCCTAAACCCTGAAAATATGTTTAAACAATTGCAAATTTTTAGCGGCCGCATTGTTGCACTTTTTCAAGATTTTCGCTTTTTCTAGTATGATATGAATTCGCTTCATCCTTATTATTATCCCTAAGAAAAATCAAATTTCGTCTTTTAGTTCAAACACCCTTCGCAGTGCTTTGGCACGAGAAAGCCAGTGAGTTTCGAAATAATGTAAAAGTGCCCTATGCTCTGCCCCCATGTCTTCGCACAATTTTGCAAAAAAACTTCCTTTTAATGGACTGTTTTTTATGAAATTAATTACTCTTGTTACAACTTGGAAAACTGCATTTAGCTCTTCACTCATATGTTTCGATACAAAAGATTGTCTGTGAAGCATGCAATGGGTCCAAATTGTGCGAGGGACCATATTTTTCACGAGCGCTTGCAGACCTGCATTCTTTCCTGACATTGACTGCGCTCTGTCAGTGCAGAGTCCAACTGAGTTGTCCCACATTATGTCATTTTCGTTAAAAAATCCACCAATTACACTGAAAATTTCCCGTGATGTGGCATTGCCTTTAATGTTTGCAAAATAACAAATCTTTTTTAATGACAGTATCTACAATTTATCGCACATATGTAATCAGATGACCATCTTTGACTACATCAGTTGCTTCGTCTACTTGCAATGCAAAATAGGAAGATTTTAGTTTTTCAATTAATTGATCGCAGAGGTCTTCAGACAAATGCGAGATTCTCCTTCCCACTGTACTGTTGGAAAGTGGAATCATTCGAAGTCGCTCTACATATGAATCGCCTAGCATCGTTTGCACTGCAGCTTCAGTAGATTTTCTCTTCAAACCAGTTATGTATTTATCCATGGGAAGGGTTATAATTTCACTCTAAAAAAAACAGAGAAAATAAATGTGTCCACCACATGACTTTCTCCTTACATAGGTTATCAACTAAAACTATTATTAATTGTTAAAAAATAACAAATGAATAGCTCCCACTTCCGGTACATATCTGGTAACTATAATGTTATATAGTTATTAATAATTCAACAATAAATCTTAATATAAAATTTGGAACTAAAAAAACAACTGAAAGACGTCCACTTCCAGTTTATCAATGTCCGCCGAAATCTAATCAGCTCTTCGTTTCATTACACAAATTCTAAATATGAAATTTTGTGCTGATCGGATCATTAGTTTTTGGGATCAAAATTGTCACACACACACAGGTAAACATAAAATTTTTAAATAATTAAATATATTTACTTGCCGAACAAAACTAAACATAGTATATCTTAGAATTTCGTATGTAAGACTTTTTTATTTATTTATTTATCATATTGTGTATCATAATGGTTAGGTGGAAGAAGGGGCCATATGGCCTCAACCTCGCCGTAGTGAGAAATAAATAAATAAATAAACTTCAAAATGTCCGTTCTCTTTTCTCAAACTTTGGAATAAACTGTGATGGGAGAGTTCTTTTAAAAAATTTCTCAACAGTTTTGCTGCCACAACAAAACAGTTCAGTCTTTCAAATCTAATCAGAGAATGAGAAAGAGAATGCATCCACAGAGTAGTGGCCTAGAAAAAATAGAAGTACGATATACAACCCATATGTACAGAACAATTGCAGATTGGAGAATTTGATAACAATCTTAGACGTTAGATGAAATCAAATTTTGATGATGTAAAGACTACATTGTAGTCATAACCACAAGGCAATGGTAACTTACAATGTAATAATGTTAATGAAATAAACACGGAAGTTGCAAGTGTTTATAATGCTATACTGTATTTAAATAAGTGGATCGCACTATTAGTTATTAGTTTTTGAGTTAGAATAAACAATAATATTGGCCATTGCTTCACCCCCCCTCCTCTCCCCCAGAAAGGGTCTCGCTGGGGGGGCACAGTTTGAGAAACACTGCCAAGGCATTGTTTTTTTACTTTTGTAAAGAATGCCTAAAACATATTTACAAAAGAAATAAAAACATCAGCAAATATAATGATTATGTGAAAAATAGACACAAACTAAATACAGGTAACGAGTGTTCGTAGAACGAATGTTGGCTTTAACAAATGAATTTAATATTATGGCTTCACATTTTGCCTAAATTCTGTTCACTTTAACGAACTAAATAACAGGTATCCAAGTCAGATCGAAGAAACTCGGATGTTTACAGAAGTTCTTGGGGTCACAAAGACTGTCTTTTTTACCCATGGATTCTTCATGTGTCCACTTGATCATGCATTTTTCCTACTGACTGCATTTCTTCAGAGGCTTAATATGACGTCACCGAAGGTGCTGTTTGTTACTCAAAATATATTTAGAAATATCCACTCGAAGGACCTCTTGTGTACCGGTAAGGAGAAAGTGCACTACACGGAGTTTCCCACAGCCATTCTATGCTTCAGTCTGTGACATGGATTGACTACGTTCAGTCGCATTCATTTTCTCGTGGTTCATACATAATCGTTACATCAGAATGATTGATTTTCAAGCTGTGACCACATTTATAGTACTTGCTCTCACTGTGAATCTTTTATAAACATTTTTCTTATATTTTTTACCCTTCACTTGACAATGAGCTTAAGAGGTTCTGTTTTTCATTCAAAAGTTGAATTTTCTCGTATCATACAATAAATGGCACTGTACATACAGGGTGATCATTTTAAATGAGAAACCATGAAAATTTTAATAACTTTGAGGAAAAGAGTGCTAGAGACATGAAATTTAGAAGTAACAACCTTTATTGTCTGGCATTACTTACGCTGTCACAAATAACGTTGAAAATGACCACCAGCATGTTGCATACATAACTGAGCATGATGAAGCATGTTCGAAGACACTGCCTGCAGCGTGATGGGTGTGATGTTGGAAATGATGTGGAATATATTGGTTTTCAATTCATCCAGATTGTGTGGATTGCTGTTGTCAGCATTGCCTTTGATAAAACTCCAGAGAAAGAAGTCTAACGGCGACAAATCTGGCGAACCTGGTGGTTCTCACTAACCTGTGCTAAACAAACCTCAGTCAGAGCAGTCGACGAGTGAACATGACTCGCAACATTCACATTTCCAGTCTTCCTGAACATTTACACAAATTTCCATATCATAGATTTTGTTGGTGCCTTACAACATCAAAATTGCCAACAAAAATCACCCTGAATAGTTTAAAACGACTCGGATTTCAGGTAACATTCCACCATAAACACTCACACCTCCATATTGTTTGTTTATTGTTTGCGCTGTGCATGCGCATTTGTAGTGTCGCAGGCTGCCGACAAATGGCGACATCATGCAGACAATAAAGATTGTTATTTCTAAATTTCATGTCTCTAACACTCTTTTACTCGAAGTTATTAAATTTTCTATGGGTTCTCATTTAAAATGATCACCCTGTATGTACAGTGCCATTTCAATGTTTGATTGTAGTTGCTTTGGTTTTCTAGTTGATCCAATATTATAGTTAATTTGACAGATATTTTAATAGCTAAGAATTATAAATTAAAGAATAAAAAATCTTTTGTCTGGAACACATCTGGAGTTTTAACGGGGAAGTCAATGGAAAAATCACAATTGTTCAATGAATTTCTGTTTTAAAAACACTTTCCAGGAATGCATGTTGCTCGTTGAATAAGAGTTGCCTGTATATACTAACCAGAAAACAAATCTAGGAGTAATATATCAAGTAAAAATTGCTTTACAACTATATAAACAATATCTACAAAACAAAGCATGTTTCTCAAAAAATCAGAAAAAATGAGGTAATAATGAAAACATGATTTAAATGAATGGTAAAACAAATGCATGAGATTGCTATGATACAGACTGACAATGACATCTACTCCACAAAATTGGAACTATTTCAAAAATATGGGCTAATCAAGAAAGGAAAGGCAAAAAATGATATGTATGTACCTTAATACTTCATTTGCAGAAGAATTGGCTACCTGTATGGTATACGGGCAAGACAGGTTAGTGGCTAATAAGCTTCATTCTGGAAATCCATTCAATGTCGGAGATATGATTTTATGTAAAAATTTCTCACAATGCTTTAAAGTGAAAGGGCAAACTCATACCCGAGTGGTTCATTTTAAATTAAGGGAATGATCACTACACCTACAGCGATCATTCAAACTAAGCCCAACAAGGAAAAAATACAAATATTTGCCATCTAAAAGGTTACTGTGAACCACTACGCAGTGATAAAAATCAGCAAGAGTCATGGGTTAATAATAATCCTAATTAAAAGTGAAATACTCCTATAGCCAAACAATTACAGGGTTACAACACCCAATGCATTTCGCCCACAAGGTGGGCATCGTCAGGGGCAAAACCTGTTTCAACAGTGACTCCCCCCTAGGGAACAGGAAAAAGTCGCAGGAGGCGAGGTCAGGAGAGTAGTGGGGGTGGGGGATAACTGTCATGTTTTGGAAGCCAGGAACTGCCTAATAACAAGTGACGTGTGGGCGGGTGCATTGTTTTGGTGGAGCACCCAGTCATTGTTGGACCACTTGTCTGGGCATTTGCGTCAGACGTTCTCCCTTAGCCGCTTCAAAACATCGCAGTAAAACTTTCCATTGACAGTTCGACTGGGTGGGAGGAATTCTTTGTGGACGACGTCAAAAAAATGATCAGCATGAACTTGACATTGCTGCGAACTTGACGCACTTTTTTCGGCCGCGGTGAATATGGTGACATCCACCGTGACGACTGCTGCATTGTCTCAGCATCATAACCATAAACCCAAGATTCATCAACAGTTATAACCTTGGAGATAAAGTTCGGGTAATCTCGAACTTCATTTTGAAGCTCCCTGCAGACAGCAACGCGATGGTCTTTCTGGTCATTGCTCAGCAGTCTCTGAACAAATTTTGGCATCTCATGTTCAAATCCTCCAACAAAATGCGTTGACACGTCCCGTACGACAGTCCGACGATGTCACAATCATTGTGAATTGTTCGCCTTCGGTCTGCCAGGATAGCCTCATGCACTTTTGCGACGTTTTCCGGAGTGGTGCTTATCAACGGTCGACCAGAACGCTCATCGTCGACGACAGACGTCCGTCCGTCCTTGAAACGTTTGTACCAAAGGAATGTTTTGCTTTGGCTTAAAGCATCATCACCAAATGCTTGTTTAAGCATTCTGTGTGTTTCTGCTGCTGTTTTGCCGAGTTTGAAGCAGAATTTGATGCAAATTCTTTGCTCCTTAACATCGGCCATTTCAATTTGAAACGAATTCGCAGAACCACTCAAACACGACGTTACAAAAATGCACAGAACTTGCAAACACGTGCACTCAGCTAGCTGCCACGTTGCACACTTATTCACAAAGGATACTGCCAGCACTACCTAGTGGCGAGTGGCTGTACTACAAGCGGTTCACGTGTGCTATTCAAATTCCCGGAACTTTTGGGTAGCATGTCATATGTGGCAGTGTTTTATGAAGCCCATAATGAAGAGAGCATTTAGAAATTCCAAAATTGCACAGAGAAGTTCCTATGTATACACCACTTCAACACGTGTGCCTAGGCAAAGGGAAAGCTGCTGCCGTACTATAAAATGCACATGCCTGGAGTAAAGGAAAGATGCCATCGTACAATAAAACCTTTGTAAGAAATCTGAGCCACTGAAAGACAATGAACGGATGAGAGAAAAGGGTCCACCAAAAGAAGCGGTCATTTCGAAAGAGAGAATAAGAGGGAAAATAAATTTTGCAAATAAAAAATGGCATAGAGAGTGAAATGCAAAAAACATTTTATTACTTATTGAAATATATTTATTTAAAATTTTCTTAGATATTGGTACGATGCATATAAAACATTTTATTTCACATGTATAATGAGATAAAGTTAATCGTAAACGATATATATATAAGGAAAATATATCATGAGGAAAATAAAAATATATGCAAAACGGTTAACTACACAACATAACGAAGGACCGCTTATGGACGATTCCCATGCACCAGGAACATAAAAATCGGTTAATAATCACTAAAATATGATAATTCGTCCATTAAAAATAAAAAATTATTTTTACGCCTGTGGGGACAGACAGCAAAAATGCCTTCCGTCGCAAATGTGTATTATTTGTGAATATTATTCATCTACATCTACAGTATACCCTGCAAGCCATCGCAATGGTGTGTGGCAGGGAGTGCAATAGCACCAAGAAAAGCAATTAATTAGGACGATGTGTTTCACCATACGACAGCTAATGTTTTATTGTTACTTCTGTTCTGGTCAACTATCATTCTATAGAAAAATGAACCTTTGTATCTTTCTGTCCTGCAGGCTATCTTTCTTATTTTACGAGGATGGTCCATTCTACCAATATAAGTTGGCGTTCTTATTATTTCTTCGACGTCTGTGGAGAATGTTTGCGTTCTGAACCTATCGAGTAGTTTTAACCTAGAACGTGATCGGCGCTCAGCTAGTGATTCCCATCCTATTTCCTGTATCAAGCCTGTAACACTTTTATTTCTATCGTAACAATTTTTTACAAATCTAGCTGCTTTTCACTGCACTCTATCTAACTCTGAGGTTGACCCTTTCTCGTATGGATCCCATATCCTCGACGCATACTCTAACAGAGGTCTTACTAAGGAGAAGTAACAGGTCTCTTTCACTTTTTCGTCACTTTTACCTACTATGCGTTTGATGAATCTTAGTTTCTGTTTAGCCTTCTCGCATATATTTCGTACGTGCATATCCCATGACAGGCTACTTGTTAAAATAATGCCTATTTGACGGAATCGACTAGTTTTAGCTGGAAGTCTTCAACAATGTAATTTGTCGCTGCAATTTTTTTGTTTCTCCAGAATCTCATAGCTGAACACTTTTCTAAGTTCAGTTCTAACTGCCACTCTTTGCACCGCTCTAGAATTGCATTTAAGTCTTTGAAAAGTAATCTTTGATCATTAGGACTGTTTATCTCTCTGTAAACTACTGTGTCATCTGCAAATAACTTGATTTTACTTTTAATAACCTTATCTAAGTCATTTATGTAAATAAGGAATAGTAGGGGTCCGATGACACTTCCCTGTGGAACTCCTGAGGCTACGCTGACCGAATCTGACTTAAAGCCGTCTATAACTACTATTTGTTCACGGTCATGGAGAAAGTCCCTAATCCACTCGATTGTCTTTCCATTTATTCCACAGGCATGTAATTTCTTCACTAACTTACTGTGAGGAGCTTTATCGAAAGCCTTCTTGAAGTCAAGAAAAAACGCGTCTGAGTTTTACGGTCTCCTGACCTTAGTATATCGTGAACAAACAAAGCGAGCTGTGTTTCACAGGACCTTGTCATCCTGAAACCGTGCTGATATTTACTTAGTAAGTTCTGGCTATCTAAGAAGTCCATCATGGAACTAACGATAATGTGCTCGAGAACTTTGCAAGATATTGAGGTGAGCAAAATTGGCCTGTAATTTTCTCTGTCATCCTTTTTCCCACCTTTATGTAACGCCGTTATAAAAGCTAATTTCCATTCCTTAGTTACTACCCCTTTACTAAGCGACTTACTGACAACGGTTTCTAGATAAGGTGCTATTTCCAGTGCTAACTCTTTGAGTACTCTAGCTGGTATTTCTTCTGGACCCGGAGATTTATTTGCCTTGATATTTTGAAGCTGTTGAGCTATCCCTTTCACTGATATGAGTATATCATTCATTTTCCCCCCACTTGGTTCGGGCGACACGTCCTTCACTCTCACATCTTCGGCCGTAAATACGCTCTGAAAGAACGAGTTTAACAAATTTCCTTTATCTGTGCTATCATGAACTAACTCTCTTTTGTCGTTTATTAATGGTGCTATGGTTGGGCGTCGATCTTGAACTTCCCTAACATATAACCAAAAGATTTTTTCGTTTAGATGTTCACTAAGAATCTTTTTCTTAAACTCCGTTATTGCTTTTCGCATAACTTTTTTGCTTCTAGTCCAAGAATCTCTATACTGGTTGGAAATTGAAATTATTTCATCCTGTGACTTACTGTTTTTGAAGCATTTAAGTTTGGAATGAAGATTTCTTTGGTGCCTAAGAGCACACCTAACCTCCCGATTATACCAGCTTGGTTCCCCATTATCGTTAATATATTTACTTGGTATATACGTATTAATACCTGTTCTGATTACTGATAGGAATGATTTCCAAGTTTGCCCAACATTTTTCGTACTTGTTGATTCGCTAAAGTCACTGTAATCTTTGATGAGTTTCTCTTTATAATCCGCAAAGTTAGCATTTTTATATATGTACACTTTTCGCTTAGGCTTACGATACTTTGAGATCGCTAAGTCCAAAAGTACACGAACTACTCAGTGATCGCTGATTCCATCTTCAATAGCTACTTCGAAACACGCTCAGTTCACGGTTCCACTCTTGTGGGTTTTCTGACTACCTGGCTAAGAAAATGTTTATTGAAGATGTCTATTAGTGCTTCGCAAGACTCACGATTTCTACCAGATGGCACGAAGCTACAACTGCGCCAATTTATCAAGGGTAGATTGAAGTCTCCTACTACTATGATAATGCTTTTGCTATTCTTGTAGTGAATTTATTTGCACTTCTAGATCATATATTTCATCTGCATCTGAAATTGGTGGTCTGTAATATGCACATACGTGAATATTTCTTAAACCTCCGCTGTTTATAGTACACCAAGTACTTTCTATATTTTTTTCCGCAAATTTAACAGGAGAACTGATAAGTGTATTCTTCACCGCGATAAACATACCTCCACCTCTCCTATACGCCCTGTCTGGTCTATGAATATTATATCGTAAGGGGAAGATTTCTCGATCGTGTATATCCGATGTTAGCAAGCTCTCTGTGCCTATTACTATATCAGCCTCTGTTTGTTCTAATAAATTTTTAAATTCCGCACTCTTATTCCTGATACTCAGGCAATTTACATTTTCAAATGTTTAAGAGTCACTTTTGGGTAGCTTCCAAATTTTTTCATTGCTATGGAAAGTGCATTCCTCATTTCTACGAGCGGCGTTGTTACTGCTAGTGTTATTGCAAGGTTTATTGAACCCAAAAACCGACCTACATATTGATCTGTCCGAGTTTATAAATTCTTTCTGAGAATTAGCGCATATCGTTGATTTCTGCATACATGACCTGCTCACTAACCTACTCTCTAATCTAAAAAAAATCTACTATGCTCATATATCTTACCACCTACCCTCTGTGCTGCCTCGGTAGTATAGTGAACCCCCGAGCGGTTAAGGGGTACCTTACACGATTCAAGAACCGGCCCGAGGTCCACTAAATCTTCTCCCATGCTCTCACAAAACTTCCAGAGCCTCCGATTCAAGCCGATCACTCGGCTCCAAACCGTCAAACCCCAGTCAGTCCGCAGGACCATGCTGCATACGGTCAGACGCATGTCGATACCATGACACGCCGGAGCCAGTGGACTTCGGAACATAGATCCCTGAAGGAATCCAATATCTCCTCAGAGCCCCGGTCCTGCGCATCATTGGTGCCCACATGCGCCACTATCTGCAGCTTGGAGCAGCCCGTGCCACTTGCCTCAACTGCCCTCGTCACCTGTAGTACTGTTCCGCCTGGTATACACCAGGAGAACACCCGCTCATCTCCCTCCCGGCGTGCCCTTTCCCTCACAGGTGCTACCAAACGCCGGACGTTTGAGCTACCTATTAGTAAGATTCCCCTCTTCCCGACCTCCCCTAGGCGCAGCATCCCTCAAGGCAGAGGGAGCAGATACAGCCACAGAATTCGTTGCACTATCCTCCGAAAGTGCTTCGAATCTGTTTTTGACGGGGATAGGGTCAGCTTCTGCCTTCACGTCTCCCCGCCATGGCCGCCCTACTCCCCCATGCCCTCCGGTAGATACCATCCACCCATCGGGTCCCGGAGCTGTAGCCACCCTTTTCGGGAGTGTCGCCTACAGCTCTCTCATTGACAACCCAGCCAGCATTTGCTCTCCAGCTAGCCTGAGGTATCACCTTGGTACGGCGAGGTGCCTCAGAGGTCCCCGCATTTTCACCTCCCTTGGGAACAGCATCCAACCCCACAACCTAAGAGAGGAGCTTTGCCACAATCCTCTCCAGTTCTGTGATGCGCGCTTGTAGCAGCTCACATTCAACAGAGCTTTTGAAAAGAGCAACAGAAGACCTATGGGATGCCATACCTAGCTAAGTAAATTTAATTAAAGGAAACTGGAGCACGAGAATTGGATGAAAGTTACTCTTTTTTTTAGGAAAGCCAAACGGCACAATCTACGGTGAAATGAGTTACTTGGTCTGACAATAAGACAAGTCATGGAAATGTTAATCTTAAGCCTGTAAATATATTATTCTGAAAACCTGTCAAACTTACTGCCTTGATTTAATGTAAATTATTTTTAATATTAATTATAGATACCTTGATCTCAACCACTTCCCTGACGCGGCCAAGTTATCTCGTCCCAACAAGTCGCGCAAATTCTGATGCGGACGAGTTAACTCATCCTATGCCTCTTTTGCCTTGTCTGGCCGAGTTATCTTGTCACCTCGTAGCAGTTCACATTTTCATCGCCCGAGGACACAAGGGAATGGATTTTCGACGTTTCTAGGCGGCTTTTTCAAGGTTATCTTCAGTGTTTCATCGAGGGTGGAAGTACTAAAATCTATTCGTATTTTTTACATACACAAAACGTAATATTTTCAAAGAATGCATAGTATTGAATAAATGCGTGGTTGAAAATCTTTTATATTATCTCAAGCTATCTGTTACTTTCTTTTTATGTGGATATTACTTCTCTGTGAGCATTTCTAGTCTTTCTTCTATCCATCTATTTTTCCGTCCGTCTGGCCATTCGTGCGTATTTCATAACGTGGCTTTTGCCGATCGGATTTTCATCAAAATCAGTATATTTGCAAATAATAACACATTATTCGTTCATTGAATGTTTGAAATAGATCAGAAAACATTTCTGCCAATCATTGGAGCATTTCTAATCTTTCTTCTATCCATCTATTTTGCCGTCCGTCTAGTCGTTCGTGCGTATTTCATAACGTGGCATCTGCCAATCGGATTTTCGTCAAAATCGGTATATATGCAAATAATTGTAGAAATTGATTTTAGAGTATATTTGTATTATAATTTAGGATTAAAAATAGCATTTTAGATAACATGAATTAATGATTGGTGTTGAAATGAAAATGTATAATTTTATGTGAAAATAAGGGTAATTGGCAATGAAAAAGTAAAATATTTTGCTAAATAAAAATGTAACAACAGAAATGACTACATTTCCTTTTATACCTACCTATAAGTAATTGAAAAAGGTAATAAAATAATGTGATGATTTTTTGACCCACTAATGGAAAAAAACCCATCAGGGAAGTGGTTAAGATTCTGGTGCTATTTTTGAAAACTTACTTGATACTGTTTAGTGCAATTCTGATTATGATAATTTGGTATGGCGGTGGCTTTTTAACATTTGGTAATTGGAAGACTGCAAAGTTACAACTCAAGTTGGAGTAACAATAGGAATATGTGAATAAGGGATGCAAGAGATAGTGGTGGTGTTGTGGTGGATAAAAGAAATGTCATATGGTGCTGGTCAGACCTCTGTTAGTGACAGGAGAAGAGTATTGGTAAAGTTCAAGGAAAAACACTCAAAGAAACTTAGATTGCGTTTAATTCCGTTAACAAACCACTACTGGGAAGAATATTTACTTGATGGTACAGTAGAGTCTCGATTATCCAAGCCCTGCTTATGTGAGCTTCCGTGTTAAATGAGATGGCCCCTTCTAAATACATTGTTGTTTTCAGTTTGCGGTAAAGGTCACAGGTTATTCACCACATGTAAATCATGACTCCTCACGACTTGTTTTCAGTTGATACATAGTGTAAGATTCACGAAGCATGCAGCTGCATTCACCTGCAACAATGTATGTAACCGAGGCATGGTCCTCTTGATGGAGGCACGGATAGTTAAGTCAGATGTAGATGAACCTCAGTAAAAAGGAGACATCAAACTACACTTGAATACCCACATACTTGTCCATCCTTGACATTCATCATTTTTTTACCCTACATTAGTTAGACGTTTCTTGACTCCACTGAATAATGAGAAGCGAGTTGTGGTGTCTACAGAAAGCAAATTAAAGGCTATTCAATGATTTAGGTGGCATAACATGGCGGCTAAAAAAACGATCGACCAAAGTTAGACGGAAATCATTAAAAGACTATTTTGTTTAAGTAACATCAATAAATTGTTCTTTTAGTTTAGTTACGTATGCATAAAATAAATTTTCTGAACATACACATAGGCCTATTTTTAGTATCTAAAAATGAAACACCTGTTTTATCCAAGTTTATCATAATCCAAGGTTAGCTTGGTCCACTTTACCTCGGATAATCGAGACTCTACTGTATATAGAACAATATCTAGACCGAATATAACATTAAAATAGAAAAGAAGCATGATCACTAAGGTAACCAGATGTCCCGATTTTGTTGGGACAGTCCAGTCCCACTTTTGAGCAGCATGTCCCGCTGTCCCCCAAAATCTTTAGTGATGCAAAATTGTCCCGCTTTCAGATATATTGATGATAAATGTCCCGATTATTCATGTTTTTACAGCAAATGAAACATAAGATCAAGTAATTCACAACAATGAATTAAACAACATAAGACAATCAAAGATACATAAATAATAACAGCGAATGAAACAAAAATAATAATAATCAAAAGAATATTAATCATCCTTGTCCACAACAAAGTAGACGACGCAGATCACCAATCAGCCATGATGCAGCTTTCACATTGGCTAATAGCATTTTGCAGATGTCAAAAATGATGACAACGTAATTAATTGGGATTCCCCTCATTCAAACGTGCGATATATGGTATCAGACTAGATGGCATCTCACCATCTGTCTGATTCAGGTTGAGGAGTTTAGAATGCATCTAAGATACCGACGCTTTGTGGAACTATTCACTGATTTCAGAGACAGAGATATCAGCCACAAGCAAATGTCAGAATTAATTCAGTTTATATTATGTCTCCCTGGAATTAATTCTTCTGTAGAACGTGCTTTCTCGCAAATGAATAAGTTGTAAACATTTAAAAAATCGCAACTCAAAGTCTGAACCCTCGAGGTCTCACTATTTAAAAAATAAATTTCAAGCAAACCTGATTGTTATTCTATAATACATACTCTGAAATCCACTCCTGAGTTACTAAAGATTTTATCCAGTGAAAAATACGAAAATTAAAGGTAGCCGTGAATTGGGTAAATTATCATTATATGTTGTAAACTTATATTAATTATACTGATGTTTAATATACGGCAGATCAGTTATTCTTTTTTTGGCTGTGTAATCAATCAGCCACCCTTTAAATTAAAAATCACTTCAAGAAGATTATAGGTTATATTAGAGGGGTTTAAAAATATATATTTAAGGATGACATAATAATTTATTATGATTGGAGTTAAATTCACGAGCAAGTTGGAGAAATTTAGAAAAGACATCGTTTTTAAAATTACTTCGGTTGTGTGCACTCCTCCAAGAAAAAAATTGCATAAGTAAAATCACACTATATTAGAAGTGTTAAAAACACTGGAAGAATGGTTCACTAGTTAATTTAAATGCATAATGGTAACAATATTTTTATTTTTAGGCTCCTTATTGTAGAAGGATTTTTCTTAAGTAATTTATAATATAAAAGTGGGGGCCGACTGATTACACAAAACCATTTTTTGCATTGTTTTTAAATTTTAGTAGAACTTCATAAGAGGTCTCAATTTATCGGAATTAGCAGGCGAACTGAAGTTGGTCGCCGTTTATTGCCTACATTCCAGGGGCAAACAGCTTTTGTCCCCCTTTGACTGATCTGAAATCTGGTCACTTTAATGATCACTGATGATGCAAAAAATATGGCAGGGACAGATTGTGGGAAGAATAAATAGCAAATAGGAATCATTAAATGATGAGATATTCTTTACCATACATTGAATTACACATGAGCTGGCTTTTTGTGGCAAGTCAGTCAATTACAATAATCTTAGGGAAATAGTTGTAACCCCAATGAACTCGATTCAATGCCATGCATTGAATCACACACAATTCAAAAGAACGTTCAGTGAGCATTGATTCTGAATGTAAAGATGCTGTTTATCACTCAGAAGTGAGATGGCTAAGTCGTGGGATACTACTCAAAAGGCTTTTTGATAATCGTTCTGAAACAGATATACCGTATATAATCGATTGTAAGCCGACCTTTATTTAGCGTTTTATCTCCTTAGAAATAGCCACTCGGGTTAGAATCGGTGTCTTAAAATCAATGAACGAAAAAGAAAGTAATCAATGCATTAAGGGGCGTTTTCAAAAAAAACGGTAGCGCGGAACGCACGCGAGAAACAAACAAATATGAATGAGCGGTGAGCGCTTTCGAAGACACTTTTGAAAATCATTTCGACATAGATGCATATGTACCCTATTATATTACGTTCTGATATTCAATGTGTTTTGGGATATCTTCTTTCATTTTTTCCTTCTTCGCGTAGCAAAATCTTGCTTACCGCGCACGAAAATGCGGCAAAATGTCCGTAGTTACATTATAACTCAAGGTATAAGGAAAGTTAGTCTGCGAGTTGTTTTGTGGCATCAAAGGATTCCAAAACAATTCGACTTTTTCACTCATGCAGAGAAATAATCTGGCAATTACGAAGCTCAAAATTCACTGGAGTTGTG